>JAZHRO010000055.1:57495000-58095000 GCA_037157565.1 Thalassia testudinum
TATATCCTCAAACGGGTCTGCTAATATGTTAGGTTGCATTTTTGAATCAAATAGTGGAATCAAGATGTAGAATCAAAACTCAAGATTAGATTTGAAGTTGATTAGATCTGAAAGAAATCCCTAAGATGATCTGTGTATGTGCTCTAAATATAAGGGATGAGGGACTGGATGTGAATTTTTGACCCAATCAAGACACCCAAAGATTTTGGATGATAAAGGTAGTTTCGAGGTGGATGATACCTTTGAATCAGAAATTTGCACACCCGAGAATTACCTTGGCAGCCAGGAAGGAAGAGCCCTGCAAAGACCCCTACACGGTAGAGCGTCTCCACGGGTTACAAGGTTTCCTGCACCCGACCTTGTCATTAAGGGTCCAGGTAGACCGGAATGTACGAACTTAAAATCTTAAGTCTACTAATTTTATGTCCTAATTTGTGCCTTGAGTTCACTTAATTAGAAGTTAATTCAACTTGTGACCTAATTTGGAGGTTGGTTGGCCTACAATGTAGATTAACTTCACTTGACCTGCCCTAAATATGGCAGAATGAGATCTAGGTCAAGACTTAGAAATCACCCCGATTGACTCTCAAGTTATTAGGTCCACGGATTTTAGGGTTCAAGTGAATTTAGATCCTGATTTTAGGGTTTTTGCTGATTAGATCTTTTCAACCAAGGGCTTGGGTAGCATACAAATGCGGGTGGGTTTGTTTCCTTTTATGTAGGAAAATGAGAACTAGCACTCCAAAACCCTAAAATTAAAACCCTAATTGACTCTATTTTGCATCCAATTTGATCTTAAATTGTTCTCCTTGGAGTTCAAACAAGAGGTGCATAGTCCAAGAAGATTAAAAATTGGGCGTAGTCCCTAATAGGCACAGGAAATTTGGGGTAGGGAATTCTTAAACAAAAATCGTCTCAATCTTCAATCAGAAAAAAAAAAATTTGCAAATCAAGAAACTTGCCTTTTTAAATGATGATTACAATAAAAATAAGGCAGGTGAATCTTAATTGATTATTTCCTTTTTTCTCTTCCTAAGATTAGGAGGTTGATTAGGGAAGAATAGAGAAGTTACCTGCCCTAGAGTGATTGATTTACGTGGAAGATCTCCTCGTGAAGTATCTCGCAAAATCACAAGAAATCAAATAGGGCAAGTTAGTGCTCAAATAAAAAAAATATATACCAAGAGAATAGCGGTGAATTGCGCATTGCTCTCCGGCAACGGTACCAAAATGTTGATCACTTTGAATCTAATTTTAAAATCAATGCGTTGCAGTATAGATTGAATCAGCGCAAAAAACAAATAGAATTTATAGTCGAATAGAAGTCTGAGGTTGTTTGCTGGGAGTAAATATGAATTCACATGTTAATTTCAATAAATAATGTAAATAGGCATAATTAATTACTCAAAAACTAATAATCAATGTAGCACATGAGTATATCAAGAATCTATTGAGGTAAAAAGTTATCTAAAATAAAATAATGGTGATTCACCAATTATTAACTTAGATACACATATAATAATTACTTAATCATCTAAATAAATGAACAGTTTAACCATGCAAATCTTTAGTGCACAGTGCACTTTATCAGATGACAGGGCACTCAATCAAACGACTTAAGTCAGCCTTGCTACAGTCCCAAGAGGACACTATGCTTCTTCATCTTCTCTTCTTTCTCTCCTTCTGCTTTTGCTCTTCTTCCTTCTTCTGTGCGTGCCTCTTTTGCTGCTCTCCTTCTCTTCTCCTTTTTTTCTCTTTTGTCAAAGCCTTCTTCCTTCTCCTCGCGGCTTTCCTTCTTTACGTACAGAGGGAGGCAATCCCTCTAGCGACCAAGTATCAGCTGACTCCCAAGAGAGCAAAACCCCCTAACTCGCGCTCTCTCTCTCCTTTCTCTCTCTGGGTTTCCTCTTTCACGCCCTTCCAGGGCCATGCACATCGAGTTATCGGGTAATTGGAGGATCTGCATACCCGGGTCCAAGGTCACCAGTGTGGTGTAGTGACCGAGGAGTGAGAGGCTTAGGTAGGTCGGGTGAGTTAGGGTGTAATGGGACCTCACCTCATGGTTGGAGACGATAAGCCCCAATCACAAAAACAATATATTCACTCACTCCTCTCCCACCGATGTGGGACTAAACTCCCACTTCTCTTCGCATGCAACTGCTGTAGGTGGGTCTTTGTTCAATTGGTGTGGTTGCATCTGATAGAGTTCTTAATTGAGGACCTGGAGGCTCTCTTGGGCCTCATCCGCAGCACCTGAAGGGTGCACCTCGGGCGTGCATGGCTAGAACATGAAGAATAGAGCCCGAGAGTTGACGCGGTGGCGGAGCTTTGATGTTATACCTAAAACATGAAGTACGGGCTAAAAGCCCCAATCAGATGGCTCAAAAGCTTCGCTGAAGCACGACGAAGGTAGTGGCAGTGATTTCATGGCGAACTGGGGTGTGTGGTGGCTGGCAGAGGTCAGTGAAGGTGGACGGCGATGGGTTTGTTCTGTGGGCGAAGGGTTTTGAAGAGGGTGGAGAGGTGAAGGTTGTGGGCTTGTCAGTGAGTTGATTGGTGGTTTGTGGAGGTGAGATGGACTCACTGGAGGAGTGCCCGGAGGTGAGGATGATGGAGGTGAACGGCATGTCGAGGGATCGAAATCGAAGGATGAAAAGAGGGAAAAAGAGTAGGGGAGACGAGAGAGTGTTGGAACCTAAAATTAGAGCGAAAGGGGAAGGAATAGGCATCGGTGTGGCTGCTGGCACCGGAGAAGGGAACTGCTCCGTGAGGTAGTGGAGACAAAGAACGAGGTGGAGATGTCCCTGATTTGGCCGTCGAGGAGAGGACGAAGGAAAGGGAGATATTGGCACTCCCAATTTGGATGTTGGGAGGCCGAAGATGTTGGAGGAAGAAGTTTGCTAGAGCAGGGCCGGAAATGGAGTTTTTGAGAGGGTTTTGGCCCCAAACATTGCTAAGAAAAATGGTCGTGCGTCAAGGGTTCTTTTATAGGGCTCTAAAGGTCGATTTGAGCTTGGCTAGGAAAGCTCGCCAGAGTTAGAAACCTAAAGATACCCGAATCTCTCATGCGTTTGCATGAGAGATTGGGAAGGTTTTGGGGTTCAAGATCGAATTTATTGGAAAGGGGACTCCTCAAGGAATCTCTCTTCTAATTTTGGAAGGGATTGATTGATCAAAGAAGGAGTTCTCTTCAATCAAAGGTTGCCAAAGTTGTAGGAATATAATTTCATCGCAACAGGAACCTTTTTGTGAAGAAAATAACAAAGCTGGGGGCTATTTGTAAGAAATTCAAAAGTAGGAGCATGTGTGTGAGAGAAAAGAGTCAGAGAGGACCAAATTGCAAACAAAGTCAAGATGATCTCAGATTGGGCCCAAATTTTGGTACAAACATAATTTGGACCTAAGGAATCCAATGGTGAAGTTGGATTTTGATTTTGATCTAGTTTTAATAGGTAATTTACACAATTACCCAAATTAGGGCAAAAGTCTGTCAATGGTTCAATTTTGGGTCAAGACGGGTTCTGATGGTCAAATTGAAGATACCAAACTCTAGAGAATATTTTTCTATGAATTTTAGAGGGTTTAAGTAAAATTTTATCCTGACTAGAACCTCAGTTAATTAAGCAAGTCTGTTTTTAGGATTTCAAAAGTCATTTAATTATCAAAACACGCAAAAACCCTTTTTCTGCCTGTACTAACTCACTTATTAGACTCTTAAGATCATTTGACCCTTAATTAACCCTTGAGAAAACCTGTGATTATTCTGCATTCAAGATATGAAGGTAAAATTAAAGTTTTAACCATGGTTCCTTGTATTTCTCTCTGAAAGGATTTATAATGAATTATGACCTTCTGATGGTTATGTAGGAGTATTTAATGACTTAATCAGATCAAATTGAGCTAGTTATGGCTCATGATGGTGTTCCCATCAGCAATCTTAATTGAAGAAGAAGCAGCTACCTACCACCTCAATTACACCTAGAGGTCTCAGTTGTAAACTCACGAAGAAAGGACCTGAGATAGTCCCATATCGGAAAAGGATAAAATGGATTTTGATATTTATTGAATTTTGTTCGTAGCCTTACTACCTTCAATACACGAGGTCAGATCCCACTGATCCATGGGCATGCGTACGCCCTTGCTTGTGCCCACACGCACGTGGGACTAGGCCGATTTGAACCAGGTTGAACTGGTCTGATTTGGTCTGAATTGTGAACTGGGTTTAAAGAGGAGAGAGAAGGAAATGTTGTGAGAGAGGGGGACTTTTTGCACTATAGCAGGTTTGATATAATACTTAAGGCATTTGATGTGTTGTTGAGAAGCCTGAGGGTTTGAAGGGCTAGCTTGGCTAAGTATGGCTCAGAGCTTGACTTGAAAATACAACCAAGTGTTGAGAAGAGAAGAAGAGATATTAATATTGAGTTTGAAAGAGGAGAGCTTAAGTATTAAATGGTACATTGGTGATTTCAACCACCACTTTTTTTAACTCTCTATTATATTTTTGTCTACCGATCTTGAGATACAATTTGACCATTTATTGAATATATTTTTAAGCATTTATTTATTGCATATCACTACTTGTGATTTGATTATTGTGCTCATAGTTATATCTTTTGATTAATGGTTGAATTACAATTGTTTGCTTCCTGCGAACAACCTTGGAACTCACGTTTTTCAAGCATTATAAATTTAAATGTCGATTCGATTTTCGTCATTATATTATAATGCGATTTTCTAAACCACGACGGATATCGCATTTGTGTGCTACCCAAGCCCATGTTTGAACTGATCTAATCAAGTGAACCCTAAAATCAAGGCTATAAATTCACTTGAACCTTAAAATTTGCGACCTAATAAGCTGTTGAGAACCAATTCAGGGTGATTTAAGTGCTTTGACTCAAATTTCATCCTCAACCTTAGGACAGGTTAGGTAAAGTTGGTTTACTTTCTTAATCAATCAACCTACAAATTAGGTCACAATTTGAATTAACTTCTAAATCAAGTGAAATTCATGGCATAATTAGGGCTAAAATTGGTAGACTTAGGTCTCAATTCATACATTCTAGTCTAGTTGGAACAGCAGTGATAAGGAAGGTCAGGTGGGGGCCTTGTAACCTGTAGGGACTCTCCCTTCTAGGGATCTTTGCGGGACTCTCCCTTCCTATCTACCCAACTAATTCTCGAGTGTGTGGATATTTGATCAAGAGGTCCATCTGCCTCAAACAACCTTAGTCATCCAAAATTTTTTAGGTGCCTTGATTGGGTCCAATACACATCCAGTACCTCATTTATTCTTTAGTGAACATACACAAGAAGAGGTCCTTAGGTTTGACCAAGAGGCCTCATTAGAGTTGATCATTTGGGTGAAATCTAATCTGATCAGATCAAATTAATTTGGACCTGAATTTGAATCTCCACCCTGATCCACCACCTGATTTGGAGATGCAACCTGACAACATAGGAAAGATGTTCACCAAACCTGAATCCCGTAAGAGCGTAAGAGAGAAAATGATCGAGGTTGTTCTTAAACATAGTGAAGAATATTACGGAATGCCAGATCCCTTTAGTAGTGTTTAGGTTAATGTACCAGAAATAACAAACCTCATTATGGACCACACCAAGATGATGTTAACACAAATGACATGTGGTTCAACCCGAGATGCTCTCTTATCAAACTACATTGAATTGTGCAGATTGCATAGCATTGGGTGTTTACAATGTTTGACAAATCCACCACTTTGGGAAATACACCAGGATGTCATTGAAAATGTGGGAATATGCTAAATGTGTTGCAAGATGCCTTTAATAAAAAATATCCAGATTCCCACCTAGAAACTAATGATACATCTTGGAGCAATTTTGAGGATTAATACAATTTACTAGAGCCCGAGTATGAAAATGGAGGTTGTTATGGACCCCCAACCCAAATGGAACCAAATTATGATTTTGTATAGAATGAAAAACCTGATCAAGTTATGGGTTGGGTAGATTCAATTACAGGTGTTCCTAATTATGAGCCAGCCATAAGAAGCTATGAAGTTGGTCCATTATGCCTAGATTCTCAAAACACTTGTGATGAGTTTGATTCAGAACCTCTCGAGGATGTAACTCCTGTACCTTATCTTGTTAAGGTATTCCTCGAGAGTAGTTCTGACATCCCAATAGAACCAACTCCAGATTCTAGTGACCCAATTCCTACACCTGACCTAAAATCTAGATATCAGCCTAGTTGGGATGATTATGAGGCTCAATATGATGAAAATAACATTTCAGATTTGAGATATGATTGTGAGCCTATTTTTGATGATTACACCTCTCCAGGCTCCTCAAAAGAACAAATTGATTTATTGAAAGTCAAACCAATTTATGATATAGAATCAAAGGAGTTGCAACAGTTGGTTTTCAATTGGATCTACCCTAGATGCCCTGAACCCAAGCCTATGCCTAATAAGTATATCCCTGTGAGCTTGGAATTTGAAACTAGGATAGACCAAAGTTAGGTTGATAAATCCATGCATCTTGATTTATTCAATGGTGGAAATCTCGATCTTGAGTCAGGTTCAGAAGATGATTTTTGCAAATTCTTTGATGATTTTGAATCATACTCTAATTTAGGGGAATCCTTGTTTCTAGATGATTATGAGCCGATTTACGACCTTAGTATCTGACGTGCTTTCGTGCGTGTGTGTTTAGAAGTGTCATTATAGTTCGCACTTGCAACGCCGGTTTCAAAGTAAAGAAACGGATGTGAGTCCGAGTGTCGGTCTCAGGGAGGTGTGAAAATCGGATTTTTCTTGTCACTTATTGTCACGAAAATCGCGGAGTTTTTGCTTGCGAAAAGGCGCGGGTGAAAAGCGAGAGAGAGAGAGATTAGGGTTATAATCACTTCATTCTTAACATGAAACTTGAATGGGAATTAGAGTAGGCAACTGAATGGAAAACTTCATTAATTATGCAGCTTTAGTTCACAAATTACAACATTAAATACATGCTTAAACATAAGTAAAGTAAAGCTTAAAAGAAAGGAAGAAAGAGAGAGAGAGGGAGGGCGGCGAGGTAGCCACGGTGGAGAAGGCTCCGTCGGTGGCTCGTCGTCTCTGGCGATTACAAAAAGGTCTAAAGCTAGCTAAGAGAGGGGTAGAGTAATTGCAAGGGGAGTGAATGCCTTGAATGAGTGGTTGGAAGGGGTTTAAATAGGGAGAAGGGCTTTCCAAATGAAGAAGGGGTTTTAGCGACGTTCGGGACGTCGCTAAAACCCTTAACAAAATGTCAGCGAAGCCCCCAGCCCGTCGGTCGCTCGCCCGCAGTCGTTCTTCCTCGCGCTCGATTCGTGGGCGTGGCATGAGAGCCGTCAGATTGAAGATCGGACGGCTGAGGTCTTCACCTGGGCGCGCTCAGATCGTGCCTTGAGTGCGCGTGCGTGCGGGCATTGTCGTCCGGCATGTGCGCGCGTGTCTGATCGCCGCTTGAGGACACGCCGCGTGGCGCGATCGTCACCGTTCGCGTGCGGATCTACAGCTAAATTTCGTCTGCGCGCATCGCTGTCTTCGAATTCCCGCACCGCACGGCTCGAACCCGCGTCGCGTGGGCACAGGCGTGCGCTTCAATCGCTGCGCTACGCCTGCTGCTTTGTCGCGGCGACCGCGGGCGTGCGCGCGATTCTCAGCCGTTCAATCAGAGATCGACGGCTGAGATCTGTTCTTCAGATGGAGGAAGCGGGCGCGCGGTGAGCGGGCACCACGTGGCGCACCGTGGGCCGTTGATCGTCAGATTAACGGTCAGAACTTCTTGGGCCTATTGTGGGAGCTCCGGATGTCGGATTTGGCCGATTTTGAGTCTGTTGGACTCCGTTCGTCATTCTGAATCCATTCGTGCGGTCTGATCGCTCATCTGAGGCCTGCTTTGACAAGTGCTCATACAAATGGCCATTAATACTATTTTATAAGCAATCTTGACATATGATGTATGCAATACTCCCATTCTACTTATGTTGTGTTATCTGTGCCTTTTATTCTTAAGATGGGCCCTATTTAACAGAATTATCACCCCTAAATGCAGTGTTATCATACCCCCATGCTTACTCCTTGCTAGTTCCTAGCAAGGTTTATTCTAGCATTTATTTTCTGTCAGAATTTAAGAAGTAATTGCTTAGACACTTCATCACTTGTCAATAGGAGGAAATATATTAAGATCTTAATCTACAAAGACTAAGCAGCACCCGAGTGTCTGCTAAAATACGACCCGCCTGAATTCTTGCTTTAATGTATGTAAATATACATTTGTATATATATATTTTTTAGAATTTTTTTCGAATTCAGAGTGGGTTGGTAACTTTTTACGGTTACCCAACCCACCCAAAACTCGGTCAAAACCCTAAGTGCTAAGCATCTTGGTGTGAAGATTGTGATAGACTCACTCAACGGTAATTCAGATAGACTTTGGGTTTCTACGCCCCTAGGTGACCGGAAGAGGAAGTACTTTGCCTGAAGGTGCATTTGTTCGATTGGTAGCTTTCTCCCTACGTTTGTTTTAATTGGGGTCAACACAAGGATTTTTCCAGTGTATATCTCCCCGGCTTGTACTACTTCCCCGCTTCTTCCTTAAGTGTTTTGGTTCTTTTTGTGCAATTACTGAGCTGGACTCTGGACAACCGACCAATGGGCTGTTACCCACGATCACTTCCCAGTCATACTCGTGTGGTGAAGTGTGGTTTATTTTGTTTTCTTTTCTTCTCCCTTTTTTCTTTGTAGGTGGCTTCCCTAATCTCAAACGTACCTAGAGGCAATGAAGAAGAAGTGGTCCCGTGGCTGGACTCTGGACAACCTGCCAATGGGCTGTTACCCACGACAACTTGCCATCCATACCACCCTAGAGAGTTTATTAGCTACCCAATCTCTGTCAAAATCTCCGAGGAGTGGGTCTGTACAAAAATGTGTGCAGATGGTTAGTCTCAAAGTTCTTCTGAGTTAGAGGGTGAGTTGATAAGTCGTATACTTATCACTTTATTTAGTAGGTGGATTAGAGTAGCTTAAGGTTGCAAGGATTCGAAGCTAAATTCATATTTTAACGGACACCAGGGCTGATTAAGCCTGAAGGCCTGAACAGTCTAAGTGCTCAAGTTTTTTTTGTATTATTTCCCACTATTGACAGGTTTCTAATGCCTAAGTTTCTTCCTAAATTCAATTTTATTTTTATTTTACTCAGACTTATTAAATGAGCTCAGGATCGTGTAATTTACCACCCCCCCATACTTAAGTTGGACAATGTCCTCATTGGCAAATACATGGATGCAACAGGGGTTCTAAAAGATATTACCTGAGTGACACAAAATACCAGATCAATCTGAATCCTCTGGGTTGCCTCCCAGGAAGCGCTGAGTTTAATGCCTCCAGCTGGGCGATGCTTCGTGTCATCCCTCAATGAAGGTGACACTCTCCTTTGGGGGAACCTGGGCTAGGAAGTGTTTCAATCTTTGTCCATTAATTGTAAAAGTGTGTCCAGTGTTTAGATCAACGATTTCAACCGCCCCATTAGAGTAAGGCTTAACCACCCGAAATGGTCCTGTCCATTTGGGCCTGAGTTTCCCCGGAAAGAGTTTTAGGCGGGCATCGAACAACCAGACTTGCTGGTTAGGCTCAAAGGTCTTTCTATGAATGAGTCGGTCGTGGACAGCTTTCATTTTCTCCTTATACAGTCGACTATTCTCAAAGGCGTCCCGACAAATTTCTTCGAGCTCAGATAGTTGGAGTGTCCTCTGCGCACCGGCTAACTAGGAATCCATGTTACATTGCTTGACAGCCCAGTAAGCCCGGTGTTCCAATTCGACAGGAAGATGGCAGGCTTTGCTAAAGACCAGGCGATAAGGAGACATGCCTATCGGGGTCTTAAAAGCGGTCCTGTATGCCCACAGGGCATCATCTAGTCGTGTGGACCAGTCTTTCCTGTCAGGTCTCACAGTCTTTTGTAAAATGTTCTTGATTTGTCTATTGGAGACCTCGGTCTGCCCATTTGTTTGCGGATGATACGGGGTAGCAATGCGGTGGTTAACCCCGTATTTTCTAAGTAGGGTACGGAATTGGGAGTGGATAAAATGGCTTCCACCATCACTGAATATGGCCTTTGGTATTCCAAATCGGGAAAAGATGTTCTGCTTAACAAAGTCCATGACAGTCCTGTGATCACATCGGCGGGTGGCAATGGCTTCAATCCATTTAGAAACATAGTCTACTGAGACTAGGATATACTTAAAGTTGTTGGATGGTGGAAAGGAGCCCATAAAATCGATACCCCAAATATCGAAGATTTCGACAATCAAGATGGGTTGGAGGGGCATCATATCTTTCTTGGTCATGGTCCCCAACGTTTGGCAGCGTGAGCAAGTATTGGCAAAGTTGTGTGCATCCTTAAACAGGGAGGGCCAGTAAAATCCAGACTGCAGAACCTTCGCAGCCATTTTCTTTCCAGAGAAGTAGCCACCACAAGCCTATTCATGACAGAAGGAAAGCACACTCTGAACTTCGTTTTCGGGGATACACCTCCTGATGATCTGGTCGGCACAGAGGCAAAACAGCAGGGGATCATCCCAGAAATAGTGCTTAACATCAACCAAGAACCTGTCCCATTACTGTCTGGACCAGCTGTGCGGGGTTTGTCCCACAATTAGGTAGTTGACATAGTCAGCATACCAAGGTAGTCTCTTGTCTTGCATAGCCAGAATGTGTTCATCGGGGAAGGTGTCAGATAAAGGCAGGGAGGGTCCAATGTGGTCTGGGTGAAGTCTAGACAACTGGTTAGCCACCACATTCTTTGATCTGGCCTTGTCGCAGATTTCCAGGTTAAATTCCTGCAAGAGCAGGATCCATCTGATGAGCCTGGGTTTTGCGTCCTTCTTAGCCAACAGGTACCGGATGGCTGAATGGTCAGTATAGATGGTCACGTGGGATCCCAGCAAGTACGATCGGAACTTCTCAAGTCTGAAGACTATAGCGAGCAACTCTTTCTCTGTGACCGTATAATTTCGTTGGGCCTCGTCCAACGTTTTGCTTGCGTAGTAGATCACCCGGGTTTCTTGTCTTGTCTTTGTTCCAGGACAGTGCTTATGGCAAAATCTGATGCATCACACATAATCTCAAAGTCCTGGGACCAATCCGGGGGCTGAAGTACCGGTGCTGTGGAGACTAAGTCCCGGAGGGTGTGATAAGCCTGGATGCAATCAGAAGACATGTGGAATATGACGTCGTTTGCTAGAAGGTCGGTTAAGGGTTTGGAAAGCTTCGAAAAGTCTTTGATGAACCTTTGGTAGAAGCCAACATATCCTAGAAATGAGCAAATCTGTCGGATTGAGTTAGGTGGAGGAAGTTTGGAAATTAAATCAACCTTAGCTCGATCTACCTCGATGCCCCTATTTGATACGATGTGACCGAAGATGATTCCTTCTTGAACCATAAAATAGTTCTTTTCCCAACTTAACACCAGATTAACCTTGATACATCATTTTAAGATTTTCTCCAAGTTGCTCAGACAATGGTCGAATGAATTCCTAAATATAGATAAATCATCCATAAAGACCTCTAAGTATTCACCCACCATTTATGAAAAAATGACTAGCATGCAACGCTGGAAGGTAACAGGTGCGTTGCATAACCCGAACGGCATTCGATGGAATGCAAACGTGCCATACGGGCAAGTGAATGTGATCTTTTCTTGATCTTCTGGAACAATTGCGACTTGGTTATATCCTGAATATCCATCTAGGAAGCAAAAATACTTTGCCTTGCCAATCTTTCAAGGATCTGGTCAATGAATGGCAAGGGGAAATGATCCTTCTTAGTGGCTTCATTGAGCTTCCTATAATCAATACACACCCGCCATGCAGTGGTGGTGTGGGTGGGGATGGATTCGCCCTGATCATTGGTGACAACGGTGAGCCTGACTTTCTTTGGAACCACTTGAGTGGGGCTCACCCAGGGGCTATCGGAGTTTGGATAGATGATGTCGGCGTTAAGCCACTTGATAATTTCTTTCTTAACGACCTCCCGCATGTTTGGGTTTAAACGTCTCTGCATCTGGCGGGAGGGTCGTGCCCCGTCTTCCAGGTAAATCTTATGGGTGCAATAAGTGGGGCTAATTCCTCTCACGTCAGAAATAGTCCAACCAATGCCGGCTCGATGTTCTGAAAGGGTCGTGATCAACCTGCGTTCCTGATCCTTGGTTAGATGAGAATTAATAATCACAAAGAAGGTCTGGTCAGGTCCCAGGAAGACATATTTGAGATTCTCGGGTAGTGGCTTAAGTTCGGGTGCGGGTGGAACAACGGTTGACGGAAAAGGAAAAGGCGGGAGTTGATCAACATCGATCTCCTCAAATGGTGTTGTGTGATGGTAATCAGCCTTACAGAGGTCCACGGGTAGCGATGGTGACGAGTCAGAGCAATCATTACGGGTTTGGTGGTCTGAGACAGAACTAAGGGTGAGGCATTTCTTGACCAGAGTTTCCACGGGATCTTGTTCCTCAACACAATCGCAATCAAAAGACTTTGTCGCTCGGAAGATATCCAATTGCATTTTCTTATCTCCAAAGGCGATTTCCATACATCCCATGTCACAATCAATGTTTGCCTTAGCCGTAGCTAAGAAAGGTCTGCCTAAGATTATGGGTGCGTTCTGTAATTTTTCAGGGACTTCCATGTCGAGCACCAAGAAGTCGATCGGGAAATAAAAGTCCTTGACACGTACAATTACGTCCTCGACAACCCCCTTCGGGGTCTTCAATGATCTATCAGCCAGCTGGATGGTGACAGCTATGGGTGTCAACTCTCCGAAACCAAATTGGTGGTACAGGATTGTTGGAATTAGATTGATAGAAGCACCTAGGTCCAGGAGTGCCCTATCAAATGTCATGTCCTCGATATTGCAGGAAATCAGGGGTGCTCCTGGGTCAGTTCGCTTGAGCGGAAGGTTGCTTAATATTACGGAACTTGCTGGTTCGAAGAGCACAACCATCCTAGGTGCTTGAGGTCTTGGCTTACGTTTGGGTGTACAGGCATCCTTTAAAAACTTGGCGTAAGTCGGGATGTGCTTAACGGCTTCAAGGAGCGGAATATTAATCTGTACTTGCTTAAAGATCTCCAAAAGCTCTTCAGTCTCCACAACATTTTTCTTCTTCTTGATTGTCTCCAAGGCCTCAGGGTAGGGTGTCTGAACATGGATCGGGTCTATTTCTGGATCCTTGGGTTTTTTTGATGCCTCTTCTGAGTCGGGTATCTCAGCTGGTGAAGTCTCAGGGAGAGTCGGCCATTTGGGATCCTAGGTTTTGATGCCGCTTCTCAAGGTCACTACATTCGCAGAGGCATTGGGACCATGGGTTGATCCTTGAGAAGACGAGAACGAAGAAGCACCAAACCCAGGGGGTGTTTGTGGGGCTGGCTAGACCATGTGAGCCTACCTGGGATTGCCTTGGAACCCTTGCGAATTGGGGCCTCTGTTAATTATGTTTCGCGGGTTCGGTTCTGGCTGGGAAGGTAGGGATCCTTGTTGTTTATAGTCCAAGAGTTCGCTTAACTGTCCCTTTACTAAGGCCATTTCCTCCTGATGTTTCTGGTTCATGTCAGCAATCATCTTTATTAGGATGTCCATTTGATTTTGTGGGGGAGGGGTCGCCCTATTTTGATTATATGGGGGGTCTAACTGGTGGTCCTTGCTGATAGGGGGCAAGTGTGGCTGCTGGTTTGGCCTGGGCTGGTTTTGGAATTGTGGTGGTTTCTGGTTTGTCCAACCAATGTTGGGGTGATTACGCCAACCAGTGTTGTAAGTGTTGGAGAAAGGGTCAGGTTTAGCATAACCTTGGACAGCTTGCACATCTTCAATGATAGCCGATGTCGATGGGGAGAGAAGAGAGTAATCAAGCGTTGAGGGAGCAAAGGTCCCTCCCTAGAACGTGGTCAGGGGTTGTTCCAGGTTTAGTTGGCTCAAGGGCTGGACCAAGTCAACATTATGTGCTCCCTTTGCTAGGGAGAAGGTCTATAACGGGTTCCTGGTCTGATTTAGTAGCTCATCAATCTCTTTGTCCACCAATTCCACTCGATCTAATTTCTTAGCAATGATGTACATGTCAACCATTCAAGAATTTGCTTGTACCTCATAAATCCCACCACGGGGTTGACTGGATCTGTTAAATTGGATCATGGAGGCATTGTTGAACGAATTTTTGCTCATGGACTCAAAGAGCTCAAACGCGCTCTCCTCGTCCTTGTTCAAGAAGTTCCCCCCGCCTGAGGCATCGACGAAGTTCCGTAGGTTGCTGTCCAGACCGTGGTAGAAAATTTGGGCCAATTGCCACCTTGGTACTTCGTGGTGTGGGCATTTCCTCAAAAGTTCATTAAATCTTTCCCATGCCTCATGGAATTGTTCCCCACCCTGGAGTGTGAAGGTAGTAATAGCTCTTCTGAAGGCATTGGTCTTTCCTATGGAGAAGAATTTCTTTAGAAATGCATGCCTCAGTTCTTCCTAGGTGGTGATGGACCTACCTGGGGTTCTAAGCCAGTGAGGAGCCTTGTCTCTCAAGGAGAAGGGGAACATCTTAATTAGAACAATGTCAAAGCTAATGTTCCTAAGTTTCACAGTTCGTGCTATTCGGTCAAGATCCTCTAGGTGCTGGAAGGGGTCCTCATTTGAGCTTCCATGGAAGTGGCTCTGGATCAGACTAAAGACATTTGATTTTAGCTCAAAATCATTTCCCCCTTCGGGGATCCTAAGGTGTGGCTCGACTCTAATAGTAGAAGGATTGTATAAATCGTGGAGGGGCCTCGGTTGATCCTGAAATGGTGGTACATCGAGTGGTGGTTGCCCTTGTGGGTTCTGTAACCGGTGTATGGCTTGCATGATGGTGTGGATCTATTGTTGCTGAAGCCGGTGTTTTGCATTAATCTGGGCTTGGATGATGGCCATTGTGTCTGGTGGGGGTTGATCCTCAGCCTCATCTACCCTAGGTTCAGCCATGTTTCTAGTAGAATCAAGTCGCCTAGATTCCCATCCCAAAACAAACAACTCGGGATGCAGTGAACGTCTCCCGTGCATATACTAGAGAAGAACAGGAGGGGATGCGGAGAGCGACAGATGCGAGAAATGTGTGTTCAATCAAGCAAACAAGCTAGTCCTTATGGTGTATTTCCTTAGGAGACCTAGAAATCTCACAAAGGGTGATTAAGTCCGTAAGCACTGGACTCCCCTTCCCAAGGCTAATCTGGCCAGGTTATAATCACTTCATTCTTAACATGCAACTTGAATGAGAATTAGTGTAGGCAACTGATTGGAAAACTTCATTAATTATACAGCTTTAGTTCACAAATTACAACATTAAATACATGCTTAAACATAAGTAAAGTAAAGCTTAAAACAAAGGAAGAAAGAGAGAGAGAGGGAGGGCGGTGAGGTAGCCACGGTGGTGGAGAAGGCTCCGTCAGCGGCTCGTCGTTTCCGGCAATTACAAAAAGGCCTAAAGCTAGTTAAGAGAGGGGTAGAGTAGTTGCAAGGGGAGTGAATGCCTTGAATGAGTGGTTGGAAGGGGTTTAAATAGGGAGAATGGCTTTCCAAATGAAGAAGGGGTTTTAGCGACGTCCGAGACGTCGCTAAAACCCTTCCCAAAATGTCAGCGAAGCCCCCAGCCCGCCGGTCGCTCGCCCGCAGCCGTTCTTCCTCGCGCTCGATTCGTGGGCGTGGCATGAGAGCCGTCAGATTGAAGATCGGACGGCTGAGGTCTTCGCCTGGGCGCGCTCGGATCGCGCCTTGAGTGTGCGTGCGTGCGGGCGTTGTTGTTCGGCATGTGCGCGTGCGTGTCTGATCGCCGCTTGAGGACGCACCGGTTGGCGCGATCGTCACCGTTCGTGTGCGGATCTACGGTTGAATTTCATCCGCACGCGTCGCTGTCTTTCAATTCCCACACCGCACGGCTCGAACCCGCATCGCGTGGGCGCGAGCGTGCGCTTCAACCGCTGCGCTACGCCGAATGTTTTGTCGCGGTGACTGCGGGCGTGCACGCGGTTCTCAACCTTTCGATCGAAGATCGACGGCTGAGATCTACTCTTCAGATGAGCGGGCGCCACGTGGCACACCATGGGCCGTTGATCATCAGATCAACGGTTAGAACTTCTTTGGCCCATTGTGGGAGCTCCGGATGTCGGATTTGGCTGATTTTGAGTCCATCCGTCCGTTCCGATTGCTCATCTGAGGCCTGCTTTGACAAGTGCTCATACAAATGGCCATTAATACTGTTTTATAAGCAATCTTGACATATGACACATGCAATGCTCCCATTCTACTTATGTTGTGTTATTTGTGCCTTTTATTCTTAAGATGAGCTCTATTTAACAGAATTATCACCCCCAGATGCAGTGTTATCAGTATCCAAGATCCACTCTTTGATTTTGATTCTGATTCTAAGGCTAATGATTTGGAACTCAAAGTAGCCCTACCTCCTACTCTCAAGCCAAAGCCTTTCAAAAACTGATCCCAACCCTAACCCGCTACCAGAATCAATTTTTATTCTGACTCACCTCTTTCTGATCCGGTTGCATATGATTCACCACCAAGATTCTACGGTGAATGGGGCACTGATCAAACTGACAACCTATATTGTCCCCCTGATGTGCACATATCTAATTGGCCTAAAATGTCTATTTATGCATGTTCCGAGTGTTATAGAAGCATTCAGCATTATAAATATTGCATAGCATGCATTATTCTGCATTTAGAATTGATTGTACAAATTATAGCTTAATTTGCCCTTTTTGTGGTAAGGGGATAGGGTGACTGCATTTCGGGGTGTGGAATTAAAGATCCAACTGTTCAGATCTGATTAGGGCGATGATCGGAGTCCAATGCCTCTGAGATCTCCCCATCGGACATCCGTAGCATTAGATGTAGTTTGAGGAAAATCAGAGGTCAAGGGGCAAGGTGGTGGAAATCTGAGCCTTAGATGAAGAATCCACCACACGGATGGGTTCGGATCGACAATCGTAGCCTAATAGCGCGAAAATCGATCCAATTCGACATCCGTGGCACCACCTGCGAGCATTTGAAGTTGGACGGTGCAGATGGCACCACGTGGCGCCATCTAAGTTGCTCAAAGCCACCGGTGCTCCTCCTCATCAAAGCAGCCTCGATCTCAGCCGTTGGATTTCCATCCAACGGCTGAAACCGCGCAAGCATTAAAACGTATACGTGACAAAGAACGAGGTGCAGCGCAGCAGTTTAGAGCTTTAAGTGTTGCTAGCGAATTAAATCTGCGAAGAGGTGAGCACGTGAAATTCGGTCGTCGATGCGCGATCGAGCGACTGCGGAGGCGAGATGTAGTGTTCCGAGAGTCGTGCGATCGTATGCGGGCACGGCGTGGGTTTCAAAGGTAAAGAGCGCGCGACTTCTAAGTCGTTTGATCACATGATCGGATGGCTGATCTTGATGCAGCATGTCTTCATTTGTCAACGGCTGAAGAGGAGGCGGCAACGTGGCCATGTGTGGAGCGTTGGATCGGCGATGAGCGGGTCATGTTGAGGCATGCCTTCAGCGACGTGAGCCTATAGCAATGGATGCAAGTGTCACTAAAGGGCATGGAATTAATTCCAAGGCCTTGAAATGACCTTTTTGACCCCATATCTTCACCTATAAAATGCCTACCCCTCCTACACATTTCACCATTCATTCATCTCTTCTCTCACCTTCTCTAAAGCTCTAAGAGCTGGTCCCATACTCGAGATGCTCCATGAAAGCAATCTTCATTTTCGATAAAAGTTTTAACATAAAATGTCGCGTCGTTGTATTCAGTTGTGTGGTAGAAAATTGCTTTTCAAAATATTTAATATTCAATATCTAACCACGAAAATAGTTAGGTTGTCTCCACATGGAGGAATTAGCCTCTTGGACTAGTGAGTAGTGCTTTTTTTGTTTGGGAATCTCAACGGATGTGCATGCTAACTAGTGCTCTCACTTCCAACATGAATTCTCATTCTAAACACTTAATCAAGAATGTAGGTGTTTAGATGCAAAATCACCACCATATAATATTCTGTTAATAAGTGAATAGTTATCTTGGCATATAGCAATCAGTGTAAACATTAATCTCCAATAGAATAGACCCTATTTACTATAACCATATCTCATTCTCGGTATCCTTCATGAAAGTAATTCAAATAAACAAGAGGTATATCTATGCAAATTGCTTTTCATAAATTAATGCATTAAATAAATGCATAGGAATATCCGTAATGGCATGGATGGTAATTAGTAATGAGAGTAGAAACTGAGCAATCTCCCTCTCTCTTCCTCACTTGTGGGATGGAGGACTATCAGTCGGTTGGTTCTCGGTGGAGGTTGGCCGCGACGAGAGGATCACGATGGCGGTGGTGGCACGGTGAACAATGGCCGGAGATCTCGCCGGCGGCTCACCGACACTAGCGGGTTGTCGTGGTCGGTTCTAGGGCATGGCTACCCTTGTGTGGTCGAGGTGAGGTCGTTAGCGATGATGGTGCAAAGCTTCGAGGTCCGTGGACGTGGCTGCGAGGAGGATGTCGATGATGACTTTGGGTTCTTTCACTGCGTGATAGATGCGAGGAAGAAGATGAACAGTTCTGCGTGGGCACGTAAGGGAACGAGGGGCTAGTGCGTGGCCGTGCAGGTTAAGTGCGAGGTGGTGCTGAGTTGGTGCGTTCGCTGAAGGGCCATAGGTTTGGCAATAGCTATGGGTTGGCAGTGGCAATGATGGTGGTGTTGATGAGGGCTGTGTGCTGTCACCGCACAGTTGGTCGTGGTGGGGTCGCGGTGAGGATGAAGGTGAAGGGTGAAGGAGGAAGAAGATGGCAGTGGGCGAGAGCGTGGTGGTGCACACACTGTCACCGTGCGCACCTATGGGTCTGGAGGGCGGCGAGTGTGGTGGAGTAAGCTTTCGGCCACGGTGTACTGATAAATGCCATTAGTTTACTGGGAGCTCTAGCTAGCTCAGCTAAGTTGACTGGAGTTCACCTCAGCTCCGGACCACCTACATCCAGCTCCACTCAACTCAAGCCAGCTGAAGATGACTTCACCTTAGGTCAGGAAGCTCAAGTCCAGCTCCCGGGGACTCAGCTTAGCTCAACTTAGTTGAGCTAAGCTACCTTAGCTACCTCAACTAGCTAGGTCCTCCCCGAGAGCATCAAACCCACCTCACCTCAGCTCCTTTCAGCAGAAGCCAGCTTGCTTTAGCTTGGCTTAGCAGCTAGCAAAGAACTAGCAAGCTAAGCCAGCTAAAGTAGCTCCATGCCACCCTCTTCAGCAGCTGCCAGCTCCAGTTCAGCTCCAAACTTCTTCTGTCCAACTCCTCTCCTCAAACCTTAGCTCCAATTCCCTCCTCCTCTACTCTACTACTAGCTAAGCTAGCTTAGCTTAGCTAAGCTCTAGCTCCCTTGGCAATTCAATACCTTAAAACCCTACCTAACTAGCTCCACCAACTAAACCCTACCTAAGCCCACCTAAGCTAGCTCCACCCTACTCCAAGTTGGCGCCACCAGCTAGCAACCCTTTCACCTCTCAACCACCACCAAGAGACACCTATTTTGGCGCCAACTAACCCTTCTAGAACCCCCTCCTTTTGGTGCCAAAATGACCTTCCATCTACACTCTACACCTACCCCTTCCAAGCCTCATCCACCCTACACATAACCCCCTTCTAGAAACCAATTTTGGCACCAACCCTAGGTGCCTTTTGGCCACCATAACCACCCCCTTAACTTCCTTTAAGGTGGCGCCAAATGATCTCCACCATAGGATCCCCAACTACCTCCCAAACCCTATCCTAGCCATCCATTTCAAGAGCCACCTATACCCCCCATCCTACTCTACAAAAAGACCCTTAACCACCACCATTTTCCCCATCCTTCATTTGTATATTTTCTACCCTATATCCACCTACATCTCACAGCCAAGAAGGAGGAGAGAATAATATTAAGGGGGCATCCTACCCGCCCCCTTGGTGCCTTCTTCCCCTTCTCTCTTCTTCTTGTGCCACGCCAAGGAGGAGACTCTTTTCAACTTGGAGGACGGCCAGGCATTGGAGAGGAGAAGGGTGGTGCATGCCCACCCTTGCAGAAGCCATTTAAGGTGGAAGCTTCCACCTTGGAGGAGCATAGTGCATGCCCCCTTTGTGGGCTTGCCTTGAAGGACACCATCTTGAAGGAAGGAGTTGTAGAGCTCCTTTTCAAGCCTAGGAGCCACTGAGCTTGGAGCAAGGACTATCTTCCTCACCAACATCATTAGGATTAGTGTTTTATTTATTTGTATTTTTGTTGCTAGTAGTAGAAGCATTCCTCTACTAGGGCATTGTGTAAAACACTTTTGCATTAATCAAGTTGCCTTCTTTTCAAATTTTGTTGCAATTGTTTTCTTGTTTCTAGCACTCTTCACTCCCTATCCCTAATTACTCTAGGCCTCCACGTGCCTAGAGTGAGCTTAGGGAGAGGTAATCCTTGTCACTCTAGGGTTAGCCTTTAGGTGTTAGTTTCTTTCTTGCCAACAATTCGCAAGTGCTCGTTATTTCAAAACATTAAAAAATATAAATTTGAAAAGATCAAAAAGAAAGTTGATTTCCATTTCCAAGCAAGATATTCGATTTTTGCAAACATTTAACCTCCTTAGACGACCTTAGATACTTCCCTATTTAGGTTTACAAATTTTAAAAGCGAATCCGTTTTAGTGTGTTGCAGTGACTTAAAACATTACTTTTATAAACCGCGTAAAAACACTATCATGTACGTCAGGGGTTCACGGTGGTAGCAAGGGAGAATATCCCTGCCAATGGGGGTAAGAGAGCTTCCTCCAGAAGAAAATGCATGGATAAGATATATAAAGAGGGGAGGTAGAATGTATGGGTGGTTCTGCCGTTGGAGAAAGAAGCGGCATGGAGTAGGCGGTGCGTTAGGATAGGGAATAGGAGTTATTGTGAGGAGGAAGGCGACGCTATAGGGCGGGTACATCAGTCGTCCAGATTGTGTTCCAGATGTCTTAAGCATGAAAATTGGACATCTGATGTGTACACCAGCCGTCTAAAATGATAGATTATGTAGGGAGATAAGGTACGTTGGATTTGACTTATGTAGGCTTAGGTTGTAGGTATAGGTCCTAATCTAATTGGGATTTAGAAGTGGAAATTGGGTTTTAGGATAAGTGCGAGAGGCATGAATGGCACCTCGAGCCATCTTCTCTATTTATTCCTACAGCCAAAAGAAATTCACACAATTATTTATATAACATAGCAAATTATGTAATCCCATGACATGCATTTATTTTGCAAATATTAATACAATCTAAAATGTAGGAACTATCAACTTAGGCTAAATAATGGTCCACTAAAGTGGACTTATCACTCCACTAGAGCTAGAGTAAAATAATTTTATCCTTCTCATCTCCTTCATAGAGCGCCCGTGATTGTCCTTTTGTTAATATTTAGGAATCAGATCCCACTGCAATGCTGCCCTGCTTCGTCCTCCTTAATCCAGCCCGTTCTCTCACATCCAACATCTCACCACCCTCTTCCAGACGCTTCGTCAACACGACTCATCCTCCAAGCAATCATCGATGAGGATTTTCTCATCCCTATCTTTTTACCGCTTTCTAATGTAGATTTCAATTTTGCAATTAGTGTAATGACCATGACTATATTCTTACGAAATATTTGTTCTCTCTCTTTCCCTCTTTCTTTGTATTATTCTCTCTATCTTTTCTATTATTTATTCTTTAAGTAGAATAACTAGCGTACATTAATTTCAACCAGCTACTCTACTTTATAAAAATAAATGTGGATTTTAAATCAAACGTTTATCTCCTCATGTTCGACCTTTGACTCACCAAAGGTTTGGTTAAATTTATTTGATAGCGGATTTTTACGTAACTATAATGATGGGTTCTTAACTCAATCTTTTACGCATTAAAATCTAGCTAATCACTCTCTCTGATCCCACCAGTAGGGTTCCTACATTCTTCACCGATCCATTATCTTTTAAGGACCCCTACTTTAATCTAGCTGAGCCAATTCAACCAAACCCTCGATTTTCATTTCCACATCTATTCTTGCCACAAAGCATCTGGTCGACTCCACACCTATTGATTCACACTCCTCAGCCCACCAGACTAATTGGGTTTGGTCTATATCATCAACCAATTGATCTGGACAAGCACCTGGTTGGACCAACTAGGCTGATCATAAAGGTGCTTGTCCTACAAAATTCCACCAATCTAACCACCCCTTATCCTTAACCACTTTCTACTAGGCTAAATGCTTTGAATTTAGCATTTAACTAGAGGCAACTCGTCATTTCAAAAACCCGAGACCCTTCTGATTCGTCTTGAGTTGCATTCATATTGCACTTTAGGGTTCAAACTTTAGAATAGCCGACTCCACCTTTGATCTTGTATCAGAACTTGAAATCATTCGCAAATAGTCATTCCCACCCATTCACCCACCCTTTGACCTTGTTCTAAACTAGGAACTAAGCTGAATTCGAACCCACCTAGTTTATAATGAGGACATTGCAATACTTAGGCATGAGGGTGTTAAAGTGCAAAACATATGAGAGATTCAATTCTTTGAGGGGTTCTCATATAATATATATATATATATATATATATATATATATATATATATATATATATATATATATATATATATATATATATATATATATATGCAAAAAAGGAAAAGAAATGAAGAAGAGGGGATATATATGCAAAAAAGGAAAAGAAATGGAGAAGAGGGGAGGAAAATTTTGCAAGCTAAATGAAAAATCTTTCTTGAGGAGGAAAAAGAGGAGGAAATACAAAGAATGACAAAGGAGCAAAATCAAAGAAAAAAATTGAGTCATAGCAATTGATTATGGAATCTACTCAAGTTCTAGTCAAATCAAACAAGGAATTAAGTCTTGAAGTGCTAAAGACAAGGAGATAAGTAAAGAGTACTGACCTTAGGCCTCTTGGACCTATTTTAGAGCTTAAACACTCATGTATTTGTTAATATTTGGATTATCTCTCAAGAGGTTGAGGGAGTTGTGAGGCTTAGGGATTATTCGGCCCCATTGCCTGTCCTTTGGTTTACGGGACTTGGTAACCTAAGCACCCAAAAATCACACACTGGTCTGACTTAATGCGCTTAATAAAGAATAATGCCAAAAAGTGTTTTGTTCTGAAAATGTTTTCTCGAAGATTTAACATACGAGCAACGTGAAGACACAAGTTGATTGGATGAGTTCCCGACATGGAGAGGAAGAATGAAAAAAAAACTCCCATTGAAGATATGTTACAACATATTGTCTTCTCAGTGCTTTCTCCTAAGATATCTAAATATCCTACCGGGGGCACGTAAGCACCTTATGCTGGTTTAGGTGCCATGGACAGGATTATCTCGAAATGTCGATTGCTAAGGCCTAAATTTATCCACAAAACTCTATGGGCGGCATTATGCCGAAGTGTGAAAAGCTAGTATTCTAGGTGTTACCATAGGAGGTGTTATCTTGAAGCGTCGAAGGCCAGGGACCCTGTGAGGATTGATGGTGAGGACAAGGAATCTGATACAGGCCGTGTTTAGAGCCAATCGAAGGTTGGATTTAGGAAATGTGAAAAGAAATGAGAGAAAACTCTCAAAATAAATATCTCCATTTCTCTCTTATAAAAAATACACTGGCAAACTGAACCTGGACTTTCTACATATATGCATGGGTGCTTTAATCGATGAGGTCAATGAACCTTTGGGTAGTTTTTGCAGACCTTAGAAACCTTCGCGACAGACCTAAGGTTGAGGCTAGTCAGGTCTAGATCTTGGCTGGCACTTGAGTACCTCTAGGCTTATTGTTGGTATTCTAATCTAATTTCTATAGAAGAGGCACAAATAGGCATCTGAACATCAAAAATATGGTCTAAAGATCTAGTTCTTTTCATAGGCTTTTGCTAGGGACTTGTA
This sequence comes from Thalassia testudinum, assembly GCA_037157565.1. Taxonomy (NCBI): domain Eukaryota; kingdom Viridiplantae; phylum Streptophyta; class Magnoliopsida; order Alismatales; family Hydrocharitaceae; genus Thalassia; species Thalassia testudinum. Next base: position 57,518,971 of record JAZHRO010000055.1, read on the forward strand.
AAAGTTAGGCATGGGTATGATGGTAACACCATTATTCATCATAACTAATTTGAATTAGTTGAAATCCAATGTTAAATGCTCCTTAATAATCGTCTAAGGATAGTAATTCCGTATTGAACTGATTTAAGAATAAGACAGGAAAATATGGTTAATTCTGTTGTTTTACCATCTTATCACAAATGCATATTAACCAAGGGGTTGATCAGGAGTTAATTCAAGGTCAAATGAACATAACAGACCAAGAAGTGGGCTTAGAATAACTGAATCAGGGTTTTACGCATTTTGAGGATTAAAATAATACTAAAAACCTTAATTATCAGCCTCACTCAAAGAAAAAAGGGTTATGGTAGAGATAAATTCGATCTAAACCTCTTAAAAATCATTGAAAAATATTCTCAGAGGTTTGGTACCTTCACTTTGACCATTTAAACCCATTTTGACCAAGAATAGAGATTTAGACAGGAATTTGCCTTGATTTGGGCTTCTATGCAATTTACTCAGTCAAACGTGATCAAAACCTAAATTTAAGTTCACCATTAGATTCTTTGGGTCTAAATTAGGTTAACATTAAAATTTGGACCCAATCGAAGTTCATCTTGACGTAGTTTGCATTTAAGTCCCCAGATCTCTATTTTCTACACCTAGACCCCTAACTTCTACATTTTCCTTGCATATATGCCCTTATCTTTCTCATATTCTTCACAAAGAGTCCCCTGCTGCCTGATTCTAACAGGTTTCCTAAATCAGAAACCTAAAACCCAACAGCACCAATTTCATCCTGGGATTTCTCCGCCAAATCCTAATCAAATCCCTCCAAATTTGGAGGGATTAATCTTAAGGAGATCCATGGATCCTAATTTGGACCGAAGATCGGCAGCAAGCTCAAGATTTCTGTGAACTCAAGTTTCTAAAATTGCAAAGCAATCTCGCAAATTTTGGGAAATTGCAAGTTAAATCCACCTCTATATAAGTTCCTCGATGTTCCCAATTCTAGGGTAGTCGAAATTCGCCGCAATGCCCTTCAAATTCGTCCTCGTCAGCTGTGAGCTCCACGACTCTGGTGAACCCCCACGTTCTCCTTCCTTCGGCCATTCAACCATCAAATTAGATGCGTCAGCTTCTTTCTCATCTTCTTTCGGTGCTAACCAACCAAAGCTACACCTCTTAGTGCCCTTCCTCATCGCCATTACCCACCACTAAAGCATCCTTCTTCCTTGCATCCGGCGAGGCAAGCCGAATGCAATTCCTCCCCTTTCCTCCCTCTTAGGTAGTCGTTCTTCTTCCTCTTTTCCTCTAGCTTAGGTATAGCCCTTTAGATTCTAGATTCGATCGCAATTCCTCCTTCTCCACCCTCGTCTTCTCTATCTTCGACACGAGCTCCGGTGAGCTCGTGCCGGTGCCTAACACATCCAAACATCCTGCCAACACCACCACTACCTTTGGCACACTACACAGAACAAAAGCCCCATGCTTATTGGGTGCTTTAACCACTCTGTTGAACGCGACGAATCTACGCTAACGTGTTTGGTTTTTGGAAAAACCCGTCGTTGTAGTTCGAAAGCGAAGGATTCGTGTTCAACAAATAAAATTTATACCGAAATCAAAATTCCGGGTCGAACACAGGGAGGCGAACGTTTGATTTAAAAACTCCGCGTTTCTTTTTATTTTGTCACCAAGAAATTCAATTTAAACTATCTAAGTATCTACAACAAATAAAAGAGAGAGAGGGAGTAAGAGAGAGAGAAAGAATACTACACATGGAAAATAAAAATGAGATGTAGAATAGACAAGAAATTAATCATAAAAGAGTTCATTCGTTACAACTAGAAAATATAAAACAATTACTCTAGAAAGCATTAAAAGAATGGAGGGAGAAATGTCCTCCTCGACGATCGCTCGGAGGACTTATAGTCTACTCTAGAAAGCAGTAAATCTATACTAGAAAGCAGTAAAAAGAATAGGGAGAGAGAAATCCTCCTCGACGGTCGCTTGGAGGACGAGCCGGACGGGACGACGCCTGGACGAAGGAGAACGAGGCAGGACGAAGGAGGACGAAGCAGAAGAACGGGAACGAAGCAGCACGCCGTCGTCGTCGCGGGATCCACTTCCGAAGGGGGACGAAAATTTGGACTTTATCTCGCGAGAAGCATCCCGGGTGTGGGACAAGCTTCTCTTGAGCTTTGGAGAGGTAGAGAGGAGAAGGAAGGGATGAAAATTTCGTATGGAGGGGGTCTCCTTTTATAGTTGCAAGGAGTGGGGGCAAAATGGACATTACATCTTCAAAATAATAAATAAGGGGTCTTTAGTGACGGATAAAACCGTCGCTAAAGCCCCGCCGTCGCCGTCGCCGCCGCACCCACGCGCGCCCGCTCGGCTGGCCTGCGCGCGTAACGCAGACGCACGTCCGCGTCATCTCAGCCGTCCGATCGCGAGATCGGACGGCTTAGATCGCGCCCGCGCCCGCTGCCGAGCGCGCCGCCCGCGTGCGATCGCGCGCCCACCAGAGCGTCCAATTGCGCGTCGGCGCTATCGGGCGCGCGTGGCCGTTGGATCTTCATCCGACGCTCGTGCGCGCCCGCTCGCCCGCGCCTTCGACCCCCTCTCCGCGGCTCGAACCCGCGACCTCCGCTTCGCCCGCAGCTGCGTCGCCGCTGCGCTACGCGGGCGAAATGGTCGCGCGGACGTTTTTAAACGCGCGCGACCGCAGCCGTTGGATCGAGATCCAACGGCGGAGAGGAGACGTTGCGTGGTCTTCACAGGACTCCTGCGGCCGATTGGGCGGCTGGGATGGCGCCACGTGGCGCCATCTTGGCCGTCCATCTTCTGGAAGTTGTAGATGGTGTCACGGATGTCGGATTGACTCGATTTTTGTGTCGTTCGGCTGCGATCGTCGATCCGAATTCATCCGTGTGGTCGGATTTTCCATCTGAAGTGCGGATTTACACCATCCTGGCCCTTGATCTTCTAGGGTTCCCCGGTCTCTATCTGATGCTACGGATGCCTGATTAGGGCGATCTTGGAGTCGTTGAACTCCAATCGTCGCCCTGATCATATCCATACGGTTGGATCTTTGATCCGAGGCCCCGATAAAATATTTGCCCAGTCCAAGCACATAAGAGGAGACAATTAACCTCCATTTTATTCAAACTACTTTAAATGCAAGATGATGCATGTAATGCAATATTTATATCATGAAATGCAATCCTATGCTTAAGAACATGCATAAATAGACATTTTAAGTAGTGTAAATGTGTTTACATCACACTCTTCACCTCCACCAACCAAACCCACATCCTACCTACATCCCCACCTTCGCCCAAGCTCCATAGTCCACCAAACACCATGCAACCACCACCGTGTTCCTTAGGACACGACGACCCTCCTGAACTATCTGATTGGGGCATTTAGCCTATATTTCATGTTTTAGGGGTTCGCCAGATCTTCGCTTCAAGCCATCGTAGACCGTCGCCTTCCGTTGTCCATCAACCTCAATACCATCTCCAGGCGCTACGGATTCACTTCACGACCCCAGCTGCAGTCTCAATTGAAGAAGCAACTACTTGCAGCCTCAATTGCGCCTAGAGGTCTTAGCCGCAAACACGTGAAGAAAGGACTTGAGATAGTCCCATATTGGAAAAGGATAAAACTTGATATTTATTGAATTTTGTACATAGCTTTACTGCCTTCGATACACGAGGTTAGGTCCCACTGATCCACTGGCATGCGCACGCCCTCGCCTGTGCCCACACACACACGAGCTTGGGCCACTTTGAACCGGTCTGATTTGGTTTGAATTGTAAATCAGGGGAGAGAAGGAAATGCTGTGAGAGAAGGGGGTTTTTACACTGTAGCGGGTTTGATTTAATACTTAAGGCATCCGATGCTTTGTTGAGAAGTCTAAGGCTTTGAAGGGCTAACTTGGCTAAGCATGGCTCAGAGCTTGACTTGAAAATATGGCTGTGTTGAGAAAAAAAGAAGTGATATTGATATTGAGTTTGAAAGAGAAGAGCTTAAGTATTAAATGATACATTGGTGGCTTCAACCCCCTCTTTTTTTACTCTCTATTATACTTGTCTTTTGATCTTGAGATACAATTTGACCATTTATTGAATATATTTTTGAATACTTATTTATTGTATATCATTACTTGTGATTTGATTATTGTGCTTATAGTTATATCTTTCAATTAGTGGTTGAATTATAATTGTTTGCTCCTTGTGAACGACCTCGAAACTCATATTTTTCGAGTACTATAAATTTAAATGTTGATTCAATTTTCTTCAATATACTACAATGCGATTTTCTAAACCATTACGGATACCGTTCAACAAACACACCTAATATTATCCTAAGTAATCAAAACCTAGAGGAGCAAGATTAAATTTACTCAAAGATCTCCATTTAACAAAATAATTTGATGTCATCCAACATTGATGTTGGCACCTCACATTCACCTAGATGCTAAAAAATTTGATTATGAAGGAAGCAAACCTTGTTCCTAGATAATTTGATTAATTTGATCAGGCACTCGCCATCCATTTTCATTGTTCAACAGTTTTCTCCTTTCCCCCATTTTTCTCTCTTTGAATGATTTTTTTTACTTTATGTTATCATGTTTATATATTTCTTCTTACCAACATGATCTCTTATCTTCATCATTATCCTTCCCATCTCAATTCTCATTTCTTGTTCTAGTCCGCACATGTAGATCAGTGACTGGCTCCTGCAAAAATCTACAACAGGCATCTATTTAGTCTATGGAGACTTCTTTCCTATATAAAGTGCAGATCATTATTAATTCTCAATCTATTCATAAATCATTGTACCTCAAGATAATACTTTGTGTGTTAATTCCATAATCGATTATTTTTGCTGTATTGTGTTTCATTTCCTTGTAGCCATATTGATTCCACAAGCGATCATATAAATTTTGTAGAGTTGAAGGTATGCAAGCAAGAGCATTGCCTAGCATGGTGTTCCATAATCTATTCATAGCCTTCTTGCTGCCTTCTTTTACCTTTAAGATAAAATCAAAAGCATCTACATTTCAAGGATGATTGAACCATCATGGAGAAATCGTCCCCACCAATCTTAAAGCATCCTCATGGTACATTTTTGCTCCCAACTTTAACTTTGATGTAACTCCTCAACTGTTAAGGCCAAAAGAACAAATGTAGCTACCACTCACATTCATTTCTTCAAGCTCTAACATCTCAAGTAGATGTATTAATAGATGGGTTTTAACACCTTCAGCCAAAGAAAGCGAAGGTGGATAGATGGGAACTTATTAATAGATGGGATCCTATATTTTAGCTTAGGTCTCTTACAGAAAGAACTGATAATGGACCAACATGTTTTTGATCAAGAAAGGCAAGAGAAGGCCTTTTGCAGTTGTGGTTGCATAGGAAGGTAAGGGTGTTTAGACGACAAAATATTTGTTGGATTTAAGAACATAATTACATCAATCGTAATGTAATTGATATGGTGACGTGAGAATTCATGTTGAATCAGTGAGATTTGGGAGAGATTTTTAGTCCCATATTGGAAGTGGACAAACCTCTTGGTGTGTGTAAAATACTTCTACTTTTCATAGCTTATGTATCAAAGAGTGAGAGGTGGGGCTAGGGACCACACACGCACACACATGAGCTCGACCCAGCTCGGGCTAAGGCTCGAGCTCAGGCTTGGGCTCAACTCGAGTGAGAATCAATTTAGAACTTGAAACTTGAACTCTTTTGCTACTGACTTTTAATCTCATGATTTTAGCTTAGATTAGTTGATCAAAAGGTAAAATTGATGTATCAATTATTTTTTATTGATTAATGAGCTTACTTTGGTCGATCAATTATTTTGGTCGACCAAAAAAGTCAAGTTTGATTGATCAATTGATTTTGATCAATCAATTGGACTAAATTGGTTGATCAATTGTTGTATTTTCATAAAATGAGAATTTCCATAAACGTTGGGTCGTGGGCTCTTTATAAGAGCCACGAGGAGACTCTCATTTGTAATACAAGAGCAGAAAAGATCTCTCTACTCGCTCTCTCCCTCTCTCATTCTTATCTCTCTTTCTTAATGCGTTCGTTTAACGTGAGATTAATAGAAAAATCTTTAATCAATTTTGTCGATTTTACAGAAGGTTAGGAGTGATTCACGAGAGGTTTTTAATTGATCTAACCAATTAATTAGTAGATCAATTGGGAATTTGGTTAACCAACCAAATTGTCTTGGCTTCATTCTCTTGAGGTGATTTTCGAGGTCATCCAAGATTAGAGGGCGCTAAATCTTTAGAGGTGGATCCTCATATCTTAGGAGGAGTTTGTCTAACCCTGACTAGGAAGCCTTTTCACTCTATTACTAAAGATACTGAAGTTCTAGATTTGGTGCGCACGGATATCTGAGTTTAATGGTGTGTTAGACTAGGGATAATAAAAACTATTTTATCAACTTTATAGATGATAGTAGTAGATATTGCTATGTATATTTGCTTAAGTTAAAGGATGAGGCATTAACTAAATTCCTTATCTTCAAAAAAGAAGTAGAAATACATTCTGGGAAAACTCATAAAAGATTGAGGTCGGATCGAGGAGGGGAATATACGTCCAACTTATTTGATGAACAGTGCCAAGCTTTTGGTATACTTCACTGATTGTGCAGCAATCATAAGTCTTAATTGACCTAAATTAGGCTAGGACTTAGCATAAGTTATTGTAGTTCATGCATGCATAAGCATTATTTGCATCTTTACTATTCTTCCTATAGCTATGCATAGAATAATGCTATAATATACTAATTAGGTGTATTATATAAATTGCAGGAAATAAGAAGCTCAGGAGCTGGATCTGAGACTGGATCTGAAGCTGGACCTAACGCCAAAGTTGCAGCAGAGCTGGAGCAAAAGACCTAGAATAAGATGTAGTAGACAATAATGTAAGGGGTTGAGGTATGCTATTATGTTAAGCAGGAATAAAATAGTAAATTACGAAGAACTTAGGTCCATCCTAACCCTAATACAACCTAAAATCTTCCCCAAGACTTAGCCACCCTTAAATTAGGTCACTGTACCTTAGGAAGCCCTAAAACCCTATTTCCAGCCTCTATCTGGACGTTCAGATGAGTTACAGGACATCCTGAACCCTTAGCCACAACCCGCGTACCTAAAACCCACTTCTGTAGTATTTTAAGACGTCCAGACACTTGGTCTGGACGTCCAATTTCTACAGACAGAATCTTAACTCTTCCCTACCTCTGTTTGGACGTCCAAACAACAAGTCTGGATGTCTGACTTTCATTTTAAGACGTCTGACACTATTGTCAGACGTCTGGAATTGCTCTCTAATTCCTGTTTTTGAATTCAAGCTTGGATATTGAATTCCTAGGTTCCTAAACTCAATTCCAACCCCATAGGAACCTAAATTAAGGTGCCCTAACCTTACTACATCACCTCTAGATCTCCCTAAGGACCTAATTAAGTCCTCACAAAACCAAATTGACTTGGATCTTAGTCAACTCCATCAGCCTATTCAATTGGACTCAATTGAGCCCTGATCTCAGCATACACAGTCCAATTGGACTCAATGAGAGTCCAATTGACCTAGACCTAACTTAATTGGGTTGTTTTGCTCTCAATTAAGGTTTCACACATCCAATTAAACTTGTATCAAGTTTAATTGCATTTTACCTTAATGAATTAGGGTTTACAACCCTAATTTGAGACCTACCTTGACCTAAACCCACTAGAACCTAACCTAATCAACCTAGTCACCTAGGTTTCGACCCACACACACCCCACACACACCTATACACACCATCTACATGAAAATACCTAGCCTAGAGTTCTCTAGAACTCTCTACTATGTGTTGTTGCCTTGGTTGCTAAAAATAGCAACCAAGATGCATTCAATTTTTAGATCCACCAAATGTGGATCTAAAAACCACCCATCCATCCTCTCTCTCGCTCTCTTACGAGCTCCCACCATAGGCCTCTCTAGAGAGTTCCACACTTCTCTAAAGAGTCCTTGGATCTACTTAAAGGACCTTTAGGTGGCCATTTGCACCCATCTAGCCTGCTATCTAGTTTTAGCTTCATTCCACCTCCATTACTCCACCTCCATCTCCACGAGCACACCATGGCATCTCCATCACCTCCACGCCAAGCCTAGATCACCTCCAAGCTCTCTCCAAGGGCTGGCCTAAGCACCATTGGCCGCCCCTCCTCTCAACCAAGTCAAAGGCCATCAGAGCCACCTCTGAATGCCCTTATTTTTGTTAGCTAAGTAGAATAGTTCTTCGTAGATTTACCGCTTTACTATTGCTTAGTAGTGTAGTTCCATATTCCCCCCAATGATGCATGCATAATCCACTCCATAGATTCATGTATGCAGTCATTTTCTGTCAGCTAAGTTATTGCTTTCAAGCTTTCCTGTACAAGCTTTCCGCAGCTTCACTCTGTAGCCACCATGATGCAATCAATGAAATCATCTTTTATATATCTCTGTCTATATGTGAAAATCACCATGAACTGATTACCATATTTCCTTGTGATTAAAGTTGCATACGCGAAATTTGTATTCTTTTGCAACTAAGTATGTCGTGCATCAATACGAATTATTGTAAACTGACATGTATTTCTGAATAAGTAGAGCGAGCTAGATCGAATTCAAATCTACATTTTCTAAACGCCTCTAGAGACGAATGACCAGGACTCAAGTCTTTTATTTTAAAAATTATTTTTGACGAGCATTTTCGCGCACTATACTACGACAAGATCTCTATTTTCAAAATATGCGTAAGAATTGCTATCTGTCATTCATGAAGTGACGACCCTATATTCCCCACAATCTAATGGGATAGCAGAGCAAAAGAATATGACCCTAACTAACATGGTCAACGCTCTCCTGCAGAGCTCAGGATTGCCTACTTACATGTGGGAGGAAGCTTTGAATACATGCCATATTTTAAATAGAGTTCTCCTCAAACATAAAGAAAGTAGTCCATTTGAGATTTGAAGAAATAGAAAACCAAGTTTAAAATATCTCAACGTGTGGGATTGCCTTGTAGAGGTAATTGTCCTATAACACAAAAGAAAGAGGCTTGGACCTAAGAGAGTTGATGCGGTCTTCTTGGGTTATATTGATAACAGTTATACTTATAGATGTTTGGTTATAAAATCTGAGATTTTAGGCATATATGTCAACACTATTGTTGAGCTTCGCGATGCTACATTTTTTGAGGATGTCTTCCCTATGAAGACATGGTTACCTCAAAATGTGACGTCAGATAATCTAGCCACCACCACATCTAATTCTATTCCTAATCATGTGGAAAGGATGTCTAATGTGGGGGCTAGCTCTTCCCATCCTAAACCCAATAAAGTAGAGGATTTTGAACCTAAGTGAAGTAAACGACCAAGAATTGCCAAGGATTTAGGAAGCAATTTTATTGCTTCCAAATTTAGGATGATCCCCCCACTTATCGTGATGCTATGGCTACATTTGAAGCTAAGCATTGGAAAGATGCCATTAAAAATGAGATGGCCTCAATCATCTCTAATGGCACTTGGAAGTTAGTTGATTTACCTCTAGAGTGTTCTACTATTGGGTTCAAGTGGGTGTTTAAGAGAAAACATAACCCCGATGGATCTATTGAGAAATACAAAGCTAGATTTGTTGCCAAGGGATTTAAGCAAATGGAAGGTATTGATTATTTCAACACCTATTCTTCGGTAACTAAGATAACTACTATCCGAATGCTTATTGCATTGGCTTCCATTTATAGTCTCACTATCACGAAATGGATGTGAAGATCGCCTTTCTTCATAGCGATCTTGAGGAGGAGATCTATATGGATCAGATTGAGGGATTTGTAGCTCTTGGAAATGAGAAAAAGGTTTGTAAGCTTGTTAAATCTCTTTATGATTTGAAACAAGCACCCAAGCAATGGCATGAAAAGTTTGATAAGACTCTACGGTCTTTTGGCTTTGTAGGTCATGAATCCGATAAGTGTGTCTACTCTATGGTTAAGGGTGATATGTGTATTGTCCTATAACTATATGTAAATGACATATTACTGTTTGGGTCAGACAGCAGAATTGTGAATGCAACTAAGTTGTTCTTGAGTAATAAGTTTGAGATGAATGATAAGGATGTTGCAAATGTGACAGGCATCAAATTGATTCGATCAATAGAGGGGATAGATATTTCTCAGTCTCATTATGTTGAGAAAGTTCTTGAGAAATTTGGCTATCAAGATTGCAAGGATGTAAGTATTTCTTTTGATTCATCAAAAACTCTCCATAAGAACAAAAGTTGACTACCTGTTTCACAATTTAGATATTCACAGATAATAGGAAGCTTGATATATTTGACTAACTGTACTAGACTGAATATTTCTTTCTTTGTGTCTAAGTTGAATAGATAGATACACAAGCTGTCCTGACCATACTCATTGGGATACCTTGGATCGAGTACTTAGATACTTAAAGGAAACAATTTCCCTTAGTTTACATTATGGAAATATCCTTCAATTTTGGAAGGATATAGTGGTACAAGTTGGATCAGTCAAATGAAGGATTTTAGGAGTAATAGTGTTATGATGCGCCTTTTTCTCAACATAATTAATTAAGGTTATTAGTCTTAATTAATCATGCAAAGAATGAATTTAGGTTAACTTGATTTATTAAATCATTATCGTTGACTGTAGTATAGGATCAAGCTAACTTAACATTTTAGATTTATTTCTTTTAATTAGTTGAGTCCAAATCGTTCATTGGGAGGCATAAATATAATTTTAATTCACCATTTTTATTCTAATGCATAATTTACTAATTAATGAATTAATTAATTTTATGATTAAGTAATATGTTAAGCACATGAATAATTACGTATAAATTTGAATAATTAAAGCTTACAACTATTCCATTAATGAAAAGAAATTTACATGACTAATTTTACAATGAATATCAAGAAGAAATATCAATTATTTCAAGTACTTACAAAATAAGGCATAAAAGAAATTACAATATAACATGAATGCCTTGTATACAATTAGAGCTCAAACACTTCGTTTCTCTCTCATCAACCTTCATCTTCCCTTAATCAAACGTCTCTTTAAGAAATTAGATGACTTAAAAATTAAAATCAGACTTCTAATTACATTATCAGGCGTCTAATTGCCATCTTTTAATTCTCTTTCTCCTCTTTTCCTTTATTTCCTTTCTTCTCTCGACTATTACTGCAACTTAAATCTTCTTCTTAAGCTCTTTTCCTTCACTCTTCTCTCTCATGTCTTCTCTTCCTTAGCTTCTTCTTAGGTCTCTCTTCCTTGTTATTGTGCACTCATGCCTCTCCACACTTAACTGATTTAGGCTCTAAACCCACATTTAACACTTAATCAAAAATTTGTTATGGGCGGCCTAGGCCTTTCGGGGATACACAGTGCCCACAAGGGGGCAGGACCAGACCCTACTCGAGCCCAGGCCTAGTTTTATTAGGTGGATTTTAGTCATTTTAAGCATTTGCACAGTATCAGGTCCATCAGGCCCACGCACACACAGGTGTGCGCACACACACACTAACGCACATGCACGACACGTGCTCAATATGGTCAGAAGAGGCATATAGGTTTTGTGCACCCAGCACTTGACAACTGAAGCACTGCGTGCACTTCTTCCCATTATACTAAGGCGCTCGCTCAGTAGTTCCCAATGTGGGACTATCACAGCTGGTCCTCCTTCAGTTGCTATGTCCACAAGTCAAATCTTCAAGTGGTGATTCCGAGCAGCTCACTGATTCAAATCAACCAAACAAGGGTTCGATTGAAAGCCCTAAAGGTCCTCTATTCAATTTTATCACTAATTTGGTGATTGAATTAGTTCTGATTTGAGGGTTCATGGATTGAAATTAGCTCTGTAGCCATGGCTAAAATGAGCTTAGAAGAGAGATCTCAAGTCAATTGACCTACATACTCAGCCAAAGCTCTCAATTAAGAGTTTAGGAAAACTACAGAAGATGTTCCACAATGATTGGGAGAGAATAAGGTTCAAGAAAATCTCAGAAGCTCCAGAGCTTCAAATCTCAGGTTCAGAGCTTCTAATTCAAAAATGAAATGGCCTAACAGTTAATTTAGATCATCATGAAAGGTTCTCGATCAAATCAGAAGGCTATAAGCGATTGATTTGGGTGGAATTCAAGTGAAAGTCTCGTCAGGAGCACCATGAATAGCTTTGGGTTCCATTTTAAACCCAAACTGTGCAGAAACTAGAATCTAATGAAATCCTCAATAATTCTCATCCTAATCTGCCCCAAATACTTCGAAATCAACCCAAGAACTCATTTCTACTAAAAAATCATAGATTCAAAACCTTAAACCTCAAATTTAACCTATGGTTGACCTACGGAGCTTGAGATTTGACTTTCTCAATATGAGATTCTTCGATCAAATCAAAGGCTCAAATAGACTTACATAAACCCTAGGAATCTTTTAGCATCTCAAAATTAGGTTTTGAGCACCCCTTGAGTGGTCTCAAGCACTGTCGCCTAAGCTTGAATGGGGATGTGCTCGTCAGAACAAATTGTAGCTTCTTAGACTTAAGTGAGGATCAGAGTAGAATCTAAGAGATCTACATGAGCTTTAGGACCCGTTTCTAGAGCTTAAACCCTAATAATAGTTGCGTCTCTCCAACTTTGCTGGAGTTGGGGAAGGCGAAGGTTAATCTAAGCACACAATCATCTAAACACAAGTCAAGTTACCTGGAACTAATCCTGATATCAAGTTGAATCAACTTGGAGCTTTTCAGGCAATATCAGAAGTTGAGACTCAAGTTTAACTCGCCGGAGCTCCGATGAATACCGAATTGGGTGACTGGAGAGTGATTCTCCACGAAATACTTAAAAAGAGACATCAAGATGTTCTTGAGATCATGAAGAACCTCAAGAACTCAATACTTCTTATTAGCCCACAAATGTTCTTGAGAATTGGGTGATTAGTCCACAAATGTGGTCTCATCAGTGGGAATTCATGTTAAAATCAGTGAGATTTGGGAGAGGTTTTTAGTCTCATACTGGAGTGGACAAACTTCTTATTCGGTGTAAAAGGCTTCTACCTCCAATGGCTGATAACGAAAAAGCGTGATTTAATAAAATCAGGTTTTGGTTGTTGCAATACGTTAAACCGATCGCTTTTCAAATTTGTAATTACCAAGTACTCGAAGATTATTCGAGTCGTCCCAAGGGAGGCGAAAATGCGAATGCAAAGTCTCTCGCTCGAAAAATAGAAATCAACTTTTCTTTTGTAATTTTGAATATAAAATTTTTTTGGATTTTTGAAATAAAGGGGCAACAAAAATGCAAAAAGAGATTATGCCTAATCGCTAAATTCTAATATAACAAGAAGAACTTCTTTCTAAGCTCACCCTAAGTACGTAAAGACCTCAGGTAATTAAAGAGAGTGTGGATGCACTAACTAAAGAGAAAAGCGAATAAATAAATTGCAACAAAATGTAGAAAGGCAATTTATATATAAGGGAGAAAAGGTTGTTTTACAAGAATGGTAGAGGAATGCTTTATTATAGAAAAATAAATTATGCAAGAAAAACAAATTTCTCCTTATGAAGATGGCGAATAGAGAGGAAGCTTTGCTCCAAGCTCAGCTGCTCCTAGGCTTAGAAAGGTTCCTCCAACTCCTCCCTTGAATGCTCCTCTAAAGAGTGATGATGGTCCTTCTCTTGGCAAACCCTAGATGGGCACGCCCTTTGCTTCTTCTAGAGTGGATGGTTTCCACTCTACAAACTCCTCCTTGGGTGAGCGTGGACCACCCTAAGAATCCTCCTCTTTGGCCGTCCTCCTTGCCTAGCTCTCCTTGGAAATGGACCCCTTGGCGTGGGCACAAGAGAGAAGGGAAGAGGGCAAGGCACCAAGGAGATAGAGTGTCTCCTTAATCTTCTTCTTCTCCTTCTTCTCTTGGCTGAATATGGTGGCTATAGGTAGAAATAAGGTTGATGTATGTAGCCAAGGATGAGTTTGATGTGGTGGTTATATGGGTATATATAGGGTGGTAAGAGCGTAGGGTAGGCGTGCAAGGAAATGGATGGCTAGGATAGATTTTCGGTGGTGGTTAGATGATCTAATGGGTAGGATTAGTTGGTGCCAAGTGAAGGGTTTTGGAGGGGGTTTGGTGTCTTTAGGGTGGATGGCTAGGATGGGTTGGTTGTAGGATCTAGGGTTAGGTTTGATTGGTGCCATCCTAAGGGTTGCAAGGGGGGAGTTAATGGTTGAAGGGTGGTCGTCCAAGTGGTGGTTACCACTTTGTTGTGGCACCAATTTGGATGCTTCTAGAAGGGGGTTAGGTGGTGCCAAAATTGGGTGAAGGAGATGGCATATGGTGGTGATTGGATGGTGGTGATTGAAAGGAATTTGGAGGGAAAATTTGGTGCCACATGTGGGTGGTTATGGGAGGAAGTTGGCACCACTTTTTAGTGGCTCTTGGAGGTGGTGGTGGTGTGAAGAGGTGCATGCATGGTGGCACCAAAATTGGGTGGAGGTAGGTAGCTTAAGTGGTGGTCTTGGAGTAGAGTTAAGGTGGAGTTAGCTTAGGGTTTAAGGTTGGCCAAGGTAGGAGAGTAAGAGCTAAGCTCAGCTAGCTCAGCTAGTAGAAGAGTAGTGGAGAAGCTATGGTTGAGGTGAGAGAAGGTAACCAGGAGCTATTTGAAATGCATCTGGAGTTGAAGGAAATTTCTCGGAGTTGAATCTGACAGAAGAGATCTTCATAAGAGCTCAAATACTTAGCTTAGCTAGCTAATTCTTTTGCTAGCAGCTAAGCATGAATAGTAGACCTAAGTTGAGCTGGTCTCAACCTATCTGAAGCTGTGTTGAGTTGGACCTGAAATTCCCTACTACGAGGGGGTGACGTAATAATTGCGGAAATAAATATAAACAATCTCACAAAATAGACAATCACACAAGTACACAAGTATTTTTAGGTGGAAACCCAAACCGGGTGAAAACCACCACCTAACCCTCTCGAGTTAGGATTTTCCGATCAACCAAGTTGATCAAAATCCACTAAACGAATCACTTTAAATGAGGGTGATTCAACCTCAAATACAACCACGCTACAAGTGCGAGGATAGCGTTTCTCAACCCCTTCTCTTCACGAGAAGGATTTTGTCCCTTGAAGGAGACGGGAATTCGCAAAGCGAATACCCAACCAAAATAACAAAGATAAAAAGAACAATAATCCTATAGAGCCAACAAAGTAATTTTAAACCTAGCTTCTATAGGAATTAGGAAACTCCCCTTTGAAAGGAGTGCATCGGCGACGCGGATGCGTGAACAACACGACGACGCTACGTTGCTCTCGTGAACTACTGCGGGAGAGCGGGTGCGCAAAGCTTGATGCTCTCAAGATGAAGAATTAGAGCTTGGAGAGCAAGAAAGTCTTTTTGGACACAAAAGAGTGTAAAAGTGTGTAGCTAGGTGTGTCTTAGTGTCTCTTGGTGTGTGTTGGTGTGTAAAGGCTCCCCTCTATTTATAGAGGCCTTAGGAAGGCTTTGGAAGGCTTAGAAAAGCTTCCATAGCTGTTGGGTACAAAGCCCAAGTGAATCAACCCGAAATCAGGAACAATCATTGCACTGACAGGGTTATCAGATGTCTAATTCTGGCATCAAACGTCTGGAAGACCACTTTAAGACGTCTGATTTCGGGTGGGTTTCTTCCTGACTTGAATCAGATCTAAACAGGGTTCTTGTGCAAGTCCATCAGACGACATGCAGGACGTCTGGCACTATGTCTGGACGTCTGGAAACCTACTTTTTCGTGGGAATGGATTTGCAACGGCTACAAAATCTTTGAGAAGAGATTTTCGGGTCAGTCGAAGCAAAACGGTCAATTATCAGACGTCTGGAAGGTCTTAAAGACGTCTGATAAGGCTCTAACGGTCATATCCTCGAGTGTTTGGTAAGAGAGCCAACGGTCCACTAATTGGACGTCTGTCAAAGTCATCAGACGTCTCCTAGGACGTCTGATCTAAGGTCTGGACGTCTGATTTCATCAGACAGAACTAACTTGTCCAGCCTAAATGTTATCAGACGTCTGAATCAACAGTTATACATCTTAAAACACTTTATCAGACGTCTGATTTTGGAATTAGATGTCTGAAAACTCTGTTTGAACCCTACATTGGTTTTCTAAGTTCTCTACAGAAAACCTAAGTATCCTAGGGTTGTGCTGGTGTTCCTAAGACTACTGTTAGGGTACTTTGAGGCTCTTTAACATAATTTTCTAAGGAAATAAAGAGCAAGAAAATAACGACAAATGTACATGAAAGGAATAAAAAGAATTATATCCTATTCTTCTTGTCCTTCCATCTTCAATCTATCGCTCCTCGCGAATCTCCTCTGTTCTCCATCAAGCTTCTCCAATCCGTCCTGGATGCGAGCTCGAATTCCGTCTAATCACGTCTACATTTTCAATTGACCTGAAATCTAAGACTCCAAGTGCAAATGTTAAATAACACGTGTTTTGTTATCATCAAAATAAATGATCGTGGTGTTCTAGCACCAACAATCTCCCCCTTTTTGATGATGACAAAATCATAAATAATAATGCAAAAAATCCTCCCCTTTTTAACATTATCAAAAATGTTTGATTGATTTTAAATTTTCTATAACTCCCCCTTAAAACATGCTCTTCTATAAATTTCTTTTAACAAAGGTAATATCCTCCCCTTTTTTTTTTATAACAAGATAGCTATTATTTTTCTTCCCCTTTCTAAAGAAAATTTAACTACCTTATATCTCCCCCTTAAAAATTGACACTTAGCTTGTAATTTTTTTGCTCCCCCTATCTAAATGCTAATGATAAAAAGATAGGGTAAATGATTTTTACCTCACCTACCATGGCCAATAAAATGTGCCAAATGGTGGTGGTGGATGCCACATCGGATGGGGCTCTCATCCGTAGCTTGGAAGCCCAGGCATTGGCACCGGTCTCCAATCTGGTGGTCGACGTGCGGCGGGTCCATCGTTTGTTCGCCATCTCGTCGGTCTTCTTGTTCTCCTCCTTGGTCTACTCCTTGGTTCTCCCAACTTGAGTTGACCAGCTTTGAGCTTGTAGGTCCAGTACTTTGTGTTGTAGTCATCCTTGAAACCTACAAAATAAGATTCCAAATCTTCCTTCGGTATCCAAGTGAGCCTGGATCCGGATCTGTTAGCGGGTCTCCTTGACGGAGATCCTTTCTCAACCTTAGGGCTATATAGGTTATCTACCCTATTTATCAATTTATTTGATTTCTCCCTAAGACATACAAGTTCATTTTCTATAATATTCATCTTAGTCTTTAAATCAGAAATTTCTATTTTTAGATTAACATTTTCCTCAATCAATTTATTATTTTCATTGATGAGGTTTTGATTTTCTAATAATAGGTTATCATTTTTAGGACTAGCTTTTAGATCCTTAAGTTTTATTTCTAACCTATCATTTTTAGATTTAAGAAAACTAAGATTCTTTTTCATACTTTTGTTTTCTATTTTTAGTGATTTACTAAGCTCATACAACTCATTAAAAACATCTTGTAAATCCGAGTTTACTTCATTGTCGCTGTCGTCGTCACTTTCTCCGATTGCCATGAAACCAAAGCACGCGGTTTCCTTCTCCCCGAGATCTTCTTCCGAGTTCGTCTCCTCATGAGTGTCTTCCAAGCTCCTCCATATCTCGTGGGCGGTGGTGTACTCTTGGAATTGTTCGAATTCCTTCGGACTCAACGCGCAATACAAGGCATTCATTGCCTTTGCGTTGAGTGAAAGCTCTCGAATCTGCAGTTGCAAGTAGCCTCCTTGGGGTCGCTTCGGGATCTCGTATGGGGTTTCGCAACATCCCCATATCTCGAACTCAGTGGCTTGGAGCCACGTCTTCATCCTCAACTTCCAATATCCGAAGTCCCTCCCGTCGAAAGAGGGTGGTCGGACGGTGGACTGCCCTTTGAAGATTCTGATTGCGACTATGCTTCCCTCCATGATCTTCTTGCCGGGTGTTACTCCGATCTTACAAGAACCTGCTCTGATACCAACTGAAATTCCCTACTAGGAGGGGGTGATGTAATAATTGCGGAAATAAATATAAATAATCTCACAAAATAGACAATCATACAAGTACACAAGTATTTTTAGGTGGAAACCCAAGTCGGGTGAAAACCACCACCTAACCCTCTCGAGTTAGGATTTTCCGATCAACCAAGTTGATCAAAATCCACTAAACGAATCACTTTAAACGAGGGTGATTCAACCTCAAATACAACCACGCTACAAGTGCGAGGGTAGCGTTCCTCAACCTCTTCTCTTCACGAGAAGGATTTTGTCCCTCGAAGGAGACGAGAATTCGCAAAGCGAATACCCAACCGAAATAACAAAGATAAAAAGAACAATAATCCTATAAAGCCAACAAAGTAATTTTAAACCTAGCTTCTATAGGAATTAGGAAACTCCCCTTTGAAAGGAGTGCGTCGGCGATGCGGATGCGTGAACAACATGACGGCGCTACGTTGC
Organism: Thalassia testudinum; assembly: GCA_037157565.1. Lineage (NCBI taxonomy): Eukaryota > Viridiplantae > Streptophyta > Magnoliopsida > Alismatales > Hydrocharitaceae > Thalassia > Thalassia testudinum. The sequence continues at coordinate 57,537,512 of JAZHRO010000055.1, forward strand.
TCTCGTGAACTACGGCGGGAGAGCGAGTGCGCAAAGCTTGATGCTCTCAAGATGAAGAATTAGAGCTTGGAGAGTAAGAGAGTCTTTTTGGACACAAAAGAGTGTGAAAGTGTGTAGCTAGGTGTGTCTTGGTGTCTCTTGGTGTGTGTTGGTGTGTAAAGGCTCCCCTCTATTTATAGAGGCCTTAGGAAGGCTTTGGAAGGCTTAGGAAAGCTTCCATAGCCGTTGGGTACAAAGCCCAAGTGAATCAACCCGAAATCAGGAACAATCATTGCACTGACAGGGTTATCAGATGTCTAATTCTGGCATCAGACGTCTGGAAGACCACTTTAAGACGTCTAATTTCAAGGTCAGACGTCTGATTTCGGGCGGGTTCCTTCCTGACTTGAATCAGATCTAAACAGGGTTCTTGTGCAAGTCCATCAGACGACATGCAGGACGTCTGGCACTATGTCTGGACGTCTGGAAACCTACTTTTTCGTGGGAATGGATTTGCAACGGCTACAAAATCTCTGAGAAGAGATTTTCGGGTCAATCAAGGCAAAACGGTCAATTATCAGACGTCTGGAAGGTCTTAAGGACATCTGATAAGGCTCTAACGGTCATATCCTCGAGTATTTGGTAAGAGAGCCAACGATCCACTAATTGGACGTCTGTCAAAGTCATCAGACGTCTCCTAGGACGTCTGGTCTAAGGTCTGGACGTCTAATTTCATTAGACAGAACTAACTTGTCCAGCCTAAATGTTATCAGACGTCTGAATCAACAATCAGATGTCTTAAAACACTTTATCAGACGTCTGGAAACTCTGTTTAAACCCTACATTGATTTTCTAAGTTCTCTACAGAAAACCTAAGTATCCTAGGGTTGTGCTGGTGTTCCTAGGACTACTGTTAGGGTACTTTGAAGCTCTTTAACATAATTTTCTAAGGAAATAAAGAGCAAGAAAATAACAACAAATGTACATGAAAGGAATAAAAAGAATTCTATCATATTCTTCTTGTCCTTCCATTTTCAATCTATCGTTCCTCGCAAATCTCCTCTGTTCTCCATCAAGCTTCTCTAATCCATCCTGGATGCGAGCTCGAATTCCGTCTAATCACGTCTACATTTGCAATTGACCTGAAATCTAAGACTCCAAGTGCAAATATTAAATAACACGTGTTTTGTTATCATCAAAACAAATGATCGTGGTGCTCTAGCACCAACAGGACCTACTTCTGATGGGAACTCCCGAGCAAGCTTAGCTACTAAATTAACAAGTAGTAACTAAGCTGGAGGGAGTTCAGCTGCCGTGAGTTGAGTGGAGCTGGGCTAAAGCTAGAATGAACTCCTGTCAAATGAGTGGAGCTAGCTTAAGCTCCCAGTGAACTGATTAAAGCTAGGATAAGTTAGGCTCAACTAAGTTGAGCTGGATCTAACCTGAGTTGAGCTACCCTCATCCAGCTGAGATGAGCTGAATGGAGCTAAAGAGAGTTATACCTAACCCAGGTGAGCTGGTATCTAGCTATGATGATTTGGATTCGGCTATGGTCCAACTGGAATGAACTTCCACTTCACCTACTGCCTTCCTAAATGCTAGGGTTTTAGGGATTTGGATACCTATTCATCCTTAACACTCAAATAAGCGTGTCAAAAACACCAAAAACTATGCAATGCATACCTAACCTAAGTAATGCCTAAATATAGCTCGGAAACCCATTTGTGGAGTTAAAACCCTAAGAGCTAGATCACATTAAGGGCATAAAAATGATGATAAACTGACATTTATCAATGGCTTATGTTGCAAAGAGTAAGAGGTGGGGTTGGGGGCCACACATGCGTAGGCGCCATGCCTCAACCCAGCCTAGCTCGGCTTGAGTGAGAATCAATTTGAAACTTGGACTCTTTTATTACAGATTTTTAATCTCACAATTTTGAACTAGATTGACCTAGATTGGTCGATCAAAAGCTAAAATTGACGGATCAATTATTTTTGATCGATCAACGGGTTTACTTTGATCGATCAATTGATTTGGTAGACCGAAAAAGTTAAGTTTGATTGATCAATTGATTTTGATCAATCGATGGTACTAAATTGGTCGATCAACTGTCGTATTTCATAAAATGAGAATTTTCATAAATGTCAGGTCATAGAGTTTATATAAAGGCCACGAAGGGGCTCTCATTTGTAACACAATAAGAGCAGAAAAGTTCTCTCCACACACTGTCTCCCTCTTTCATTCTTATCCCTCTTTCTTGGTACGTTCATTCGATATAAGATTGGTAAAAAAATCTCCAATCGATTTTGCCGATCTTGTATAAGGTTGAGAGTGATCTATGAGTGAATTTTGATTGATCAAACCAATTAATTGGTAAATCAATTAGGAATTTGGTTGACCAACTAAATTGCCTCGGCTTCATTCTCCTGTGGTGATTTTTGAGGACATCAAAGATCGGAGAGTGTTGAATCTTAGAGGTGGATCATCGTATCCTAGGAGTTTGTCAATCGCCGATGCACTAGTATTGTGGGGGACAATACATTCTCTAAGGAAAGTCTTCTATGGATGCTTCGATTAAAGTAATCTCTAATTTTTCTTCATTTTGTTTATTTATGCTATTGCATATTCTTTATTCTTTATTTTATTCTGGATCTTGTCAAATCATATTTGACTTGATTTAATATTTTTTATCTATGCAAAAACATTTGAAATATATATATTTTTATTTATTTATTTCTTATATACATTGATTTCAACAATATTTCCATAGATGGGATGCTTGTTAATGCATCATTTTCCATGGCTAGTTATGGTCTACTCTCCCCCTTTTATATCTTAATTCAATGGTGGGAAAAGGAAATTGGAATACATCTATTTCGTTAGCAAATAATGCTTTATTAGGGTATAGTGGCTGCAAACAATTGGATCCATAATCCAATGGAACACATTAATAAAAAATTACTTATAAACACTGCAATTAATATAGAATATATGCAACTAAAAAGATTATTTTGTTATCCTACTATTTAACCCACAACTAATTCTATCATTACATGAATTATGTTAGAAGAAGATTACATGTAATTACAATAAACCTACATACATGAATCATAAACATAAACTTACATATTCCTCCTGACATTTTGGATCTATCCAAGAAATGCTCCAATCATTCACCTTCGTGCTTCTCAAAAATAAATATGCCTCTATTCGATTAAGTTCACATCCTTTTTCGTAATGCATTAAGTAACTAACGCATATTACTAATAAATAAATATGAAAAATAAACAAATAAAAGTCCAAATTAGTAAATAGTTCCTTACAAATTCATAACATAATTGATTTGGACTTTTCCTAACCAATCGATGGGTAGGTTGGATGGCCTTCGCGTGATTTTTACGATTTTTTTTGACCTCTTCCTATTTACATATATAATCGATTATGCATTATATATCCCAACTAATGAACAAATAAATATTGCTTAATTTATATCTTCGTCACATCAGTAGTCCAATAATCAAGAAGAATGTTCTAATCTTCCAGTTGTACTCCTAAAGGTATATTCCAACGTACCTCTACCAAATCCTTATTTTTAAAATACTTCAAAAAAACATAAAATATTATTAATATGATTTCAAAATAAAAAATTCCATCGACATAACTAAAAAACTAATTAAGTACTTTGCTTTCAACTTCACCCTATTCTTTCTATTTATGTATCTAGCTTGCCTCAAAATAGCACAACCATGTGCTCAGAAACTAATTTATTTTCATGAATATGATGGAATAGTTTTTTAAAAAAAAGAAAGACCTATTAAAGACTCAAACTATTCAGGATAATAACCGGCAAAGAATAATGGCATTCTTACATACTTCTAAACAATTATGAAACAAAATAGAAAAGCATTTGCAAGTAATTAAAAAGGTGGCTTCACGGTAATAGTTATAAGAAGGGTGTTTTTTTCTTATTTGAAAGAAAGGTGATATTCTACGGCCAGACCACTCATGCTTCTTATTAAACATCCAAAAGACCTTCTAATCCAAAGAAGGTGAATTATTATTTAAAATTAGAGTAGGCTAGCATTGTAATACTTCACCAAGCAGAATCCTTTTCTTGATCTAGGGTTAAATAGTTATAATAAAATGTAGTGACAATGATGTGGCATTTGAATATGCCCAACAACCATGTATATAGAAACTAATCTATTGTTTTTAAGAAAGGGAGACTATTTTCATGTAGCTGCTGGAATAGTTTCTATATTCCACAGACGATTTGAGATTCAAATTGAGTAGATGTCGTGAGCTGCACATAATAATGGCATTCATACGTCGTCCTAACATCCGTAGAAAAAGTACTGGTCACGATAGATATTTTCGACCATTTAAGTAATGATCGACAATAATATTATTCTCGACTATTTTAATAGGAACGGTTACCAAAAGTTTCGTTAGGAAAACGGTCGAGGAGGTTGAGACTATTCTCAACTGTTAGAAACGGTCGATAATAAAAATTTACTCAACCCTTGTTATATAAACAGTCGAAGATAAATGAAATCCTCGACTGTGCAATATATAACGGTCGAGAAAGTATAGTAAAATTAAGATCTCTGGTTGATACCATTGTCGACCATTGATAATGATCGAAAATAATAATATAGTCGACTATTTCCATATTAACGGTCGAGAATAATGTTTTCATAACCCACGGATGCGGGCGGGCAAATTTTTAAAGTCTATCGTTGACTATTTGACCTTAACGGTCGGAAAAAGAGTTATTCCCGACTGTTATTCTTGACCGTTTCTTAGGAACGGTCGAGAAAGTCGACTAAAATCCCTAACCCTACCCCGACTTCCTCCCCCTTCCCCCCAAATCACTTTCTTCCTCCTGAGCGCTCCCTCCTGCACCCGTGCGACCTCCTCCGCCTCGACTCCTCTGCGACCCTTAGCACCAACAACACCCCTCCTTCGTGACGGACCTCGCTGTAGGTAGCCCTCCTCATCTTCTTCCTCCTCCGCTCGCCTCCTCCTTCCCATGCCCCTCGTCGCCGGCCTGAAGACCCCTCTCCCTCGGCCACTACCATCCCCAGCGACCACCCGCCACCACCACCAGCACCTCTGCCACCACCACTCGCAGCACCCCCACCCCCTGCAGCCACCACCAGTACTCGCCGCCACCACCTACTCCCCCTACTACCGCCACCTCTGCCGCCACCACCAACATCTCTGCCACCACCTTTGCCGCCTCCCTCGCCTCCCCTCCTCGCCTGCCCGTGCCCCCGTCGCCTCCCTCACCAGCACCACCACAACCCGCCACCCCATCCCCCTACCAGCAGCATCACCACCCCCTATCCCCACCACGAGCACCCTGCAGCCACCACCCCCACCACCCCCTACTGCCGCCACCACCACCACCCTCTACCACTTTCCCCCTCCTCTCAAATAGCTATGTTATTTTTATTTTATTAAGTACTTAGGTTTGATTTTTATTTGTGAATGCAATAACATGTTATTAATTTATATTTTTGATTTAGCTAAATTGTTAGTAGTTGTTATTTGTAGGGTGTGCCCACATATGTAGGATAATTGTTAGTAATTGTTAATAATTATCATTGTGGGGTGTGCCCACATATGATTTAGTGAAATTGTTGGTAATTGTTATTTGTGCCCCCACATCTGTTGTGATAGATTGTGTATGTAAGATTTGAGAGAAATCCCATATTATAGTAGAAACTCTACCAAAATTTTTCGACTTACAATTTTCGACAAGTATAGGAGTAGGGCTTATGATTAGGTTTTACATTTTGTGTATAGGGTTTTGTGTTTAGGTTTTAGGGTTTTGTGTTTAGGAGCAGGGTTTAATTATGGTTATTTGTTTTTAGGTTAGGTTTTAGGGTTTAGTATTTAAGGTTTAAGGTTAGGTTTAGGATTTTTTATTGGGTTTTGGTATTAGGTTTTGAGTTATGAATTTAGGTTATGGGGTGTTCATTTTAGATTTAGGATTTTCGATTTAAGGTTTAAGTTTAGGTTTTTTGATTTTAGTTTAGGTTTGATGACCTTGATTACAGCAATGGTGAAGGCTCCCAAAGTTCAATTTTTGAAAGCCTGGATTGGTGCTAAAGCCAGTTCTTCCACACTTCTAAATTAATGTAGTTGTTGTTATAAAACTTCATCTAAATTGGAAAATGGGAAACTTTCTTTCGATAATTCTAGACTGTATGTTTGAATTGTGTTCCCAAATTATTTGAATTATTTGTTATTTATGTTTATGAAATTTTTATTAGAACTTTGTAGATATATACATTTACACAAATTTAGATGCACGGTAATAACAAATAATAAGAATTCTAACCACTCGGCAATAAGTTGTGGAAGGGATATAATTGTGTCAGAATACTAACCCGTTGAGACTTATGATCATGTTATACGGATAATACAGTGTGTATATACTAGCCACCGAGACTTATTGCTGGACCCGTGCAATACAGATGGATGTATCCAATTGAACAATATTTGAAGAAATTAAAAGATTATGTCTTGAATAAGGCTAAACCAGAAGGGTCAATTTTTGAAGGCTATCTTGTAGAAGAATGTATTAACTTTTGTGCTATGTATATGAACGAAACAGACAATAGATTTAATCATCTTGAATGAAACTATGAAGGAGAATTTAATGATAATGATAAAGATTGTCTGTCCATATTTAACATCGGAGGAAGGTCGATCCTACGAACGGAGGTTAAGCCCATATCGAAAATGGACTGACATTTGGTACACTTATATATTCTGAAGCAAATTACAGAAGTGGATGAATTTTACAAAGAATTCAAATAATCATCTAATACATCTACACACGACTTGCAATTCATTCATTAGTTCAAGGATCATGTAAATAAACTGAAAGAAAATGGGGATCCACGGTGGATACAGGATTTTGATGTAATTGCTAATACACTTTGGACATACGGACGTTACCATTCCGTATACATAATTAACGGTTTCAGATTCAGAGTACGATCCATTGATGATGCGAAGGCCACGCAACAGGCAGGAGTTCTTGTTAGTTGTGACCCAAGGACTGGTTGTGTTGTGTATTAAGGTTAAATTGAAGAGATTGTGGAAATAAATTTCAAATTTGACCGTAAGGTGGTTCTATTCAAGTGTGATTGGTTTGATATTTTTAAAGAAGGCATTGGATTCAAAATCGATAAAAAACATGGATTCTTGAGCTTAAGTAAAAACCATCGCATTCTCGAACTATCAGAACCATTCACACTAGCTTGTCAGATAGCACGAGTATTCTACATGCTTGATAATAACAGAAATGAGTAGATTATATCAGTTAGAGTTAGCCACGTGAACAATATGATGCAGGAAAAGATCTACACGCAGATGTTGAATCTGAAGTATATCAACAAAACCCACAAAATAAAGAACTTGCCCCTGCTATAACTGACATTGACATATAAAGTAAATTGTCAAAAGTATTAATTCATAACCATAAATATAAATAAATTATGAAATTCCTAGTTTGTTTTATTTAAATTACCTTTAAATTATTTTATCTTTTATTAAAGGTTACGTTCATTTATATATCAAAATTGAAATTTTTTTTATTACCTTCTCATATAGGTTCTTTGCATTCTCCTACTATTTGTACACTGATTATTTCTACTTCGTCACTATGATGAGTTTCTTACTACTTTTTTCTTAAAATGCTATTATCATGTTAGATGTAAGGTATGTCAACTTAAGTTTATTTTAAGAGTGAGGTGTACCCACTTAGATTTATTTTTTTGTGAGATGTACTCACTTAGATTTATTTCTTGTGTGGAATGATTTTTTTTTTTTTATCTAGAATGTTTTATGTTGAAGAAAGATGAGAAGAAAGAGGAGAGGAAATAAGATGGGGAAAGTAATTAAGGAAAGAAGAGAGAAAGAGAAGGGGAGGGTAAGGGAAGGGGAAAGAGGAGAGGAAATAAGAAGTGAACGGTAACTAAGGAAGAAAGGGAGAAAGAGAATGAGAGGTTAAGGAGAAAGAGAGAAAGAGAAGGGAAGGGTAAGGGAAGGGGAACGAGGAGAAGAAAGACGAGAGGAAATAAGAAGGGGAGGGTAACTAAGGAAAAAAGAGAGAAAGAGAATGGGAGGCTAAGGAGAAAGAGAAGGGGAGGGTAAGGGAAGGGGAAAGAGGAGGGGAAATAAGAAGGGGAGGGTAACTAAGGAAGAAAGGGAGAAAGAGGAGAAGAAAGAGGAATGAGAGGGTAAGGAAAGGGGAAACGGAAAGGGAGAAAGAGGAAGGGGAGGGAAATGGAGAAAGAGAAGGTTATTTCATTTATATACGCTCATTTCATTTTTAATTATTTGTATACTTATTTCATACAAGATTTTTGAAATATCACAATATATAGGGAAAATGCTGCCGAATTTTTTAAAAATATATCTTATTATTTGTGATGTTTTTACATAGGTTATTTTTAAGAAAAAGGCTAATAAGAGGAGCAAGGAGGAGGCTCAGGCCTCCCAGCAGCCTGAGGCCCCCCGCCAACAGTCTCAGCCTCAGGCTCACCGCCAGCATCCTCAGCCTCAACCCCAAGCACCTCACAAGCAGTTTCTGAGGCCTAGAGATGTAGCTCGATATTTCCAGAGTAAGGGGAAGCAAGGTAGGGGGAAGGGGAAGAATCTGATGCCTCCTTTGACGAATCTCCCAGCGGAGGATTCTGACTACGAGGAAAATGCACCCGTCGATGAGAATGAGGAGGATAATACTTCATTTGATGAGGAGAACGCTAGATTGGATGATCAGCCAGAGTAGATGACTAACCCAGATCCTTCTCAGACGGGATGTTCTGCACCACCAACTGCCCCCCCGACGATTTAGGTATGAATTTAAGGTTTGGTAAATGTTATGTTTTTAAATGTTTTTCTTTGTTATTAATTTTATGCTATAATTTTGTCTTATAGGTGCATGTAAGGGGAGAGGTCCCACGCGGAACAGAGACTTAAAGAGAATTCCGCATGGGACCCACATTTCAGTGTGGATCACACCAGCGGGAGAAGCAGTGGACTATCCTCCATTCGTCAACAGAATGGGTACGCTGACAAAGGCGATCATTCCACTGTCCCACTTCGATTGGAGGAAGGTGCCAAACGAGGTGAAAAAGCAGCTTATTCGAGAGTTATAGGTAATTGGTAAAAACTAATAACTTTTGTAAATTACTTTATATAAGTGTAAATTATGTAACAATTTCTGTTCTCTTTCTAATGTAGGTCACGTTCAAATAGGGGGATGATCCGAACATCCCCAAATATATCCTCAAGCACGCAGCAAAGATTCATAAAGATTAGAGATTAGAGATGAAAAATAAGGTAAAAGATAAATTTTAACTATATTTCTTTATTTCCTTTACCACTATTCAAATATTATTTCTAACATTAAAATTATATTTTTTAGTATTATAAGAACAAAAATCATAATGAAGTATTGCATAATGTATTTCTTTTGATATAATTGCACTTTGGAAGGAAGCGTGCGAGCATTGGCATGATCCAGTGACGTAGGTAAAAGTACTTCATATATTATCATTTATTTAAATATTTTCTAAGTTAATAAATTGTACCTTCATTTTCAAGAGTAAGCCAAAAAAAATAAGGGAAATAGGGTTAAAGCTTCACCGAAGACCCATGTCCTGGGTAAAAGGAGCATAGACATGATGAAATCTATATACGTAAGTATCTTTAATTAATATTTTCTTTTAAACCTTACAAAAGTTTCTAATTTATTAAAATTAACTGTTTCAAATTATTGTAGTCCGCCATGCATCAAAGCACCTAGCTTGATCAGATGGGAGTATATGAAGCCACTCATAGCAAGATGAGCGAAGAGGGAAATAGAGAGTGACTTCACGACACATACCAACAGAGACATGTAAGTTAAAAAAATATAATACTTTTATTTTTTTCGTAATTATATAATTAAATGAAATTACTTAACGTAATTCAATATCTTTCAGAATAATATGATCAACTTAATGCATCCTCCTGAAGACACAAACTCCGATATAGTTCAGCAGCTACTGACAGCAGAGGAGGCTTACTGGACCATCATATCACCTGAGTATGGCGGGTACATTTGTAGCATAGGGAGGAGCGAGACCGTCTCGAGGTGATATTAGAGAAGGGGAGCATCATCCTCTTCAGCTGAGGTGTAGGAGATGAGGAAGGAGATTGCGGCATTACGCTGCAAAGACGAGGAGAACCACCAGATCGAAGAGCTGACAACATTAGTCAGGGACAACATGATGCAAACCAATGAATCCAACAAAATCATTAAGGAGCTCCTTACATTACTTCAGAAGGGATGAATTAATCACTCATCCCTTCATCAGTATAGAGATCGTCGCGATGACGATAATTTATGTGGTAGCAATGATGGAAGCATTGGTGTCACAGCATAATTGTATTTTTATATATATTACCGTTTGTAATGAACTTTGTATACGTTACTTTTATTTATAAAATTTTAATTTTTATTTCTTCTATTTTATTTAAATGCATAAATTTTTAAGTTGTGTGATTGATTTATACTCTTAATAGGATATTATTTACAGGTCTTTCACATAAATTAAATATGTTTAAAAAAAATTCTTTATTATTCTTGACCGTTATTTAAATATAGTCGAGAATTGTTAATAATATCGACCGTTAAAATGGTCACTAATATAACTTTCTCGATCGTAATAAAATAACCATCACAAATAGTTAACATTCTCAACTGTTTAAAATGATCTATAAAACGAGTTTTCTCGACCATTACTCAATAACTGTCGCAAAAAGTTAACATTATCGATTGTCCGTAAACCGACGAAAATATCATTATTTTCGACTGTTATTAACAAACGGTCGAAAATATGTTCTTGCTCGACTGTCTAAATAACAGTCGAGGTAAATACTTTAGCTGACCGTGGACATTAAACGGTTGGGAAAGAATGTTACCAACCGTTGAAAACTGATGAGAGAATTGACCAAACGTCGAGTGGGATGCACCTTTTTTTCAACCGTATTATTCAATAACGATCGAGAAAATTCAATCGTGACTGTACGTTCCTCGATCCTTTTTCTTGACAGTTATTTGAACATTTGTGACCGTTTTTAACAATCGAGAATACTCAATATTCTTATAGTATAAAATGATTGTAATTCAGAGCAAAATAACATTTGCAAATACAAAATAGGCTTCACCATACAGACTTCACATGATGGGCTACTACTAGGAAAAAAAATACAAAAATCATGTACACATTAACTCTTAAGATTATCCCATTTTCTATTGTAATAAAAAAATTCAAGATGTGGCAGAGTGAAAAATGGATGAACTAGATGGGAATCCAAGGCAGGCCACAAACGTTTATTTGTAGATGAACTGCTTTTATTTGAATTTTTTATAATTATTTTTTGAAATGAAAAATACCGTAATAGCAAAATGTCCAAACAAAGGACTGCTTCTTGTGCATCATTGCTTTAGAGGCTTCTCAAAAATCCATGACCTAATGCTTAGACTTGCACAAAATGGGTTAGTTGAGAACAAAAATAACCAAGCAAGGCAAGTTAAATTTCATCCAGTATCGACAAAATAAACATCCATGGACATTAGTCAAAATAGCTTAGTTGAGGACAAACAACAACAAAATAAACATGTATATATGGACATCAACGCTGCTACCATGGTGACCTATTCTGTGCAACCATGACATCTGGGGGGCCATTTTGGAACCTCAATGACACAACATGACTTGTCGTCTTCTTCAGTAAATGAGAAACCAAGGAGGAGATGAACTCTTACCTCCTGCTGTAGCAAGGGTTGATGTGGCCGATGTCGACGATGATTGGACAGAGGAGTGAAGCGGAGAATTGAGGGTGGAGGAGTAGACGACCAAATAAGTAGAGAGCAGAGGAGAGGCGATTGGATATCGCTGCAGCGAAGGAGAACCGTCAGTAGAGGGGGGACTGAGATAACATCGTCAACGTTGGAGAGGGGAGTGGCCGTGACTGGAGATTGGGAGAGGCGACGCCGCTACGAAGGGGAGCCGTCAGTCAAGGGTCCCCATCAGTCAAAGGGGGACTGAGATAGCGCCGTCAACGTTCGAGAGGGGAGCGGCCATGATTGGAGATTGAGAGAGGCAGCACTGCTGTGAAAGGGAGCCGTCAGTCTGAGTGTCTGGAGATGAGGATCGGTGCACGGCTGAGGGATTTGAGGAACGGGAATAGTTTTTCGATGGGTCGATCGAGAGAGGCACGGGTGTGAGAGGGGAGCACCGCCAAGGGATTTGATGAGTGGGTTTGCGATGGAACGGTTGAGGGTTAGGGCCTGCAGGGAGCACCCAATTGAGTGATTTGAGGAGCGGGAGCTTGCGATGGGTGGGGGAAATTTTTGAGGGATTTTGCGACAAGGGGAGGCTTAGGCATGTGCGTAAATTTTTTCACGGAAGAGGTGAGTTTTCATTAATTTGGGATAGTTTAACAAATCTATCTCAAATTAATGTTTCTAAAGGTCTACTGTGTTGCAGTGAACCTCATTGAGAAATATCCATATGCATCGTATATCCACCGCCACTGTTGAAATTGTGAGAATAGGAGTTGTTGTCCACTTCTCATTGAGCATCTAGAAGTTTGTTTCATAGTCCTTGGTCCATATGAAGGGTGCATCCTTCCGTGTCAGCTATGTCAATGAGACAACAATTTGTGTATGGAATACCTAGCTAATTCCATAGAATTGTGCACCTCTGTTACTATCTTAGGTTACTCTCACTTTGGTATTGCTGCAACCATGGCAAGGTCAGCAAAAATTCCTATGTCCAAGGTCACACAATCCAAGAAGATCACTTCGTGTTACGACCTGATTTCTGGATTCCTACAAGACTCAAGACTGGCTCACCTTGACTAATCCCAAGACCTAGTCATCCAACAAGAAATAACCAAAATATAGGAAAATAAACCACATTCACACATGTAATATAACTAAGCAGAAGAAAATTACGAAGCAGTAAAGAAAGTAGAACAACTGTTTTAGTATATGCCACCACAACAACAACAGGAAATGGAAAGGAAACAAAAAGTAATAGGAACAGTAAACTATGTGTCCATTACTCACTACAACAGTAGCGAAAATGAAAATACTGAAAGAACAACTACGGCTGGACCCAGCACCCTCTGCAGCCGGAAACTTGGGCTGCTCAACTCATGGTCCTGAACAGGGTTACGAAAGGACAGAGTCAGTGAATGCTTAGTAGAGTGATGTTTACATTATTTATATGCAAGTGCAGTAAAACAACAACAGGTTTATTTCTCATTTCCATTTATCTCATTTATGTGTTTCTGGTTCATTTATTTCTCAAGTATCCAGGTATTTCTTGATCTTGCATGTTCCTCGTGGGAACGATCTTGATTGCAGTCTTTTCCATAGAGTAGAAGGTACACGTGGTGCTCTCCTAGCCGAGAGAGTCCCCTGTGGTAGTCCTACATTCAATCAACCACCCTAAGGTCGCTATCAAGACGTAACGGTGACTACGACACACGTGATAAACGCATGAGTAGCTACCCCGCACTAACATGTGGTCAATCGTTTCCACCAGTGGGTATGCCCAAAGTATAGCACGAAATAGTATAGGGCCTTACCCTCTAAGAACAGGGGTCTCACCCCTCCACAGTCCGCGTACCCTCGTTTGACTACTCCGGTTTGCCCAAAAGGCCTAACAAAGTCGGTGTAGGGTGGTTAGTTGAACCCCGAGTCCCGTGGGGTGGCTAGCTCCCTCCCTACACTAATAGTATGCCTCGATACCACGTATACGAGGACCTACAAGAGTCGGTGTAGAGTAGCCAATCCTAACCCCGGGTCTCAACCCAAGGGAGGTTAGCTCCGCTCTACACTAGAAGAACCACTGTGCTCCTTAGTACTACGTACACAAGGGCCAACTCACTTCCCGTCTGCATTCCATATTCCTTCCATACAGAGGAGTTCTACTCTTAATTCCCCATAAGGTTCATGCTCATATTCATCTCATTTATTCAGGTCCAGATCTAATGTTTCATAACTCGTTCCTCATCCATATACAAGCAGCTTGTGTTTTCATAATTCAGTTCTCAATAACATGCAACTTGTGGTTTCACAATAATTTCTCAATTACATACAGGCAGCTCGTATTCTAACATGTATCTCGTAATTATATTAAAGGCATTTGCTAGCAGTTTATCTTAACCATGCATTCAAGTAAACAGTATAGCTCAAACAGGCTCATTCATTTCTACCCTAGGGTTCATTCCACATCCTAGAGTTTAATCTGACTATTCCAACCAAGCACATTCTTATTTAAATATTAACAACTAAGTTAAACCACTCTACCGGATATCACGAGAGGAATGGGAGCCTGTGTCACAGATCTCTTCGTCTCCACGGGCCCTAAGAGTGCTACTGGCTAGTAACCTGTACCAGCGACCAATGTACATTAGACGAGCTCAAAATAGTAAATACTCACCATGAAACGTAGAGGAACTCGAGTGGGAATCAACAATACTTCGTTTACGGAAATCCAATTCCATTTGGGCCTTAAACAGGCCCAAAACGCGATTACTGATCAAAATCAGATGTTTGGGACTAATCCCAGACGTCTTAAAAGATGTCAAAAACTCACCTTGTGTTTCCTACAGCTGATCAGAAGTCCAAACTCCCTCTGCGACCATCTAGGAACAGTTCCAGTCGTCGACAAGGTCTCCGATCATCTGGAAGCACCTTCGAACGTCTGGTGATGTGATCAGACATCCAAAAGTGTTTGGGAAAGCGTACCGTGCACCTTCCCAAAGCCTGCACCTACGTACGAAAATGCAGGCACGATTTCAGCCCAACAACTCCTGCGCTGAGATCTTCTGCATGGCGGAAATCAGCGCAGGAACGTACGTACCTCGTGCGATACGTGCTTTTAGACGTCCGGCCTTACCTCCGGACGTCCAGGTGCCTCGCTAGTCGTCTGGTCTTCACTCCAGACATCTGATACTGGAAACTTCCAGTATCAAAACTTCTTCACACCGCTCGCTCCGCTCGCCCTCCACTCGTAGTGGCAGCTCCAGCAGCTGCAGGAGCTTGAGCAGCTACTTGCCGACATCCTCCTCTCTCCTACGAGCTCCTCCTTGAGCTCCACCGAGCTTCTATAGTCGTCTTCCTCCTCCCTCGCTCTCACTCCCTCACACTCTCTCGCTCTCTCTCCTCCCCGCTCTCCCTTCGCCGGCTCCTCTCTTCCTCGCTGCTACTGTAGCAGCAGGGATGGGAGGGGAACGTGGCTGTCGTGGAGAAGGTCGAGGTGGCGGTGGCTGTGGTGTGAGGAGGAGAGGAGAGGAGAAGGGAGGGGATATATATAGGGAAGGGGTTAGGGTTCGGGTGAGGGGCGAAGGAGAGAGAAAGGGTCTCTGCGTGCCGCTCGCGCGCAGAGTACACAGCGCAGTGCGAAAAACTCACTTTTAGACATTCAGGCATGTGTACAGATATCTGGACAGACGTCTAACTAAATCTCCAAATGTCTTAAATGGCTAAAAAGGTAACGGGTCATTACACTTCGCATGGCCCAAACTCGCACTTACTGAAGTTCGCATACATGTTATACTTCCTCAAGGCTCTCAGACTCAAAGGAGGTGTTTCTTGTGCTAGCCCTCATCCTGATAATAGATAAGGACATCACCAATGAGCACCACAATGAAGTGGTCTAGATACGATCGTAAAGTACGATTCATTATTTTTGTAAATGCAGCTTGGGTATTTGTAGGTTTGAAAGGCATCATAGGGAACTTATAGTGACCACATGGCATTTTGAAAATAGTCCTCAACACTTCTGTTGCCTACAATGTGCATTGATGATAGCCAAAGCACAGGTCGATCTTCAACATAGTTGTGTGCTCATAGTTGGTTAAATGAGTCAATTTAAAAATGTGGATATCCATTCTTGATGGTCATCTTATTTAGTTATCGATAGTCAATGCAAAGGCACAATGTGCCATCCAATAAGGAGTGGTTAACATTAGACTCATTCCCGAAGTAAGTGATATCTTGAGCTCGATCTCACAATGTAGAGGAAGCCCAACAAATCTTTTAGGAACACATCCATGTACTCCCTAACCACTAACATGTTACCTAACTCACGTTTCCCTCTCAAAGTTGTTGTCATGTGAGCTAGGTAACCAATACACATTCTCTTCACTAATCTCATGGCTTGAAAGGCCAAGATACATTTGATGGGTTTATTCTATACAGTCAATTGTAGAATTTGATTTGTAGCACACTGGGACTGGAAAAGATGACCTTCTCCTCGAAGGAGTCCATAAGTACATGGTGTGTTGTCAACTAGTTCACACCTGGAGCAACTTTGAAGCCCTCCATCTCTATACCCATCAAGTTGCCTATCAACTCGTAGACTTCATTACCACCCACATGACATACCCTTAAGACTATCTGTGTTCTCACCCTCCATCTCTATACCCATCAAGTTTCCTATCAACTTGTAGACTTCATTACCACCCACACAACCCTTAAGACTTTCTGTGTTCTCAAGTTGTCCTTCATCATGTCAACCAACCACTCCGAGTACTACCAATGTGATAAAAGAATACTTGAGTAATAGAGGTAGCAATAGAGTTGTAGCTTCCTTTCTTGGAATGAGGTCATCACATCTTATAGTATCCCTCTAGCCCTGATTTAGGTTCCTTTCTATTGTCCATGAATCCAAAGTTATTTACAAGGTAGGGCATATCCATTGTTTATGTCACTATCTTTCTTCGAACATAGGTTGTGGTTCTGACATAAGAGTAACTCTCTCTCCATTTACCTCCCAAGAAGTATAAGAGATCTTAACAACTATCTACACATCACCCATTTGTTATGCTAACCAGCATTTACTTAGATGGTTGTTCACATCCACTCGTTGAGTTTGTACCCATGAAAAACCATCTTGACACTATGATCAATTGACATGCCAAGATGAGATGCGAAGTCATAGGGTCTATTCAAGGAGTAGGGATTTGTCCAACAGAAGCACCCTTCTTCCCTTTGCCAGATGGAGGTTAGGTTGAGTTAATTGCTTAGTCCAGCATTAAGCCCTCACCATGAGTAGTTCATCCTTACATGCAAGAAGTTGCATCTCCATTTAATTGCAATGAAGATACAATCTCCCCACAATCAAGGACCTTAGGGTTTTTTCCTTTTAAGATTACAGTAATCATGATAGGGAGCACACAACAATTAAGACTGGGAGAATACTGAGAGTAGTTGACCACAAGAACTTGAATAGTGGAAACTTGGTTAGCAACGCATTCAAAAATAATGACTCGAATGATTATTGGTCAAGGTATATGAGGGATGTAAGCAAGGGTACTACATTAATGTGAGGTTGAGTATCTTGTTGTTAACAGAATATGAAAAGCTTGGCAAGCTTTTCTTGAACCGTTTTATGATTAGTAGGGTGACATTATTCTGATACCATCAGTGATGACTCATGTCATCACATAATTAGCGTGCTAACCAAAAATAGATGAATTAGTCTACAAGTCTAGAAAATTGAAATAAATGAGAAGGCTAAAGTCTATGAGTACATTTACTAGAAAACAGAAAGAAACTAGTTAGCTAAGAGGAGGACACTTTCTCCATCACAGACTGTCTTATGGTGTCGACCTAAGTCTACACCAGTCTCTCCAAACAAAATCGTCGTGCTTGGCTGCTCAGCTACACCAGAGTATGGAGCCTAAGGTTGGTGTTATTAAAGACTGACTGGAGTAGAGCTTAATGAATAATATAAATAGAATAAAAGATTTTGATACTAATTGCATGTTAATCCATTTATCAAGACATTATTAACTAATCATTACTTGCCTATTAGTATAAGTCTTGCCTTTAGCAATTGCAATCCTTGTTATCCCAATCAAAGCCTCGAACGCACAAGGCAAGCTTGATGTAATATTTCAAGAAGTACAACTGAGGTTGAGTTTTGAATGTTTTGAATATCGACAAAAGCTATAAGTGCTTTGTACCGATATACCCCATTTTGCACTAGTACAAGTGACCATTGAAATAAATCCACTTTCTTAATTTGGATTGATTTGAAATTGATTTGTTCCTAGATTATTTGTTTCTAACAACCATATTTCGAATCTAAGCCTATGGAAACCTATAAATAGGGCCTTTTTTCAACCCTTTTAACACACAACTTAAATAAACTATTTGATGCACTCAAAGTTCGAGGGTTTGTTCATTCAATTCCTCATTGTCTCTTTCAAGCCATGCCTCACCTCCACTCGAGCTGAATTTGCTCTTAAGCATCTCTTAGAGGCATAGGGATATTGTAAGAACATTTTAATTTGTTTAATATTGGGTCAATCATTGTATTTCTTTTTTTATATTTGTATTTAAGTGAGACAATTCGATAATAGTCTCAAAGTTGTATTAGGTTAAGGTGATGTGATCTTCACCTTGGGGTTTTTTATTGGGTTAAGATAGTTTGTTAACTATCTTGTTTAGTGGATTTGTTCAGTATGGATTGATTAAAAAAACTCTAAGCTTAGGCACTTGGGTAGTGATTTTTACCTAAAGGGGTTTTCCATTATAAATTATTGTGTACTTTATGTGATTGTTTTTTTTTCTTTATCATTACATTACATTCGATATTTTATGCTTGCTTGTTATTGTAGGGCTTTCAACAATTGGTATCTGAGTGGGTTCGTGAGAAGATGTAACACGTCGACTCATGATGGCCATACTTGTAAAGCATATTGAGGGGCAGTACTTTGTCCTCCTTTCTTCGATGGGATAGATTATAGTTACTAGAAAAGGAAGATGTAGAACTTACTTGAGGCAATGGACTTAGAGGTCTGGGATGTGATAGAAAGTAAATGGCAACAACCACCTAAAGTAGAGGGACAAAAACCTAGTAATATGAAGGCAATGAATGCCTTGTACTATGCATTAACTAAAGAAGAGTTCAACCAAGTGTCCACATGTGAAACAACCTTTGAGATCTATACAACACCCTTCTAGTGACATATGAAGGCACGAGAAACTCATATTTACACAAGAATATGAGTGTTTCAAGATGAAGGGAGAGACCACGAAGGAGATGTACACTAAGCTCTCTACCATAGTGAACCTGTTGAAGTGTCTCGAGATCAAGTACATGCAAGAACAACTCATGAAGAAGCTGCTATGTTCATTGAATTTTGATTGAGTTAATGACCACGACAATATAAGAAAAGGACCTCTCACAGCTCACCCTCGATGATCTCATGGGAAGCCTTAAAGCCTACAAGGTACAACTGGAGTTCATGCAAAAGCTTGAAGAAGGCGAAGCTAGGGTCAAAAAAGAAAACATTCAAGGTGATGAGAGCCTCATCATGAACCCTAACTAGCACAATTTGATCTAAATAAGTGTGAAAAGGCTCCTACAAAATCTAGAGAAAAGCCTAACTCAGAGAATTCTAGATTGAAGAATAAGACAAGTCACAAGGGGTAAAACTGCAATTTTACCAATGCAGTGCATAATTAGGGTGTCTAAGGGTCTGAATACAGGTCAAATGGGCTTAATAAGAAAGAAAGTGGGTTAGCCTAAGCTGAAAAGGGTTATAGCAACTTCTAGGAATTAAATGACATTCTTTAACCTTAAAAATAAACCCGCTTTAATTCACAAGGTTCTAGGCAGGATAAAAATCAAATAAATCCTCTAAAATTCATGGAAAAATATTCCCAAGGGTTTAGAACCTTCAATTTGGCCTTTGCAACCTATCTTGACCTAAATTGAGAACCATACCCAAATTTTGACCTAATTTAGGTTTTTGCGCAAATTGACCTATCAAACATGGTCAAACCTAAAATCAAATTAACCATTGAATTCCTTAGGTTCAAATTAGGTTGGTACAAAAATTTGGGCCTAAGAGAAGACCATCTTGACCGACTTTACAAATTGGTCCTCTTGAATTACTTTTTGACCCTTATCTTTTTAAACACTTGCATTTAGCCCCCTATCTTCTCTTTCGTTCTTTGCAGAACGGTCCTTCTTGCCACCCCACGCAGGCGCCATACCTCCGGCGACCTTGCGCGGAGGATGGCACCGTGCAGGGTATGGGGGCCGCCCTCAGGAACGAAAGGGGGGTTCCCTGCGTCGTCCTCTTTCGCAGGGACCCTCCCCTTGGACCTGCAGCTGCCTATGCCTCTCGTGCGAACACACGAAAGGCATGGGTCTGATTTCTGGCCATATCTCCGGTGAACTCCCCACGTCGCTCCCTCGAGATCCTCTCCTCGCCTGCACCTTTATAAGGAGCGGCAAGGGCAGCCGTTTCCTCCAAGCTGGTTTTGGCCGAAGAACACCCCAAACTTCGTCTCCTCTCACTCCGGTCAGACAACCCAAGCTTCCGGCGATCTTTCTTCCTCCTCCTCGTCGCTCTGCTGCCATACCTGCAGCAGAGCTCACTCCGCCTCGTCTTCCCACGCCAGGCCACACCAGCTGGCGCCTTCAGATCCCCTCCTTGTCGCCGTTACCCCCTTCTGGGCACCTTCGTCCCCAGCTCCGGTAGGCACGCTCCGGGCACCCCTTCTTTCCCTCTTCATCAATTAAGTAGGTAGAAACCTTCCTCTTACTCTCCTCTTAATTTTCCCCTCTCAAATTGACATTTTTCACCCCTCGACTGCCGCTACCACCTCCATCTGCTCCACCTCCGACCACCAACTCCGGCGAGGTCGCTCCACCTCCACAAGCCATTCCACCCCTCGCCGACAAGCCCAGAAGCTCCCCCTCACTCCACTCAAGCATTTCCCCCACTCACACCACCACTCCACACACTCAGAACACCCCCCGAACACACCCACCTGCACCTTTGTAGTGTGCCCTAGGCACACGGCCACAGGCATTTTCCCGCCACGCCGACCACCGCACCGCCTTCGCCGTACTCTGGCGAAGCTTCCTGAGCTGTCTGACGTGGCCGTGAGGCCGTTTTAGTGCTTTCAGGTCTCGACCCCCTCGCCGCCATTAACGAGCAGCAGGAGCTGCTTAGCGAGCAGCTCCAGGTCCCTTCAGCACCTGGCGCAGGCCCCAGGCAACGCGGGACATTTCCGCGATCGGGCCCAAGTTCTCAATTGGGGTCGCAAGCCTTCGCTGCTGCCCCAATTGCTCGAAGCCTTCTGCCTTCAGGCGTGCGGAGCGGAGGTGGGACTTTAGTCCCACCTCGGAAGTGTGTGGGTGCACGCCCACACATAAATTGTAAAAGTGCTATTAGCCAATCGCCTCCGAATACACATGGGGTGAGGTCCCTCACCTAAACACCGCCTTCGTCCGTGAGCTCATCACACGGATCTGGCGTGACCTAACCCGACACCCTCCTGTGCACTCCTCGCGTACTCCCCACACCGGTACGCCTGGACCCCGGCACGCGACCCAACCCGATTACCCGGCTCTGGAAGAGCGTACCAAAGAGAGATTCAGAGAGAGAGAGAGACGCCGGATGAGGGTAGGGTAGGTTTTGCGCTGAACTTGTGTGTGTGTGCAGGGAATAGGTGAGGAAGGAAAAAGCAAGGAGCTGCTGAAGAGAAGAAGGAAGGAAGAAAGAAAGAAGAAGAAAGGAGAAGGAAAGAAGGAGAGAAGCAGAAGAAAAGAAGACAGCAGGGGCACTGTAGCAACAGTGCAGTTAAGGCGTCTGATTTCTGAATCAGACGTCGGAAAGAAAGGAAGGGGCAGAGAGAAGAGAAGAGCAGAGGATAGGCCAGAGAAAAAGAAAGAGAAAAAAGAAGGAGGGAGCCTCTGCAGCAAAGAAGAAGAAGACGCAGAAAAAAGAAGAAAATCAGAGAAGAAGAAGGACATAGCAGCCGGAGAAAGAAAGAAAGAGAAGGTGGCAGCTGCAGGAAAGAAAAAAGAAGAAAGAAGAAGACATGCTGAAGAAGAGAACCGGCTGAAAGAGAAGAAGAGAGAAGAAGAAAAAGCCAAGAAGAGAACTTTTGCTCTCTCTCTCTCTCTCCTTTGTCTTAATTTTTTGTAAAACAATATTGTGAATTCATATGCTTCTGGAATCATAGTTTGCTCCCTGAGTTCGACCTCGGGAAACTTTTAATTCCGAGTAATAAATTGTAAACTGGTAGTAGCTTTTCGTGATATACTACAACGCCTAGAACTTCAAAATACACGGAGCCCTAACTACGAGCCACCAGTTTTTGGCACCGTTGCCGGGGAGCAATGGCCATTCTAGAAGCTACTGATTCACAATTTTTGATTTCCTATTGAATAATCTCTTCTCTTCTTTTTGTGTAGGCACAGGTAATCAAGAGGAAAACAAGCGGCCGCACAACAACCACATCAAGGACAGGTAATTTTCTATCCTCTCGTTTAAACCCCTAAATTCTAAACAGGAAGAAAGAGACAAAAAGCAATTTAGGAATAACCTGTCTTTCATACATAGTAAAACACCAAAGTTACCTGTTTTCAAATTTCAACATACTTTATCCGTACATCCATTAAAGGTAGTTAGGGCTAAAACCTTCTTGCTTGAGTCCTAATTACCCAATCTAGAGGCAACTAACTGGACCAATTAGAGCCAATATAAGATTCAATGCTAGGATTTTAGAGACACACTTTTCTAAGAATGGAAAATTCCCAAAAGAAGTGTGCCTAAGCCATTTCTTGAAAACATCTATCAAGAGAAACCCTAAGAAATTTGGCTTTTAAAAATACTTGAACCCTAAAAGACAAGACCTAATAAGCTCTCAAAGGAACTGATAAGTGAAGTTAATCCCTTGGATCAACCAACCTTTAACTTAGGTCACTCTTTGCACTCAAAAGGTTAAAGTTCAAGTGAAAACCCTAAGCACCTTGATCCTAACTAAAAGTGGTAGACTTAAGAGGTCAAGATCCCCATTCTGGTCTACCTGGAATCTCAGTGACGAGAGAGGTCAGGTGGGGGAAACCCTATAACCCGTGGGGGTGCTCTACCGTGTAGGGGTCTTCGTGGGACTCACCCTCTCTGGCTGCCCAGGTAATTATCAGGTGGACGACCTTCTGATCAAGGGGTCCATCCGCCCCAAACCACTATAGTCACCCAACATTTTGGGTGTCTTGATTAGGTCCAGCACCTGCTAAACTCATCCACTCCATCAGTGTATGTTTGGTAGGAGGTCCTTAAAACCTCCTTTAGAAATTCACTCTCCCCTAGGCCGAACCTCGATGCCCTTGTTTGTGCAACCAACACTTCACATAGACCTCTCCTCTGATTCCGAATCCAACTCACCTTCTTCTTCCACAATGACTCAGCCATTTGAGGAAGAGAACAATCTGGAGCACCAGCTCTAGCGACTCAATGACCTCTTCCAGAACTTCATGCACCCACCGCAGCGTCCCATGATGCGAGATCACTATAATCCCGCTGCGGTGGCTATTGAGCCTCGAGTCAGAATCCCGACTGGAGGACCTGATTCTGAATTGAAGCCCAACATGATTCATGCCATACCTAAATTCCATGGGCTTAATTATGAAGATCCCTAATGGACAAGGTCTCCCATTGGTATCAAACACAGACCCGTCCAATCAACACTTGGGAGGAACTTCAGTCCGAATTCCTGAAGAAGTTCTTCCCCGTTGGTCGGACCAATGCCTTGCGCCATCAGATTACTCACTTCACGCAACAGACGGGAGAACCTCTTCATGAGACATGGGATCATTTTCAGGATCTCATGAGGAAGTGCCCCCATCACAGAGTTCCTAAATGGGAACAAGTCCAGTCTTTTTACCAGGGACTTCGTGAGGATATTAGACTGTTCGTCAATGCAACTTGCGAAGGGAATATCATGGGTCAACATGAAGACACCGTGTGGGAGATTCTCGAGAATATGTGCGAGAACTCCATCAATAATGACTCCATGGGACTATTCGACAGGACGAATACCCGCGCATCGACGAACCTAAGGGGAGCACACGAGACGCAGGGCCTGTCCACATCAGCCGACCTGGAATTGATGGCCAGTCGATTGGACAAGGTCTCTATTATTGAGAAGAAGGTGGATGAGCTGACTCAGCACTTGTAGCGAGCCACCTCTGCGCAGAATTCCTTTGCACAGCCTCCTTCCACATGGGAGACTGTGCAGAACATTTTCCACCGACCTTCTCCTGGGGTGGACTCGTATCCACCCCCATCTGACTCTCGGATCGGAGGAACCTCTGACCCTTTCTATACTAGCCGGGGGAATTCCACTCCCCCATTCTCTGACTTTTCTGAGGCTCCTCAGACCTGCGAGGACCTCAACGCCATCCAGAATGACCCATTTTCCAATACCTACAATCCTGGATGGCAAAACCATCCTAACTTCCAGTGGGCGGGGAATTCCCAGAATCCAAGACCATCCTTTCAGCCCCGTCCACAAGCACCTCATCCTTACCAGCCACCTCAGCCTCGGCCCAACCCTACTTATCCATCCAGGCCAAACCAAGACCAAATGTCCCTCATCCTCCAGACTTTGGCTGACATTCATAGAACGAATCCGGCTATTCAAAAGCGACACAAGGATGAAATCACAGAGGTTCGAAACCAACTGGCCCAGTTGGCGCATTCTCACCAACCAGGCACACTTCCTTCTCAGCCTCTTCCTAACCCTAATAGCGTGCCAACCCAGCGACGTGTTATGAACCCAAACCCGGGCCAAGCACATATGGTTTATCAGGCCCCCTCTATTCCTTCACCTGACAGGATGGAGGCTTCAACTTCCTATGCAGGTTACCAGCAGCAGCAATCCATCCTACCAAACCCTAACCAGAACCAGGCAGGGCTGAATTCTGTAACCACCTGTAGTGGTAAGGATACCCAAGATCCACCTTATTCAGACCACTCCAAGCCTGGTAGTGACCCAAACCCTAGGACAGTAATCCAAAACATTCCTATCCTTGTCCTAAATCAAAGACCTGGACATATCTTAAAGGAACCAACCAAGGTTCCATTTCCCGAGGCCTTGACCAAGGGAAAGAAGACAACCAAATCCATGGCTCCTGAGGAGGACCTGGTTAAGCTCTTTGAGCAGGTCCAAATAAACATCCCCTTGATGGATGTAATCTGCTACGTACCGGCTTACACACGATTTTTGAAGAATGTGTGTACACCTCAGTGTAAGCCGCGAACCAAGAGTGGGAGTCCAATTGTACTATCAGAGCAAGCCAGCTCTGTAATCCTTAGCAGACTCCCATCCAAGGAAAAAGAACCAGGCACTCCCCTGATTTCATGCAAGATAGGTGAAACCCAGTTCGACAGAGCATTGTTAGACTTAGGCGCTTCCATAAACTTGATGCCCACATCCTTACTCAACCACCTAGAAGAATCTGAGCTAAAACCGACTGAGGTGACACTACAGTTAGCAGATCGATCTATCAAGTCACCAAAAGGGATTCTTGAGGATATTATTGTAAGGGTGCGGGATTTCTATTTCCCTGTAGACTTCATAGTCTTAGACATGGACGCACCTGAAAACCCAAGGGATACACCAATCATACTAGGGAGACCTTTTCTGGCCACTGCAAGGGCCAACATTAGTTGTGAGGAGGACCAAATAGAACTGAAATTTGAAAATCAAACCCTAAAAATTGATATCTTTAAGGCCCAACAAGGGATTAATTACAATGCCATTGAACAAATCGTGATGTCAGAGCTTTGGTTGATGAAACAAAATTTGAGAATAACCTGATTATACCATCAACCACAAGATCTTAAACCGCAATTAGAGGAGTCAGACCCTGATTCAGATAAACCCATAACTCCTATCCTTGTACCTCACACTCACTCTGAACCACCGGCTGCTGCTGATAACCCCATTCTTGAACTCAAACCCCTTCCCGATCATTTGAAATATGTCTTTTTGGGTTCTAATCAGACATTTCCTATGATTATAAATTCCAAGCTCACTCCTGATCAGGAATCCCGTCTGATTGCTGTTCTCCAGCAACATCGCAGAGCCATCGGTTGGACTCTCTATGACTTTATTGGAATAAGTCCCTCTTATTGCACCCATCGTATCTATTCTGAAGAGGGCGCACGACCTTCCCGTGAGATGTAGAGACGTTTGAATCCTAATCTGCAGGAGGTCGTGAAAAAGGAGATCATTAAGTGTTTAGATGCCGAGATCATCTGCCCGATCTCCGACAGTCGTTGGGTGAGTCCAATCCAAGTTGTGCCTAAAAAGGTAGGGCTCACCACCATTACGACTGAAACCGGAGAAGTCATACCTACCCGAATAGCCAACTCGTGGAGAGTCTGCATAGATTACCGAAGACTCAATTCCTCCATAAAGAAGGATCATTTCCTACTACCATTCATTGATCAGATTCTCGAGAAACTAGCAGGAAATAGATTCTTCTGCTTTCTTGATGGGTACTCCGATTATAACCAAGTGGTGATTCATCCTGAGGACCAAGAGAAGATGACATTCACCTGCCCCTTCGGGACGTACGCGTTCCGAAGGATGCCTTTCGGTCTCTGCAGTGCACCCGCGACTTTTCAGCGGTGCATGCTTGCCATATTCTCTGATATGGTAGGTGATTATCTGGAAGTCTTCATGGATGACTTCTCAGTTTCCGGGACATCATTTGATGATTGCCTCCAGCACTTGGTTCATATACTCAGGTGTTGCATCGATGTAAATCTGGTTCTTTCCTGGGAAAAGAGCCATTTTATGGTGCCTGAGGGGATCGTCCTAGGACATCTAATTTCTGAGAAAGGCATCCAAGTGGATCAAGCCAAGGTTGATCTGATTTCTCGACTTCCTATGCCTAGCTCGATCAGGGACATCTGTTCTTTTCTGGGGCATGTCGATTTTTACCGTCGTTTCAACCCTGATTTCTCGAAAATCGTGCACCCCCTGACTACTCTTCTCTCCAAGGATGTACCCTTTGAGATTTCCAAGGAATGCACTCAAGCTTTTGAGAACCTTCGCGATCGAGTCACCCAAGCCTCAATCCTATAGTCCCCTGATTGGTCTCAACCCTTTGAGATCATGTGCGATGCATCTGATTTCGCTGTAGGAGCGGTTCTGGGGTAAAAAGTTGACGGGAAACCTGTGGTCATCTACTACGCTAGCAAAATACTTGACGAGGCTCAGCGTAACTATACAGTTACGGAGAAAGAGCCAACTATTGGTACTAGGCTTCCATGGTTTGCTGATATAGTAAACTACTTGGCATCCCATTAGATTCCATCTGATTGGCCGAAGGCCAAGAAAGACAAGTTGTACTCTGATGCCAAGTACTACATCTAGGAAGACCCGTACCTTTTCCGTATAAGTGCTGACCAAATCATCCGAAGATGCATCCCGGAGGGCAAAATCAATGATATTCTCTCCTTCTGCCATGACCAGGCATGCGGTGGCCACTTCTCTGGGCACAAAACCGGATCAAAAATCCTCCAGTGTGGCTTTTATTGGCCCACTTTATTCAAGGATGCATACAATCACTACAAGACATGCAGTCATTGCCAAACTTTGGGCAACATGAGCTATCCCGACATGATGTCTTTGCAGCCGATTCTCATATGTGAAATCTTTGATATTTGGGGGATTGATTTTATGGGCCCCTTCCCTGTTTCGGACGGCTTCAAGTACATTCTGCTTGCTGTGGACTACATATCCAAATGGATCGAAGCCATTCCGACCCGAACCTGTGATCATAAAATCATTATCAAATTCATTCATCAGAATATCTTCTCACTGTTCAGGATTCCTCGTGCAATCATCTCTGACGGAGGGACCCATTTCACCAATGCTCAGTTCAGGTCACTGATGACCAAATACAGGGTGTCTCACCGAATCTCTACTCCTTACCACCCCCAGACTAATGGTCTAGCTGAGCTATTAAATCGGGAAATCAAGAAAATCCTGCAGGTCACTATTCGACCTGATAGGAAGGACTGGTCGTCCCGACTTCCGGAAGCTTTGTGGGCTTATAGGACCGCCCACAAGACCTAATTAGGCATGTCTCCTTTTAGACTGGAGTACGGGAAGGCGTGTCACCTTCCCGTCGAACTGGAGCACAAAGCCTATTGGGCAGTACGGAGTTGTAATTTAGATCTTTCTAAGGCTGGAACCCACAGAAAGCTTCAGATAAGCGAGATCGATGAATTACACCTTGATGCATATGAGAACTCGCGAATCTACAAGGAGCGGGTTAAAGCCTTCCATGACAAGCACATATCTAGAAAGATCTTTCATCCTGGTCAGAAGGTCCTACTCTTCGATGCCCGACTCAAACTCTTCCCTGGGAAATTACGATCCAAGTAGGTCAGACCGTATCTTGTCCGACAGGTTTTTGGAAATGGAGCCGTCGAAATCAGTTCGCTCAGCCACGATTCCGAACCTTTCATCGTGAACGGTCAGAGACTCAAACCGTTCATCGATGTAACCTCTACAGATTTGGTTGAGTCATCATTTATCCTCCATTCTCCCTGAGCATATTGCGCCCAGTCGATGGCATAAAACTCAGCGCTCAATGGGAGGCAGCCCGTCATTCTTTTGAAAAAAAAAAATCAAAACCTTTTCTGACACCTCTTCGCACTTAAGGTTCATCCTTTAGGACAACCGACTCCACCTCAGGTGCTTGCATCTGAGATTAGAAATCGTCCGCAACAGTCACCCCGACCCATCCACTCACCAAAATACCCGTCCTAATGTATGAACTAAGCTAAATAAAAACCCTCCTAAGTTACAATGAAAACTCCATCAATAATGACTCCATGGGATTATTCGACAGGACAAATACCCACGCATCGACGAACCTTAGGGGAGCACATGAAACGCAGGGCCTGTCCGCATCAGTTGACCTGGAACTGATGGCCAGTCGATTGGACAAGGTCTCTATCATCGAGAAGAAGGTGGACGAGTTGACTCAGCACCTGCAACGAGCCACCTCTGCACATAGTTCCTTTGCATAGTCTCCTTCCACACAGGAGACTGTGCAAAACATTCTCCACCGACCCTCTCCTGGGATGGATCCGTATCCACCCCCATCTGATTCTCGGATCGGAGGATCCTCCGATCCTTTCTATACTAGCCCGGGGAATTCCATTCCCCCATTCTCTGATTCTTTGGAGGTTCCTCAGACCT
This sequence comes from Thalassia testudinum, assembly GCA_037157565.1. Classification (NCBI taxonomy): domain Eukaryota; kingdom Viridiplantae; phylum Streptophyta; class Magnoliopsida; order Alismatales; family Hydrocharitaceae; genus Thalassia; species Thalassia testudinum. The sequence continues at coordinate 57,566,620 of JAZHRO010000055.1, forward strand.
GCGAGGACCTCAACGCCATCCAGATTGATCCGTTCTCCAACACCTACAACCCTGGATGGCGAAATCATCCCAACTTCCAGTGGGCGGGAAATTCCCAAACTCAAAGACCACCCTTTCAGCCCCATCCACAACCACCTCGTCCTTACCAGCCGCCTCAGCCACGGCCCAACCCTACTTATCAATCAGGGCCAAGACAAGACCAAATGTCCCTCATCCTTCAGACTCTGGCTGACATTCAAAGAACGAATGCGGCTATTCAGAAACAACACAAGGATGAACTTACAGAGGTTCAAAATCAACTGGCTCAGTTGGAAAATTCTTGCCAACCGGGTACACTTCCTTCCTAACCTCTTCCTAACCCTAATAACGTGCCGACCCAGCGACGCGTTATGAACCCAAACCCGGGCCAAGCACACATGATTTATCAGGCCCCCTCTGTTCCTTCACCTGACGGGATGGAGGCTTCCACCTCTTATGCGGGTTATCAGCAGCAACCCATCCTATCCAACCCTAACCAAAACTAGGCAGGACTGAATTCTGTAATGACCCGTAGTGGTAAGGAGACCCAAGATCCACCTTATCCAGACCACTCCAAGACTGGTAGTGATCCTAACCCTAGGACAGTAATCCAGGACGTTCCTATCCCTGTCCCAGATCAAAGACCTGGACCTATCCTAGAAGAACCAACCAAGGTTCCATTTCCTGAGGCCTTGACCAAGGGAAAGAAGACAACCAAGCCTGTGGCTCCTGAGGAGGACCTGGTTAAGCTCTTTGAGCAGGTCCAAATAAACATCCCCTTGATGGATGCGATTCGCCACGTATCGGCTTACGCACGATTTTTAAAGAATGTGTGTACACCTCAGCGTAAGCCGCGAACCAAGAGTGGGAGTCCAATTGTACTATCAGAGCAAGCCAGCTCTATAATCCTAAGTAGACTCCCACCCGAGGCAAAAGATCCTGGTACTCCCCTAATTTCCTACAAAATAGGTGATACCCAATTCGACAGAGCATTGCTAGACTTGGGTGCTTCCATAAATCTGATACCCACATCCTTATTTAAACACCTAGAAGAATCTGACCAAAAACCAACTGAGGTGACACTACAATTAGCAGATCGATCTATAAAGTCACCTAAAAGGATTCTCGAGGATGTTATTGTAAGAGTGTGGGATTTCTATTTCCCTGTAGACTTTATAGTCTTAGACATGGATGCACCTGAGAACACTAGGGATACACCGATCATTCTAGGGAGACCTTTCTTGGCTACTTCTAGAGCCAACATCAGTTGTGAGGAGGGCCAAATAGAGCTGAAATTTGGTAATCAAACCCTCAAAATTGATATCTTCAAGGCCCAACAAGGAATCAATTGCGGTGTCATCGAACAGATCTGTGATATTAGGGCTTTGGTTGATGAAACGCATTTTGAGAATGACCTGATTATTGACAAGTCAATTGTTCGCTTTAAAGTCGTTTGTAGTTTTATGTGGTGGAAAAATTGACTAATCAGTATTTAAAAAGAAATAACCACTCGCAGAAGAGTGGGTCATATCCACAGGGAGGCAATGACGTATTTAAATTCGCACCAGTTAAAAACGTTTGTTCGTAGTTAGTTTGGACAAGAATCAAGCCAAAATTGCCTTCAGATTAAGGTTGAATCAAGAAATCATGCTGAAATAGCAATTCTGAGTAACTAGAGGATATTTGTCGCAATGCAGAATCAATAAAATATTATTAAAAGTTGACAATGGCAGAAAATGTAATTTTTAATGGCCATGTTACTGTAGCAAAACAGGGGATTTTTTCCCCTTTGTCATGCGCGACAAGGAGTGGACTGCCGGACGCGGGAAGCTCGAAGGAAGTTCCTTGGACCGAGGGCTTCGAAGCTGTGGTGGCGGCGTGTCGCGTGGTGGCTGGAGCCGGCCGGACGAGCTCCGGCGGAGGTGGCTGCAGCTGCTGTTGGCGGTGAGGACTGCTGCGCGCTGACTGGAGGTGTGGGCACGTGCGCGGCCTGTTGGTGGTGAGGTGTGCGCAGGACTACTGGTGGGGGCGCGTTGCAGGTGCGGGACGCGCGGGAGAAGGGCGGCTCTGTCGGCTTTGTTGCTGCGTGCTGGCTGGAGGCGTGGGCGCGCGCGCGTCCTGTTGGCGGTGAGCGCGGGTGCGGCTGCAGGTGGAAGGTGAGCGGGCATGAGCGGTGAGGCGCTGCAGGCTGTGCACGCCTTGTGTGCGGCTGGAGGCGTGCGGGCGGTGTGGAGTGAGTGGGTGAGTGTGGTTGTGCTGGTGCGACTGCAGGCGGGGGTGCGTAGGCGGGTGGTCGCGATGAGGTTGTGGGCGGAAGGTGAGCAGGTGAGGGCTGGAGGCTGTGCACGCCTTGCGTGCGGTTGGAGGGCGTGCGCGGCCTGGAGTGGATGCAAGAGTGAGCGGGTGAGGTTGCGGTTTAGGTGCTGGAGGTGAAGTAGGCGGACGGTGGTTGCTGCTGGAGTGGGGGGGTGGCTTCAGACGTCCGGGAAATTTCCCGGACATCTTAACTGACTGAGAAGGTGATTGCACAGTGGCTACAGCGGTGGTTGTTGGTGACGACGACGAGGGAGATGCACGCTAAGGTGCTCACGGTAATGCGGACGAGCTTCGGATGGTGGTGTGACCTGTCACACCACACGCCCACGGTGATGGAGACTCGTCGCCACGGTCGAGGCCGGCGGTGTGGAATGGAAGAGAGAAGATCTCTCTGCACAGTGGTGGGTCGGTGGTGGAGGCCTCCCAAGCTCGGCTGCTTCCCTCCTCCTTTTGTAGCCACTTGCATGGATTTGAACGGAGAGGCGGGAGCAGATCCACATTCTCCGCTCATCCTTGAATGCAGGCTTCATTGCAGCAGCTGGTGGCGTTGGAGCGGCAGCCGAAGGAAATGCAGCCGTTCCTGCAAGAAGAAGAATAAAGAAAATAATGTTAAAATATTATGGTTATTTATATATAGACACTCAACTTTTATGTTAACGAAAACAATGTACCTAATTGGTTAACTAATTAGATGAATACCATTCTAAGCTAATTCTAAATGCACTTAAAATATGAATGCAATGCATGGATTATGTAATTAAATTAAAAATATGAATTAATCTATTTACATCCTAATTTATGCTAAATAAATGTTAGAATTAACCTAATGTCTAGGCACTTAAAAACTTAAATAGCCCACAACTATGGGCTAATCAAATACCCCCATGCCTAGTTTCTGCTAGTCCCTAGCAAAATTAAGCGAAACCTAACACTCCAAGTAGACTAGTCAACTCACTTAGTCTTCCTTCATAAGCATATTAAGTTCAGACTCTAGACCCAAGGTTCCTAAGTAGTTGCTAAGTTACAGACTAGGTCGGCTAAAGATGAGTTGCAGGCACAAGTTTCCCTGATTTCTGACTCTACCCTAAAGTTTATTGATCCCTAAGATTAAAGCATCCGTGCTGTGCATTGGTCTGAGTTATTTGAGTTAAAGGAATTTTTTTATATATATATATATTATTATTATTATTTTATTTTATTTTTTTGTTTATTTGATTCTTCTAAGTCTAACTTCAGATCAGCTATCAACACGGTCTGTGTCGGATTCATTGTCCCCATTACCATACCTCGAAGGGTGCCTGGCTTTCGATGCTTTGAGATAGCACCGCCCATAACGACCCCAAGAACTCCTGGCAATCGACACTTCGAGATAGTATCGCCCATGGATTTCTTAAGCGAATTCAGGCCTATGGCAATCGGCACTTCGAGATAGGGCCGCCCATGGTACCTGAACCGTGCAATGCACTTACATGCCCTCAGTAGGATGGATATCCTAAGAGACAAGCGCCGAGGAGGTAATATGTTATCATCACATCCTCAAGGTGAGTATATACTCCACTTCTCCTGCGGCAAGAACTCTTCCAATCAAAATGTGTTTTCAAGCCTCTCCTAAGTCAAAACTAAGAGAACCAAATCTCTTTTCAGAAAGACAGAAATTAAGTTAATTACCAGACCATGTGTGTGAAATTTGGATGCTTGGGTTACAAGGACCCATAAACCAAAAGGTAGAATAAGACTCCAGGTACTACCCCACCTTTTAACTCAAATCCTAGATTCCCTTCCTCAACCTCTTGAGGAATGGTTCGCAACTTAACTCCTACTTAAGTTTTTAAGTCCACAAAGGACCCTAAAGGTCTAAAGCTAGTAGCTCATTTAGCTTCTAAAGTTTGACCCTAGAATTAACTTAGTCTACCCTAGAGTTCTGATTTGCTTAAGACTGCAAGATCTAGCCAGGTAAGCTCAAAACTCTTTTTTTTTTTTTTAATGCAAATGTATGCAATGAATGCACTATGCTATGTATATCCCCAAGTACACCCCTCATGCCTAAATTCTGCAATGTCCTCATTTCATAGAAGGATATTACCTGGGTCAGAGCTGGGCTGAATAGCCAAAGAACCTGCAAATCAGGTTCAAGAATTACGTAAATAGGCCCTAAAATTGAGCAAAGCAATATTGGCCTAGAAAATAGGTAACCTAGGATGTTGGCGAGCTGATAATGAATCTCGATAGCAAATGCTCGCCCAACTAAAATGGGAATGAAATCTTCCCAGGTCACCAGAAGAGGTTCTAAAGGATAAACAGGTATAAAAACCTCCAAAGGGGTAGGGGGAGGATGACAAGGATCCTCCAAAAGGTATGGGGAAGGAATGGTGCAAAGATAAACCCTCAGGGTAATGGACTGACTAAAGAAATCATCAATCCATACCCGATACTCCATTACGGGAAATATTGGTCTGTTAAGCCCCCTGGTCAGAACAAAAGTGAGCAATTCTCTAAGGCAAGGATCGTTTAGGGTGCCCAAGTTACGAGGTTGCGGGATGGCCATAAGATCTAGGTTGGTTTAATCAGCTCGGTGTCCATCCCAAACACTCTTTCTAAATCCTCATTTTCATCCCTAGCATTCCTTGCACCATCACATGTATCTTCCTACTCTTCATCAGGAGTCACAATTTCGCTTTCAGATATAAGCGAATCAGAGGGTGACTTCGAAATGAATGAAGGCAGGTTGGAAGCAACAGATCTAGGGATTATTCTATCAATGACATCCCCGGGTTTTTGTTCTTTACTTAAATCTTCCCCGTAGTCTATATGTGAATCCACATAAATCTTAGAAATTGCTTCCAAATTTTCCATCATTTCATCATGAGGAGAAATATCATCAATGGGTGTGCTAAGGAAACCTAATTTGGTCAAATTTGTGACATCCTCAGGGACTTACTCTTCAAATAAGACATAATCACCCTTAGTGTCACTCCAAATCGTGAATGTAGGTTCCTCATATAATTCGTCTTCCTCCTCATCACACAATTCACCATATACCCGAGGTCTAGAATCATTTAATATATCAGCAGATCCCTAGGGTGCTCTATCTGAGGTAAATGGTTTACATTGGTAACATCAGACTCCTCAGATAGGTCAATTTCTTTAGGGTTAAGTTCCCTAAGGGTGGGTTTGAGTTCCATATCGTGATCAGAAGGGAGGGTAGGATTAACAACATGACTTTGACCCACTTCATCAAATGTCACGAAAATACTATCATCTGGGTCGAGGTCTTCCAATGGTATCATCATTCCCTTCTTTTGACTCCAATATAATTCAGGTGGATACTCAACCTTATCATCATCTTCCTCGGGTTGCCACCTTTCTTCATTCAATGCATAGCTACTTTCATGTGTATCTTCCTCCCACCTAAGGTGTGGATCTCTCAAGGAAGTGTCATCTAATGGGGAGGTTTCAAAATTGATCCTCGAAAAGTAACTATTCTCCCCAGAATTTCCCTCCAACTTAAAGTGTATCTCTCCCACAGGAGATGCATCTATTGTAGAGGGGTATACGTCATCCTCAATGGGGTAGATTGGGTGGCTAATTTCATCTCTTTCTTGTTGGCCTGCTCTCGAAGATTCTCCTAATAATTCAATCATTTCGTTTTGCATTTTCTGTATTTCCATCTTTAAAGAGGAGAGGTCATTGCTATAATGAGAGAAGTCAAGCTCAGGCTTATAGTACCTAGGAGTGTCTGTCCAACCATAATAATTTTTCAGGGAGGTGGGTTGGGTATTTCTATGGCGTGTGGGATATTGGGCAAAGCAAATCCCGCTCCTAGGTTCTGCTCACTGATTTGGGGCTTAACTAGGCCAATACTCCTATAATAGGAGTAAAACGGATCCCAATGATTGTCATTATGTCCATCAAGGGATGGACCATCTCGGCGTCTGGGATCGAAGGATGCAGAGTGGGGGTGAGGGTGTGGGCAAGATGCGAAAGGATGAAAATCAATGTGGTCCATTCTAATTCACACCTCAATCAGAATTCCCCAAGCAAAACACAATTCAAAAAGGACCTTTTAGGTCTTTCCCAATTTAGGCTTTTGATTTTAAGTCAGATTGCAGGTGACAATACAATTTGTTCAATCAATTTACGTGCCTATTGTCGACCTACGGCTCGCCTAAGAAGACCTAGTTGGAGCTTAGGTGTTCTTCCCTAAATCTCAAATGGTCAAGTAAATCCAAAGACGGAAGATCGAGGGATGTAAGTAGGCCTAAGCCTTCCTTTGAAGCTGTGCTTTCGCGGTGCTTCTACCTCCAAAAATCCGTGATAGGGTATCCCCCTCTTTGGATTTACGAAACCTTTGATCTCAAGTTCCGAACACTTCAGAATCCAACGATAGGGGGGCTCTTGTCCTAGTATTTCCAAACCCAAGGAGTGTCTAGAAGCGTGCCGTGGTGCAAGTGAAATAAGTGTGCATACACCGCAAAAGATTTTGAATTTTGAATCGCACACCAAGTTTGAAAATCAAATCCTTGGTTTTTAAAATGTCCCTTCTTTAATTAGTTCTTTTTCTAGAAAATATGTGACCACTTGTTAGATTTATTCAGTACAGATTAGGTGGTCTTCGCATTAAGTCCTAATGCAATGCATGATCAAGAATATGATGCAAAGTAAGAAAATGTGCACCTTGCTTCCAGCAATCAACAATGAAAGAATGCACGCAATGCAGAGAAATAAATCTAGAGGCTGCTCATACAAACCTAAATGGTTCGCCCTAGGGGCAGGCAGCTTCTAGCAGGTAGCTCATTTTTTTTAAAAAAAAAACTACTTATGCACAAGCAAATAAAAGTAATCAATAAACTAAAAACCTAAATCTAAAGAAAAGGGAACAGGCTCCCAAAAATTACCCAACTCAGACCTAAAACAAAATCGGGGAACAAACCCCTCAAAATATACCCAGAACAAGGGTTTCAAACAAAATGCAATGAAAAATTAAATCTAAAGTCTTAATTCTATTCTAATCAAACTAGCGACTAAATATACAATGATGTCCGTCGTGTCCTTGTCCTTCTCCTCCTTTCCAAAATAGCTCGTCTAATTCTCCTCTAGCGACGTCAAGGGTCGCCTCTCATAATGGCTGATTCTTGCACAAATTTCTCGCACAGAAGAGAAAATAATAAATGGTCAAATCACTGTGCAATTGAAAAAGAATCAAAATAAAATCAAGTGAAATTATTGCGTCTGTTGCCTCCCCGACAACAGCGCCATTTGACGAGTCGATTGTTCGCTTTAAAGTCGTTTGTAGTTTTATGTGGTGGAAAAATTGACTAATCAATATTTAAAAAGAAATAACCACTCACAGAAGAGTGGGTCGTATCCACAGGGAGGCAATGACGTATTTAAATTCGCACCAGTTAAAAACGTTTGTTCGTAGTTAGTTTGGACAAGAATCAAGCCAAAATTGCCTTCAGATTAAGGTTGAATCAAGAAATCATGCTGAAATAGCAATTCTGAGTAACTAGAGGATATTTGTCACAATGCAGAATCAATAAAATATTATTAAAAGTTGACAATGGCAGAAAATGTAATTTTTAATGGCCATGTTACTGTAGCAAAACAGGGGATTTTTTCCCCTTTGCCGTGCGCGATGAGGAGTGGATGGCCAGACGCGGGAAGCTCGGAGGAAGTTCCTTGGACCGAGGGCTTTGAAGCGATGGTGGCGGTGTGTCGCACGGTGGTTGGAGCCGACCGGACGAGCTCCGGCGGAGGTGGCTGCAGCTGGTGCTGCAACTGCTGTTGGCGGTGAGGACTGCTGCACGCGGCCTGTTGGCGGTGAGCGCGGGTGTGGCTGCAGGCGGAAGGTGAGCAGGCGTGAGCGGTGAGGCGCTGCAGGTTGTGCATGCCTTGCGTGCGGCTGGAGGCATGTGGGCGGCGTGGAGTGAGTGGGCGAGTGTGGTTGTGCGGGTGTGGCTGCAGGCGGGGGTGCGCAGGTGGGTGGTCGCAATGAGGTTGCAGGCGGAAGGTGAGCGGGTGAGGGCTGGAGGCTGTGCACGCCTTGTGTGCGGCTGGAGGGTGTGCGCGGCCTGGAGTGGATGCAGGAGTGAGCGGGTGAGGTTGCTGTTCAGGTGCTAGAGGTGAAGTAGGCGGACGGTGGTTGCTGCTGGAGTGGGGGGGTGGCTTCAGACGTCCGGGAAATTTCCCGGATGTCTTAACTGACTGAGAAGGTGATTGCACAGTGGCTGCGGCGGTGGTTGTTGGTGACGACGGCGAGGGAGATGCACGCTAAGGTGCTCACGGTAATGCGGACGAGCTCCGGATGGCGGTGTGGCCTGTCACACCATACGCCCACGGTGATGGAGACTCGTCGCCACGGTTGAGGCCGGCGGTGTGGAATGGAAGAGAGAAGATCTCTCTGCACAGTGGTGGGTCGGTGGTGGAGGCCTCCCGAGCTCGGCTGCTTCCCTCCTTTTGTAGCCGCTTGCATAGATTTGAACGGAGAGGCGGGAGCAGATCCACATTCTCTGCTCGTCCTTGAATGCAGGCTTCATTGCAACAGTTGGTGGCGTTGGAGTGGCAGCTGAAGGAAATGCAACCGTTCCTGCAAGAAGAAGAATAAAGAAAATAATGTTAAAATATTATAGTTATTTATATACAGACACTCAACTTTTATGTTAACGAAAATAATGTACCTAATTGGTTAACTAATTAGATGAATGCCATTCTAAGCTAATTCTAAATGCACTTAAAATATGAATGCAATGCATGGATTATGTAATTAAATTAAAAATAGGAATTAATCTATTTACATCCTAATTTATGCTAAATAAATTTTAGAATTAACCTAATGTCTAGGCACTTAAATACTTAAATAGCCCACAACTATGGGCTAATCATTTATACCTCATCAACCACAGAAAGATCTTGAACCACAATTAGAGGAGTCAAATCCAGATTTAGACAGACCCATAACTCCTACCCTTGAACCTCACACTTACCCTGAACCACCCGCTGCTGCTGATAACCCCATCGTTGAACTGAAACCCCTTCCCGATCATTTGAAATACATCTTTTTGGGTTCTAATCAGACCCTTCCTATGATTATAAATTCCAAGCTTACTCCTGAACAGGAATCCTGTTTGATTGCTGTTCTCCAGCAACATCGCAGAGCCATTGGTTGGACTCTTGATGACTTGACTGGAATAAGTCCCTCTTATTGCACACATCATATTTATTCAGAAGAGGGCACACGACCTTCTCTTGAGATGCAGAGACGTTTAAACCCCAATTTGCAGGAGGTCGTGAAAAAGGAGATCATTAAGTGGTTAGATGCAGGGATCATCTACCCGATCTCCGACAGTCATTGGGTGAGCCCAATTCAGGTTGTGCCTAAAAAGGCAGGGCTCACCACCATTACAACTGAAATCGGAGAAGTCATACCTACCCGATTAGCTAACTCGTGGAGAGTCTGCATAGATTACCGACGACTCAATTCCTCCATGAAGAAGGATCATTTCCCACTACCTTTCATTGATCAGATTCTCGAGAAATTAGCGGGAAATCGATTCTTCTACTTTCTTGACGGGTACTCCGATTATAACCAAGTAGCTATTCATCTTGAAGACCAAGAGAAGACCATGTTCACCTGCCCCTTCGGAACGTATGCATTCCGAAGGATGCCTTTCGGTCTCTGCAATGCACCCATGACTTTTTAGTGGTGCATGCTTGCCATATTCTCTGATATGGTAGGTGATTATCTGGAAGTCTTCATGGATGACTTCTCAGTTTTTGGGGCATCATTTGATGATTGCCTCCAGTACTTGGTTCATATACTCAGGCGTTGCATCGATGTTAATTTGGTCCTTTCATGGGAAAAGAACCATTTTATGGTGCCTGAAGGGATCGTCCTAGGACATCTAATTTCTGAGAAAGGCATCCAAGTGGATCGAGCCAAGGTTGATCTAATTTCTTGTCTTCTTATGCCTAGCTCGATCAGGGACATCCGTTCTTTTCTAAGGCACATTGATTTTTAACGTTGTTTCATTCCTGATTTTTCGAAAATCGTGTGCCCCTTGACTACTCATCTCTCTAAGGATGTACCCTTCAAAATCTCCAAGGAATGCACTCAAGCATTTGAAAACCTCCTTGACCGAGTCACCCAGGCCCTGATCCTACAATCTCCTGATTGGTCTCAACCCTTTGAGATCATGTGCGATGCATTTGATTTCGCTGTAGGAGCGGTTCTGGGGCAGAAAGCTGACGAGAAACCCGTGGTCATCTACTACGCTAGCAAGACACTTGACGAGGCTCAGCGTAACTACACAGTTACGGAGAAAGAGCTGCTAGCCGTAGTATTTGCCCTTGAAAAATTTCGATCTTATCTCCTGGGCTCCCACGTCATCATCTACTCGGATCACACGGCTGTGAGGCATCTCCTTGCCAAAAAGGATGCGAAGCCCCGACTAATCCGATGGATCTTGCTGTTGCAAGAATTTGACCTCGAGATTTGCGACAAGGCGGGGAGACAAAACGTGGTAGCTGATCATTTGTCTCGCCTTGCTTCTGAGATCATCAACCCTTCTGGACCCATCACGGAGCATTTCCCTGATGAGCACCTGCTGACTATTGGTACTAGACTTCCATGATTTGCTAATATAGTAAACTACTTGGTATCTCATCAGATCCCGTCTGATTGGCCGAAGGCCAAGAAAGACAAATTGCGCTCTGATGCCAAGTACTACATTTGGGAAGATCCGTACCTCTTTCGCATAGGTGCCGACCAAATCATCCGGAGATGTGTCCCGGAAGGTGAAGTCAATAATATTCTCTCCTTCTGCCATGACCAGGCATGCGGTGGCCATTTCTCTGGGCACAAAACCGCATCGAAAATCCTCCAGTGTGGCTTTTATTGGCCCACTCTATTCAAGGGCGCATACAATCACTGCAAGGCATGCAGTCGTTGCCAAACTTTGGGCAACATGAGCCATCGCGACATGATGCCTTCGCAGCCGATTCTCATATGCGAAATCTTTGATGTTTGGGGGATTGATTTTATGGGCCCCTTTCCTGTTTCAGATGGCTTCGAGTACATTCTTCTGGCTATGGACTACGTGTCCAAATGGATCAAAGTCATACCGACCCGAACCTGTGATCATAAAATCATTTTCAAATTCATTCATCACAATATTTTCTCACGGTTTGGGATTCCTTGTGCAATCATTTCTGACGGAGGGACCCATTTCACGAATGCTCAGTTCAGGTCACTGATGACCAAATACGGGGTGTCTCACCGAATCTCCACTCCTTATCACCCCCAGACTAATGGTCTAGCTGAGCTATCAAATCGGGAAATCAAGAAAATCCTGCAGGTCACTATTCAACCTGACAGGAAGGACTGGTCGTCCCGACTTTTGGAAGCCTTGTGGGCCCATAGGATCGCCCACAAAACCCAATTAGGCATGTCTCCCTTTAGACTGGTGTACGAGAAGACATGTCACCTTCCCGTCGAACTGGAGCACAAAGCCTATTGGGTAGTACGGAGCTGTAATCTAGATCTTTCTAAGGCTGGAACCCACAGAAAGCTTCAAATCAGCAAGATAGATGAATTACGCCTTGATGCGTACGAGAACTCGCGAATCTACAAGGAGTGGGTTAAAGCCTTCCATGACAAGCATATCTCTAGAAAGATCTTTCATCCTGGTCAGAGGTCCTACTCTTCGATGCTCGACTCAAACTTTTCCCTAGGAAGTTGCGATCCAAGTGGGTCGGACCATACCTTGTCCGATAGGTTTTTGGAAATGGAGCCGTCGAAATCAGTCCACTCAGCCATGATTCTAAACCTTTCATCGTGAACGGTCAGCGACTCAATCCGTTCATTGATGTAACCTCTATTGATTTGGCTGAATCATCATTTATCATCCATTTTCCCTGAGCATATTGCGCCCAACCGATGGCGTAAAACTCAGCGCTCAACGGGAGGCAGCCCATCATTCTCTTTGAAAACCTGAAACCTTTTCTGACACCTTTGTTCACTTAAGGTTCACCCTTTAGGACAGTCGACTCCATCTTAGGTGCTTGCATCTGAGATTAGAAATCGTCTGCAATAGTCACCCCAACCCATTCACTCTTCAAAACATTTGTCCTAATGTGTGAACTAAGTTGAATAAAAATCCCCTAAGTTACAATGAGGACATTGCAAATCTTAGGCATGGGGGGATATAAAAGTGCAAAACTTGTAAGAAAAGGCTTTAAACAAAAAAATTCACATATGCCAAAAACACCATAAAAATTAAAATTTTTTTTGAAAAGGAATAATAAAATGAGAGGAGGAAAGAAATTTTGTGGACTATACAAAGGAGGAGAAGAAAAAAGAACAAAATGAAAAGGAGCACAAAATGAAAGAAAAAAGTGATAGTCGTTAGTAAGAAATTAAGGAATTAACCTAAGTTCTAGACCTCATTCAGGAAAAGAAATGGAAAGTGCACAGTGAGATTAGTAAGAATGCGAACTTTAGGCATTCTTGGATAGACTCTTAGTACCCATTCTAGACATTCCTCAAGAGGTTGAGGAAAATGAAAAGCTTAATTATTAGGTCCAAGACTTAGGGAGTATTTGGCATCGTTAACTAACTTTTGGTTTACGGGACTTAGTAACCTAAGCACCCTAACTTCACACATAGCCTGGTTCAGTAAGCATAAAAATCAAAATCACGCAGAAGCATTGCAAAAATTCTGTAAATGACACCTAGAGTAGGAGCGACCGACTAACACAAGTTGATTTGGACGAGTTCCCAGCGTGGAGAGGTGGAAAATCCCCCTCGAAGATGCGTAACAAAATGTCATCTCCTCGGTGCTTGTCTCTTAGGATATTTACATATCCTACTAGGGGCTTGTAAGCACTCTGCTGGTTCGGATTCCATGGATGGCATTATCACGAAATGTCAACTGCCAGGGTCTGAATTCGGCCACAGAACACCATGGATGGGATTATCTCGAAATCTCAACAGCTAGGGTTCTGAAGGTTACCATTGCCGGTGCTATCTCGAAGCATCGACTGCTAGGAACCTTTGAAGATTGATGATGGGGACAAGGAATCTGATACAGACCGTGTTGAAAAGCTAATCCTAAGCTAGAATTAAAAGGAAAAAGAAAGAGAAAACTCTCCAAACAGATAAATCTTCTACCTCTCTTTCTTACAAAACGCACTGCGAACTGAGCCAGGGCTAAAATTATCTCAAGCACGGGTGCTTTAACCACAAAGTCCAATAAGCCTTAGGTTAGTTCTTGTAGGCCTTAAAAACCTTTGTTAAGGACTGAGGCTGAAGTTAGACAGATCTGGATCTTGATTGGTACTAGAGTACCTTTTAGGCCTATGGTTGGCATTCTGACCTAATCTAGGTTGTAAAAGAAAAAGCACTTATCTGAAATCATTAAGAACTTCATGGTCTAGAACAAGGGTTGAAACCTTAAAATTTTACTAAGGGACTAGCAAAAGCTAGGCATGGGGGTATGATGAGAACCTCATTATGAACCCTAACTGGCACAATCTAATCCAAATATGTGTGAAAAAGCTCCTACAAAACCCAAAGAGAAGCTTAACTCAGAGAATTCTGAGTTAAAGAAAAAAAAATCATCAGGGGTAAAACTGCAATTTTACCAATGCAGTTTGCGAACAAGGTAATTAAGGATCCAAACACAGGTCAAACAAGCTTAACAATGAGGGAAGTGGGATGATCTGATCTGAAAAGGTATATAGCAACTTCTAGGAATTAAATGACATTCTGTAACCCTAAAAACAAACCCACTTCAATTCATGAGGTTTGAGGTAGGATAAAAATCAACTAAACCCTCTAAAAATCATAGAAAAATATTCCCTACGGTTTAGAACCTTCAATTTGGCCTTTGGAACCTATTTTGACCTAAAATGAGAACCATGCCCAATTAATGACTTAATTTGGGTTTTTACGCAAATTTTCTGATCAAACATGGTCCAACCTAGAATTAAAATTCACCATTAAAATCCTTAGGTTCAAATTGGTCTGGTATAAAAACTTGAGCCTAAGAAATGACCTCCTTTATTGACTTTACAATTTGGTCCTCTTTATTTACTTTTTGACCCTTATCTTTTGAAACCCTTGCATTTAGGCCCCCAACTTCTCATCGTTCTTTGCAGAATGGTCCTCCCTGCCACTTCTGCGCAGTGCCATGCCTCCGGCAACCTTGCGCGGAGGATGGCGCCGCACAGGACAAGGCTGTCGTCCTCTAGAATAAAAGGGGGTTCCCTGCGACGTCCTCTGTCGCAGGGACCCGCCCATGACCTCTGTAGTCAACCATGCCTTCCGTGCGAACGTGCGGAAGGCATGGGTATCCCTTCCGCTCATACTCCAGTGAGGCTGGCACGACACCACCTCGTCCTTCTCTCCGTGCCAAGCCCTTTATAAGGAGCGGCGGACCTTGCCGACTCCTTCAAGCTTTCTTTGACGGAGAAACACCTCCTCTTCATCCCTTCCCCCTCCGGTCAGAAAGCTCGAAGCTTCCGGTGATCTTCTCCTCCTCCTTGTCTCTTTCCTGCCCTACCTGCAGCAGGGTTTACTCTGCCCTGTCGTTCGCGCTAGGCTGTACCCGCTGGCACCCTCCGATTGCTTCCTCGTCGCTGAAACCCTCCTCCAGGGCATCTTCGTCTCCAGCTCCAACAGGCACGAGCTGGATGCTCCTCCTTCTCCCTTCGTTGAGTAAATAGGTAAATAGTCTCTGCTCTCTCTCCCTTGTATTTCCCTTCTTCCAATTTGTCATTTCGACCACCCGACTGGCACTGTCCAGACCCATCTTCCCCACCTTCGATCACCCTCTCCGGTGAGTCCATCCCACGTCCACTGACCTCTTCACCCCTCGTCGACCAGCCTAGAAGCTCCCCCACACTCCACTCCACCGATCCCCCCTCTCCATTCACTGCTAAGCACCGCCCAACCATCCCCCGAACAAACCCATCTTTCCGCCCACAGTCTGACCTAGGTCGACCTTTACACGCACTCCCGTGCCTCGCCGACCATCGCACAGGCTTCGCCACACTCTGGCGAAGCTTTCCACGTGTTCTAACTTGGCCGAGAGGCTGTCACTATGATTTCAGGTTCTCACCCTCTCGCCGCCATTGTCGACCTGCTGCAGCAGCTCCACTTGCAGCTCCAGGTCTTTCCCAGCCCAGGCGCACGTTCCAAGTTGTGCGGGCAGTCTCCGCGAAGGCATCCAGGCTTGCGATTTGGTTCGGAAGCCTCGCAAATACTTCAATTGGCCATGGGATCCTCGCCTGCGGGCGCAAGATTTGGAGGTGGGACTTTAGTCCCACCTCTTAAGTGTGCGACCAAGCGCCCACGACTGGTAGTTGTATTCCGAGTAAAAATTTGTAGTAATCTAGTAATTGTTTTGCCAAATACTACAACGATTGTAAACCATAATAACATAAAGACAAAACACAGCTGTACCACTTCCTCTTACTCTCCTCTTAATTTTTCCCTCTCAAATTGGCATTTTTCACCCCTCGATTGCCACTACCACCTCCATCTGCTCCACCTCCAGCCACCAACTCCGACGAGGTCGCTCCACCTCCACAGGCCATTCCACCCCTCGCCGACAAGCCCAGAAGCTCCCCTCACTCCACTCAAGCATTTCCCCTACTCACACCACCACTCCACACACTCAGAACACCCCCCGAACACACCCACCTGCACCTGTGCAGTGTGCCCTAGGCACACGGCCACAGGCATTTTCCCGCCACGTCAACCACCGCACCACCTTCGCGGTACTCTGGCGAAGCTTCCTGAGCTGTCTGACGTGGCTGTGAGGTCGTTTTATTGCTTTCAGGTCTCGACCCCCTCGCTGCCATTGACGAGCAGCAGGAGCTGCTTAGCGAGCAGCTCCAGGTCCCTTCAGCACCAGGCGCAGGCCCTAGGCAACGCGAGACACTTCCGCGATCATGCCCAGGTTCTCAATTGGGGTCGCGAGCCTTCGCTGCTGCCCCAATTGCTCAAAGCCTTCTGCTTGCAGGTGCGCAGAGCGGAGGTGGTACTTTAGTCCCACCTCGGAAGTGTGTGGGTGCATGCCCACACATAAATTGTAAAAGTGCTATTAGCCAATCGCCTTCAAATACACATGGGGTGAGGTCCCTCACCTAAACACCGCCCTTGTCCGTGAGCTCATCACACGGATCTAGCGCGACCTGACCCGACACCCTCCTGTGCACTCCTCGCGCACCACCCACGCTGGTGTGCCTGGACCCGAGCACACGACCCGACCCGATTACCCGGCTCTGAGAGAGCGTACCAAAGAGAGATTCAGAGAGAGAGAGACGCGGGAAGAGGGTAGGGTAGGTTTTGCGCTGAACTTGTGTGTGTGTGCAGGGAACATGTGAGGAAGGAAAAAGCAAGGAGCTGCTGAAGAGAAGAAGGAAGGAAGAAAGAAAGAAGAAGGAGAAAGAAGGAAGGAGAGAAGCAGAAGAAAAGAAGACATCAGGGGCACTGTAGCAACAGCACAGTTAAGGTGTCTGATTTCTGAATCAGACGTCGGAAAGAAAGGAAGGAGTGGAGAGAAGAGAAGAGCAGAGGACAGGCTAGAGAAAAAGAAGGAGAAAAAAAGGAGGGAGCCTCTGCAGCAAAGAAGAAGAAGACGCAGAAGAAAGAAGAAAATCAGAGAAGAAGAGAAGGAGGAAGAAGAAGGACATAGCAGCTGGAGAAAGAAAGAAAGAGAAGGTGGCAGCTGCAGCAAAGAAAAAAGAAGACAGGCTGAAGAAGAGAACCGGCTGAAAGAGAAGAAGAAGAGAGAAGAAGAAAAAGCCAAGAAGAGAACTTTTGCTCTCTCTCTCTCTCTCCTTTGTCTTAATTTTTTGTAAAATAATATTGTGAATTCATATGCTTCTGGAATCATAGTTTGCTCCCTAAGTTCGACCTCGGGAAACTTTTAATTCCGAGTAATAAATTGTAAACTGGTAGTAGCTTTTCATGATGTACTACAACACCTAGAACTTCAAAATACACGAAACTCTAGCTACGAGCCACCACAAGGCAAATGTTGATAATTCTGAAATTGAATTGAAAACCAAGGACTCAAGCTCCCATGATGAAGAGATGGCACACCTTACTCGCCATTTTAGGAAATTTCTTAAGACATAAGGTTTGAGAAATTTTAAGATTGCTAGCAAGTTGATTTATTATGACTTTAAACAAAAAGGGCATGTGACATTAAATTGTCCAACACTTAAAAGTTAGAAAAAGATAGAAAAGAAGGCAGAATGAATATATTGAAATGAAGAAAAAGAAAAATCAAAACCAAAGGCATTGAGAATGCAATGAGTCCAATTCAAGGCCAGGAATGAATTTTGAAGAGGAGACCCCTAATAAAGAAGCTTATGTTTGTCTTAATGGCAAAAAGCGAGTCAACCGCAAGTGAAACTGAGGTGAATTTTGAATTTTCATTTTCAAAGTTATTAGATGTATATCATGAATTATATAGGTTAGCTAGACGATTAAAGAAGAAAAATAAGGAAATTAAAAGACAAGCATTTAAGTTTAGAAAATGAAAAAGGCATTTTATTTCTAGATGTAGAAAACAGCAAAAGAGAATTAGAATTCTTAAGAAGTGTGAATCTAGAGTTAATGAGAAAGTTGATAATCTCAAGGAATAATATATTCACTTGGAGCCTATGCTTAATGGTATCAAAAATTCTAATAAAACATCTATAAAAATATATGAGGACATTAAGAAGAAAAGAAGAAATAAGACTAGCTAGGCATGCATTTTTATACTGAAAGGTCAAGAGGAGGGAGTCCCATGAGCCCTCTACCTTGAAAGGTACCAACCAATCTAGACTCAGTAAAATATGGGTACCAAAAAAATATTTGAAAACTTATGATTCATGTCAAGTAAAGGACCAATATAGCAACACCAAGTGGTGGAATGACAATTGAAGAGATGTTCAGCAATAATTTAGATATAAAGGATGTCATCAAATGATAACTTTGAGGCCATATTATTAGTGGGGACTCTCTAGACCATTTTACAAGTACTAGGTACAACATCTTGTATCTAAGTTGGTAAGAATTTTATTTTTAAAATCTTTAAATCTTGCTTCGATATGAATAGGTTAGTGTTAAAGATATTAATTAAGTAGAACATTGATTAAGATAGGGGGAGCAACTTGATAGGGGGGCTGCCTAAGTTAAGGATAAAAGAAATTCAAAAATGTTTTGCTTAACTTTTTGTTGTTGGACAAAAAGTGGGAGAGGAAAGATCAAAATCAAATCCTGATAAGGGAGCATTACTTAACGGGGGCATTAAAACAACATTTTTTTAGAATTTCTTTTTAAAAAATGCCCGAATCGAGGTTGAATTTTGATAAAGGTTTTTTTTCTTTTTGATGAACTAGGACCATGGGTGCAATTCCATGGCAACCCAGGGGAAAGGGGCTGCCACACACACACCCCTCTCGTGTAAAGCAAGTAGGACTCAAATGGGGGAATTTTTATGAAGGTTTTGTTAACACTAAAAATGGGGGAGATTTTTGAAACTAAGGACTGCTTGATTTGGTGTTTACAAAACAATTTTATGTAATTATTTTTGTATAAGCTAACATGTACACTGGCTAGCAACTTAAGTATTATAGAGACCAAGCAAATTCAAGCTAAGATGTGAAATGATGGCAAGAAATCTCAAGAATAAAGCTAAATATGTTGAAGATTAAGCTTAAGACCTTGCTTAGATTAGGATTTTCTTTTGAGTTTTAGAATTTTTGTAAGGTTCCAAAGATTCCTTAGAAATAGCTTAATAATATCCTAAAATACCTTAAAAAGAATAAAGAAAAAAGATTTAAAGATGTCCTAAAATTAAATTTATAAGTTGTAAATATAAAGCACTGTGTACAAGTAGAGAGTTTTTGCAAAAGTACGTAAGTACTGGTTCAAAGAATTTGCACTAGTAATGTGTTACCTACAGCTTGAAAACTATAAATACTTGTACTCATACAATTGAATTTACACCAATAAAAGTGACCTACAGTTGAGGTTTAGTTTTGAATATCAACAAAAGTTGTAACTGCTTTATACCGATCCCTGTTTTGCATTGGTAAAATTGACCGTTGAAGCAAATCTAGTTTCCTAATCTAGATTGATTTGAAATTGATTTGTTCTTAATTTGCTTCTAATGATTATATTTTGAATCTAAGCATATGGAAACCTATAAATATGACCTTTTTTCCATCCTTTTAACATACAACAACAATATACTACTAGATATACTTAAAGATTAAGGATTTATTCATTTAATTCCTTAATTTCTCTTTCAACCCAAGCCTCACCTCAACCCGAGCTAAATTTTTTCATAAGCATCTCTTAGAGGCATAGGGCTACTGTAAGAACATATCATTTTGTTTTATATTTTGTCATTCACTGTATTTCTTATCTTCTTATTTGGGTTTGGGTGAGATGACCCAATAATTGTTTTAGAGTTGTATTGGGTTAAGGTGACTCGATCTCCAGCTTAGGGCTTCCTATTGTGTTGAGATAGCCCGTTAACTTTCTTGTACTAGAGAATTTGATCGGTGATCATGCGCCATGTGTATTGCATAAAAAGTGTGATTTAATGGTGTCGTTGTTGTTGTAGTATAGTCGCAATGCAAATAGATGTCATGTCATTTTATTTGTTTACATGATTTTTACTAGTTTATTCCAGGTCGTTTACTAAGAGGTAGTTATTGATATACATCACTCTCTATGTTCCAAAAATACTCTTTTATTCCAAAATGTCAATTATATTTACAAATGAACCAATGAATAAAAGAATGAATGCATTGAGTTAATTATGTACAAAATGAATAAATTAAGACTACTTACCATGCCTAAAACATATTTATAGCTAACAGGAATGAAAAACTGTTTAATCTATTCTATGTTAGTTATATATACTATACTAAATAATACCTAAGTGTAGGTACAAAAATAACAACAAATATATACTAAACTAAATTATTCTAACATATACTAACACCTATAGTGACAAATACAAACATCACTAAAGCCTTGAACAAACTAAATTACCTATACACATGCTTATATACCTATATCCATATACTATACATATACAATTCCTACATATATATATACATGCATACACTAACATTAACAGTACACGCACACAACTCCCACACTTAGTCTTATAACTTACTAAGTCTCACATGCACTCAGACATAGCACTTCTCAACACTTAGAATTTTTCGCTCATCCTCACACCCAACTCAGGCCGTAATTAATAAAAAGTTAATTTTATAATGGGTGGGACTAGTCTGATTTGTGGGATACATAGTACCCTCTCGGGTGGGACCAACAACTACCACGTACCAATCCCTAGTTCTTAGTTAGGTGGTTTGGAGTATAGTTTCAATCCATGTTCAACTCAATTAAACTGGGCACAGACCTGGGTTCCCAGCCCCACACAATGCTCAATGTATGCTTAGTATATGCTCAAGGGTATCAGTGGGTATGGTTTAATATGCACCCGACGCTTGACGACTGAAGAAGCCTTAGACGCGATTCATTTTATGCGGATGTGTGAGCTTGAGATCTATCGAGGTGGGACTAATGTTATTAGGGATTAAGCGTGTGCTGCGTATTCTAAAGCTGAGATTTGGGCATCCAATCAAGTGTCATAATTAAGTCCAAATTCCAAATAAATTATTTCATTCGAAAACCCTTATATAGGGTTACATAATTATGTAGTTAATTTAGGATAATAACTTATTTAATTATATTTAAAAATTATTTAAAGTTAGCACTTTGTACACATTAATTTACTACTTAATTACTTAATTAATGTTTAAATTAATAATTTAATGATTCAATTGAGCTAATAATTAGTTAAGTTACATAATAAGGTATTTATTATACATTTTAAATTTATTTTAAGTCATTTATTTTAATTTATGTACATTTAATTACACGTTATTAATAGATATATACATAATTTAGCTATAAATACTATTATATAGTATAAATATATCATAAATAAGATAAAGATATTTAAAAGTATTTTATACAACTATAAAATATAAGTTACCTCAGTAATAAGTTAAATTAAATTCTGTTATTACCTCTATCCTGGTCTTTTATTTCTCTCTTTTTAAAGCTCCGAAGTCTATTTGGAAACACATGGACTTGATGCGAAAGAGGTTCTTTTGGAAGGGGGCGCGACATGAGGGTAGATTCATGTAACCATTGAAATGGTAGCACCTGTGTTGTCCCAAGGAAGAAGGTGGATTGGGGATTAAAGCACTTAGACAATTTAATGAGTCCCTATCGATTAAATGGGCAATAAAAATTTTTAGTGGGGAGGAAAAACTATAGGTTGATCTCATCAGAGATGGGTATGGCAGTTCCAACAGTGTACTAAAGAGAATACACCCCTCCAAACTGTCCCCTTTTTGGCACTCTGTTATTCAGGCTATCAGTAACAACTGGCAGTTGATGCAGCAGGTGCTTGGAGATGGCAAGGACTTCAACTTCTGGAAGGAACATTGGCCGCTGCTGAGCACCCTAAAAGAGACTTATCCGAGGATTTATTTGGCTACAATTGATAAGGATGGGCCGGTGAACAGCTTCTGGTCTGAATCAGGCAGTTGCTGGTAGCTGAACAATTTGTTGGCTATCAGGGAGGGAACTCGATTAGGGGAGGAAAGGCAGAAACTGATGGCAGATTTACAAGGTTTCAAACTAAGGCCTGATGTGGTGGCCACCTATGCGTGGGATGGCAGGTACACAGCTCATCAAGCCTATGGAAAAATCATAAATCTTGGCAGTGGTATGGGGAGCGACCACATTGACAAGAAACTATGGCTATTGAAGATCCCCCTCAAAGTGCAAATTTTTTTATGGTTATGTAGATGAGAAGGTTTGATCACTGGCAACCTCAGGCATAAGAGGATGGGTACTGCTTTACATGAATGTCATCTTTGTGGGATGTAGACCGACAACCTATCTCACATTTTTTCTTCTTGTTTGGTTATTGACACGGTTTGGAGAAAAACTTGTCAGGAACCGCTCCCACCATGGGAGTCTGTGTGGCAGAGCTTTGTGACACCTAGGAAACCACATCTGCGTATGGCGGTGACCCTTTGGTGTGTGTGGAGGGCGAGGAATGAGAGATTATTTCAGGAGAAACCAGTGTGATGTGAGCAAATTGTAAATAAGTGCTAGTCCCTCATACATAGATGGGGATCTAATTTGTAGTTCTCCTTGCTATTCATTTATCTTATTAAATAAAATGCCCTCCTAGATTGCTATTGTAACACGATAGCTCTCCTATCATTTTTCAAAAAAAAAAAAGTTAAATTACTAATTTATTTCATTTAACTTAATAATTTATCTAATTAAATTAATAATCTTATTATATACAATAAATACATAAATAAATCAATTTAAAGGATAATTAGGTATATAATAAATACTTAAATACATATGTACAGTTTCAGATTGTTACAACTTGGTTTCCGAATCCCTACAAGACCCGAGACCGGCTCGCTTCGACTAATCCTAAGACCCAGTCGTCCAACAAGAAATAATCGAAATGCAGGAAAATAAACCACATTCGCATATGCAATGTAACTAAGCAGTAAAAACGTACAAGTAGTAAAGGAAAGTAAAAGTTACTATTCTAGTACATACCACCACAACAGCAGGAAAAATGGAAATGAAAGCAACAGTAACAGAAACAGTAGCAAAAAGTCTGAAACTCACTATAATAGTAAAGAGAGTACAACAAAAAGTGCTGAAAACTATGGCTGGGCTCGATTGGGCCCAGCACCCTCCGCAGCCGGAAGCTCGAGCTGCTCAACTCCTGGACTTGAACAGTGTTATGGAAAAGATGGAATCAGCGAACGCTGAGTAGAGTGGTAATCATACTATCTAAAGCAGTAAAAGTAACAGGCATAATTATCTTTTCTAGTTATTTTATTTTACAGGTAATTCCTTTTTCACCCCTTTTTGTCATCTTTTTGATTTTTCTTGATCTTGCATGTTCCTCGTGGGAATAATCTTGATTGTAGTCTTTTCCGAAGAGTAGAAGGTACATGTGATGCTCTCCTGGCCGAGAGTCCCTCGTGGTAGTTCTACACCCAGTCAACCACCCCGAGGTCACTGTCAGACGTAGCGGTGACTACGTTACATGCGATAAGGGCACGAGTAACTACCACGCACTGCATGTGGTTAGTTGTTTAAGTTAGCGGGTACTTTCAAAGTATAGCATGGAACAATATAGGGCTTAGCCCTCTCAGAAACAGGGGTCTAGCCCCTCAGAACAAAACAGGGGTCTCGCCCCTCTACAGCCCGTGCACCCTCGTCTGACTACCTCGGTTTGCCCAGACGACCTAACAAGTCAGTGTAGGGTGGCTAGCTGAACCCCAGGCCCCGTGGGGTGGTTAGCTCCCTCCCTACACTAGTAGCTCACCTCGGTACCGTATACACGAGGGCCAACAGAAGTCGGTGTAGAGTGGCCAATCCTATCCCCCAGTCCCAACCCAAGGGCGGCTAGCTTCGCTCTGCACAAAAAGGGGACAGTCGCTCTCCTTGGTACCACGTATTCAAGGGCTGGCACACTTCCCATCCACATTCCAGATTTTCCATCTAACCACTGAAGCTCTACTCCTAACTCCCCATAGGGTTCATGCTCATGTTCATCATATTATTCCAATCCAGATTTCATCATTCACAATTCAGTTCTTGTTTATATATAGGCAGCTCATATTTCCATAATTTAATACATGCAACAAACAATTTCACAGGTAACTGTTCAGTTATCTTAGGTAGCTCATACTTATTTACAGGCAATGTATAACAATTTAGTTTATTCATGTATACAAATACAACTATGAAGAACAATTGGTTCAATCATTTCTCTGTCCTAGGGTTCGTGCCACATCCTAGGTTTCCATTTGACTAAATTTCATAGATACATTCATATTTACTAAGAATAACAGGGGTGAACCACTCTACTAGACAATCTCAGATACTGGGGGCTCGAACAGCAGACCCAGGTGCCTCTGCAAGCCCTAGACACGCAGCAGGTCGAAGTCCTATACCAAGGTATACATCACAAGGAATATCCAGAATAGTGTATAAATGTTTCTAATACGTAGAGAAACTCAAAAGGAAACCACAGATACTTCGTTTGTGTAAAACGGATCCCGATCGGACCCCAAACAAGTCAAAAACGTGTCTGCAGACCAAAATCAGACGTCTGGAAACAAGTCCAGACGTCTTAAAAGTCACAGAGACTCACCTCAAGCTCCTGTAGTGACCTCAGACGTCCAGGACTCCCCTGCGACCGTCTAAAAACAGTTCTAGATGTCTGACCAGTCCTCCGATCATCTGGAAACACCTCTGGTCGTTTGATGAGCTGTTCAGACGTCCGAAAGTGCATGGAAAGGCATTCCGCGCACCTTCCCAAGGCTGCTCCTGCGCATGACAAAGCAGCCACCCTATTTTAGCCAAGCCAAATCATCTGCGGTGCAGCTTGCATGGCCGTAACCCCGAAGAGAATGTACCTTCGCGATACAGATGCCTTTAGACATCTGGTGTTAACGCCAGACGTCCAGACGCATAGTCGGACGTCCAGACGCGCAGCCGGTCGTCCAGACCACACTCTAGACGTCTGATACTGGAAAAATTCCAGTATCAGACCACGCTCCCAGTGCTCCTTGCCACGCTCCGCTGCATTTCTCCTCGCTCCGCCATAGCTCCAGCTGCTTCAGGGGGGGTCAGGGACGACACTCCGGACCTCTTCCTCCTCCCGCATGCGCCGCAGTGGAAGTGCGAGCTCCGACGAGCTTCCACGAAGCTCCCGACCTCGGTCTCCTTCTCACACACTCTCCTCCTCGCTCACACTCTCTCTCGCTCACCTCCTCGGCCGCTTCGCCGCGCACTCTGATGGTGGAGATGGTGGTGTGTGAAGTGGAGAGGAGAGGAGGAGAGGGTGGCCTTTTATAAGGTCATGGGTTAGGGTTCTGCAGGGGTAGGGAGGAGGAAAAGGAGAGAGAGAAGTGTTTTGCACGCCGCCTGCACGTAGAATGCAAAAGGCATACAAAAATTTAATTTCCAGACGTTCGAGAGAGGGTCTAGACGTTTTGACAGACGTCTGACTGACACTCCAGACGTCTTAAATGGATGAAAATGGGATGGGTCTTTACATCATAACAAACTTAAAGGAAGTTTCGTCCCCAAAACTTGAACTAGCTAAGGTGCGGAAAAAGGAACATAAAACGCATAACAAACTTAAAGAGGACCAAAGTAGGTCCGAAAAGACGTACTTTCAAAAAGCTCCGGGTACCGCTCTCGCATCGCCGTCTCAGGCTCCCAGCTAGCCTCCTCGTACAGTTGGCTTCTCCACAAAACCTTCACCAGGGGTACCTACTTCCGTCTTAGACTCCGGACGGCTCTATCTAGTATCTGCTCTGGTCTCTCAGGGTAGGTCAGGTCATCACCCACCTCGACACTCTTGTGGCTTAGAACGTGACTGGGATCGGCAATGTACTTCCTGAGGTTGGACATGTGGAACACGTCGTGCACTTCAGAAAGCTGGGGAGGAAGGGTAAACCAGTAAGCAACGGGTCCTACCCGCTCTAGGACCTCAAAGGGCCCCACAAACCTCGACGCAAGCTTCCCCTTCACCCCAAAATGCTGCAGGCCCTTCATGGGTGAAACGCGAAGAAAGACGTGATCCCCAACCTCGAATTGCACCTCTCTGCATTTTCGATCAGCATAACTCTTCTGCCTGCTCCTGACAGTGTGGAGTCGTCTGTGGATCTTCTCTATCACCTCCTGACTCTTCCAGATCAACTTGGGGCCAACCTCCCACTTGGTCCCCACCTCGACCCAACTCAAGGTCGCAGTACATCTCCATCCATACAGAGCCTCGTAAGGTGCCATACCGATGCTCGAGTGATAACTGTTATTATATGAAAACTCTTCCAGGGGTAAATGCTCCTCCCAAGAGCCTCTCCAGTCCAGAACACAGGCGCACAAAAGGTCCTCAAGTGTCTGTATAGTGCGCTCTGACTATCCATCCATCTGGGGGTGGTACGCGGTATTGAACTTCAACCGCGTCCCCAAGGCCTGCTGAAACTCAGTCCAAAACTCGGAAGTAAAATGGGTATCCCTGTTGGATACAATCTCATGCGGAACTCCGTGCAGGCATACCACATCGTGAATGTACCTTTCTGCCAACTGTGCTGGTCCCATGGTAACTTGGATCGGCAGGAAACGTGCCGTCTTCGTCAACCTGTCCACTATCACCCAGACTTGTCATGTCTTCACTGGGTAACAGGTAGACCCACCACCAAGTCCATGGTGATGGTCTCCCACTTCCACTCTAGCATAGGAAGTGGCTGCAACAGCCTAATAGGCCTCTAGTGCTCAGCCTTCACCTGCTGGCACGCCAAATATTGCTGCACGAACTCACCCACATCCCGCTTCATCCCTCTCCACCAAAAGTCTCACCTCAGATGATGATGCATCTTTGTGTTCCCGGGATGTTTTGTGAACCTAGACCCATGTGCCTCTGGCAGGAGCTCTCTCAACAACTCCTCATCCCTGGGAACGCACAAGCCTCCCCTCATGCACATCACCTCGTCTGTAAAAGAGAAGTCTCTTGGGTCCCCTAACAGCACTCTGTCTTGCAACGTTTGTAAGTACGGATCTGTCATCTATCCTGCGATGATGTGGTCTATCAGCTCTGGTTGCGTTTGTCGTGTCACTGTCACTGCCCCACAATACCCCTATGACTCCCAGGGTCGCCAACTGCCCAACTCCTCCATAAGTCTCCAACTCTGTGCCTGTAAACTGGCCAAGTGGGCGGGCACCTTTCGGCTCAAGGCGTCAGCCACCACGTTGGCCTTCCCCAGATGGTAGGAGATGCTTTAGTCATAGTCCTTCAGGAGCTCTAACCAACGTCTCTGTCTCATGTTAAGCTCCTTCTGGTCAAACAAGTACCTGAGGCTCTTATGATCTATGAAAATCTCAAAGGTCTCACCGTAAAGGTAGTGCCTCCATGTCTTTAGCGAGAAGACAATAGCTGCCAGCTCTAAGTCATGGGTAGGGTAGCTATGCTTATGGGGCTTTAGTTGCCGCAAAGCGTAAGCGACAACATGACCCCGCTGCATGAGCACACCCCCTAACCCCTACAATGAAGCTTAAATGTACACCACAAAGCCACCACTGCTATCCGGAATGGTGAGTACAGGAGCTGAAGTCAGTATCCCCTTCAACTACTGAAAACATGCCTCACATGCATCTGTCCAAGCAAAGGGCACGTCCTTCTGAGTCAACTGAGTCATAGGACACGTAATCTGCAAGAATCTTCTAATAAACTGCCGATAGTAACCTGCCAATCCTAAAAGCTGTGTATCTCTGTCACTGTACATGGTCTCTCCCACCTGAGTACGGCCTCAAATTGGCTGGATCCAAAGCCAAACCATCCCCCGAGATCACGTGGCCCAAGAAAGTCACCTGCCTCAACCAAAACTCACTCTTGTTGTACTTGGCATACAGCCTGCATCATCTTAAAGTATCCAGAATCATCCGTAGATGTTGTCCGTGCTGTGCCTGATCCCGCGAGTAAACGAGCACGTCGTCGATGAATACCACCACAAACTGATCCAAATATGGTCTGAAAACCTGGTTCATCAAATCCATAAAAGCAGCAGAGGCATTAGTCAGCCCAAACGGCATGACCAAGAACTCGTAGTGCCCGTACCAGGTACGGAAAGCTATCTTGGAGACGTCGGTCTCCCTGATCCTCAAATGGTGGTAGCCTGACCTCAAATCTATCTTGGAGAACACTGTGGCATCTCACAACTGGTCAAAAAGGTCATCAATCCTTGGCAGTGAATATTTGTTCTTGATGGTGACCCTATTCAGCTGTCTGTAGTCAACACAAAGTTGCAGGATACCATCCTTCTTCACAAACAATACAGGGGCTCCCCATGGGGACGCATTGGGCCTCACAAAGCCCTTCTCCAACAGGTCCTATAGCTGTGACTTGAGCTCTCGCAGCTCAAGTAGTGCCATCCGGTACGGTGCAGTAGAAATGGGGTTGGTCCCCGGTACTAGTGAGATCTCAAACTCGATCTCACGCTCGGGTGGTAGTCCTGGCAGCTCCTCTGGAAACACGTTGGGGTACTCATAAACCACCGGAATGCTCTGAAAGTTAGCCACGGGGCTAGGCTCTACCACTACACAAGCTAGAAAGCCCTCACACCCCTGGCTCAGAAGCCTTGCTGCCCGAAGCGTAGATATGCACCTGAAACCTCCGTCCACTGGCTGTCCGTGAAACTCAAAGGAAGGCAACTCCAGTATGGAGAAGACAATCTTCCTCCCGAAACAGTCCACCAAGGAGTGGTAGGCGGACAGCCAGTCCATCCCTAGAATCACGCCAAAATCCTCCATCGGTATCACAATCAGGTCAACGGGGAGGTTGTGTCCCCCCATACTGACCTCACAGTCCGTGTAGACCTCCTCAGCTACAAACAACTGGCCACCTGGGCTCCTGATCACAAACGGATCCTCTAACAGCGCACTGTCCTGTCCCAAACTGACAGCAAAACTCGCAACAACAAAAGAGTGTGTGGTGACAGAATAAAAAAGGACGTATACTAATCTGCCAGAAACGGTAACCATACCTGCCACCACTGAACCGGAAGCCCTAGTGTCTTTGTGTGTCAGGGCGTTGATACGCCCCTTAGCCCTCGGTGCAAACGAAGTAGCTACACTCTGGGTCGGGCGAGCAGTCGCTGTTCGGTACCCTCATCGTGACTACTGCCCTCCCCCATGCACCTGGGGACCACGACTACCAGCTCGGCCTCCAGCACTCGGTGCAGGGAGCATTTGCTGTGCTCTAGCCCTAAATGGGCAGTCCCTCCTGATGTGGCTCGGCTGGCCACACTGGTAGTAGAGGGGAACTGGACTCCCTCCCTTGGTAGGTCCCTACTAACGGTTGGGCGGGGGTCCAGTGTTGGTAGCTGGCCCCTGTTTGGGGCCCCCAAAGGCCACTGACGACCCCACAAAACGAGATGGCTCTCCTGCGGGTGCCGCGTTCCTCCTCTCTCGACGGCCCTGAGAGTACTCTAGCTGGTAGGGCTTCTTCCGTCTGCTGTTGGTGTCTCGTGCGATCGAGTTGGTCTCCTCATACATCATGGCTGCCTCCATCACTCTCGAGAAGGTGGGCAGCTTCAGGGGTTTGACATACCCCCGAATAGCAGGCCGGAGACCCTCAATGAACCTCCATAGGCGCTCCTCCTCTGTAGCTACGACTATCGAGGCAAAACATGACAGCTCCAGGAAGCACGTGAGATACGCGCTAACAGTCATTGTTCCCTGGCGGAGAGTGTGGAACTCCCGCCTCCTTTGGTACTGCCAAGTCTGCGGGAAGTACTGCTCGCAGAAGAGGGTCACGAATTGGTCCCACATCGGCTCTCCCCTCTCCTGGCCTCTGACTGCCCTCCACCACCTGTATGCCGTACTCTCTAGCTGGTATGTGGAAAAGGCCACGCGGCACTCCGCAGGGGGGCGAAAGGTATCAGACACCTTCTCTATCTGCTCCAGCCAGTCCTCTGCCTCAAATGGGTCCTCATCCCTCTTGAAGGAGGGGGCTTTAGCTTCCAGAACTGTCCGAAAAGCTCGTGGTGCAGCTGCAGTGGGGGAACGGGCACGCCTTTAGGCATGGAGGGCTTGTGCTCGGAAGTGTCAGAGTGTGGTGGGGGCAGTGGAGGACCATCCCCTCCCCCTCCAGCTCGTCCGGCTCTGCGGCAGTCACTCTGTCCCACCGAGGACTCCCCCTTCACATCCTCAGGGAGAGGTGCTCGTGGAGGCTGGTGGAGCTCCTCTCTCACTATGTCTCTAATCAACTGGCCGAGGTCCTGAGCTTGAATGCCTGTGAGAAGAAGCGGGTCAACTGGCACCTCGGGCCTGGCACGTCTGCCCCTTCGACCTCGTCCATGGCCACGTCAGTGGCCCGCCTTGAGAACTCCCTGACGAGGCATCTCCTGCAAGGAGATGCAGAAGATAGAACAAAAGGGTCAACGCCATCGAATTTTTGTGAAAAAAGACTTAGAACAAATGTCAAAGCGATACGTTGTGGTGGCTACCCTAGTTACATGCACGTGAGTGGTTATTTTCAAGCTAGTTTGTTCATTTCTCGAGATGACCTTGCTCTGATACCATCTTGTTATGACCCAGTTTTTGAATCCCTACAGGACCTAAGACCGGCTCGTCTCGACTAATCCCAAGACCCAGTCGTCCAACAAGAAATAATCGAAAAGTAGGAAAATAAACCACATTCACATATGCAATGTAACTAAGCAGTAGAAACGTACAAGTATTAAAGGAAAGTAAAAGCTGCTATTCCAGTACATACCACCACAACAGGAAAAATGGAAACGAAAGCAACGGTAATAGGAACAATAGCAAAAAGTCTGAAACTCACTATAACAGTAAAGAGAGTACAACAAAAAGTGTTGAAAACTACGGCTGGGCTCGACTGGGCCCAGCACCCTCCCTCAGCTGGAAGCTCAGGCTGTTCAACTACTGGACCTGAACAGTGTTATGGAAAAGACAGAGTCAGCGAACGCTGAGTAGTGTGGTAACCATACTATCTAAAGCAGTAAAAGTAACATGCATAATTATCTTTTCTAGTTATTTTATTTTACAGGTAATTCCTTTTTCACCCTTTTTTGTCATCTTTCCGATTTTTTTTGATCTTGCATGTTCCTCATGGGAACGACCTTGATTGTAGTCTTTTCCGAAGAGTAGAAGGTACACGTGGTGCTCTCCTGGTCAGGAGAGTCTCTCGTGGTAGTCCTACACCTAGTCAACCACCTCGAGGTCATTGTCAGACGTAGCGGTGACTATAGCATGTGCGATAAGCACACAGATAGCTACCCCGCACTGGCACGCGGTCAGTCATTTCCGCTAGCAGGTACGCTTAAAGTACAGCATGGAACATTATAGGGCCTAGCCCTCTCAGAAATAGGGGTCTAACCCCTCAGAACCAAACAGGGGTCTCGCCCCTCCACAGTCCATGCACCCTAGTCTGACTTCCCCGATTTACCCAGAGGGTCTAACAAGTTAGTGTAGGGTGGCTAGCTGAACTCTGGGCCCCGTGGGGTGGCTAGCTCCTTCCCTACACTAGTAGCTCGTACCGTGTACACGAGGGCCAACAGAAGTCGGTATAGAGTGGCCAATCCTAACCCGAGTCCCAACCCAAGGGTAGCTAGCTCCGCTCTACACAAAAAGGGGACAGTTGCTCTCTTTGGTACCACGTACTCAAGGGCCAGCACACTTCTCGCCCACATTCCATATTTTCCATCTAATCACAAGAGCTCTACTCCTAACTCCTTGTAGGGTTCATGCACATGTTCACCATATTATTCCAATCTAGATTTCATCATTCATAATTCAGTTCTTGTTTATATACAAGCAGCTCATACTTCCACAATTTAATACACGCAACAACCGATTTCACAGGTAACTATTCAGTTATCTTAGGTAGCTCATATTCTAACAAGTAGCTCATACTTATTTATAGGCATTAGCTAATAATTTAGTTTATTCATGTATACAAATACAACTATGCAGAACAATTGATTCAATCATTTCTCTGTCCTAGGGTTCGTGTCACATCCTAAGTTTCCAATTAACTAAATTTCATAGATACATTCATATTTACTAAGAATAACAGGGGTGAACCACTCTACCAGATAATCTGGGAGTACTGAGGGCTCGAACTGCAGACCCAGGTGCCTTTGCAAGCCCTAGACACATAGCAGGTCGAAGTTCTATACCAAGATATACATCACAAGGAAGATTTAGAATAGTGTATAAAGGTTTCTAATACATAGAGAAATTCACAAGGAGCCACAGATACTTCGTTTGTGTAAAACGGATCCCGATCGGACCCCAAACGGGTCAAAAATGTGTCTGCAGACCAAAATCAGACATTTGAAAACAAGTCCAGACGTCTTAAAAGTCACAGAGACTCACCTCAAGCTCCTGCAGTGACCTCAGACATCTAGGACTCCCTCGCGACCGTTTGAAAATAGTTCCAGAAGTCTGACCAATCCTCCGGTCATCTAGAAACGCCTTCGGTTGTCTGATGAGCTGTTCAGACGTCCGAAAGTGCATGGAAAGGCGTTTCACGCACCTTCCCAAGGCTGCTCCTGCGCACGACAGAGTAGCCACCCTATTTTAGCCAAACCAAATCGTCTGCGGTGCGGCCTACATGGTCGTAATCGTGAAGAGAACGTACCTCCGCGATACAGATGCCTTCAGACGTCTAGTGTTAACGCCAGATGTCCAAATGTGTAGCCGGTCGTCTGGACCGCACTCCAGACGTCTGATACTGGAAAAATTCTAGTATTAGACCGCGCTCCCAGCTCTCCTCGCCGCGCTCCACCATGTTTCTCCTCACTTCGCCGCAGCTCCAGCTGCTGCAGGGGGATTAGGGACGATGCTCCGGACCTCTTCCTCCTCTCGCATGTGCTGCAGTGGATGTGCGAGCTTCGACAAGCTTCCATGAAGCTCCCGACCTCGGCCTCCTCCTCCTTCTCACGCACTCTCCTCCTCGCTATCATGCTCTCTCTAGCTCACCTCCTCTACCGCTCCACCGCACACTCTGATGGTAGAGATGGTGGTGTGTGAAGTGGAGAGGAGAGGAGGAGAGGGTGGCCTTTTATAAGGCCGCAGGTTAGGGCTCTGCAGGGGGAGGGAGGAGGAAAAGGAGAGAGAGAAGAGTTCTGCGCGCCGCCCGCGCGCAGAACATAGAAGGCATACAAAAATTTAATTTCCAGACGTTCGAGAGAGGGTCCAAACGTCTGACTGACACTCCAGACGTCTTAAATGGCTAAAAATGGGACGAGTCTTTACACAGATACTATTATACAAGTTTAGGTATTTAGTTATAATTTTCTTAGGTTAAGTACATATAATCTATTATAAATTAATATATAATTATATAATTTAGTTATATATACAATAACTCATCCTAAATACTTATTTAAATATATATAATGCATATATAAGTTATTTATGTACGTTGTATACATATATGTTTTGATTTACATACAGCTTATTAATTAATTGATATTTACAAGTATAAATACTATATACAAGGTATTTTTATATGTTTTTGGGTATTTTTAAGTTTTTATGGTATTTTATATATTATAGAGATAAGAGGAGAGAGAGAGAAGGTGATATTAAAGAGGAAGAATTCTTTTTGGTATTTTTGAATGTGATTTCTTTTATTAAGTTTCAGAATAGACTAAACCGTCGACTGGTATGTTCTACCAGTAGTTCAGAATACTTTGAGACTTTGCATACACTTAAACAAACACCTTATCTTACCCAAGATAGGTTTATTTTATTTATTTATAATTTTTTATATTTTTATATTTATTTTAATCTCATCCAAATTAGGCCTAAATCGATGTGGAGCTAAGCAACCTATGGCCTTTAAAGTTGTTCTAAAGGCTGAAAATGAGGTTTAAACATTCACATATGTCCAGCATATCATATGAAATATATATGATCAAACATATATGGTTTTAACTTTGAATTTCACTTAAAACCCAAACTAGACAGATTTCACAAGTTATACATGCTGACAAAGGATTTAAACAAGGTTTACATGCAATTTAGATAAGATTAAAATGAAAACCTTATACATGAATGCTTACAAATGTTGTTTAAACACTATAATACATGGTTAATTCGTTCAACCCTTCAAATCACCCCAAAATTCATTCTTCCAGATCTACTGCTGCCATAATTCAGCAGCTGATTGTTGCTCATGACGCTGCCAAATTAAGCAGCCTTGCTGTTGCTCATTCCCCACATCAAATCATACCTTCACTTAAAAATAGGGTTGAAACCCATTGAATGTAGCTGCTATGCAGCACTTTAATCTACTGATTTGGGAGATTTGAGTCAAAACCACACGTTTAAACAACCATCTAAGAACTGATTATGCTTTAAACTCATTTGAAAAATCAAATCCATGCATCAAAATCTTCATCAATTGCATTTGGAATCCAGATCTCATCTCAGATCTGGGTTGTAGAATTATATCCCAGATCAAAGATGGATGATTAAATCTCATGAAAAATCATCTCAAACTCTTTTCTAACACCTCTGAAATTCAAGGAAATCCAAATGCAACTCCCAGAAATCATTGAAACCTTAATATGATCCCTAACTTACACTATAGACAGTGTAATGTAAAGATTCACATTAAGCTTTCAAAAACACTTAAGCTCAATCCAAAAGTGATTAAAACCTTCTTTGATAGATCTAGAACTCATTCAAACAAAATTAGGACTCTCAGAGCACGAAAAATCTTGATCTAATCGCTCTCTTGTGCCATAGACAACATGAAGAAAGAATTTGGATCAGTCAATGAAATCTATTCAAAATGAATCCCAAATCTTAAGATCTCTCAATCTAAATTAAAACCTAGAAGAATGCACTGAAATCCTTAAGATCAAATCTAAATCTCCTCTATGTAGATCATGGCTAAAGAATCAAATCAGGAGGACTGTTCATCCTTGGCTCTAACTATCATTAAAGAGCCCAAAACTCTAATCAATATCAAATTGATATCACATCTGAGAAATTCAACAAATCAGTTCATTCAACATCAGAAGAGGGTCATTGTGAACCAATGGAATGAATGGGATGACCCTTAGATGACATTTGGCACTCAAATCAGATCTAAATGCCCAAGAACATAGTGAAGCTTGAAGTCGCCCTTAGGTGTTATGTGGTCTATAGCAGTGAGGAGAGTCAGAGAAGTGAAGCTCCACCATAGCAACGATGGAACTAAGGCAGGGTGTGAAGAAGAAATCATAGGGAATGAATGATCGGCTAGAGAAATCTAGGAGGGGGCTGATCTCCTTTGCTCACGAGCTCTGAGGAGTGCTTAAGTAGGCGCTTGAGTGAATCA
Source organism: Thalassia testudinum (assembly GCA_037157565.1). Lineage (NCBI taxonomy): Eukaryota > Viridiplantae > Streptophyta > Magnoliopsida > Alismatales > Hydrocharitaceae > Thalassia > Thalassia testudinum. The sequence goes on from JAZHRO010000055.1 coordinate 57,601,962, forward strand.
AATCACCAGCGAGGTGAGATTAATCAAATAGGGTACCAACAGTGGATCCGAGAAGAGGAGACGCGTGGGAAGTTTTATATCAAAAGTTCACTGTTAGATCAAATTAGGGAGAAGCCACGATGCTTTGTGAGAGGGTGCGAAATCAAAGGATGAAGATCTACAGTTAGATTGGTGAAACAATGGATCGACAACGCCTGTATGCTCTATTCTTCGCAGTGAACAGTGCGCACGAGGAACTCAAGTGTGTTGGAAATTTTGCAAGCAGGGGCTTATAGTGAAACTGTGCACATTTTAGGAAAAAGTCCATAAATGGCTAGAGTTAAGTCAGAGCAGTCCTCCAAGCCTAGCAAATTGGTCCCTGTAGCTTTCAAAGAAGTCCCTGGAAGGTCTTTAGCTTAAGAGAATGTTAATGCATGAAGGACCTAAGTGTAAAACTCTAAATGCAAGGTAGTAATGATGTTCAAATGCAATGAAATTTTTATTGGAGCTTAATTTAACATATTAGAAATTAATTCAACCCTTGATTTGAACTTTTGAGCTAAAATATGTATTCATTTGACAATTAGATCATCAATTGGTATTTGTGAATAGAATATCTCATAAATTGATGTAATTATGTATTTTTAACCTAAATTTGATGTTTTATGTCATTTTCCTTAAATCCCACACTTAACCCATTTATTGTGTTAATTAGATAGTATTTAACTTAATTTGTAACTTAACTTGGATATTTTAGCTATGATGAGCCACACCTCATCAGTGAACCAATCGGAAAAATCCTAAGCTTAAGATCTTAGGTAGTCCATTTTTACTCAAAGAAATTTTCCACTATAAATCATTGTGTACTTTTTATGATTGCTTTTATTTCCTTATCTTTACACCAGACTTGATATTTTGTACTTGCTTTAATTATTTTGGCCAAGTAAGATCTATGTAGGGCTTTCAAACATGAATAACAGTAGAGAAAGATATGGGCTAACGATGCTCCTTCTTCACCTTCGATTTGAATATAAAATTCCTAAGGAGGTAGCTTATTCAGATTATATATCATCAAAGTATCACCAAACAAGTATTCAGTTGTATATCAAGCACAAATATCCACAAGTATTGATCTCAAAAATGCAAATTAATCATAAGTGACACCAGTATTTAAAGTGGCTACTCTACTTAGAGTTAATGCACTACCTTAGGCTCGCACCCCAAGATTTTCTTATGACCTCCAACCACAAAATGCATGAAGAAACCTAGTTACCTTTGGGTTAACCAAAACAATTACAATTACAATTGGTCATGACCAATCAAACCAAGCTTGTTCACAGGTAGCTTAACCCAAACACACAATTAGCCAAGTGACATTCGTTATCACTTTTTAACCAATATTTCAATGACTACATGTCACTAAACAAATATCTAAGTGACCAAAAATCACCAATACAACAAATATAACAATTAAGCACAATAATATTTAACAATTAATCCTATGGCTCAAATAGAATATCATGCAATTCAAAGAGTGCCAAGCTAGTAGGATATTTTAATTATGCTTCTCTATGAATATTAAAAGCAAAGATTTAAAATTATCGAACATGAGAAGCTTAGTATGTGAATCTCCTCTGGATGGAGACTAGGTTTCCTCACTAGATCTATCAATAATCCTTGCCAAAGAATCTTCTAGAATAACCTTGCTTCAAATATGCTTTCTCTATTGTAGATTCGTCCAGAATCTAAATCACTAGAATTCCATTAGAGAATCCTCTAGATTCTTCCTCAAAGCACTAGAATATGCTATGTAGAATTTTCATCTCTAGAAACAATTTTCTAGACTCTCCTTCAATATTACTTAAGCAGTAACTCCTCTAGCATTACTTTTGTAGAATTTCAATATCACCAAAATCTCATAATCACCATGGTAGCTCTCACAATACCAAAATCAGAACTAGGATGCACCTAGAGAGCTTAGAGAAAGTGGCAAAGTTTGATTACATAGCTTGTGTTGCTTGGATTGTTGTTATGTACAATTTCTCTCCATCTCTTTTATTTATTAGTAAACTTCTCCTCTAAAAAGGATTGGGTGTTGCCCTTATAACAGCTAAATATCATGGGAAAATAGCTTCTTCTTCAATACTTAACATATAGGTTAGAATACCCTTAAATGGTGATCCAATCAATCAACCTCAAATCTAATAAAATCTCCTTCCAATGGGTATAATTATCTATCTAACTGGTTGAAATTTGTTTGACTAGTCAAATTTCCATATTTGTAGAATGCCCTTAAATGGTGATTCAATCAATCAACCTCAAATCTAATAAAGTCTCCTTCCTATGAATATATTTATCTATTTAATTGGTTAAATTTTGTTTGACTAGTCAAATTTTCTAATATTTGTATATATAATATCTAGTTGGTGAAATCTTTGTGTTAGTGACCACCTAAAGTGGTATTTTGAAAAAAGAATCATTCCAAATTTAATTTTACTTAAATATCTTCCTCTTCATAAGCTTGGGTCACTCCTAATTGATTTGGTTCAAGCCTAATTGATTTAGCTATCCTAACTTGTTGCTTGAATGATTGATAAATTATAATTTAAGCTTGAATACCCAAAATTAATTTTTTCTTCATTGAACTCTTCATCTCGAAGTGTCTTCTTCAACTTGTCACTTTCAATTCTTCATGTAATATGCATGATTCATCAATCTACTACATCTATCATATTCAATTACACATGCAAACTTTTTCATATTGCATCTAGAAGGCTGCATTTTTTATAATTTTCTTGCATGCAAATAATCATGAACAAACAACATTTTACATGATTCAAATACTTCGATTAATTAAGTTCAATTTAGTTATGCAACATCTCATAATTTAGCCCTTCAAATTAAGTTTTGTTTCAATTAACCCGTTAAATTTTTCATAATATCTTCAACATACTTAATCAACTTCAAATATTTTCTTCACATCACATGAACTAAATTGAGGTTAATTCATCATTCATAAACCAACATTCTTTTCAATTAACATTCTTAATATTCTCAACACGGAGAAGATATATTATTGGCGAGGATTGATTCCTACCATGGAAGTGATGATCCTGACAAAAACTTGAGGATCATAAGCTACAATAGAGGGTGTGAATGATGTAGTATCTTAAACTATAAAAAATTTAATTCAAATAAAATCTATAGCTAAGAAGATATACAAAAGAACATGCCATAAGATGCACAACTATTTATGGCAGATTTCCCCTTCGAATAAAAATTGCTACCTAAGATTGATAGCCATTGATCATGATTCCATTAGCCAAGCGACTTAAACACAAGTGGCTTAACTTTAATGACCTAGATCAAACTTCATAATTGGATCGTATATATCTTAATGACTAAGATCGAAGATCAAACTTTATAATCGGATCGTATATCCCATTACAAACTCGATACTCCTCATGTGCTTGCCAGTCGGAATCCATTTGATTATTAATGTTCGATTGACAGTAAAACACACATAAATTTTATTTTTGCGATTAAGACTTTGGATGGATGATTTAGGAATGGACTTAGATTTCTCGTATGGCAAGTATTACAATGACATTTCACACGTAGATTGGACCTTGAATATACTAAATCCATGTATGATCCATTTGGGGATTAGCATTGCACGAACGAATTTGGATTCAAAATCTACAAAATTCGTTGAATTTCTTATATTGTAACAAATTTCAACGATGTCTGGAATTCAGAGTTCGTATGACCCATCGTAAACGGAAAAAAAAAAAAAAAAGGTAAGAAGGGTAATACGAACCCATGTGCACCCGTGCACGAACCGCCCTTGCCAATACCCGCCACCGCCCAACCTCCTTTCCCTCGTCAGCAAGCAACTCTCTCATGCCGCCATTCCATCTTCACTTTCCCCTGTACGAAGAGAGAGAGTGGGGGGGGGGGGGGGGGGGGGGGGGGGGGGGGGTTGTGGTGGCGGCGGGGGGGGGTTTGGCCAGCGAGAGAGGGGATGAAAGGAAGAGCGGCAGCGGCAGTCCATCCAGGAGCGATCACCATCGGCTACGACACGCAGCCGCGCCGGACACGGGTAGAAGGGCGAGGCAGCATTCGACGAAAATGGCGGGCTCGAAGACTTTGGGTTCACGCGGGAAGCGCGGAGAACGTTGTCGGAGAGCAGTGGACGGACGGCTTAGCTGTAGGCGAACGCTGGGAGGTCGGGAAGCGAACGGCAAGGCGCTACATCGCCGGAGAAGGTGAGCAGTGGTCGGTTCTCTTTTCGTTGGCATGTGCTACTTGGAGAAGAGGGGATAGAGTAGCGAAGATGACGGCGGCGGTTACGTGCACGGGGGGCGTCGGTGTGGCCGCCGGAGGGAGCGCGGGCAGTCGTCGACTTCCGGTGAGCCACTGGCTAGACCGCCTGGCCGTGAAGGTTGGGTAATCACCGTGGGTGCTCACCCCGTGTGAGTCCAGAAAGAGGAGAAGAGGAGGGTGCCGGAGACAAGGAAGGCTTGACGAAGCGCCATCGGTGGCCGGCGTGTTCGCCGGACGCTGGCGATGGGTCATGACAGCCTGGGGTGGTTGGTGGCGAAGTGGGTCGTCGTCCATGGAGGGTCTTCGACGATGGAGAAGAAGAAGAAGAAGAAGAAGAAGAAGAAGAAGAAGAAACGGAGGAGGAATGACGGGATTGAGAGTTGTGAACATTGCAGACGGAGTTTTATATTTTTCAGATATTTTCACAGGGACTAGTTGTTGATATCTTTAATCGAGATCATCTGGAACCTGATTTCGACGATCCAGTACTCTAACCAGGGGCTTTTGAATGCAACAAACACATCTATGCCATCGGATTGGGAAGATTCCACTCTAATATATGTGTCGTGATCACACGAGGGAAGGAATCGTTGTGTGCATACTAGCACGTAAGCGAGGTAGAACGTCGTGCCGCCTCTTGTAATATTTATTATCTCTTTCATATTCAAACACCCTTACTTAAAACCCATCCACATAGAATAAAAGATTAACCTATTTGATTGATATTTACCTTTCAAATTAATGCCTTAGTGACACGAACATTGAATGCATGATTTCTTTTATTTTTAATACAATACAATATCTTTATAATTAAGTATTCAATTAAGAATGGTTAGTTGCTCATTCTTTTTAAATTATTTTGATTTGTCTTTTACTTGAATGATTAGATAAATTGAATATGACCTTATTATTTTATGTGTGAAGTGAACTATATTATGCACGAAATTGATATGGTTGTAATTCTTAATTGATTACTTGATTAGGTCAAGTGACAAAATTTTTATTTTACAAAATTGAACGACTGTGTTGAGAAATGATGTGAATGTGATGTGAGCCTTCTTTACATTTATGAATTAGAAATTGTAAATAGTTAAAAATTGATTATGCAGCAATCATATGTTTTAATTGACCTAAATTATACTAGAACTTAGCATAAGCCAGTGTAATCTATGCATACATGAGCATTAATTGTATCTTTACCGCCTTTCCTTAGATATGCATGAAATAATGATATAATATACTAATTAAGTGTATTATATGAATTGCAGGTAATAAAAAGTTCAGGAGCTGGATCTGAAGTTGGATTTGAAGCTGGATTTGAAGCTAGTGATGCAGTAAAGCTAGAGCAGAAGATTGGATTTGAAGCTGGATTTGAAGCTAGTGATGCAGTAAAGCTAGAGCAGAAGATTAGAATAAAATGTAGTAGAGAAATAATGTAAGGGTTGAGATATGTTACTCTGTTAAGTAAAAGTAAGGTAGAGTTAAATTATGAAGAACTTAGGATCATTCTTAGCCCTAGGATAGCCCTAGAAGCCTTCTTAAGCATCAACCACCCTTAGATTAGGTCACCATAGCCTACGAAACCCCAAAACCCTAGTTCCAGCCCTTATCTGGATGTCTAAATAAGTTATTGGATGTCCAAGACCCTTAGCTACAACCAGCAGACCTTAAACCCATGTCTGCAGTGTTATTGGACATCCAGACACTTGGTCAGATGTCCAATTTCTACAGAATCCCCAAGACAGAACCCTGATTCTTCCTTGACTCAAACTGGACGTCCAGACAAGAGGTCTGGACTTCTGATTTTTGAGTATAAGACGTCTTACACTCTTATTGGACGTCTGGAACTACTCTCCAATCCCTCTTTTGGAATTTAAGCTTGGATCTTGAGTTCCTAGGTCCCTAAATCGAATTCTAACCCCTTGGGAACCTAAATTGAGGTACTCTAATCCTAGTTCACCACCTCTAGACCTTCCTAAGAACCTAATTAGGTTCTCACTAAGCCCAATTGACTTGGATCATAGTCAATTACAATTGCCTAGTAAATTGGACTCATAAAATCCAATTGAACTCAGATCTCAACCCACACAAGTCCAATTTGACTCAGTGAGAGTTCAATTGATCTAAGCCCAACTTAATTGACTAATCTCACTCTCAATTAGGTTTACACTCACTCAATTAAGCTTAGTACAAGTTTAATTGCACATTTCCTTTTAGCAATTAGGGTTTACAACCCTAATTTTAAGACCTACCCAAACCCAAACCCTTAGGACCTAACCTAGACCACTAGACCACCTAGCCACCTAGGTCACACACACACACACACACACATGTTCATGCACACCCACACCCACCTAGAGCCTTCTAGGCTCTTCCATGGGTGGCGCCACCTTGGATGCTAATTATAGCAACCAAGGAAGGGTCTTTTCTTAGATCCACTTTTTATGGATCTAAGAACCACCTCCACCTCACCTTGGATGGCCACACTTGGAGCTCTCTCTAGAGAGTTCTACACCTCTCCAGGGATATTGCCAAGGGTCTATAAAAAGACCCCATTGGTGGCCATTTGTACCCATCTTGGCTTCATCTTGGCATTTGGCTTTATTCCACCTCCCATTAGCATAACTCCACTTCCACTCTACCTCTATTCCCATGAATTTCACCACCATGGCCATCACCATCTCCACGCCAAGAGCCTAGATCACCTCTCCTTCCTCCCTCCAAGGGCCGACCTACCCACCATTGGCCGCCCCTCCTTCTCCCAACCACCTCAAAGGCCACTGAAGACCACCTTCGAATGCTCTTCCTTCTACTAGCTAGATAGATAAGTAGTTCTTTTAATTTTTTTGTCTTATTTTATGCTTAGTAGTGTAGCTATCTCTTTCCCTCCTGCATGGTGCACGTGTAATCTCTTGTAGATCCACACGTGTACGCATTTTCTGATAGCTAGTAATCTTTTAAGCTTTCATGTACAAGCTTTCCTCTAGCTTTGTTTTGTAACCGCCATCATGCAATCAATGAAAAATCTCTGAGTTCTTTATATATATATATATCTATGTGTGAAAAATCACCTTGTGATAATAAGTTTCCTGCTTTGATTTCTAATATTATTGCAATAGCATGTCGTACATGAATATGTAAATAATTACAAATTGGCATGCATTTTTAAGTGAGTAGAGGAAAAGATCAAAATCAAGATTAGCATTTCCATAAACGCCTCCCAGAGATGAACGACCGGGACTTATAGTCTCATTAATCTAGAAATATTTTTATCGAGAGGATTTCGCAACTATACTACAAGCTACGACACTGTTTTCAAATATGCGATTTCCACACTCGAACAAATGGCGTCATTGCCGGGGAGGCAACGCGAATTGTGATTTTCGACCTTAGAACTTTTAGTGACAAATCTCCCTCTACTTGTTTTTGGATGTGAAGGAAATCAAGAGGATGGGATTTACGCACACAACGAGCGCAGATTAAAAGAAAATTAGGTGCACATCTGCTCTCTTAGTTTAGGATTTCCCTTTTGAATCTTACGTTAGATTTCATTTTTTTTACTAGAATCTTCTTTCTGAGAAAAAAAAAATCTGCATGTTTTGGAAAAGAAAAAATTCTTTAGGTTGTTAGATTAGGTTTCTTTTTGAATCCTAGGTTAGTTTAGGTTAGTTAGAAAAAAAAAAAGAAAGAAAAATTTGAAAAAAAGTTTTCCCCTACTAAACAAAAATTTTTGAAAAAAAAATCATTTTTGGTGGAAGGTTGAATTTGAAATTCAAAACTCTTTTAAAAAGCGCTTCCACCACATGTTGAATTTCGACTATACTTCATTTTCTAAATTAAAAATTCATTTGCTAAATATTTATTGAGCGGAAAATTCTGAAATTCAGGCAAGAGCTTCATTTTCAAACCATCTTTAAAATGGCACCATTCATTTGAAGAAATTCAAAGTATAAAATTTTTAAAAATTCACGAATTACAAGGAAGTCAAACTAACCCAAATTTGAAAATTTTCAAATTTCAAACAACAATTCCAAACAATCCATGAATCCTATTTGATAAAAAATGGTGGCATTTGAAAGCTTGTCAAACTAGCTTTCATTTCCATATTTTTCCCCAATTTTTTGAATTTATTTGATACTATTCCAAATTACAAACCAACAAGGGGTTAAAATTCCAGATCTGACCCTCCAACAGTTAAAAATTCATATTTATTCGGTTGAAATAGTAAAAATTTTAAAAAAATATTCTCTCGAGAGCTAATTGGAAAAGGAATCTGCCTGACAAATTTAAAATAAATTGGATTCAAATTTTGCCGTGGAGAATAATTTGAATTTCAAATTGGTTTGTAGCACACTTAGAACTTGCATGAACCCTAGGTTACACCTTTAGGGTCAAATTTCTAGAGACCACATTTGGGCTAACTTAGACTAAATCAAGTCTAGTGGCTAGCCGGTAAGCTTGGTCACCTTGTGGGCCACTCACCACAAACTCCAGCTGAAGAAAAAGGTTAAAGAAAAATGGTTAAAATATATAAATCAACCTGAATTCGTTGTCATACTACTATATGATTTCAACTTCTTCGGCCAAATTTGATGACTAAGTCTGTGGGATAGTGTCAAACGACTACAACTAAGGGGTACAAAGGAATCGGAGGAGAAAGCCAAATGAAGAACCTTCCTCTTAGTCCCCTCATACACAGACTGACCGGGTTAGCTTGAGAGGGGGGGATCATCTTCAGTCGATTTCTTGACGAATTTTTCTTCAGTAATTCGAACTTAAAATGACACATCTGGTCACCTGACTCTAAGGACCATCTGATTGATAGGGCCTTAGCCTTGTCTAGCTTGGCTGCACCAACCCAGGGGTTGGTTGGTGTATGCAAGGGAGGTGGTCACTTAGACCTCAACTGGTTGGATCTTGGGAACTAATCCTAAGGAGGGGAAGGCGATTAGTCGCATCGCCCGGACCATCTTCTCACCCTTCTTCTACTCTCTCTGCCGAGATGGTTAATCTTAGACCTGGACCTAGTCAGGTGTTTATCAGGAGAGATCAATGTTAAAATCAATGCGTTGTAGTGTAGTTGAAATCGTTCGAAAATAAATAAATTTTATTACTCGAAGTTTTAAATCTGAGGTCGAACACAGGGAGCAAATTGGGGTTTAAAAATAAAGAACACAACTTTGAGAAATTGAATATGCAATGAAAATCAAAGTTGTAAAAAATGTAAATATAACGACACTGGATCAATGTATAAAAAGAGCACAACAAAAAATGGACGTATGATTTGTAAATCAGACGTCTTAAACTGGTGATTGCTACAACTCTATTTCTAATCTTTTTCTCTTCTCTGTCTCTGATCTCTGTTTGGCTTTCTTCCTTCTTCTTCTTCTTTTCTTTTCTTCGTGCCTGTGCTTCTTTTGCCTTTAGCTGCTTTGGCCCTTGTCTTCTTCTTCTTCTTTCTTTGCGACTCCTCTTTCTTCTTGGCTTCTTCTTCTTCTCTCTTTCAGTTCCTTCTCCTTCTCTTTCTCTTTTAGTCCTTCAGCTTCTTCTTCTTCTTTAGTCCTTGCCTTCTCCTTCCCTAGCGTCCGCTGGCTTCCGCCCTCTTCTTCCTTGGCTTTATCTTCTTCTCCTTCCCTACGAGAGAGCAAAACCTACCACTACCCACCCCTGCGATCTCTCTTCCTCTTTCTCTTTTAGGCTCGCTCTCCCAGAGCCGCTTCTTGGGTAAACGGGTCGGGTACGCGTGCCTAGGACCAGGCCCATCGGCGTGCGGTGGTGGGTGAGGAGTGCAGGTCGGGTATACGGGTCAAGCCAGATCTGCGTGGGTAGTGCCACGGACGAGGCGATGAGAGGGCGAGTGGGACCTCACCCCGTGGTTAAGAGGCGATAAGCAGTATTCACTTTTGCAATTTATTTCACGGCACCCGCTCACAATCTTCCGAGGTGGGACTATGTTCCACCTTCCTTCGTGAACGCCCGCAGCAGGAGTCTCCTTGATTGCAACAGCTGCAAGGTCTTCAGTGCCAATTGCTTGGCTGGGGCTGTGTGCAAAGAGATTCCGTGCGACCTGGGACCTGTAGCCTGGAGCGAGGAGACCTAGGGGAAGCTCCCAAGCAAGCTCCTTGCTGGCGTTAATGGCGGCGAGCCTCTAAACCTGTCAACCACAAAAGCGACCTTGCGGCCTCGTCAGAAGGCTCAGACAGCTTCACCTAGACATGACAAAGGTAGTGCGAAGGTCGGCGTGGCATGGGGTGGCCGGAGCGTGCGTGCCTAGGGCACCCTGTGTGCGTGAAAGTGGGTGTGTTCGGGGGGAGTTCTGGGGGCTTGGCGCGGTGAGTGGAGTGAGGGTTTGTGGTCAATGGAGCGTGGCGATTCTTATGGGGTAGTTGGAGAGGAGAATGGAGGCGTGGAGCGGCAGGGACGCCTCGCCGGAGGTTTGGCAGGAGATGAGGAAGGTGAGGGTGAGAGTGAGCGTCGAGGCGTGTTTTGAAGAAATAAAGATAGAAAAATGATGAGAGAGGCGAGAGAACTTAGCTTAGCGTGGATAGACGAAAGGGGATGCAGAGAAGGTGGCCGGCTCATATTGTCGTCGCCGGAGACAAAATACTCCGTGGAGGAGGATGCGATGATGAAGGGGTTGCAAGAACGTCGGCTGGTGCGGTGCGACGTGGATGAAGAGGAGGAAGAGAACCCTACCACTGGTATTGTGGCAAAGCGACAAGGGAGAGAGAGGGGGGTCGCCGAAGCTTGCTGAGTCACTGGTCGGAGGGGGAAGAGACAAAATAGAGGGTTGCTTAGGCCAATTTCAAGCTTGAAGGATGCGGAGGGCTTTGGGTTTGCTGTTATAGGCTCTGGAGGAAGGTTTCGTGCTTGGAAGCCAAGTTTCCAAGCACGGTAACCTCGCCGGAGATGGAAGGTCAAATGAGACCCAAATCTCTCATGCATTCGCATGAGAGATTGGATACCAAATCAAGCTTGGAATTGTGTTCAAACTGGAGGAGATTTTTCAGGGAATCTCCCTTTCAATTTTGAAGGGAATTCTCTGAGGATTTTAGGAGATCTTTCCCTCGAAACCTTGCCGCAGTAGGATTCCCTCCGCTATAATGGTGGAGGGACCTAATTGTAAATAATGAAGATAAAGATAGGGGGGTTTCTGCATAAGTTTTCAAAAGTTAGGGGTAGAAATGTAATTGGGCTGGACTTGTTTGCAAAGTAGGTCAAGGTGAATTCCCCTTAGGTCCAAATTTTGGTACAAACCTAATTTAGACCTAAGGAATCTTATGGTGAAGTTGAATTTTAGGTTTGACCAGGTTTGACTGGGATATTTATGCAAAAATCCAATTTAGGGCAACTATTTGATTGAGACCCCAATTTAGGTCAAAATAGGTTATAAGGGCAAAATTGAAGGTTCTAAACCCTAGAGAATATTTTTTCATGAATTTTAGAGGATTTAGGTGAATTTTATCCTAACTATAACCTTGTTAAATCAAGTAGGTCTGTATTAGGGTTACAAGAAGTCATTTAATTCCCAGCATTCACATGAACCCTTTTCTGTTTGAACCAACCCACTTTTTATCTTGTTAAGACCATTTGAACTGTATTTAGCCCATGAGAAAATCCGTTGTTGTACTGCAATGGTAAAATTACAGTTTTACCCCTTGTTTCTTACTTTTCTCTCAGAATGGTTATTTATTGAGTTAGGACCTCCAGTTGGTTATGTAGAAGCTTTTATTCTCTTTTTTGGGTCAAAATGAGCTAGTTAGGGCTCATGATGGTGTTCCCATCATACCCCCATGCCTAGCTTTTGCTAGTCCCTTAGCAAAATTTTAAGGTTTTAACTTCTATTCTAGACCATGAATTCCTTGATGTTCAGAGATTATGATGAGTGCTTTTTCTTTTCTTTTCTTTTTGATTAGATTAGAATGACAATAGTAGGCCTAGATCTACTCAAGTACCAACCAAGATCCGGACCTGACCAGCTCTAGCCTCGGTCCTCCGTAAAGGTTTTTAAGGCCCACAGGAACTATCCTAAGGTTTGTTGGACTTCGAGGTTAAAGACTCGTGCTTGTAACGTATTTTAGCCTCGGTTTAGTTTGCAGTGCGTTTTTTTTTGTAAGAGAGAGATAGAGGACTTTTTTTTGTTTGGACAGTTTTATCTCTCTTTTCTTTTTATTTCTAGCTTCGGATTAGCTTTTCAACACGGTCTGTATCGGATTCCTCGTCCCCATCATCAATCCTCGAAGGGTTCCTAGCTTTCGATGCTTCGTGATAGCACCGCCCATGGCAACCCCCAGAACCCTAGCTTTCGAGATTTCGAGATAATCCCGCCTATGGCGTTCTGTAGCTAAATCCAGACCCTGGCAGTCGACATTTCGTGATAATGCTACCCTATGGCATCTGAACTAGCACAGGGTGCTTACGTGCCCCCAGTAGGATATGTAAATATCCTAGGAGACAAGCACCGATGAAACGATATGTTATTACGCATCTTCGAGGCGAACTTCCCACCTCTCAGCGTTGGGAACTCGTCCAAATCAACTTGTGTTGATCGGCCGCTCCTAATCTAGGCGACTTTTTCAGAACACTTAAATGCTTTTGCATGATTTTGATAATTATGCACACTGAACCAAACTGTGTGTGGATTGGAGTGCTTAGGTTATCGAGTCCCGCAAACCAAAGGTCAGTTAACGAGGTCAAATACTTCCTAAGCCTTAGACCTAATACTTAAGCTTTGCATTTTCCCTAACTTCTTAAGGACTATCCAGATCTTAGTGAATACTTGAATTTTTAAGCCTAAGAGTCTAGCCCAAGAGGTCTAAGATCAGCGTTCTTACTAATCTCTTTTGTGTCTCATTAGCACTTTTTCCTTCACTTTTCTTTTCTTGATATGGTCTAGAACTTCAGTTAATCCCTTAATTTCTTACTAATGACTATCTCTTTTTTTCTTTTTCATTTTATGCTATTTTTGTGATATTTTTCACTTTTCCTCCTTATTTTCTCCTCATGATTTGTATGGCCTCAAAATTTTCTCTCCCCTAAGAATTTTTTTTTTGTTCTTTTTCAAGATTTTTTTCATTTTTTTTTGGTGTTTTTGTGATATGTTATTTTTTTGTTGAAACCTTTTTTTGTGAGATCAGTTTTCATGGTGTTTTGCACTTTCATACCCCCCCATGCCTACGATTTGCAATGTCTCCATTGTAAATTGGGTGGGTTCGAGTTCAGCTTAGATCATTCATTAGAACAGGTTTTAGGTGTGCGAATGGGTCAAGGTGATTGTTGCGAACGATTTCTAAACTCAGGTACGGGTACCTGAGGTGGGGTCGACTATTCTAATGGATGAACCCTAAAGTGCAATATGAATTCAGCATAGGAATGTAAAGAAAGGTTTCAGGTTTTTCAAGAATGACGGGTTGCCTCCCGTTAAGCGCTGAGTTTTACGCCATCGGTTGGGCGCAATGAGCTTAGGGAGAATGGAGGGTAAAGGATATCTCAGCCAAATTTGTATCGGTCAAGTCAATGAACAGTTTGAGTCTCTGACCGTTCATGATGAAAGATTCTGAATCGTGGCTGAGTGAATTGATTTCAATGGCTCCATTTCCAAAAATTCGTTGGACGAGATAGGGTCCGATCCATTTTGATCATAGTTTTTCTGGGAACAGTTTAAGCTTGGCATCAAAGAGTAGGACTTTTTGACCAGAATGGAAGATCTTTCTGGATATGTGCTTGTCATGAAAGACTTAACCCGCTCTTTGTAAATTCGTGAGTTCTCATACTCGTCGTGGCGTAATTCATCGATCTTGATCATTTGAAGCTTTCTATGGGTTCCTGCCATGGAAAGATCTAGGTTGCAGTTCCGTACTGCCCAATAGGCTTTGTGGTCCAATTCGACAAGGAGGTGGCATGCCTTCTCGTACACCAATCTGAAGGGAGACATACCTAATTGGATTTTGTGGACGGTCCTATAAGCCCACAAAGCTTCCGGAAGTCGGGATGACTAGTCCTTCCTATCAGGTCGAACAGTAACCTAGAGGATTTTCTTGATCTTCCGATTTAATAGCTCATCTAGACCATTAGTTTGGGGGTGGTAAGGAGTAGAGATTTGGTGTGACACCCCGTATTTGGTCATCAGTGACCTGAACTGAGCGTTAGTGAAATGGGTCCCTCCATTAGAAATTATAGCACATGGAATCCCGAATCGTGAAAAGATGTTCTGATGAATGAATTTGATAACCACTTTATGATCATTGGTTTGGGTCGGAATGGCTTTGATCCATTTGGACACGTAGTCAATAGCAAGTAAAATGTACTCGAAGCCATCCGAAACAGGGAAGAGTCTCATAAAATTAATCTCCCATATGTCGAAGATTTCGCATACCAGAATCGGCTGTAAGGGCATCATATCACAGTGGCTCATGTTGCCCAAGGTCTGGCAACCAGTGCATGCCCTATAGTGATTGTATGCGTCTTTGAAAATTGTGGGCCAATAGAAGGCGCACTGGAGGACTTTCGCTGCGGTTTTATGAGCTGAAAAATGTCCACCGCATGCCTGGTCATGGCAGAAAGACAATATGTCTTGAATTTTCGCTTCCTTGACATATCGTCGAATAATCTGATTAGCACCGATGTAGAAAAGATACGGGTCTTCCCAGAAGTAATACTTGGCTTCGGAAAGCAATTTGTCCTTCTTGGCCTTCGGCCAATCGGACGGGATCTAATGTGATGCCTGGTAGTTTACTATATCAGCAAACCATGGAAGCCCTGTATTGATAGTCAGGAGGTACTCATCAGGAAAATGTTCTGTGATGAGTCCGGAAGGGTCGATGATCTCAAAAGGAAGGCAGGACAAGTGATCAGCTACCATGTTTTGTTTTCCCGCTTTGTCGCGAATCTCAAGATCAAAATCATGCAACAGCAAGATCCAGCGGATTAATCGAGGTTTCGCATCCTTCTTTGAAAGGAGATGCCTCATAACTGTGTGATCTAAGTAAATGATAACACAAAAACCCAAGAGATAATATCTAAATTTTTCCAAGGTAAATACTATGGCTAGCAGTTCTTTCTCAGTAACTGTGTAGTTATGCTGAGCCTCGTCAAGTGTCTTACTAGTGTAGTAGATGACCACGAGTTTGCCGTCAATTTTCTGCCCAAGTACCGCTCCTACAGCAAAATTAGATGCATCGCACATGATCTCAAAGGGTTGAGATCAATCAGGGGACTATAGGATTGGGGCTTGGGTAACTCGATCACGGAGGATTTCAAATGCTTGAATGCATTCCTTAGAGATTTTGAAAGGTACATCCTTAGAAAGCTGAGTGGTCAGGGGGCACGCGATCTTTGAGAAATCAGGAATGAATCGACTGTAAAAACCGACGTGCCCCCAGAAAGGATTGGATGTCCTTGATCGAGCTAGGCATAGGGAGTTTGGAAATCAAGTTCACCTTGGCTCGATCAACTTAGATGCCCTTTTCTGAAATGAGGTGCCCCAGGACAATTCCTTCAGGCACCATGAAATGGCTCTTTTTCCAGGAAAGAACCAGATTCACGTCAATACACCGCCTGAGGATTTGGACCAAGTGCAGGAGACAATCATCAAATGATTCTCCAAATACTAAAAAGTCATCCATGAAGACTTCCAGATAATCACCTATCATATCTAAGAATATGACAAACATGCACTGCTGAAAAGTAGCAGGTGCATTGCAGAGACCAAATGACATCCTTCGGAATGCGTACGTCCCAAAGGGGCAGGTGAAAGTGGTCTTTTCTTGGTCCTCAGGATGGATTGCCACCTGGTTATAATCGGAGTACCCGTCCAAAAAGTAGAACCTATTTCTTGCTAGTTTCTCGAGGATCCGATCAATAAACAGTAGTGGGAAATGATCATTCTTCGTGGATGAATTGAGTCTTCTGTAATCAATGCAGACTCTCCATGAGTTCGCCACCCGGGTTGGTATGACTTCTCCGATTTTAGTCGTGATAATGGTGAGTCCTGCCTTCTTAGGCACAACCTAGATTGGACTCACCCACCGACTGTCGGAGATCGGGTAGATGATCCCTGCTCTAACCACTTGATGATCTCCTTTTTCGTGACCTTCTGCAAATTAGGATTCAAACGTCTCTGCATTTCACGGGAAGGTCATGTGCCCTCTTCGGTGTAGATACAGTGTGTGCAGTAAGCAAAGCTGATACCAGTCAAATCATCGAGAGTCCACCCAATGGATCTACGATGTTGCTGGAGAACAGTAATCAGACGAGATTCTAGTCAGTTGTGAGTCTGGAGTTGATAATCACAGGAAACGTTTGATTGGAATCCAAAAAGACATACTTTAGATGGTTGGGAAGAGGCTTAAGTTCTAGAATGGGGTTATCAGCAGTAGCGGGCGGTTCAGGGTGTGTGTCAGGAGCAAGGGAAGGAGTTATGGGTGTATCTAAGTCAGATTCGGACTCCTTTGATTGCGGGTTTTGATCTTTTTGTGGTTGATCGGAAGTAATCAGGTTGTTCTCAATATATGGTTCATCAACCACGGCCTTGATATCACATATCTGTTCTATAACTCCGCAATTAATCCCTTGTTGGGCCTTAAAGATGTCAATTTTCAATGTTTGGTTCCTGAATTTTAGTCCAATTTGGCCCTCCTCACAATTTATATTAGCCCTAGCAGTGGCCAGAAAGGGTCTCCCTAGTATAATTGGTGTATCCCTTGGGTTTTCTGGAGCATCCATATCTAAGACTACAAAATCCACAGGCAAATAGAAATCTCATACCCTAACGATGACATCCTCGAGTACTCCTTTAAGTGACTTAATAGATCGGTCAGCCAACTGCAATGTCACCTATGTCGGTTTAAGCTCAGATTCTTCAAGGTGGTCAAGGAGGGATGTAGGTATTCGGTTTATGGAGGCACCTAAATCTAATAAAGCTCTGTCAAATTAGGTATCACCAGTGGTACATGAAATCAAGAAAGTACCTGGGTCTTTAGCCTTAGGTGGGAGTTTGCTTAAAATTACAGAGTTGGCTTGCTCTGATAGTACGATCGGACTCTCACTTTTGGTTCGTGGCTTACGCTTGGGTGTACATGCATCCTTTAGAAATTGTGCGTAAGCCTGTACGTAGCGGATTGCATCCATCAAGGGGATGTTTATATGGACCTGTTCAAAGAGCTTGACCAGATCCTCCTTAGGAGCCACGGGTTTGTTTGTCCTCTTTCCCTTCGTCAAGGCCTCGGGAAATGGAACCTTGGTTGGTTCCTCTAGAATAGGTCCAGGTTCTTGATCTGGGACAGGGGTATCTGGATAACTATCTTAGGGCTTCAGTTACTACCAGGCTGAGAGTGGCTTGGATAAGGTGGGTCTTGAGTTGCTTTGCCACTACAGGTTGTTACAGCATTCAGTCCTGCCTGGTTTTGGTTCAAGGTTGGTAAAATAGGTGGCTGCTACTGGAATCCCTTTTAAGATGTCGAAGCTTCCATCCCGCCGGGTGATGGAATAGAAGGGGCCTGATAAATCATGTGGGCTTAGCCCGGATTTGGGTTCACAACGCGCCTCTGGTTTGGCACGTTATTTGGATTTGGCAGAGGTTGCGAAGGGAGTGTGCCAGGTTGGCTGGAATTCGCCATCTGAGCAAGTTGATTGCAAACCTCTGTGATCACGTCCTTGTGCTGTTTTTGCATAGCCGCATTCATCTTTTGAATGTCAGTCAAAGTCTGAAAGATAAGAGTCATTTGATATGCTTGGTTTGGCCCAAACTGATAGGTGGGGTTGGGTCGAGGCTGAGGCAGCTGATATGGACGAGGGGCTTGTGGACGTGGTTGATATGGTGGTCTTTGATTCTAAGTATTTCCCGCCCACAGGAAGTTGGGATGATTCCGCCATCCAGGGTTATAGGTATTAGAGAATGGGTCATTCCGGATGGCGTTGAGGTCCTCGCAGGTCTGAGGAACCTCAGGAAAGTCAGAATACAAGGGTTCAGAGTTCCCCCAACTAGAGTAGGTCGGATTAGAGTTTCCTCCTCTCCTAGAGTCAGACGGGGGTGAATACGGGCCCATCCCCTGAGAAGATCGGTGATAGATGTTATGAATAGTTTCCCTCCCAAGAGGTGGCTGTGCAAATGGGTTTTGCGCAAAGGTGGCTCACTGCAGATGTCGAGTCATCTCATCCACCTTCTTCTCTATGATAGAGACCTTGTCCAACCGACTGGCCATCAGTTCCAAGTCGACGGATGCGGACAGGCCCTGCGTCTCATGTGCTCCCCTTGGATTCGTCGATGCGCAGGCATTCGTCCGGTCGAATAAGCCCATGGAGTCATTATTGATGGAGTTCTTGCACATATTCTCGAGAATCTCCCACACAGTGTCTTCGTATTAACCCATGATATTTCCTTCGCAGGTTGCATTGATGAATAAGCGGATATCTTCACGGAGTCCCTGGTAAAAAGACTAGACTTGTTCCCATTTAGGAACTCTGTGATGGGGGCACTTTCGCATGAGGTCCAGGAAACGGTCCCATGCTTCATGAAGAGGTTCTCCAGATTGCTGGATGAAGTGTGTGATCTGGTGGCGTAAGGCATTCGTCCGACCAACTAGGAAGAACTTTTTCAAGAATTCGGATTGTAGTTCAACCCATGTGTTGATTGGATACGTTTGAGTCTGATACCAATGAGCTGCCTTGTCCATTAGAGAGAAGGAAAACATCTTCATAAGAAGAATATCCCGATTTTGTACATTTGATCTGAAGGTCTGGGTCAGATGTTTGAGTTGTTTGATGTTCTAGAAGGGATCCTTGGAATTAAGCCCATGAAACTTTGGAATAGCATGAATCATGTTGGGCTTGAGTTCAAAATCAGGACCTCCAGCTGGGATTTGGACTCGAGGTTCAATCGCCACCGCAGCAGAATTATAGTGATCTCGCATCATAGGACGCTGTGGCGGGTTCACAAAGTTTTGAAATAGATCATTCAGGCACTGGAGTTGGTTTTCAAGATTATTCTCTTCTTCTACTGGTTGTGCCATGATGATGGAAGGAGAATTGGGTTTTGATGAATCAGAGGAGATGTCTATGTGGTGGGATTACTGCACAAACACGAATGTCGAGGCTTGGCCTCGACGGGAGTGAATCGCTAAAGGAGGTCTTAAGGATGGTCTTATGGACCTCCTACCAAGCATGCACCGATGGTTTGGACGAGATTAGAATGTGCTGGATCCAATCAAAACACCCAAAAAACTTGGATGACTATAGAGGTTCAGGGCGGATGATACCCTTTAGTCAGAAAAGCCGTCCACCTGAGAAATACCAGGGCAGCTAGAGAGGGAGAGTCCCACAAAGACCCCTACACGGTAGAGCGTCCCCACGAGTTACAGGGTTTCCCCCACCCGACCTCTCTTGTCACTGAGATTCCAAGTAACCAGAATGGGGACTTTGACCTCTTAAGTCTATCACTTTTATTTAAGATCAAAGGTGCTTAGGATTTGACTTGAACTTTAGATGTATTGAGTGCAAAAGTGACCTAATTTCAAGGTTGGTTGACCCAACAAGGGAGTCAACTTCACCTATTTGTCCTTTGAGAGCTTTAAGTCCTTTCTTTTAGAGTTCAAGTGAAATTAAGAGCTTGAATTTTAGGGTTTCTCTTGAATAAGTCTTTTCTGTTGGTGCTAGAGCACCACGATCATTTGTTTTGATGATAACAAAACACGTGTTATTTAACATTTGCAATTTGAGTCCTAGATTTCAGGTCAATTGCAAATGAAGACGTGTTTAGACGGAACTCGAGCTCGCATCCAGGATGGATTGGAGGAGCTTGACGGAAAACAGAGGAGGTTCACGTGGAGCGAAAGATTGAAGATGGAAGGAAATGAAGAATAGGATAGATTTCCTTCTTTTGTACTTATTGTATTTTTTCGTTTCTTTTGTTGCTCTTTATTTTCCTTAGAAAATTATGTTAAAGAGCCTCAAAGAACCCTAACAGTAGTCCTAGGAACACCGGCACAACCCTAGGATACTTAGGTTTTCTGTAGAATACTTAGAAAACCAATATAGGGTTCAAACAGCACTTCCAGACGTCTAATTCCCAAATCAGACGTCTGATAAAGAATTTTAAGACGTCTGACTGTTGTTTCAGACGTCTGATAACTGTTAGGTTGGACATAGTTATTTATGTCTGATGAAATCAGACGTCCAGACCTTAAACCAGACGTCTTAGGAGACGTCTGATGACTTTGCCAGACGTCCAATTAGTGGACCGTTGGCTGGCTTAGAAAACACTCAAGATTATGACTGTTAGAGCCTTATCAGACGTCCATAGGACTTTCCAGACGTCTGATAAATGACCGTTTTGCCTCGGCTGACCCAAAATCTCTTCTCAGAGATTTTTTAGCCGTTGCAACGTTTGGAAATCAATTCCCACAGTAAAAGTAGGTTTCCAGACGTCCAGGCATAGTACCAGACGTCCTGTATGTCGTCTGATGGACTTGCGCAAAAACCCTGTTTAGATCTGATTCAAGTCAGGGAGAAACCCGCATAGAATCAGACGTCTGACCTTGGAATCAGACGTCTTAAAGTGGCCTTCCAGACGTCTGATGCCAGAGTTAGACGTCTGATAACCCTGTCAAATGTAATCATTGTCCTGATTTCGGCCTGATTCTCTTGGGCTTTGCACCCAACGGCTATAGAACCTTTCTTAAGCCTTCCAAAGCCTTCCTAAGGCCTCTATAAATAGAGGGGAGCCTTTGCAACACAAAAACACACAAGATATATACCTAGAGAGACCAAGATACACTAAGATCAAGTATTTCCACTCTCTTGTGTCCAAGAAGCACTTGCTCTCTAAGCTCAAGTTCTACATCTTGAGAGCATCATTCCCTTCGTGCACCCGCTCTCCCGCCGTTATCTACGAGAGCGACATTGAGCCGTTGTGTGGCTCACACACCCGCGTCATCGTCGACGCACTCCTTGCAAAGGGGAGTTTCCTAAATCCTATAGAAGCTTAGGTTTAAATTACTTTGTTGGCTCTATAGGTTTGTTGTTTTATTTTACCTTTGTAATTTGGTTGGGTATTCGCTTTGCGAATTCCCGTCTCCTTCGTGGGACAAAATCCTTCTCGTGGAGAGAAGGGGTTGAGGAACGCTACCCTCGTACTCGTAGCGTGGTTGTACTGAGGTTGAATCACCCTCGTTTTAAAGTGATTCGTTTAGTGGATTTGATCAACTAAGTTGATCGGAAAATCCTAACTCGAGAGGGTTAGGTGGTGGTTTTCACCCGGTTTGGGTTTCCACCTAAAAATACCTGTGTACTTGTGCGATTGTTTGTTTATTCTGTGAGATTATTTATTTTATTTCCGCAATTATTACGTCACCCCCTCCGAGTAGGGAACTTTCATTTTCAACCAAGGTTTAGGCATGCCTCTTTTTGGAATAGTTGATTCTTTGCTTAGAAAGATGTGTCTCTAAAACCCTAAATTGGAATCCTTAAGTTGGCTCTAATTTTGGTCCAATTTAGTTGTCGCAAATATGGTATCTAGGGCTCAATCAAGAAGGTGGTAGCCCTAGTTACCTTAAATGGATGCACAAATCAATAGTTGTTGAAATCAAAATCAGGCAACTTTGGTGACTTAGATAAATATGGAAAGCAAGTAGCCCTAAATTGATTTTTATCTTGTTTTTCCTTTTCAGAATGAGGGGATTAGGAGAAAGGGCTAATCAGAGAATACCTGCCCCGGGTGTGTTTGTTGTGCGGCCGTCTTCCTTTGAATCTTCTCCCTTGAAACAATCACAACAAAAGAGATATATCAAGTTAGTACCAAATCAGAAATTGTGATCAGGATTTCTAAATCGCCTGTTACTCCCTGGCAACGGCGCCAAAATGTTTATCGGGCGAGATCAATGTTAAAATCAATGCGTCGTAGTATAGTTGAAATTGCTCGAAAATAAATAAATTTTATTACTCGAAGTTTTAAATCCGAGGGCGAATACAGTGAGCAAATTGGGGTTTAAAAATCAAGAACACAACTTTGAGAAATTGAATATGCAATGAAAATCAAAGTTGTAAAAAATGTAAATATAAAGACACTGGATCAATGTATAAAAAGAGCACAACAAAAAATGGACGTATGATTTGTAAATCAGACGTCTTAAACTGGTGATTGCTACAACTCTATTTCTGATCTTTTTCTCTTCTCTGTCTCTGATCTCTGTCTGGCTTTCTTCCTTCTTCTTCTTCTTTTCCTTTCTTCATGCCTGTGCTTCTTTTGCCTTTAGCTGCTTTGGCCCTTGTCTTCTTCTTCTTCTTTCTTTGCGGCTCCTCTTTCTTCTTGGCTTCTTCTTCTTCTTCTTCTCTCTTTCAATTCCTTCTCCTTCTCTTTCTCTTTTAGTCCTTCAGCTTCTTCTTCTTCAGTCCTTGCCTTCTCCTTCCCTAGCGTCCGCTGGCTTCCACCCTCTTCTTCCTTGGCTTTTTCTTCTTCTCCTTCCCTATGAGAGAGCAAAACCTACCACTACCCACCCTCGCAATCTCTCTTTCTCTTTCAGGCTCGCTCTCCTAGAGCCACTTCTCTGGTAAACGGGTCGGGTACGCGCGCCTAAGACCAGGCCCACTGACGTGTGGTGGTGGGAAAGGAGTGCAGGTCGGGTATATGAGTCAAGCCAGATTCGCGTGGGCAATGCCGGGAACGAGGCGGTGAGAGGGCGAGTGGGACCTCACCCCGTGGTCAGGAGGTGACAAGCCGTATTCACTTTTGCAATTTATCTCACGATGCCTGCTCACAATCTTTCGAGGTGGGACTATGTTGTCCCACCTTCCTTCGCGAACAGCCGCAACAGGAGTCTCCTTGATTGCAGCAGCTACAGGGTCTTCAGTGCTAATTTCTTGGCTGGGGCTGTGCACGAGGAGATTCTGTGTGACCTGGGACTTGTAGCCTGGAGCAAGGAGACCTTGGGGAAGCTCCCAAGCAAGCTCCTTGCTGGCGTTAATGGCGGCGGGCCTCTAAACCTGTCAACCACAAAAATTGCCTTGCAGCCTCGTCAAAAGGCTCAGACAGCTTCGCTTAGACATGATGAAGGTAGTGCGAAGGTTGGCGTGGCATGGGGTGGCCGAGCGTGCGTGCCTATGGCACCCTGTGTGCGTGAAAGTGGGTGTGTTCGAGGGGAGTTCTGGGGGCTTGGCGCGATGAGTGGAGTCAGGGTTTGTGGTCAGTGGAGTGTGGCGATGCTTATGGGGTAGTTGGCGAGGCGGATGGAGGCGTGGAGCGGCGGGGATGCCTCGTCGGAGGTCTGGCCGGAGATGAGGAAGGTGAGGGTGATAGCAGGCGTCGAGGCATGTTTTGAAGAAATAAAGATAGAAAAATGATGAGAGAGGCGAGAGAACTTAGCTTAGCGTGGATAGATGAGGGGGGATGCAGAGAAGGCGGTCGACTTGTATTGCCATCGCCGGAGACGAAATACTCCGTGGAGGAGGATGACGAAGATGAAGGGGCTGCAAGAACGTCGGTTGGTGCTGCGTGACGCGGATGAACAGCAGGAAGAGAACCCTGCCACTGGTATTGTGGCAGAGCGACGAGGGAGAGAGAGGGGGGTCACCGGAGCTTGCTGAGTCACTAGCCAGAGGGGAAGAGACGAAATAGAAGGTTGCTCAAGCCAATTTCAAGCTTGAAGGATGTGGAGGGCTTTAGGTTTGCTTTTATAGGTTCTGGAGGAAGGTTTCATGCTTGGAAGCCATGCTTCCAAGCACGGCAACCTCGCCGAAGATGGAAGGTCAAATGAGATCGAAATCTCTCATGCATTCGCATGAGAGATTGGATACCAAATCGAGCTTGGAATTGTGTTCAAACTGGAGGAGATTTCTCAAAGAATCTCCCTTTCAATTTTGAAAGGGATTCTCTGAGGAATCAGGGAGATCTTTCCCACGAAACCTCGTCGGAGTAGGATTTCCTCTGCTATAATGGTGGAGAGACCTAATTGCAAAGAATGAAGATAAAGATAGGGGGGTTTTTGCAAAAGCTTTCAAAAGTTAGGGGTAGAAATGTAATTGGGCTGGACCTGTTTGCATAGTAGGTTAAGGTGAATTCCCCTTAGGTCCAAATTTTGGTAAAAACCTAATTTAGACCTAAGGAATCCAATGGTGAAGTTAGATTTTAGGTTTGACCACGTTTAACTGGGTAATTTACGTAAAAATCTAATTTAGGGTAAATATTTGACTGAGACCCCAATTTAGGTCAAAATAGGTTCTAAGGGCCAAATTGAAGGTTCTAAACCCTAGATAATATTTTTCCATGAATTTTAGAAGATTTAAGTGAATTTTATCCTGACCATAACCTTGTTAAATCAAGTAGGTCTATATTAAGGTTACAAGAAGTCATTTAATTCCTAGCATTTACATGAACCCTTTTCTGTTTGAACCAACCCACTTTTTATCTTGTTAAGATCATTTGACCTATTTTTAGCTCATGAGAAAACCCGTTGTTGTACTGCAATGGTAAAATTACAGTTTTACCCATTGTTTCTTACTTTTCTCTCAGAATGGTTATTTATTGAGTTAGAACCTCCAGTTTGTTATGTAGAAGCTTTTGTCTCTTTTCTGGGTCAAAATGAGTTAGTTAGGACTCATGATGGTGTTCCCATCATCAGGATCCAGCAAATCAGGACTCGATGGCTTGTCTGGAAGCCTAGGTTGCTAAATTCGAGGAGTGGCACCAACAGAGTATGGATCGCATCTTGACTACTCTTGACAGAATGCAACATCCACCGCGAGGAGAACTGCTTCAAGATTTCTACGATTCGGCAGCACCAATTGTTGCACCTCTAGTCCAAATTCTTGCAAGCGAAGATGCGTTCGAGCTTAAGCCTAATGTAATTAGTCTGATCCAGAATTACTTCTATGAGAACTCGAACGAAGATCCATTCTAGCACTTAGAAGACCTAAGTCGAACCGCGAAAATGGCTCGACCCAGGAATGTAGACCTTGGAATTGTTCTGATAAAGCTTTTTCCCTTCTCTCTTAAGGACAAAACTTCATACTGGTCCAAGACCATCAGGAGGCCAATAGGAACCTGGGCGAAATTATAATGTGAATTCCTGCAAAAGTTCTTCCCGATTGGTCGTATGAACGTGATGAGGCACACAATCACAACTTTCTCCCAAGGACCTAGGGAGAAGTTGCATGATGCTTGGGATAGATTCCATGATCTCCTTAGGAAATGCCCGCACCATGGTATGCCCAGATGGCACTTGGCTCAGATCTTTTACCATGGACTGGATGACACACATCGGTATCTAGCTAATGCATCTAGTGGCAAGAATTTCCTCATGAAAGACGAGAACAGTGCATTTGAGTTGTTCAAATCTTTGGCGGAGAATTCAAATGAATGTTGCGTCTATGAACCAGTTTCAGCGGCCTGGACAATAGCGGGTTGGTGTCCACGAAGCTCACACCGAGTCTATTCGAGCCAATATAGACATTATCGTCAAGCAGCTGGATAAGATGAATCTGATAGAAAAGAAGATCGACCAACTAGGCCAGGGTCGATCAGATCTGGTCAGAAATTCTACCGCTCCGAGATCCTCTTATGCACCCTGAGCCCCTTTTGCTCGAGTTAATTTACTCCCTCGAGATGCATCCACTCTGTATTCATGGGAGTTCATATATCAGGATCCCGCCAATAACCTCGAGTTGGTACCACAAAATCAGGGTTATGCACCGCATGATGATTTTGATGCATATTCCCTTGATGAATATACATCTCAGACGTCGTCGACCTACGAAGACGTCAACGCTGTTCAGGGATACGGCCGTAATAACTCATACTCAGAGACGTATAACCTTGGTTGGTGCCAGCATTCGAACTTCTCCTGGTCTGGTAATTTGCAGAGACCACATCGTGATCCACACTACCTGACTAGGCAGTATGGGAATGTGCAAAACAAGTACCCTAGGTTGCAGCCATTCCTGTCTTAGTAGCAGCAACCTCGTTCTATATACCAGCCACTGCAACAAGCTGCCAGTCACCTTCCAAAGCGAGCCAACCCTTTGGAGTCACTGAAAGAGGAGCTGCAAGAATCGATGAGGAAGTCACCATAGGATAACTTGCATCTAATGAAGATGATGGCTGACCAGTACAGAGCATCCAGGACACGCAGAACTAGTTGTTGCAAGAGCATAGGACTCAGAGAGCCTTGCCCTCCCAACCTATCCCAAACCCACGATATGCGCAGAATCAGAGCACCCTACCTAAGTTTTAGGCACCATGGGGATAGGCGCACACCATATTACTGACGCCTTCTATACCACCTAGTTATGCTCAAGGCCAGCTGCCTTTGTTGCAAAACCCTGATTACTCAGCCCCTTCCACTCCTCCACCACCTCACGGACAGCATGCCGATGAGAAGGCTGTTTCTTTGAGGAGCGGGAGGAAGACATACAACCCACCAGTTAGGCAGGCGGGTCCTGATTTTTCACGCCCTTCATTGCATGATGGTTCAACTCCTTCGTCATCTCAGGAGCCACCTATGGTAGATAACGGCAAGGGGCCACTTGACCCTGAGATTCCCGTTCCTTTTCCAGAGGCTTTGACGTGAAATGTAGCTTGGAAAAAGGATACACAGAATTTTGAGGACCTAAAATCGATGTTCAAGGAAGTACATATTCAAGTCCCTCTTCTCGAGGCCATTGATCACATTCCCACTGTCACTAGGTTCTTCAAGGACTACTGTATCCTGAACGACAGTCGAGAATTGGACGACAGGCGGTACTGACGAAGGAGGCCAACGCTGTGATTCTAGCCGACTTACCACCTAAGAAGAAAGACCCTGGCACCCCACTCATTTCCTGCTTTTTGCAGGATTCTCCATTTGATCTGGCCCTTCTAAATTTGGGTTCTTCCATCAACCTGACTCCCACTGCCGTATTTGATCGATTTCGATTTGGGGAGTTAAAGCCCACCTCGGTTACTATTTAGTTAGCTGATCGATCAGTGAAAACACCGAGGGAATGGTTGAGAACGTGATCATTAAGGTCTGTGGATTCTGCTTTCCCTTGAACTTTTTCGTTCTCGATATGGAGGTCCCTCCTAATCTTCGTGATGGACCAATTATTTTAGGTCGCCCATTCTTGGTGACAACCCGAGCAAACATTGACTGTGCATCCGTGTGTATGGAGATTGCTCTAGAAAATGAGTGACTTAGAATTGACATATTTAGGGCATCTAGGAACTTTGATTGTGATCACATCGAGGAAAATGGTGAAGACGAAGAATCAGTATATTGTGGTAACATTGGGCTCCTTTGTGATGACCCAATGTCTCATTCATCTGCACTATCAGGGTTTCTGGACCTTGATCCACATGGGATTAAGACCATTACATTGCACATTTCTTCCCGCGGATCCGATTGTCTGGGGTCTTTATTGACATTAACGAAATGCGTTAAATTAAATTCGTCGTTATAGCATGTGTTTGTGACATCAATTTTAAATGAAGATATGGATTAGGTGAATACAAGTGTCGAACACGACGAGGCATGAAATCGGATTAGTTTGTCACTTTAGGGTGTCACAAAAATGTTTGTTTTGTTTGCTTGCAAAAAAATGAGAGAGAGAGAGAGAAGCGTTAGAGACTTAAGATTATAGCATGGTGATTACTTAGCTAGACATGAAACATGACATGATGAAATATATTGCGCAAATAGAGTTGTTTTATATTACAATGATAGAGGAAAGCTTAAAATAAGGTAAACATTAAACTAGGGTAGAGAAATGCAAAAGGGAGAGGCGAGGTAGCCACAGCAGTGGATGGGGCTTCCGTCGACGGCTTGACAACTCTGAGAGAGTGTGAAGTGTGCTTGGTAGAGCTAGGAGTGAATGCTCATAAATGGAGTGGGTGTGGGGGTTTTTACAGAAAAGTAAGGGTTTCTAAATTAGGCAAGGGTTTTAGCAACGTCTAGGACGTTGCTATACCCCTTCCAAAAATGTCGATGAAGCCTCCTTCTCTTCGGTCAATGCACGCGCATGTTCTTCTTCCTTTGTGTGATCCGTGTGCGTGCAACATAGGCCGTCCGATCAAAGATTGGACAACTGAGATCGCGCCTTGAGTGCTGCTTCAGATCGTGCTTTGCACAATTTGGGTGCGCGTCAGATGTGGCGTTATTGCGCGCGTATGCATCGGGCTCGTGAGAGTGCGTTGCATAGCACACCTCAGGGTCGTTCGATGGTGATCGGACAGTTCTAATTGAATGCGGTATGGGCTAGAGCATGATTTGGGGGTGCAGCAGGGCTCGAATGCTCGCAGCTTGCATGTGAGGTGGAGGTGCGCTCGTTGTGCCACACCTACGATAAGGTCGTGAGTCTTGAGGTTGCTCAACCATCTGATTGAAGATCGAACGGTCATGGTTGATCCTGCATGCGATGAAGAGGAGCAGGGTACGTGATGGAGGCTGGTGCTGGTGCGTGGATGCACGACACGTGGCCGACTTTGGGTCGTTGATCATCAGATCAACGGCCAGAACTTCCTAGGCTTGTTGTGGGTGCTACAGAGGTTGGATTGAGGTGATTTTGAGTCCATTGGACTCCGTCGATCTGGATCCCTCTGCGCGGTTCGATTGTTCATCTAAGGCCAGTTTCAACATGCACTTGTACATATGGCCATTAAACATTGATTATAAGCAATCTCAACTTATTATGCATGCAATGCTCCCAAGCCTATTATGATATGTCATTAATGCACATATACCCTTAAGATTTACTCTAGTTGATGGAATTATCATCATTAAATGTAGAGTTATCATATCCTCATGCTCATCCCTTGCTAGTCCCTAGTAAGGTTATCCTAGATATTATTTTTAGCTGGAATTTGGGATTGATTGCTCAAGCATATGTTACTTGTCAACAGGAGGAAATTTATACTAAGAACCTAATCCACAAAGACTAAACAGTTTTCGGGTGCCTACCAAAATGTGGACCGCCCAAGTCCTCGCTCTAAATTTAAGCACACACATATATATATGCATATATATTTTTTTCTTTTTCATCTTTTCTAATTTTTTTGGATTTTTAGAGTTTAGGGTGTCTGGATAACTTTTTACGGCTACCCAACCCACCCATAACTCGAAAAAGACTCTAAGTGCTAAGCATCTTGGTGTGAAAATTGTTATAGACTCACTCAACGGTAATTAAAACAGACTTCGGGTTTCTATGCCCCTAGGTGGCCTGAAAAGAAGGCGTTGCCTAAAGGTGTATCTATCCGATTAGTAGCTTTCTCTCTACTTTTATTTTGTGTGGGGCCAATACAAGGATGTTTCCAGTGTATATCTTCCCGAATTGTTCTACTTCTCCACTTCTTCCTTAAATGTTTTGGATTTTTTTTTTGTACGTTTTAGGAGCTGGGATCTGGACAAACAGCCAATGGGCTGTTACCCACGAAACTTGGTAGCCATACTCATGCGGTGAAGTGCGGCTTATTTTTTTTCTCCTTTTTTTATTTTTATTTTTTTAAGTAGGTGGCTTCCCTGATCTAAGATTTACCTAAAGGCAATAGTAAAAGAGAGTGATCCTGTGGTTGGGCTCTAGACAATCGGCCAATGGGCTGTTACCCATGACAACTTGCTAGCCATACCACCCTAAAAGGTTCATTAGCTACCTAATTTTTGTTAGAATCGTCAAGGAGTGAGTTTGTGCAAAATGTGTGCAGATGCTTAGATTGAGAGTTCCCCCGAATCAGAGGGCGGGTCGATAAGTCGTATACTTATCACCCTACTTTATTGATCAGATTAATATAAATTAAGGTGGTGAGGACTCGAGATCAAATCCATATTTAGTGGACACTTGGGCTGATTAAGCCTGACGACCTAAAAAGACTAAGTGTTCAGGTCCTTAACGTATTATTTCCTACAGTTGATAAGCTTCTAATGCCTAAGTTTTCTTTTTCTAATTCTTTTTTTTTATCACAATATAATTCAAAAATTCAAGCTGATGGTATGAACTCAGAAAATACGAATTTACCATTCCCCATGCTTAAGTTGGACAATGTCCTCATTGGAAGATAAATGTATGCAATGGAGTAAAGAAAGAAATCACTTGAGTTTAGCTATATGTTCGGTTAGCCTGAATCTTCTGGGTTGCCTCCCAGGAAGCGCTGAGTTTATTGCCTCCAGCTGGGCGTAGCTCTGGTTTAACCCTTAATGAGGGTTACAACTTCCTTTGGGGGGACCTGGGCAAGAAAGTGTTTTAATCTTTGGTCATTGACTATGAAGGTTTGCCTAGTTTTAGGATCAGCAATTTCTACCGCCCTGTTTGAGAATGGTCTGACCACCTGGTAAGGTCCCATCCACTTAGATCTCAACTTCTCGAGGAAGAGTTTGAGTCGCGCATCAAAGAGCTAGACTTGTTGATTTGGCTCGAAGGTTTTCCTAGTGATATGCTGGTCATGGACAGCTTTCATCTTCTCCTTGTAAAGTCTACTATTCTCATAAGCGTCCTGACGAATTTCTTCAAGCTCGGAGAGTTGGAGCTTCCTTTGAGTTTCAATGCTCAAACTTAACTGGAAGGTAGCAAGCTTTGCCAAAGATCAATCGGTATGGTGACATGCCAATCGGGGTCTTAAAAGCGATCCTATATGCCCATAGGGCATCATCCAATTGTGTGGACCTTCCGGTCAGGTCTCACAGTCTTTGCAAAATATTCTTGATTTATTTGTTTGAGACCTCAATTTGCCCATTCGTTTGTGGGTGATACGGGGTGGCAATGCGGTGAGTAACCCTGTATTTCTTAAGTAAAGCACGAAACTGGGCATTGATGAAGTGGCTCCCACCATCATTGATCATGGCCTTGGGTATCCCAAATCGGGAAAAGATGTTCTTTTTCACTAAGTCCATGACGGCCTTATGATCGCATTTCCGGATAGGCACGGCTTCGATCCATTTTGAGACGTAGTCGACTGAGACCAGTATATATTCGAAATCGTTTGATGGTGGGAAGGGACACATGAAATCAATGCCCCAAACATCGAATATTTCGATGACAAGAATGGGTTGTAGAGGAATCATATCCTTCCTGGTCATGGTCCCTAAAGTCTGGCATTTATCACAAGTTTTAGCAAAGTTATGTGCGTCCTTGAATAGTGATGGCCAATAAAAACCAGACTGCGAAACCTTTGCAGCCGTCTATTTCCCAGAGAAGTGGACACCACAAGCTTGGTCATGACAGAAGGACAACACACTTTGGACCTCCTCCTCGGGTATACATCTCCTAATGATCTGATCAGAACAGAGTCTAAACAGCAAGGGGTCATCCCAAAGATAGTGTTTAGCCTCAGCTAAGAACTTGTCTTGTTGTTGTCTGGACTAGTCGTGTGGAATCTGCCCCACAACTAGGTAATTAACAAATTCGGCATACCAGGGGAGACTTTTGGCTTTCACGGCTAGGATTTGCTCATCAAGAAATGTATCAGTCAAAGGTGGTGAAGGTCCAATGTGCTCTGGGTGAAGTCGGGATAAGTGGTCAGCTACAACATTCTTGGATCCGGCCTTGTTGCATATTGCCAGGTTAAATTCCTACAAGAGCAAGATCCATCTGATTAGCCTGGGTTTAGCATCCCTTTTGGCTAACAAGTGCCGAATAGTCGAGTGGTCAGTATAAATGATGACGGGGGATCCCAACAGGTATTATCTGAACTTTTCTAATCCGAAAACTACGATGAGCAGCTCCTTCTCTGTTACAGTGTAGTTCCATTGAGTGTCATCCAAGGTTTTGCTCGCATAGTAGATCACCATGGGTTTCTTTTCTTGCCTCTGTCCTAGGACGGCCCTAACGGTTAAGTCTGATGCATCACACATTATCTCAAAATCTTGGGACCAGTTTGGGGGTTGTAAGACAGGTGCAGTTGACACTGTGTCCCTTAGAGTGGTGTAGGCTTTGATGCACTCAAGTGTCATGTCAAAGGACACATTGCTGGCTAAAAGGTCGTTAAGGGCTTGGAGACCTTGGAGAAGTCTTTTATGAACCTTCTGTAAAAGCCAACATGTCCTAAGAAAGATCTGATTTGTTTAACCGAGCTTAGAGGTGGAAGTTTGGAGATTAAGTCAACTTTAGCTCAGTTGACTTCTATGCCCCGATGCGAGACGATGTGACTGAGGATAATCCCTTCTTGAATCATAAAGTGGCTCTTTTCCTAGCTTAAAACAAGGTTGACCTCGATACATTGCTTTAGGAGTTTCTCCAGGTTGCTAAGGCAATGGTTGAATGAGTGTCCAAAGATGGAGAAATCATCCATAAAAACCTCTAAATATTCATCCACCATCTCTGAAAAGATGGGTAACATGCAATGCTGAATAGTAGCGGGTGCATTACATAACTCGAATGGCATATGGCGGAATGCAAATGTGCCATATGGGCAAGTGAATGTGATCTTTTCTTGGTCCTCGGGTGCAATAGCAACCTGGTTATATCCTGAATATCCATCCAGGAAGTAAAAGTATTTCTTTTCTGCCAACCGTTAGAGAATCTGGTCAATGAATGGCAAAGGGAAATGATCCTTCTTGGTAGCTTCATTGAGCTTCCTATAGCCAATGCATACTCATCATGCGGTGGTGGTGGGTAGGGATGGATTCACCATGGTCATTTGTGATAACGGTGAGCCCAGCCTTCTTTGGTATCACTTGAGTAGGGCTCACCCAAGGGCTATCGGAAATTGGGTAGATGATTCCCACGTCGAGCCATTTGATGATCTCATTTTTAGCGACCTCTCACATGGTTGGATTCAGTCACTTTTGCATTTGGCGAGAAGGTCAAGCCCCATCTTCCACATAGATTTTATGGGTGCAATAGCTAGGGCTAATGCCTCTTAGGTCAAAAATTGTCCACCTAAGCTCTTGGTCCCTAGTCAAATGTGCATTGATAATCACAGGGAAGGTGTGATCGGGTCCTAGGAAGACATACTTGAGGTTGTTGGGTAGAGGTTTCAATTCAGGTGCAAGTGGTACAATATTTGATGGGTAAGGGAAAGGAGGGAGTTGAGTGACATCAATCTCCTCAAATGGAGGTTGCTGGTGGAAATCAGTTCTGCAGAATTCTGCAACCTCTAGAGATTGGTGGGTCAGGTAGTCTAAAGCTGGTTGAGCTAGATGGTCCTCTAAAGAGCTTGCTATCAGGCATTCCCCAACCAGAGTTTCCACGAGATCACATTCCTCAACCCAACCGCAATCGAAAGACTTTGTTGCCTTGAAGATATCCAATTGCATCTTTCTATCTCCAAAGGCAATCTCCATACATCCCGTGTCGCAATCGATGTTAGCCTTGGCCGTAGCCAAAAAAGGTTTGCCTAGGATGATGGGTGTGTTTTGTAATTGTTCGAGGATCTTCATGTCAAGGACCAAGAAGTCAACTGGGAAGTAGAAGTCCTTAACCCAAATAATTACATCCTCAACTACCCCTTTCAGGTTTTTCACAAATCAGTCGGCCAGTTGGATAGTCACAGGTGTAGGCTTTAGTTCTCCAAATCCAAACTGGTGGTAAAGCGTAGTCGAGATCAAGTTTATCGAAGCACCTAGATTAAGGAGTGCTAGATCAAAAGTCAAATCCCCAATATTACATAAGATCAAAGGTGCTTCAGGGTTAGTCCTTTTTTGAGGTAGACTACTCAATATCACCAAACTAGCCTGCTCAAATAGCACTACCTTCCTAGGTGCTTGGGTTCTTGGCTTACACTTGGGTGTGCAAACATCCTTCAAAAACTTTGCGTAAGCCGGGATATGTTTGATTGCATCGAGGAGGGGTATATTGATCTATACTTGTTTGAATATTTCTAACAACTCCTCACTCTTAGTCATGTTTGTTTTCTTCTTGGCCTTATCCAAGGCGTCAGGATATGGGATTTGGATTTGAAATAGGTCGAGTTCCTGATCCTTGGGTTCTTCCCGCTTGTCTTTAGAATTAACTATCTTGAGTAGTGTAGTCACGGGAGGAGTCAACCATTTGGGATCTTGGGTTTGAGTGCCACTTCTCAAGGTAATCGTATTAGCTGAGTCATTGGGACCAAGGTTAAGTCCTCAAGAAAACAAGAAGCAGCAAACCCAGGGGGTGTTTGTAGGGCTTGTAGAATCACATGGCTTGCCCTTGATTTTGTTGGAACCCTTGAGGATTGTGGCCTCTGTTCGTGACATTCCTCAGGTTTGGTTGTGGCTGAGATGGAAGGGATCCCTGTTGCTTGTTATCCAGTAGCTGACTCAATTGTCCCTTCACTAAAGCCATCTCCTCCTGATGTTTCTGATTCATATCAGCCATCATCTTGATTAGAGTGTCCAGTTGGTTTTGTTGTGTAGGAGCCACCCTATTCTGGTTATAGGGTGGTCTAGTAGGTGGACCTTACTGATAGGAGGGAGGGTTTGGCCTGGATTGGTTCTAGAATTGGTTCGATTTTAGGTTTGTCCAGGCAAAATTCGGGTGATTGCGCCATCCTACATTATAACTGTTAGAGAAAGGGTCAGGTTTGGAGTAACCTTTGATGGCATTGGCATCTTCCAAGGTAGGAAGTGATGAAGGGGAGGGGAAAGAATAGTCAGGGTATGAGGGAGCAAAGGTCCCTCCCT
The DNA here is from genome assembly GCA_037157565.1 of Thalassia testudinum. Lineage (NCBI taxonomy): Eukaryota > Viridiplantae > Streptophyta > Magnoliopsida > Alismatales > Hydrocharitaceae > Thalassia > Thalassia testudinum. Next base: position 57,636,821 of record JAZHRO010000055.1, read on the forward strand.
GGAACATAGGCAGGGGTTGTTCCAGGTGTGTTAGGTCAACATTGTGAGCTTCCTTTGCTAGGGAGAAAGTTTGCAAGGGGGCCCGGGATTGATTCAGAAGCTCGTCAATTTTCTTGTCTACCATCTCAACTAAATCCAGCTTCTTTGCTATGATGTCCATGTCAACCATCCCTAAATTAGTTTACACTTCGTAAATCCCACCACGGGGTTGACTGGACCTATTTAATTGGGTCATGGAGACATTATTAAGCGAATTCTCACTCATGGACTCAAAGAGTTCGAACATGCTTTCCTCATCTTTATTCAAAAATTACCTCTACATGAGGCATCAACAAAATTCTTAAGGTTGCTGTCCAGACCATGGTAGAAGATCTAGGCCAATTGCCACCTTGGAACCTCGTGGTGTGGGTATTTCCTCAGTGTTTCATTAAATCTTTTCCATGCCTCATGAAATTGTTCCCCACCTTGTAGTATGAATGTTGTAATGGCTCTTCTGAGTCATTGATTTTACCTACGGGGAAAAATTTCTTCAAGAATGCATGTCTCAGTTCCTCCCAGGTAGAGATGGGTCTCCTTAAGGTTCTAAGCCAGTGAGAAGATTTGTCTTTTAGGGAGAAAGGGAACATCTTAATTAAAATAATATCTAAGTTGATGTTCCTTGGTTTCACAGTCTGGGTGATCCGGTCTAAGTCCTCTAGATGTTGGAAGGGGTCATCATTTGAACTCCCATGAAAGTGGCTTTGAATTAAGCTAAGGACATTAGGTTTTAGCTCAAAATCATCTCCCCCTTCAGGGACCCTAAGATGTGGCTCTATCCGGATAGCAGACAGATCGTAAAAATCACGGAGAGGCCTTGGTTGGCCCTCGGGAGGTTGTGGTGGGTTAAGTGGGTTCAGTGGGGGTTGCCTTAAGGGTTCTACAATCGATGTATGGCTTGCATGATGGTTTGGATCTACTGTTGTTGGAGTTGGTGGTTGGCAAAGATTCGAGCCTGAATGATGGCCATAGCATCGGGTTGAGGTTGGTCCTCAATCTCATCAATTCTTGGGTTAGCCATTTCCTCAATCCTATCCTTTGAAAAATCAAGTCTCCTCCTGATCTCCCTTTTTAAAACAAACTCAAGATGAAGTGATTGTCTTCCGTGCATACACTATAGAAGAACAGAGAGGGACGCAGAGAGAGACACGTGAGAGAAAAGTGTGTGCACAATCAAGCAAATAAGTCTAGTCCCTATAGTGTAGACCTCGGTGACCTAAAGTCTTGGAAAGAGTAATCAAGTCTGAAAGCACTTAAACATTTCTTCTCAAAGTTACCCTGGCTAGGTTGATTATGAGGGGATTGAAGGGAAGGTTCTTCCTTTGGCTCGTGCCGCCAGTTCCTTTATACCCACAATCGCGGTTGTTTAACACTTCCTCGCAACCTAGACACCAGATTTCACGATGGGAATTACGACCAAATACTAAACAAACCCAATCTACTCTTCTAGGACTTAGATTAGTCCTACCTAGGGCACGTCTACTCCATTTTAATATGAGGCTAGGTTAGTGCTTATGCTCAAGATATATGATGAGACGTTGTTGGGAGTTGTGCCTCTTAGTTAATCCAATTGAGCGTGTGTGTGCACTCAACAAAACATGATTTTCAAGCAAGGTGTTTAGGATGTGGTGTCTTTTAATGATTCGTCCTTGCTTTAGTGATTTTTAGGGTTGAAATTTTTCAATGGATTCAGACAATGTTTAAGTAGGCACACAATGTTTTGCACACAATGGATGATAGTCGATCTCCTTTCGAGAGAATGATGTGGCCTTAGAAAAACAACCCTAATGTATTCACCCTAAAGTTCATGCAATTCTACCAAGTGAATAGAGTAAAAGAGAATGATGTATTCACCCTAAAGTTCATGCAATTCTACCAAGTGAATGGAGCAAAAGAGAATGATGTATTCACCCTAAAGTTCTTTTGTGCATACCTTCACGCTCGACTGAATGGTGTAAAAGATAGCACTAGATGGGAGGTAACCCATCATTTTTCCTGCTTTCTTTTTCCTTTCTTTTTCCAGGTTTTGACCATCTTAAACCCAACTGCCTTTCACTAAGGTGATCCCTTCTCCCTCTTAATGCATGAGGACATTGCATATCATAAGCATGGGGGGTGTTTTTAAAATTTTGACGACCGATTTAGGATTTTCAAAACCTAAAAATATGAATTTTTCTTTAGTCATTTTTGTTTTATTTTTCTGCTTGCATACCCAAAAAAATAAAAATGTTGAAAACTTTTTGAGGAAAATTTTGAAATCGGGACTAAGGTTGAAAACTCACTTTTAGTACAATGGGATTTTATCTTTAACAAAGGGATGAGGATACGGATCTGATCATTTGAACTTTAGGGGCTCTCTTTAGACTAAATCAGATATCCTTCCCCAAAATTCTACCTGAACTCATGATAGTTCAGGAGACTTGATACTCTTTTGCAATATGGAAAGTATCTGGCTTAGTCTCTAATTCAAAAACTTGCATTTCATGCAAAACTTTCTGTGTCAAATTTCACACACAAGCCAACACCTAAAAACTACTAAAAATTAGAAAAACTCCCTTGTTTGGCCTTAGTAAAGGTTTGAAGTAGATCAATGGTTTGAGTTCCCACCGTCGGTGCTGTCAACATGTTACCACCTCAACGGTGCTCTATATCTATATTTCATATCTCTAGATGGAGCATTAAAGTGCATTTTTGCAACTCAAGTGTCTTGGATGGTGCTCTACCTATAGTGTCGAAGCAAGAGCTTGAGTTTACTTGGAGCGCCCCTTGGCACCGCATTGTGTTTTGGGGTTGTGAGCTCCTGGGTGGTGTCATGGACAGTGCTATCTCAAAGTACTGACGCCAAAGCCCCCTCAAGGTTTGGTAATGAGAATGATGATCCCGACACATCTGATGTAAGACTAAGCTAAAAATAAGCATGGGGGAGAGAAAAAAAAACTTAACCAAAAACATGCCCTTATAAATGTTGGCTTTTCACAAGCACAGACACAAGGTTTTAAAGGTTATTGCAAGTTGCGAATCAGATTCAAGAGCCAGAAAAATCCTAAAAATAAAAATTTCAAGTCATCTGAATTAACAAGGGGTTAATTTGTAAATTTTTTGGAGGATATATTGATGGCATCTTTATCTAATTTTTGGATCCGAAAACAAATCCCGATGTTTATCTTTAACAAATCCCGTACCTCCTGTGTTTGGATTAACCTATGTCCCATAATCTCTTTCTCCTCAAAAGTTGAAAAAATTAGATTTCCCTAAAGTTCTGTTTTGTAAAAATTAAAGCTTTGCTAAGAGACTAGCAAAAGATAAGCATAGGGGTGTGATAAACGTCAGTTTATCATCATTCTTATGTATTAAAACAAACTTAGCTCTTAGGGTTTTCCTCCGCAAATGGGTTTTTGGGTTGCATTTAGGCATCAATTAGGTTAGGCATGCATTGCATTTTTTATTATGTTTTTGATGTATTTTTTGTGTGTTAGTGATAAACAAATTATTAGATCCCTAGAACCCTAGCACTCAAGAAGGTAACTGGTGAATGAGAAGCTCAAACTAGTTGGAACTCAGCTTGATCAAGCTTACCAAAATTGGAATCCAGCTCACTTGAAATAGGGTTAACTCATCCTAGCTCCATTCAGCTCATCTCAGCTGAATGGCAACTCAAGAGAGCTCATCTTAGCTCACCTTAGCTCAAGTCAGCTCAAAACCAGCTCAACTTAGCTAAGTCTAGCTCATCTCAGCTTCCATCAGTTCACTAGGAGCTCTAGCTAGCTCAATTAAGTTGACTAGAGTTCACCTCAGCTCAGGACCAGCTACATCCAACTCCACTCAACTCTAGCAAGCTGAAGATGACTTCATCTTTCCTTAGGAAGCTCAAGTCCAGCTCCCAGGGACTCAACTTAGCTCAACTTAGTTGAGCTAAGCTACCTTAGCTACTTTAGCTAGCTAGGTCCTCCCCGGGAGCATCAGACCTAGCTCACCTCAACTCCTTTCAGTAGAATCCAGCTTGGTTTAGCTTGGCTTAGAAGCTAGCAAAGAACTAGCAAGCTAAGCCAGCTAAAGTAACTCCATGCCACCCTCTTCAGCAGCTACCAGCTCTAGTTCAGCTCCAGACTTCTTCTGTCCAGCTCCTCCCCTCAAACCCTAGTTCCATTTGCCTACTCCTCTACCCTACTACCAGCTAAGCTAGCTTAGCTAAGCTCCAGTTCCCTTGACCATCCACCACCCTAAAACCCTACCTAACTAGCTCCACCAACTAAGCCCACTTAAGACCACCTAAGCTAGCTCCACCTCCACTCCAAGTTGGCGCCACCACCATCACCACCTTTCACCCCTCAACCACGACCAAAGGGCACCAAGAAGTTGGCGCCAAAACCACCCTAACTACCCCCGTTTTTGGCTCCAACTTCACCTCCCATATCCACCCTACACCTACCCACCTTCTAGAAGCCTCCCATAGTTGGCGCCAAAACCATGGCACCTCTCCATGGTGGTTCCAACCTATGGTGCCTCTCCACCACCATAACCACCACCACCACATCCCTTAAAGTGGTGCCAAACACCATCCACCATAGGATCCCCTAACCACCTCCTAGAACCCATCCTAGCCCTACATCTAACCCACGCCAACTACCCCCTTCTCCACCTCTATAAAAACCCTCCTAACCACCACTAAAAACTCATCCTCCCATAGTATATTTTCCACTCTAATTCCACCCATAACCCACGGCCAAGGAGAAGGAAGAGAGAAGAAGATTAAGGGGGCACATCACCCACCCCCTTGGTGCCTTCTTCCCATTCCTTCACCTTGTGCCACGCCTAGGAGGAGGAGCAATCCATCACTAGGAGGATGGCCAAGCAAAGGTGGAGTTTTTAGGGTGGACATCCACCCTTGGGAGAAGCAAGTGCACACCCCCCCCCTGGGCTTGCAACTATCTTGGAGGACACCTTCCTGGAGGAGCCTTTCAAGGAAGGAGAAGGAGCACTCTTTTCAAGTCAAGGAGAAACTCTGCTTGGAGCAAGAAGCCCCCTCTTCTTCACCATCTTATATAGAGGATTTGTGTTTTTCTTTTATTGTATTCTCAAGTAGAGTAGAAGCATTCCTCTATAGGTTTTGTGTAAACAATTTCCATCAATTCAAGTTGCCTTCGGTTATCTTTTTGTTGCATAGTCTTTTAGAATTTTTGTCTAGCAATTTTTTCTCTCCCTCTCCCTAATTACTTTAGGCCTCCACGTGCCTAGGGTGAGCTTAGGGAGAGGCTCTACTTGTCACCTTAGTAGTAGTGTAGTGAATTAGTCGTAGGCTATTTTCTCGTTATCAACAATTCACGTGTTTCCCATTATTTCAAAACTATAAAAATTATAAATTTGAAAAGATCAAAAAGAAAGTTGATTTCTATTTCCAAGTAAGAGACATTTTGCAAACATTTGACCTCCTTGGATGACCCTAGATACTCCCCTATCTAGGTTTTATAAATTTAAAAGTGACTCAATTTTTATGCATTACAATGATAAAACCCTAATTTTACAAACCACATAAAAATCCGATTAATGACCAGTAGTGACATGATGCCTCTGCAACCCATCTTGGTTGTAGAAGTGTTCGACATTTGGGGCATCAATTTTATGGGCCCTTTTCTGAATTTACATGGCTTCTAGTACATACTGCCAACTGTTGACTATGTCTCAAAGTGGGTCGAAGCCATCCCAGTGAGACGGGCTAATCATAAAACTGTCATTGCTTTCGTATGGGAGTTCATCTTTGCGAGGTTCGGAATACCCCGTGCTTTGATTAGTGACGGTCGAAGCCACTTCATCCACGCACACTTTAGGTCATTACTAAAGAAATATGGGGTACATCACTGTATAGCCACCTTCATGGTAAGAAATATGGGGTCATACTAAAGAAATATGGGGTCATTACTAAAGGAATGTCGCCGTATCATATGGTGTATGGTAAGGCCTATCACCTTCTTGTCGAGTTGGAGCATCACGCCTTTTGGGCGATGCGAAGGTGTAATTTTAACCTCGTTGCGGGATGTTATGAAAGGAAGCTCCAGCTTAGCAAATTAGAAGAGATCCGGCAGGAGGCCGATGAGAATGCATCAATATACAAGGATAAGACCAAGGCCTTTCACGACCGCCACATCTGGAGGAAAGAGTTCACACCCAACCAGCAAGTCTGGTTGTTTGATTCACGACTAAAATTCTTCGCAGGGAAACTCAAGTCCAAGTGGACTAGCCCATATATCGTGATTCACCCCTATCCTAATGGGGCGGTCCAAATCATGGACCCAAAATCTAGGCATGTTTCTATGGTAAATGGCCAATGCCTCAAGCCATTTATGGCCCATGAACCTCCTCCTGCTGACGAAATAATTCATTTTATTGAGGACATCTGATGGAGTTTTTGCCTAGCTAAAGGCATTAAACTCAGCATCTATAAATAACATTTGATGTCTTCCTATATATAGCATATTTTCTTTTAGCATATTTTTCTGCATATTACATATCGTCAAGTTGGTCGGTGCAGAATGTAAAATTTCAGGAGAAATTCCAGGTGATTTCTACCCCTTATTCACTGTTGTAATTTATTTTCTTTTATATTCATGCATGAGGACATGCAAGAACTTAGGCATTTGGGGGTAAATACAGCAAAACTGAAAAATTTTTATGCCAACATATAAGAAAACCTCAGAGAAGCATGTTAACTATACTTTAGGGTCCTAAAATTAAGAACAACCAACTCCACCTCCAGTGCCTGCATTGGAGCTAGAAATCATTTGCAACAGTCATTTCCAACTCACCCGCTCACCTTTCTGTTCTAAATTTAGGACCAAGCTGAATGTAACCCGAAAAGGGAATTTTATGAGGTACAAATGAAAGAGGTTACTTGTATATAGCATATATACATATTGCGTGCATGAATAAGATTTTTATCAAGAGGATGCATTAGGATTTTATCCTCTAGTTGATTCCTATAATATGGAATCCAGTACAATTTTCACACTTACACGTAGATTTTACAATAGATTCACAGTGAAGACTGATAAACATCTTTAGTCTGTCGAGAAGAAGTAGTGCTTCTTTTCCTGAACCCCTAGATAGTGTTTTGGGAGGCAAGCGAATCTTCTTCTAAATCCACCAAATGGTGTAAGATGAGAATAGAGAGTATTGGTGCTCTAAGATTAGTGCAAGGAATCCAGAATTTTGGATAATTGAGTGGTAATACTCAGAGTTAGGCACAGTTTCGCTCTCGGTTCCCGCGTATAAAATTTGTGCGAATTCTTGAGAGCCACCAACCAAGGCAAACACGTGGAGATAGAGTTCTAATAAAACTAGGACTAAGGTGGATGGTTACGACCATTCTTTACAGAATCCTCAGTTGAAGGAGGGTATTGATGTCAAGGTCAGGAATACACTGTCCTATCCGTCTCTTTCCGGTGCCGAGAGTAGGCACGTCCACCAAATAAGCCACCCAATATCTCTTCAACACCACCAATCCATAATAATGCCTTCTGAATAAAATTCACATATGTCATGTGCTGTATTGAGTTGTGTGAAAAGAATTATTAGAAAATAAAATAAAAAATGAGAAAAAGAAAAGAAAAAAAAAGAGAAAGAAAAAGAAAAAAAAAGAAAAAGAAAAAGCAGAAAAAGAGTTGAGTGTCTAGTGTTTATTTCAGTTGCAGTGAGGCAATACCACCAAATATACTTGAGATCCACCAAATATGAGCTTAACCTACCTTTTCTATGTTTTTGACCACCCAAATACTGGTTGAGAAAATCTGACTTAGTGTTAGGGTTATGGAAACTCAATTAAAGTGTTAATGTCAAGTGAGACCACCAAATACGGATCATATGTGTGAATCTGGTGGATTGTGTGCTCTAAAAAAAAAGAGGAAAAGAAAAGAAAAAAGAGATAATACAAAGGAACCAAAAGAGAGCATAGCTTTTCTCATCTTTCTCTGAGTTGAGTTACTTAATAATTTGGGAATCTAGATTCTGTAGTACTAATCTCTATGTAGCATTAAATGAGAGTGAGCCACTAAATAAACGTCTATTTTTCTCAGACATTCTCTACCCAAGCTTAAAGCCAGGGTGGAATTCATAGAATATTCTGAATACCCCGAGGGAAGAAGGCCACCTATCCTGCTAGACTTTTACTAGGGGTCAAGTACAGACTTTAGAGGTAAATTAGGTCTTTCACTCGAATCCGTTGCAAAAGCTACATTGCTACACTTTCACGGTTGTCTGGATTTCTAGATTTTAGGATGAACATGAGAAGGAAAAGAATTTCTAGGCATACACTTGATAAAAGTAATCAGTCCTTTAGGGACTCTTCTGTAAATAACTTAGTCTTGTAGTTGCTAAGGACTAGCAAGATTTAGGCATGGGGGTATAATTGCGCAGTAATCATAGGTCTTAATTAACCTAAATTAGGATAGAACTTAGCATAAGCTAGTGTAATCCATGCATACATGAGCGTTAATTGCATCTTTACTGCTTTCCCTTAGCTATGCATGAAATAATGATATAATGTACTAATTAAGTCCATTATATAAATTACAGGTAATAAGAAGCTCAGGAGCTGGATCTAAAGTTGGATTTGAAGCTAGATTTGAAGCTGGTGATGCAACAGAGTTGGAGCAGAACATTAGAATAAAATGTAGTAGATAAATAATGTAAGGGTTGAGGTATATTACTCTATTAAGTAAAAGTAAGGTAGAGTTAAATCATGAAGAACTTAAGATCATTCCTAGCCCTAGGATAGCCCTAGAAGCCTTCCCAAGCCTTAACCACCCTTAGATTAGGTCACCATAGCCTAGAAAACCCCAAAACCCTAGTTCCAGGCCTTATCTGGACGTCTAGATAAGTTATTGGACGTCCAGGACCCTTAGCCACAACCCGCACACCTTAAACCCATGTCTGCAGTGTTATTGGACATCCAAACACTTGGTCAGACATCCAATTTCTGCAGAATCCCCAAGACAGAACCCTGATTCTTCCCTGACTCAAAATGGACGTCTAGACAAGAGGTTTGGATTTCTGATTTTTGAGTATAAGACATCTGACACTCTTATTGGACGTCTAAAACTGCTCTCCAATCTCTGTTTTGGAATTCAAGCTTGGATCTTGAGTTCCTAGGTCCCTAAACCCAATTCCAACCCCTTAGGAACCTAAATTGAAGTACCTTAATCCTAGTTCACCACCTATAGACCTTCCTAAGAACCTAATTAGGTTCTCATTAAGCTTAATTGACTTGGATCATGGTCAATTACAATTGCCTAGTCAATTGGACTCATAGAATCCAATTGAGATCAGATCTCAACCCACATAAGTCCAATTGGACTCAGTGAGAGTCCAATTGACCTAAGCCCAACTTAATTGACTAATCTCACTCTCAATTAGGTTTACACTCACTTAATTAAACTTAGTACAAGTTTAGGGTTTACAACCCTAATTTTAGGACCTACCCTAACCCAAACCCTTAGGACCTAACCTAGACCACTAGACCACCTAGCCACCTAGGTCACACACACATGTTCACGCACACCCACACCCACCTAGAGCCTTCTAGGCTCTTCCATGGGTGGCGCCACCTTGGATGCTAATTATAGCAACCAAGGAAGGGTCTTTTCTTAGATCTACTTTTTGTGGATCTAAGAACCACCTCCACCTCACCTTGGATGGCCACACTTGGAGCTCTCTCTAGAGAATTATACACCTCTCTAGAGAGATTGCCAAGGGTCTATAAAAAGATCCCATAGGTGGCCATTTGCACCCATCTTGGCTTCATCTTGGCATTTGGCTTCATTCCACCTCCTATTAGCATAATTCCACCTCCACTCTACCTCCATCCCCACGAGTTCCACCACGATGGCCATCACCATCTCCACGTCGAGAGCCTAGATCACCTCTCCTTCCTCCCTCGAAGGGCCGGCCTACGCACCATTGGTTGCCCCTCCTCCCAACCACCTCAAAGGCTATTGGAGACCACCTCCGAATGCCCTTCCTTCTGCTAGCTAGATAGATAAGTAGTTCTTCTAATTTTTCTACCTTATTTTATGCTTAGTAGTGTAGCTATCTCTCTCCCTCCTGCATGGTGCATTTGCAATCTTTCGTAGATCCACACGTGTATGCATTTTCTGGTAGCTAATAATCTTTTAAGATTTCATGTACAAGCTTTCCTCCAGCTTCGCTCTGCAACCGCCATCATGCAATCAATGAAAAATCTCTGAGTTCTTTCTATATATATATCTATGTGTGAAAAATCACCATGAGCTTGCTTGCAATATCTTTCTTGTGATAATAAGTTTCCTGCTTTGATTTCTGACATTATTGCAACAGCATGTCGTGCATGAATACGTAAATAATTACAAATTGGCATGCATTTTTAAGTGAGTAGAGAGGAAATGACCAAAATCAAGATTAACATCTCCATAAAACGCCTCCTAGAGACAAACAATCGGGACTCAGTCTCGTTAATCTAGAAATATTTTTGTCGAGAGGATTTCGCAACTATATTACAAGGTACAACATTGTTTTCAAAACAGTGATCAAGCTATGATATTGTGAATTTTATGTTATAAATGAATTGATGACAATTTTATAGTGGTTTTATGAGATAATTATGTAGTTGTTTAGTAAAAGATGTTAATAAATGGTTGTTTGGGTCATTAACCTTATTGTTTATGTATATTTAGTCAATGATCATCTATGATCAGGGAGTAGCATGTCTGCCTGCAACTCATGATTGTAACCAAGGTGGATACAACTTAGGGTTTTCTATTTAGTATACCGAATGTTGAGGATTCCATCCGTAGGTGTCACAGGTCAAAAAGCGAGCTATCTAATGTAGATGACAACTTACCTTGAGATGAGGTTACCTACGAGGTTATTTTGAAGTCATTTGCCGATTGCGTCCTACGTTGTGGATCCATGAGATAGGAAAGATATCGCTAGCCTCGATTGCATCTAGTTGGAGGGATATTATGAGAGCCTAGATCTGACATAACTTGGGCATTCAATGTAACGACAAAAACCCTACCATCCAAACTAATCAAGTGGAATCTTAGTCATCGAGTACAATAAGCAAGCACAAACAGGATTGAAGTTGTTCATTGGGCTTTCGTCGAGTTTTAAGGAAATTGTGTTGTAGCACAGTCGACAAATAGCTCTCAAACAGATAAAATTTATTACTCGAAATCTAAATTGAAGTCCGAGGTCGAACACATGGAGCAAATATGGAATTCATGTGGTAATCTTTAATTGCATATAAATGAGTACCATAATTGAAACATAAAAGAGATATTCAATGAATAATATCTACTCAAATTGATAGTCAATTATAAGCATGAGTATTTCAATAGATCACAATGATAAAAATAAATCTAAGACAAAATAATGGTGATTTAGATCACCAATTATTAGCCTTAATTAAGCATATATATCAACTACTCATTATACTCAAATATATGAACAGTGCCCTTCAATCAAAAATGTCACGCAAGATAAGTAACCAAATGTTTCCATAGTGGCCTTAATATCTCAATGCTTTAGAATTTAGATGACAGAACCAAGCATCAGACGACTTAAAGTGCATAATGCTTAAGACTTCTCAAAGCCTGTCTTCTCTTCAGCTTCTCTTCTTCTGCTTCTTCTTTCACGAGCTTTCTCTTTCTCAGACCTTCCTTCTCTTTCTCTTCTAAGCCTTTACTTCTTCAGAGCTTCCCTTCTTCTCAGCACAAGGGATCCAAATCCCTTCAGCGATTAAGTGTTGCATAGGGGTAGACCTTCAAAGAGCAAACCCCCCCAGCTCTCTATCTGTTTCTTTCCTCCTCTTCTTTCTCTCACATAATCGGGCTTATTATTGGGTATGTGGATCATGTACAGTGACCAAGGCTACCAGTTGTGTGTAGTAGTTGAGGAGTGCACATAGGTAGGTTAAGAGGATGTGCGGGTAATGGGGACCCGACCCTCGAGACTTGGGCGATAGTGCCTATGCATGAATTCAATATATCTCGCTTAGATGGCTCTACCGCTTTCGAGGTGGGACTATGTTAGTCCCTCTCCTTCACACAGCAGCAGCAAAGGTGGACTTTGTTTAATTGGCATAGTTGCTGAGGTCATCTCGCGTAATTGAGGACCTAGAGAGGTTTTGGCCTGGAGTCTGCATAGCTTGGCACTGGAATTGAGGGAGATTGCGACTAGAGATGGACGGACGTCGTCGGAGATGGCTCAAAAGTGTTGCCGAAGGATGTGGAGTGCGATGGCGATGTCCATATGGTGAGTGGAAGCATATGGTGGTCGGGCGAACTCGGAAGAGGTGAGCGGAGGTGAGTGTGTTCGGTGGGGTGTTCGAACGGATGAATCAAGGGATTAGGTGAGGAGTTTTGTGTGATAAGGTGAGGTGGATCTTTTGGAAGTGGAGCAGGTGTATTTGGTGGTGTGTAGCATTAGGGAGGCGTCAACGGAGCTTCACCGAAGATGGAGAGGAAGAAGCGTGGTCGTCGGTCGAAACAAGATTTTAAGGGGCTAAGGAGATTAAGGAGGTGAAGAGGAAGATGCTAGACCTAGCTATGGGATGAAGGGGTGAAGGTTTGCACCAGCTTTGATTGGCCAGTCACAAGGAAGATGAAATCTCCGGTGAGAGGGCGGTGAGGAAAGAGAGGGTCGGAGAGGCTCTTGCTGGTATCACAGAGAGCGGACAAAGGAGAAGAAGGTAGTTCCGCTGCCTATGGTATGTGGCAGTGGGCGAGGAAGTTGGGGAAGAGAGCTCGTCGGAGCTTGTCAAAGGAAGCCAAAGGGAGAGGTCTTTGGTGAAGAGGTGCAGCCAAACCAAGCTACATTGAGAAGGCAGGAGTTCCAGAGCTTAAATCGAGCTCCAAAGAGGGCTCTAGATTAAGAAAGAGCTTTGATTTGCTCTTTAGGAAATCAAGAAGCACCCATTGATTTTGTGTGTTTGCATGCATGAATCAAAGGGTTTTAGGAGTTATGATTTATCCCAATAGGTTTGTCTAGGTGTGAACATCAATCCCACCAAATTTGGTGGGATTTGGTGATGATTTGAATAGGGTTCGTGGAGGTCAAAGCTTACGTGGAGGTTGGGTTTGACCTCAATGGCAGAAGGGGGTTATTTGTGAAGGAGATGACCAAGTTGGGGGCCTCTTTGAGAATATATCAAAAGCTAAGGGGCCGATTGAAAGACAAAGAGAGTCGACTGGACTAGAATGTAAACTAAGTTAAGATGATCTCTGATTTAGCCCAAATTTTGCTACAAACCTAATTTGGATCCAAGGAATCTGATGGTGAAGTCAGATTTTGGTTTTGACAAAGTTTGGCTAGGTAATTTACGTAGAAACCCAAATTAGGGTAATTTCCTATCTGAGACTCTATTTTAAGTCAAAATGGGCCAATGGTCAAATCAAAGATACCAAACCTTATTGAATATTTTTCTATGATTTTTAGAAGGTTTAGGTGAATTTAATCTTAACCAAAACCTCTGTTATTTAAGCGGGTATGAAATTAGGGTTTCGAGTGTTCGTTAATTCTCGAAATGTGTGAAAACCCATTTCTATTTGCATAAACCCTCTTGTTAGTCATTAATGCTCATTTGACTTTCATTTAACCCCCAGAAAACCCCATGATTACTCTGCATTTATGATCTTCTGTTAAAACTATAGATTTATCTCTGTTTTAATGCACTCTTCTCAGAAAAGATATGCAATGAATTATGACTCTTTGGCGGTTATACAGGAGCAGTTGTCAATTGATTCTGCTTAATTAAAGCTAGTTATGGCTGATGATGACGTTATCATCATACCCCCATGCCTAACTTTTGCTAGTCCTTAGCAAAATCATATGGAAGGAACTAGAGTTCTAGACCTTACATTGATGTTCAGCTACTTGATTTCTTTTCTCTAGAGATTAGGTCAGAATGCTAATAATAGGCCTAGAGATACTCAAGTATCAATCAAGATCCAGACCTGATTAGCTTTAGTTTCAGTCTGCCGCGAAGGTTTCTAAGGCCCGCAAAAACTACCTAGAGGTTCGTTGAACCAAGCGGTTAAAGCACCCGTGTGTAAACATAACAGGTCCAGGTTCAGTTTTCCAGTGCATTTTTTTTTGTAATAGAGAGGGATAGAAGTAGATTTTTTATTTGGAGAGTTTTCCCTCTATTTTATTTTTATATTTCCATAGATCTAGCCTCGAATTGGCCCTAAACACAGTTTGTACTGGATTCCTTATCCCCACCATCAATTCTCGAAGGGTCCCTGGCTTTCAATGCTTCAAGATAGCACCGGCCATGGCAAACCCCAGAACCCTGGCTTTCGACACTTCGAGATAGTGTCACCCATGGCATTCTGTAACTAAACTCAGCCCTGGAAATCGACATTTCGGGATAATCCCGCCCATGGCACCTGAACTAGCACAAGGTGCTTACATGCCCCTGGTAGGATATTTAGATATCTTAGGAGACAAGCACTGAGGAGACGATATGTTATTATACATCTTCGAGGGGAATTTCCCACCTCTCCGCATCGAGAACTCATCCAATTAAATTGTGTTGTCGAGCCGCTCTTAAGCTAGATCTTTGAGATGATTTTTCAGAACAGAACACTTTTGGCAGATTTTTCTTTATTAAGCATACTGAACCAGACTAAGTGTGTGATTTTTGGGTGCTTAGGTTACTAGGTCCCGTAAACCAAAGGGTAGGCAACGGGGTCAAATAATCCCTAAGCCTTAGACCTAATACATCAGCTTCGCACTTTCCTCAACCTCTTAAGGATTAATCCGGATCTTAAGTGATACGTGAATGTTTAAGCCCTAAAACAAGTCCAAGAGGCCTAAGATCAGCATTCATACTAATCTCCTTGTGTCTTTGTCATTTCAGGACTTAATTTTTTTCTTTTGATTAGGTCTATAACTTAAGTGATTTCCATGATCAAGTGTTAATGACTATCATTTTTGTTCTTGAATGTTGCTCCTTTTTGACATTTAAACTCTCTCCTCTTTTTCTCCTAATGAATGATATGCAATCAATTCTCAAAATTTTCCTCCCATTTCCATTCTTCTATTCTTTTTCAATTTTTTATTTTTTTGTTTTTTTGAATATGATTTTTTTTTTGAGAGAACCCTCAGAGAATTGCATTTCCATATGTCTTCACTTTAACACCCCCCATGCCTAAGTTTTGGAATGTCCTCATTATAAATCGGAGGATATGTAATCAGCTTGGTTCAAGGATTAAAACAAGGTCAAAGGGTGGGTGAACGGATCGGGATGATTGTTGCGGACGATTTCAAGCTTTGATACGAATACCAAAGGTGGAGTCAATTATTCTAACGGTGAACTTTAAGTGCAATAGGAGTGTAGCTCAAAATATGATCAGAAGGGTCTTGGGTTTTTGGATTGACGAGTTACCTCCCATTAAGCGCTAAATTCAATGCTTTTAGTCGAGTAGAAGGTGATCAAGGAGAAGGAGTGGTCAAATCAGATGAGTTTTGTAGAGCAAGCACCTTGATCAAAAGCCTGGTTGGTCCAACCAGGTGCGACTAATGATGCAGCCCAAACCCAATCAGTCTGGTGGGTAGATGGATGGGAATCACTAGATGCGGAGTGATGAGAACCTCATTATGAACCCTAACTAGCACATTTTGACCTAAATAGGTGTACAAAAGATCCTACAAAACTTAAGGGAAAGCCTAAATCAGAGAATTACAAATTTAAGTATAAAATAATTCACAAGAGGTAAAACTGTAATTTTACCAGTGCAGTACATAAATGGGATTTCTAAGGGTCTAGACACAAGTTAAATGGGCTTAATAAGAGAGAAAGTGGGATGATTTGGTCTGAAAAGGATTATAACGACATCTAGGAATTAAATGACATTCTACAACCCTAAAATAAATCCACTTTAATTCACAAAGTTCTAGGAAAGATAAAAATAAATTAAACCCTCTAAAATTCATGAAAAAATATCCCCTAAGGTTTATAACCTTCAATTTGGCCATTGGAACCTATCTTGACCTAGATTGAGATCCATACCTAATTTTTGACCTAATTTGGGTTTTGTGCAAAATGTTCAGTCAAACGTGGTCAAACCTAAAATCCAACTTCACCATTGGGTTCCTTAGATCCAAATTAGGGTTATACCAAAATTTGGACCTAAGGAAAGTTTGCCTTGACCCACTTTACAAATTGATCGTCAATAATTACTTTCTGACCCTTAACCTTTTGAACTCTTGCAATTACCCCCTCAACATTCCCGTCGTTTTCTGCAAATCTGTCCCTCTGCCACCGCAGCAGCAGACCATACCTCTGGAGACTTCGCGCGAAGGATGGCACCGCGCAGGGCATGGGAGCTGGCCCCAGAAACGAGAGGAGGGTCCCTTGCGTTGTCCTCTTCCGCATGGACCACCTCCCTTGCCCTGCCGGCACCCATACCTCTCGTGGGAACGAGCGAGAGGTATGGGTCTCTTTTCCGGCCACGTCTCCGGTGACCAGCTGTAACGACCCGGTTCCCGAGTCCCTACGAGACACGAGAACCGGACCGACTCGACTAATCCCAAGACCCAGTCGTCCAACGAGGAAGTAACCAAAAGACAGTAAAATAAACCACATTCAGCATGAATATAACTAACAGTAAGAAAGTACAGCAGTAAGGAAAGAAACTACTACAGTAGGCACCACCACAACAGTAAAACAACATTTATCATATAACAAAACTGCAGGTAAAGAAGGTACAGCGGAAACAAAACTACTCACTAGAACAGAAACAAAAGAAGGTACAAAGCTGTGGCAACTCTACTGGACCCTACTCGGCCCAGCGTCCTCTGCAGCCGCCGACCCTGGCTGCTCAACACCTGGTCCTGAAAAAGGTAACGAGTGTAACACGTCAGCAAAACGCTGAGTAGAGTGGCAAACTAACTAAAGGCAATAGTAGAGTGTACAGTAGCTGTTATGTTCTATTACTTTCTTTTATTTACATCTTTCAATTTTTCTCACTATTTCATTTACTTCTCAGATCCTTTACTTGATCTCGAATGTCCTCGTGGGACGATCTTGATTGCAGTCTTTTCCAAAAGTAGAAGTAGCACGTGGTGCTCTCCTGGCCAGGAGAGTCCCCCGTGGTGATCCTACCCTCAGTCAACCACCCCAAGGTCACTGACAGACGTAACGGTGACTACGGCACGCGTGATAAACGCACAGGTAGCTAGCCCGTACTGGCACGCGGTCAGTCGTTTCCGTTAACGGGTGCGCCCAAAGCACAGCACGGAACCAGGGCAGAGCCCTCTCAGTAACAGGGGTCCAACCCCTCCACAGTAACCAAACCGGGGCCTTGCCCCTCCACAGTCCGTGCACCCTCGTCTGACTACCCTGGTTTGCCCTAGTGGGCCTAACAAGTCGGTGAAGGAGGCTAGCAGAACCCCGGGGCCCGTGGGGTAGCTAGTACTCTCCTAACACTACTAGCTCTCCTCGGTACTACGTACACGAGGGCCAACAAGTCGGTACAGAGCGGCCAAGCCTAACCCCGGGTCCCTGGGGCGGCTGGCCCCACTCTGCACTAAAACAGGTACAGGTACTTCCCTTGGTACTGCGTACCCAAGAGACAGTACAAACTACATCTCAGTTCCATTCCTTTTCTTTCCAGGAGTTCCACTCCTAATTCCCCGTAGGGTTCCAGCTCTTTATCTCAGAACATCATATGTCTCACTTTCCAGATTCTCGTTCTCACATTCCATGATCTCAACATGATTCTTTATGCATAACAGGCAGCTGTTAATTAAATTTACAGGCAGCTTTATATATATTCCTTTCCATTTTTCCAAGACTGCAGTAAATGTACATTCCACTAGTTTTTCCATCCTAGGATTCATGCCATATCCTAGGATCTATCATACAATCTAGTTTTCCGGCCCTAGGATTCATGCAACACCTAGGAGCTATCATTCCATATATTTCTCATTCCTAGGATTCATGCAATGCCCTAGGTTCTAGTTATGGTTCCATACTTTAACAGATTTTATTAATACTTAAAACCACTCTACCAGGTACAACGGGAGTAATGGGGGCGTGGTCGGGAATCCCGCGCGTCTCCGCGACTCTCAAGACGGCAACCGAACGAGGTCCTATCACAAGGATCAAACACAAGGAGTGTCTCAAAACAGTGTATAGCTACTGTAGGCGGGTAGAGGAATAAATTCTGAAATGAACGCAACTCGAATCGCGGAAAACGGAGCCCAAACGGGCCCTAACGGGTCGAGAAAGACAATACTGTGCAAAATCAGACGTCTGGAACTCCTTCCAGACGTCTTAAACGGTGGATCAGAGAATTACCTGTTCGGCTTGGTTCCCCGGACGTCCAGAAGTCTGTGGGGACGTCTCTCCTAGATCCCAGACGTCCGATGGTCTCTCCGGACGTCTGGAGGTCACTCCCGCCGTCTGGTACAACTTCCAGACGTCTGATTCGCAAAGGATGACGAATCCGAGCACCTGCGCACAGCCAACCCTCCTCCCTCAGTACGGTCAGTAGACAAAAAGAAGGAGAAAGCGGAACTCACCTTTCAGACGTCTGTATGATCTCACAGACGTCGACCTTGTCGTCTGGATATCAGTCCAGACGTCTGATTCTGGAGATTTTTCCAGAATCAGAACCTCGCTCGGCCTCCGCTCGCGACGCCGCCCGCGTCGCACCTCGCGCGTCCGCTACTCCGCCCGCAGCAGGTCCCTCTCCGCGACGCTCTGCGCCCCCTGCGCCCTCCGCCGGCCGGCCAAGCCGCTCCCGGCGAGCTCGCCCTCACGGCAGAGCCCCGCCCTCGCACGCCGCAGCTCCTCCGCGCCTACTGCGGCCGCCGCTGCCGCTGCGCCCTCGCGTCCGCTCGCTCTCGCGCACAGGCAGGAGAGAAGGAGGAAGATGGTGGAGACGGGAGGGGAGGCGCGCCCCCTCCCCCTTTTAACGCCGCGCGGAGAGGAGGGAGAGACGGTCGCAGTCGCCTGCAGCCGCAGAGAAGATGCGGGATCGCAGGTCTGCGCGCACAGGCGCGCAGACGAATATCCCGTGCGAGCATAACTGTTCGCCAGACGTCTGTAAACTATCCCGGACGTCTGGTCAGACGTCCGGATGTGATCCCAGACGTCTTTACAGATGTCTGGGCCACCTCCCAGACGTCTTAAAAGACGTCTGGGGCACGCGCTCGTTACAATATAACAAACTCAAAGGAAGTTTCGTCCCCGAAACTTGCGCCAACTAGGGTGCGGAAAAAGGATGTCCAAATAACCATAACAAACTCAAAGAGGACCGAAACCGGTCCGAAAAGACGTACCCGCGAAAAGCTCTGGGTACCGCTCCCTCATTGCCGCCTCAGGCTCCCAGGTAGCCTCCTCGTACCGCTGGCTCCTCCACAAAACCTTTACCAGGGGTACTTGCTTTCGTCTCAACCTGCGGACGGCTCGGTCTAGGATCTGCACTGGCCGCTCGGGGTAGGTCAGGTCGTCGCTCACCTCGACGCTCTCGTGACTCAGTACGTGGCTGGGATCGGCTACGTACTTCCTGAGGTTGGACACGTGGAACACGTCGTGCACACCAGAAAGCTGCGGGGGAAGGGCAAGTCTGTAAGCAACGGGTCCAACCCGCTCCAGGACCTCGAAGGGCCCCACGAACCTCGGCGCGAGCTTCCCTCTCACCCCAAACCGCTGTAAGCCCTTCATGGGCGAAACACGAAGAAAGACGTGGTCCCCAACCTCGAACTGCACCTCTCTGCGTCTGCGATCTGCGTAGCTCTTCTGTCTGCTCCTGACAGTGCGGAGTCGTCTGTGGATCTGTTCAACTACCTCCTGACTCTGCCGGATCAACCTGGGGCCAACCTCCCACTTGGTCCCCACCTCAACCCAACTCAAGGGTGCCGTGCATTTCCGTCCGTACAGAGCCTCGTAGGGAGCCATGCCGATGCTCGAGTGATAACTGTTGTTGTATGCAAACTCTGCCAGGGGCAGGTGCTCCTCCCAAGAGCCCCTCCAGTCTAGTACACAGGCACGCAAAAGATCCTCAAGTGTCTGTATCGTGCGTTCCGACTGTCCGTCCGTCTGGGGGTGGTAAGCCGTGCTAAACCTCAACCTCGTCCCCAAAGCCTGCTGAAACTCAGCCCAAAACTGGGACGTAAAGCGGGTATCCCGGTCGGATACGATCTCCCGCGGAACTCCGTGTAGTCGCACCACATCACGGATATACCTCTTTGCCAACTGTGCTGGTCCCAAAGTGACTCGGATCGGCAAGAATCGTGCCGTCTTCGTCAACCTATCCACTATTACCCAGACCGCGTCGTGTCCTCGCTGGGTAACAGGTAAGCCCACCACCAAGTCCATGGTGATGCTCTCCCACTTCCACTCTGGCACTGGAAGCGGCTGAAGCGGCCCTGCAGGCCTCTGATACTCGGCTTTCACCTGCTGGCACACTAAGCACTGCTGCACGAACTCACCCACATCCCGCTTCATCCCTCTCCACCAGAACTCGCGTCTCAAGTCATGGTACATTTTCGTGTTTCCGGGATGTATGGTGAATCTGGAACCGTGTGCCTCCGTCAGGAGCTCTCTCAACAGCTCCTCGTCTCTGGGGACGCACAGCCGTCCCCTCAAGCGTAACACCTGGTCTGTGAAAGAGAAGTCCCCTGGGTCCCCTGACAGTACTCTGTCGCGCAAAGACTGCAAGTACGGATCGGCCATCTGTCCCGTGATGATGAGGTCTATCAACTCTGGTCTGGTCTGCCGTGTCACCGTCACTGCCCCACAGTACCCTCGTAACTCTAGAGGTCGCCAACTGCCCACCTCCTCCAAAAGGCTCCAACTCTGTAACTGTAGACTGGCCAAGCGTGCGGGCGCCTTACGGCTCAAGGCGTCAGCCACCACATTGGCCTTTCCCGGGTGGTAGGAGATGCTGCAGTCGTAGTCCTTCAGGAGCTCCAACCAACGTCTCTGTCTCATGTTGAGCTCCTTCTGGTCAAAAAGATATCTGAGGCTCTTGTGATCTGTAAAAATCTCGAAGGTCTCACCGTACAAGTAGTGCCTCCATGTCTTCAGCGCGAAGA
Organism: Thalassia testudinum; assembly: GCA_037157565.1. NCBI lineage: Eukaryota > Viridiplantae > Streptophyta > Magnoliopsida > Alismatales > Hydrocharitaceae > Thalassia > Thalassia testudinum. The sequence continues at coordinate 57,657,935 of JAZHRO010000055.1, forward strand.
CAACAGCTGCCAACTCTAGGTCGTGGGTAGGGTAGGTATGCTCATGGGGCTTCAGTTGCCGCGAAGCGTAAGCGACCACGTGACCCCTCTGCATGAGCACACCTCCTAACCCCTGCAAGGAAGCGTCCGTGTACACAACGAACCCGCCACTACTGTCAGGAATGGTGAGCACGGGAGTCGAGGTCAACCTCTCCTTCAGCTCCAGAAAACACGCCTCACAGGCGTCTGTCCAAGTGAAAGGCACATCCTTCCGAGTCAACTGTGTCATAGGACGTGCAATCTGCGAAAACCCTCTGATGAACCGTCTGTAGTAACCTGCCAGTCCCAGGAAACTGCGAATCTCAGTGACTGAACGCGGTCTCTCCCACCTGAGCACTGCCTCGACCTTGGCGGGATCCACCGCCAGGCCGTCTCCAGAGATCACATGACCCAAAAAGGTCACCTCCCTCAACCAGAACTCGCACTTGCTGTATTTGGCGTACAACCTGCGTCGTCTCAGAGTGTCCAGAACCATCCGCAAGTGCTGTCCGTGCTGCGTCCGATCCCTAGAATAGATGAGTACATCATCTATGAAAACCACCACAAACTGGTCCAAGTACGGTCTGAACACCCGGTTCATCAGGTCCATGAAAGCAGCGGGGGCATTGGTCAGCCCAAACGGCATGACCAAAAACTCGTAGTGTCCGTACCGGGTGCGGAAAGCTGTCTTGGAGACGTCGGTCTCCCTGATCCTCAACTGGTGGTATCCAGACCTCAAGTCGATCTTGGAAAATACCGTGGCACCCCGCAACTGGTCAAACAAATCGTCAATCCTCGGCAGCGGATATCTGTTCTTGATGGTGACCCTATTCAGCTGTCGGTAGTCCACACAAAGGCGTAGGGTCCCATCCTTCTTCTTTACAAACAGTACCGGGGCTCCCCAGGGAGACGCACTGGGCCTCACGAAACCCTTCTCCAAAAGGTCCTGCAACTGAGACTTGAGCTCTCGCAGCTCAAGCGGTGCCATCCTGTATGGCGCGGTGGAGATGGGGCTGGTCCCTGGTACTAGTGAGATCTCAAACTCGATCTCACGCTCGGGCGGTAGTCCTGGTAACTCGTCTGGAAACACGTCGGGGTACTCTCTGACCACCGGGATGCTCTGGAAGTCTGCCACGGGGCTGTGCTCTGCCACCACACAAGCTAAGAAGCCCTCACACCCCTGGCTCAAAAGTCTCGCCGCCCGAAGTGCCGAAATGCACCTGAAACCTCCGTCCACTGGCTGCCCGTGAAACTCGAAGGAAGGCAACTCCGGAATGGAGAAGACAATCTTCCTCTCAAAGCAGTCAACCAATGCGTGGTAAGCGGACAGCCAATCCATCCCCAGGATCACCCCAAAGTCCTCCATCTGTATCATAATCAGGTCAGCTGGCAGGCTGTGTCCCCCGATGCTGACCCCGCAACCCGTGTACACCTCCTCAGCTACAAACAGCTGACCACTCGAACCTCTGATTACGAACGGGTTCTCTAACAATGTATAATCCTGGTCCAAACTAACAGCGAAACTGTCTGCGACAAACGAGTGCGTAGCGCCGGAATCGAAAAGCGTGTAAACGAGTCTGCCAGAAACTGAAACCATACCTGCTACCACGGATCCCGAAGCTCTGGCGTCCCTGTGTGTTAGGGCGTTGATACGCCCCTCAGCTCTAGGTGCGGACGAAGCAGCCACACTCTGCGTCGGACGGGTAGGTGCTGGCCGGTACCCTCCTCGCGACTGCGGTCCTCCTCCTCGCGCCTGGAAACCGCAGCCTCCTGCGCGCCCTCCAGTGCTCTGCGCGGGAAGTATCTGCTGACCTCCTGCCCTAGATGGGCAGTCCCTCCTGACGTGGCCCGGCTGGCCACACTGGTAGCAGAGGGGAACCCGACTCCCGCCCTCAGTGAGTCCCTGCTGTCGGCTAGGCGGGGGTCCGGTGCTGGCGACTGACCCCTGTCGAGGGCCCCCAAAGGCCACTGATGGCCCTGCACAACGTGACGGCTCTCCTGCGGACGCCACGTGTCTCCGTTCTCGCCGGCCCTGTGAGAAGTCTGGCTGAAAGGGCCTCTTCCGCCCGCCGTCGGTCTCTCGCGCAGACGGGTTGGTCTCCTCGTAAGTCATGGCTGCCTCTACCACTCTCGAAAACGTCGGCAGCTTCAGGGGTTTGACATACCCCCGGATCGCAGGCCGGAGCCCCTCGGTGAACCTCCAAAGGCGCTCCTCCTCAGTGGCTACCGCTGTCACTGCAAAGCGGGACAGCTCCAAGAAACGCGTGCGGTACGCGCTCACGGTCATCGTCCCTTGGCGGAGAGTGTGGAACTCCCGCCTCCTCTGGTCCTGCCACGTCTGGGGAAAGTACTGCTCGCAGAAGAGGGTGACGAACTGGTCCCACGTCGGCTCGTCCCTCTCCTGTCCCCGGACCGCCCTCCACCACCGGTGTGCCGCACTCTCCAGCTGGTACGTGGCAAAGGCCACGCGGCACTCCACCGGGGGGCGAAGGGTGTCGAAGATCTTCTCCAGCTGCTCAAGCCAGTCCTCTGCCTCGGTCGGGTCCTCATCCCCCTTGAAGGAGGGGGGCTTCAGCTTCCGGAACTGTCCGAAAAGCTCGAAGTGGTGCTGTAGGGGAGGTGCTAGTGCACCTCCAGGCGAAGGTGTCTCGTGTACAGAAGTGTCGGAGGAAGGTGGGGGCGGCAGGGGCCCATCCCCTCCCTCGTGTCCAGCGCCGCGTCCGTCGCGTGGCCCCACAGAGGACTCCCCCTCTGCAACCCCAGGAGGAGGTGCTCGGGGCGGTGGGTGGAGCTCCTCTCGTACAATATCCCGTATCAGTCTGGCGAGGTCCTGGGCCTGGATGCCAGGGAGTGGTGGCTGGTCCACCGAGACATCCACGACAGCACGTCCACCTCGCCGACCTCGCCCTCGGCCGCGCCCGCGGCCAGTCTCGCCAGTCCCACGACGAGGCATCTCCTGCAAGGAGACGCGAAACAAAACGGAAACGTCAAAACAGACGGTACCTAACAACACTTCTAAGAGCTCAAGTCAAGAGATATGTTGTGGTGGCTACTCTAGCTATAAACATGTGAATTGGTTATTTTCCAGTCAGTTGATTCACTTCTCGGGACGACCTTGCTCTGATACCATCTTGTAACGACCCGGTTCCCGAGTCCCTACGAGACACGAGAACCGGACCGACTCGACTAATCCCAAGACCCAGTCGTCCAACGAGGAAGTAACCAAAAGACAGTAAAATAAACCACATTCAGCATGAATATAACTAACAGTAAGAAAGTACAGCAGTAAGGAAAGAAACTACTACAGTAGGCACCACCACAACAGTAAAACAACATTTATCATATAACAAAACTGCAGGTAAAGAAGGTACAGCGGAAACAAAACTACTCACTAGAACAGAAACAAAAGAAGGTACAAAGCTGTGGCAACTCTACTGGACCCTACTCGGCCCAGCGTCCTCTGCAGCCGCCGACCCTGGCTGCTCAACACCTGGTCCTGAAAAAGGTAACGAGTGTAACACGTCAGCAAAACGCTGAGTAGAGTGGCAAACTAACTAAAGGCAATAGTAGAGTGTACAGTAGCTGTTATGTTCTATTACTTTCTTTTATTTACATCTTTCAATTTTTCTCACTATTTCATTTACTTCTCAGATCCTTTACTTGATCTCGGATGTCCTCGTGGGACGATCTTGATTGCAGTCTTTTCCAAAAGTAGAAGTAGCACGTGGTGCTCTCCTGGCCAGGAGAGTCCCCCGTGGTGATCCTACCCTCAGTCAACCACCCCAAGGTCACTGACAGACGTAACGGTGACTACGGCACGCGTGATAAACGCACAGGTAGCTAGCCCGTACTGGCACGCGGTCAGTCGTTTCCGTTAACGGGTGCGCCCAAAGCACAGCACGGAACCAGGGCAGAGCCCTCTCAGTAACAGGGGTCCAACCCCTCCACAGTAACCAAACCGGGGCCTTGCCCCTCCACAGTCCGCGCACCCTCGTCTGACTACCCTGGTTTGCCCTAGTGGGCCTAACAAGTCGGTGAAGGAGGCTAGCAGAACCCCGGGGCCCGTGGGGTAGCTAGTACTCTCCTAACACTACTAGCTCTCCTCGGTACTACGTACACGAGGGCCAACAAGTCGGTACAGAGCGGCCAAGCCTAACCCCGGGTCCCTGGGGCGGCTGGCCCCACTCTGCACTAAAACAGGTACAGGTACTTCCCTTGGTACTGCGTACCCAAGAGACAGTACAAACTACATCTCAGTTCCATTCCTTTTCTTTCCAGGAGTTCCACTCCTAATTCCCCGTAGGGTTCCAGCTCTTTATCTCAGAACATCATATGTCTCACTTTCCAGATTCTCGTTCTCACATTCCATGATCTCAACATGATTCTTTATGCATAACAGGCAGCTGTTAATTAAATTTACAGGCAGCTTTATATATATTCCTTTCCATTTTTCCAAGACTGCAGTAAATGTACATTCCACTAGTTTTTCCATCCTAGGATTCATGCCATATCCTAGGATCTATCATACAATCTAGTTTTCCGGCCCTAGGATTCATGCAACACCTAGGAGCTATCATTCCATATATTTCTCATTCCTAGGATTCATGCAATGCCCTAGGTTCTAGTTATGGTTCCATACTTTAACAGATTTTATTAATACTTAAAACCACTCTACCAGGTACAACGGGAGTAATGGGGGCGTGGTCGGGAATCCCGCGCGTCTCCGCGACTCTCAAGACGGCAACCGAACGAGGTCCTATCACAAGGATCAAACACAAGGAGTGTCTCAAAACAGTGTATAGCTACTGTAGGCGGGTAGAGGAATAAATTCTGAAACGAACGCAACTCGAATCGCGGAAAATGGAGCCCAAACGGGCCCTAACGGGTCGAGAAAGACAATACTGTGCAAAATCAGACGTCTGGAACTCCTTCCAGACGTCTTAAACGGTGGATCAGAGAATTACCTGTTCGGCTTGGTTCCCCGGACGTCCAGAAGTCTGTGGGGACGTCTCTCCTAGATCCCAGACGTCCGATGGTCTCTCCGGACGTCTGGAGGTCACTCCCGCCGTCTGGTACAACTTCCAGACGTCTGATTCGCAAAGGATGACGAATCCGAGCACCTGCGCACAGCCAACCCTCCTCCCTCAGTACGGTCAGTAGACAAAAAGAAGGAGAAAGCGGAACTCACCTTTCAGACGTCTATATGATCTCACAGACGTCGACCTTGTCGTCTGGATATCAGTCCAGACGTCTGATTCTGGAGATTTTTCCAGAATCAGAACCTCGCTCGGCCTCCGCTCGCGACGCCGCCCGCGTCGCACCTCGCGCGTCCGCTACTCCGCCCGCAGCAGGTCCCTCTCCGCGACGCTCTGCGCCCCCTGCGCCCTCCGCCGGCCGGCCAAGCCGCTCCCGGCGAGCTCGCCCTCACGGCAGAGCCCCGCCCTCGCACGCCGCAGCTCCTCCGCGCCTACTGCGGCCGCCGCTGCCGCTGCGCCCTCGCGTCCGCTCGCTCTCGCGCACAGGCAGGAGAGAAGGAGGAAGATGGTGGAGACGGGAGGGGAGGCGCGCCCCCTCCCCCTTTTAACGCCGCGCGGAGAGGAGGGAGAGACGGTCGCAGTCGCCTGCAGCCGCAGAGAAGATGCGGGATCGCAGGTCTGCGCGCACAGGCGCGCAGACGAATATCCCGTGCGAGCATAACTGTTCGCCAGACGTCTGTAAACTATCCCGGACGTCTGGTCAGACGTCCGGATGTGATCCCAGACGTCTTTACAGACGTCTGGGCCACCTCCCAGACGTCTTAAAAGACGTCTGGGGCACGCGCTCGTTACACCAGCCCATGCCTCCTCCTCGTGTTTCCCTCCCTGCCAACACCTATTTAAGGAACGGCAGGGGCTGCTGCTTCCTTCAAGCTTGTCTTGGCTAGAGTTCCACCCCAAGTTCCTCTTCTTCTCCTCTGACCAAGTGGTCCAGCAAGCTTCGACGAGCCGCCCCCCTTCTCGTCACTCTGCCACAATACCAGTGGCAGAGCTGTCCTCACCATCCTCCTCCGCTTCGCACAGCACCCGCGCGAGCACCTCCGCTTCGCACATCATCTTCTCCGGTGACAGCAGGTACTACCAGTTGCCATCTCTCCTCCTTCGTCCACTTAATCAAGTTAGACTCACTCCTCTCTATCCCCTCTTCAATTCCCCTCAATTTATTTCACAAAATACCCCTCGAATACATTGTCCACCATCTCCACCTTCGGCCAGACCTCCGGTAAGGCGTCCCCACCGCTCCACACCTCCATCCGCCTCGCCAACAGATCCCTAAGCATCACCACCACCCACTGATCACCCTACGACCCTCCACTGACCTCACCAACCCTTGTCGCCTCCCCCCGAACAAACCCATCCTCACGGCCACAGAGTGACCTAGGCACGCACGCCTAGGTCGCCTAGCGGCCAGCCAACCCCCACCTCACCTTCGCCATGATACGGCGAAGGTTTTCTGATGGTTTGATAGAGCCGCGAGGCAGTATTCTTTCTTTCAGGTTCTGTACCCTCGCCGCCATTAACAAGCAAGCTTTGAGCTTGCTCGCAGGCTTGCTCCAGGCATCCGTGTCCCAGGTCGGAGTCCTAGACCACGTGGAAGAGACTCACGCACGATCCCAGGTCCCCACTTGAAGACGCGAGCCTCGCGTATTGCTGCAATTGCGAGGACTTCGGCTGCGAGTGAAGGCGCGGAAGCGGGTGGGACTTTTAGTCCCACCTTGGAAGTGTGTGGGCGGGAGCCCGCACATAAATTGATTTTGTGTTTCAGGCTATTCGCCTCGAAACACACTGGGGTGAGGTCCCTCGCACCCCCGCCACGCCTCGTTAGTGACACCTTCCCCGCAGACCTGGCACCCAGATCCGATTACTTCCTGCCTGTGCACACCTCGCGCACCACCCACGCCGGTGCGCCTGGTCCTTGGCGTGTCACCCGACCCGCTTACCCGATTAAGGCTCTGGGAGTGCGGACCTTGGAGTGAATTTAAGAGAGAGAGAGAGACGAGGGGAGGGTAGGGGTTAGGTTTTGCCTAACCTTACACTGTGCAGAGAAGCAAGAGAAGAAGAAAAGAGGAGCGGCTGAGCACTTAGCCACATAGAGGAGCAGAAGGAGAAGAAGGAGGAGATAGTGCAACAGTAGAGAAGAAGAGAAGGAAAGAAGAGGAAGCGACGAAGGACACTTAGCCGCATAAAAGAGCAGGAGCTGAGGAAGAAAGAAAGGAAGAAAAAGAAGAAGATAGGAAGCCAACTGAAGGTATAGTGCAAGAAGAAGAAGCCCAGAAGGCCGAGCAGGGAAGAGAAGAAAAGAAGAAAAAGCCAAGGAGAAGAAGCAGCAACAGCCAAAGAGAAAGGAAGAAGAAGGAAACGAGCACTGTAGAAACTGCTACTTAAGACGTCTGATTCGTGGAATCAGACGTTTGAAGATAGAAAAAGAGAAGAAAAGAAGACAAGAAAAATTTTATTCCCTTTCTCTAATTTTTTGTAAAATAGTATATATCCATATTGTAAATTGTGATTTTGTACGCTTCTGAAATCAAGTGTTGCTCCCTGAGTTCGACCTCGGAAATTTCCTATTTTTCGAGTAAAAAAAACAAATATACTTGCTGGTTGCCAACAAGCGGCCAGCATTTTTGGCGCCGTTGCCGGGGAGCAACGGGCATTCTAGAAGCTATTAAATCACAATTTCTAATTGGCTGCTGACTTAATCTCTCTTTTGTTGTGTAGGCATAGGAAGGCAAAGAAGGAACAAGCAACCGCATAACAACCACACCAAGGGACAGGTAATCTTCTATCCTCTCTTTTAAGCCCCTTAAATTCTAAAGAGGAAGAAGAAAAAGAAAAGCAATCTAGGGATTACCTGTCTTTTATACATAGTAAATCATAAGAGTTGCCTGCTTTTTAATTTCAACATATTCTATCTGCATATCCACTAAAGGTAATTAGGGCTAAAACCTTCTTGCTTGAGCCCTAGTTACCTAATCCTGAGGCAACTAACTGGACTAATTAGAGCCAACCTAGGATTCTAAGGTAGGGTTTTAGAGACACACCTTCTAATCAAGAATTGAAAATTCCCAAAAGAAGTGTGCCTAAGCCATTGCTTGAAAAGACCTAATAAAGAGAAACCCTACGCAATCCGGCTCTTAAGTCACTTGAACCATAAAAGAAAAGACCTAATAAGCTCTCACAGGAACTAATAGGTGAAGTTGATCCCTTGGATCAATCAACCTTTAAATTAGGTCACTCTTTGCACCCAAAAGGTTAAAGTTCAAGTGAAACCCTAAGCACCTTGATCCTAATTAAAAGTGGTAGACTTAGGAGGTCAAGGTCCCTATTCTGGTCTACCTAGAATCTCAGTGACAAGAGAGGTCGGGTGGGGGAAACCCTGTAACTCATGGGGGTGCTCTACCGTGTAGGGGTCTTCACGGGACTCACCCTCTCTGGCTGCCCAGGTAATTCTCAGGTGAATGACCTTCTGATTAAGGGGTATCATCCACCCCGAACCTCTATAGTCATCCAACATCTTGGGTGTCTTGATTGGGTCCAGCACCTTCTAACCTCGTCCAAACCATCAGTGCATATTCGGTAGGAGGTCCTTGAAACCTCCTCTAGAAATTCACTCTCCCCGAGGCCAAGCCTCGGCACCCTTGTTTGTGCGACAACCACTTCACATAGACCTCTCCTCTGATTCTGAACCTAATTCCCCTTCTTCTTCCACAATGGCTCAGCCCGTTGAAGAAGAGAATAATCTTGAGCACCAGCTCCAGCGACTCAATGATCTCTTCCAAAACTTCATGAACCCACCACAACGCCCCATGATGCGAGATCACTATAATCCCGCTGCGGTGGAAATTGAGCCTCGAGTTAAAATCCTGACTGGAGGACCTGATTCCGAATTGAAGCCCGACATGATTCATGCCATACCTAAATTCTATGGGCTTAACTCTGAAGACCCCTTCCAACACATCAAACAGCTTAAGCATCTGGCCCAGACTTTCGGGTCAGATGCGCAGAATCGGGATATCTTGCTTATGAAGATGTTCTCTTTCTCCCTTATGGACAAGGCGGCTCATTGGTATCAAACACAGACCTGCCCGATCAATACTTAAGAGGAACTTCAGTCAGAGTTCTTGAAGAAGTTCTTCCCCATTGGTCGGACAAACGCCTTGCGCCATCAGATTACTCACTTCACGCAACAGACGGGAGAACCTCTTCATGAGGCATGGGATCGTTTTCAAGATCTCATGAGAAAGTGCCCCCATCACGGAGTTCCTAAATGGGAACAAGTCCAGTCTTTTTACCAGGGACTCCGTGAAGATATTAGATTGTTCGTCAATGCAACTTGCAGAGGGAATATCATGGGTCAACATGAAGACACCGTGTGGGAGATTCTCGAGAACATGTGCGAGAACTCCATCAACAATGACTCCATGGGATTATTCGATCAGACGAATACCTGCGCAGCGACGAACCTTAGGGGAGCACATGAGACGTAGGACCTGTCCACATCAGTCGACCTGGAATTAATGGCCAGTTGATTGGACAAGGTCTCAATTATTGAGAAAAAGGTGGATGAGCTGACTCAGCACTTGCAGTGAGCCACCTTTGCGTAGAACCCCTTTGTACAGCCCCCTCCCACACGAGAAACTATGCAAAACATTCTCCACCGACCTTCTCCTAGGATGGACTCCTATCCACCCCCATCTGACTCCAGGATCGGAGGGACCTCCGATCCTTTCTATCCTTGTCGGGGGAACCCTACTCCCCCATTCTCTGACTTTTCTGAGGCTCCTCAGACCTGCGAGGACCTCAATGCCATCCAGAATGACCCATTTTCCAACACCTACAATCCTGGATGGCGAAACCATCCCAATTTCCAGTGGGTAGGAAATTCCCAGAACCCAAGACCACCCTTTCAGCCTCGTCCACAAGCCCCTTGTCTTTACCAGCCGCCTCAGCCTCGGCCCAACCCCACTTATCCATCCGTGCCCAACCATGATCAAATGTCCCTTATGCTCCAGACTCTGGCTGACATTCAGAGAACGAATGCAGCTATCCAGAAGCAACATAAGAATGAAATCACAGAGGTCCGCAACCAACTTGCCCAGTTGGCAAATTCTCGCCAACCGGGCACACTTCCTTCTCAACCTCTCCCTAACCCGAATAGCGTGTCGACCCATCGGCGCGTTATGAACCCAAACCCGGGCTAAGCACACATGGTCTATCAGGCCCCTTATATTCCTTCACCTAACGGGATGGAAGCTTCAACCTCCTATGCGGGTTACCAACAGCAGCAACCCATCCTACCAACCCCAACCAGAACCAGGCAGGAATAAATTCTGTAACAACCTGTAGTGGTAAGGCAACCCAAGATCCACCTTATCCAGACCACTCCAAGCTTGGTAGTGACCTAAACCCTATGACAGTCATCCAGGATGTTCCTATCCCTGTCCCAAATCAAAAACCTGGACCTATCCTAGAGGAACCAACCAAGGTTCCATTTCTCGAGGCCTCTTAACCAAGGAAAAGCGGACAACTAAACCAGTGGCTCTTGAGGACCTGATCAAGCTCTTTGAGCAGGTCCAAATAAACATCCCCTTGATGGATGCGATCCGCCACGTACCGGCTTACGCACGATTCTTGAAGAACGTGTGTACACCTCAGCGTAAGCCATGAACCAAGAGTAGAAGTTCAATTGTACTATCAGAGCAAGCCAGCTCTGTAATCCTGAGTAGACTCCCACCCAAGGCAAAAGATCCAGTCACTCCCCTGATTTCATGTAAGATTGGTGAAACCCAGTTTGATAGAGCATTGTTGGACCTAGGTGCCTCCATAAACCTGATACCCACATCCCTACTTAACCATCTAGAAGAATCTGAACTGAAACCGACTGAGGTGGCATTGCAGTTAGCAGATCGATCTATCAAGTCACCTAAGGGAATTCTTGAGGATGTTATTGTTAGGGTGCGAGATTTCTACTTCCCTGTAGATTTCATAGTTTTAGATATGGACGCACCTGAAAACCCAACGAATACACCAATCATACTAGGGAGACCTTTTCTGGCCACTGCAAGGGCCAACATAAGTTATGAAGAGGGCCAAATAGAGATGAAATTTGGGAATCAGACTCTCAAAATTGATATCTTTAAGGCCCAACAAGGGGTCAATTGCGGTGTCGTTGAACAAATTTGTGACATCAGAGTTGTGGTTGATGAACCACAAATTGAGAACAACATGATTATCCCTCATCAACCACAAGAAGATCTAAAATCGCAATTAGAGGAGTCAGAACTTAACCCAGACAGACCTATAACTCCTACCCTTGTACCCAACACCTACTCTGAACTACCCGCTGCTGCTGATAACCCCATTCTTGAACTCAAACACCTTCCCGATCATTTGAAATACGACTTTTTGGGTTCCAATCAGATGCTTCCTGTAATTATAAACTCCAAACTCACACCTGATCAGGAATCCCATCTGATTGCTGTTCTCCAGCAACTTCGCAGAGCCATTGGTTGGACTCTCGATGATTTGATTGGAATAAGTCCCTCTTATTGCACACACCACATCTATTCTGAAGAGGGTGCACGACCTTCACGTGAAATGCAGAGACGTTTGAATCCCAATTTGCAGGAGGACGTGAAGAAGGAGATCATTAAGTGGTTAGATGCAGAGATCATCCACCCGATCTCTAATAGTCGTTGGGTGAGCCCAATCTAGGTTGTGCCTAAGAAGGTAGGGCTCACCACAATTACGACTGAAACTGGAGAGGTCATACCTACCCGTATAGCCAACTCGTGGAGAGTCTGCATAGATTACCGAAGACTCAATTCCTCCACGAAGAAGGATCATTTCCCACTACCATTTATTGATCAGATTCTCGAGAAGTTAGCGGGAAATAGATTCTTCTGCTTTCTTGATGGGTACTCCGGTTACAACCAAGTGGCGATTCATCCAAAGGACCAAGAGAAGACCGCATTTACCTGCTCCTTCGGGACGTACGTGTTTCGAAGGATGCATTTCGGTCTCTACAATGCACCCACGACTTTTCAGCCATGCATGCTTGCCATATTCTCTGATATGGTAAGTGATTATATGGAAGTCTTCATGGATGACTTCTCAGTTTTTGGGGCATCATTTGACGATTGCCTCCAGCACTTGGTTCACATACTCAGGTGTTGCATTGACGTAAATCTGGTTCTTTCCTAGGAAAAGAGCCACTTTATGGTGCCTGAGGGGATCATCCTGGGACACTTAATTTCTGAGAGAGGCATCCAGGTGGATCGAGCCAAGGTTAATCTGATTTCTAGACTTCCTATGCCTAGCTCGATCAGGGACATCCGATCTTTTTTGGGGCATGTCGATTTTTACCATCGTTTCATCCCTGATTTCTCGAAAATCGCGCGTCCCCTGACTACTCTTCTCTCCAAGGATGTACCCTTTGAGATTTCCAAGGAATGCACTCAAGCTCTTGAGATCCTTCGTGACCGAGTCACCCGAGCCCCGATCCTACAATCCCCTGATTGGTCTCAACCCATTGAGATCATGTGCGATGCATCTGACTTTGCTGTAGGAGCAGTTCTGGGGTAGAAGATTGACGGGAAACCCGTGGTCATCTACTACGCTAGCAAGGCACTTGACGAGGCTCAGCGTAACTACACGGTTACAGAGAAAGAGCTGCTAGCAGTAGTATTTGCCTTTGAAAAATTCAGATCTTATCTCCTGGGTTCCCACGTCATAATCTACTTGGATCACACAGCTGTGAGGCATCTCCTTGCAAAGAAGGACGCGAAGCCTCGATTAATCTGATGGATCTTGCTGTTACAAGAATTCGACCTCGAGATTCATGACAAGGCGGGAAGACAGAACGTGGTAGCTGACCACTTGTCTTGCCTTCCTTCTGAGATCATCGACCCTTCAGGACCCATCACGGAGCATTTTCCTGATGAGCACCTCTTGACTATTAGTACCAGGCTTCCATGGTTTGCTGATATAGTAAACTACTTGCCATCACACTAGATCTCGTCTAATTGGCCGAAGGCCAAGAAAGACAAGTTGCGCTCCGATGCCAAGTACTACATCTGGGAAGACCCGTACCTATTCTGCATAGGTGCTGACCAAATCATCTGGTGATGTGTCCCGGAGGGCGAAATCAATGACATTCTCTCTTTCTGCCATGACCAGGCATGCGGTGGCCATTTTTTTAGGCACAAAATCGCATCAAAAATCCTCCAATGTGGCTTTTACTGGCCCACTATCTTCAAGGATGCATACAATCACTGTAAGGCATGCAATCGTTGCCAAACTTTGGGCAACATGAGCCATCGCGACATGATGCCTTTACAGCCGATTCTCGTATGCGAGATTTTCGATATTTAGCGGATTGATTTTATGGGCCCCTTCCCTATTTTGGACGAGTTCGAGTACATTTTACTCACTGTGGACTATGTGTCCAAATGGATCGAAGCCATTCCGACCCGAACCTGTGATCACAAGATTGTCATCAAATTCATTCATCAGAATATCTTCTCACGGTTCAGGATTCCTCGTGCGATCATCTCTGATGGAGGGATCCATTTTACCAATTCTCAGTTCAGGTCAGTGATGACCAAATACGGGGTGTCTCACCGAAGCTCTACTCCTTACCACCCCTAGACTAATGCTCTAGCTGAGCTTTCAAATCGGGAAATCAAGAAAATCCTGCAGGTTACTGTTCGACCTGACAGGAAGGACTGGTCATCCCGACTTCCGGAAGCTTTGTGGGCTTATAGGATCACCCACAAGACCCAATTAGATATGTCTCCTTTTAGACTGGTGTACGGGAAGGCGTGTCACCTTCCCGTCGAACTGGAGCACAAAGCCTATTGGGCAGTACGGAGCTGCAACTTAGATCTTTCTAAGGCTGGAACCCACAGAAATCTTTAGATAAGAAAGATTGATGAATTACGCCTTGATACGTATGAGAACTCGTGAATCTACAAAGAGCGGGTTAAAGCTTTTCATGACAAGCACATATCAAGAAAGATCTTCCACCCTGGTCAGAAGGTCCTACTCTTCGATGCCCGACTCAAACTCTTCCCTGGGAAACTGCGATCCAAGTGGGTTGGACCATATCTTGTCTGACAGATTTTTGGAAATAGAGCCGTCGAGATCAGTCCACTCAGCCACGATTCTGAACCTTTCGTCGTGAACAGTCAAAGACTCAAATCGTTCATTGACGTAACCATTACAGATTTGGCTGAGTCATCATTTATCCTCCATTCTCCCTGAGCTTATTGCGCCCAGCCGATGGCGTAAAACTCAGCTCTTAATGGAAGGCAGCCTGTCATTCTTTTTGAAAAATCAAAACCTTTTCTGACATTTCTTTGCACTTTAGGTTCATTCCTTAGGACAACCAACTTCACCTCAGGTACTCGTACCTGAGATTAGAAATCGTCCACAACAGTCACCTCGACCCACCCACTCGCCCAAATTCCTATCCTAATGCTTGAACCTGACTAAATAAAAACCCACCTAATGAACAATGAGGACATTGCAAATCTTAGGCATGGGGGGGTATGAAAGTGCAATGAAATGACATAATCAGAAAAGGTTTCAACAAAAAAAAAATCTGCATATACGAAAAAAAAAAATCTACATATACGAAAAAAAAATAAACTTTGAAAGGAGGAAGAAAGTGCTGGTAAACTTTGTAAAAGGAGGAGGAGAAAAAGAGTAGAATGCTAAAAAGGAGCACAAAATGAAAAAGGAAAGGGGTAGTCATTAGCAAGAAATTAAGGAATTAACCAAAGTTATAGACCACATTAAGGAAAAGTAAAGCAAAAGTGCGCAACATGATTAGTAAGAATGCGAACCTTAGGCATTCTTGGCTAGACTCTTAGTACCCGTTAAGATCTAGATATTCCTCAAGAGGTTGAGGAAAATGAAAAGCTTAAGTATTAGGTCCAAGGCTTAGGGAGTATTCGATCTCGTTAACTAACCTTCGATTTACGGGACTCAGTAACCTAAGCACCCAAATTCACATACATAGTCTGGTTCAGCGAGCATAAATATCAAAATCACGTAGAAGCGTTTCAAATATTCTGAAAATGTCACCTAGATTAGGAGCGACCGATCAACACAAGTTGATTTGGATGAGTTCTCAGCGCGGAGAGGTGGGAAATTCCCCTCGAAGATGCGTAACAACATATCATCTCCTTGGTGCTTGTCTCCTAGGATATTTACATATCCTACCGAGGGCATGTAAGTACTCTACTGGTTCAGATTCCATGGATGGCATTATCACGAAGTCTCAATTGCCAGGGTCTGAATTCAGCTACGGAACACCATGGACGGGATTATCTCGAAATCTCGAAAGCCAGGGTTCTGGGGGTTACCATGGGCGGTGCTATCTCGAAGCATCGACTGCTAGGGACCCTTGAGGATTAATGATGGGGATAAGGAATCCGATACAGATCGTGTTGTGAAGCCAATCCTAAGCTAGAATTAAAAAGAAAAGAGAGAGAAAACTCTTTAAACAAATAAACCTTCTGTCTCTCTCTTACAAAACGCACTGCAAACTAAACCAAGGCTAAAACTATCTCAAGCACGGGTGCTTTAACCATGGAGTCCAATAAACTTTAGGTTGGTTCTTGTAGACCTTAAAAACCTTTGCTAAAGACTGAGGATAAAGCTAGACAGATCTGGATCTTGGTTGGTATTAGAGTACCTTTTAGGCCTATGATTGGCATTCTGACCTAATCAAGGATACAAGAAGAAAAACACTTATCAAAATTGATGAAAGAAATTCATGGTCTAGAACAGAGGTTAAAACCTTAAAATTTTGCTAAGGGACTAACAAAAGCTAGGCATGGGGGTATGATGAGAACCTCATCATGAACCTTAACTAGCACATTTTGACCTAAATAGGTGTATAAAAGCTCCTACAAAACCTAAGGGAAAGCCTAAATCAGAGAATTACAAATTTAAGTATAAAAAATTCATAAGGGGTAAAACTGTAATTTTGCCAATGCAGTACATAAACGGGATTTCTAAGGGTCTAAACACAGGTCAAATTGGCTTAATAAGAGATAAAGTGGGATGATTTGGTCTGAAAAGGATTATAGCAACATCTAGGAATTAAATGACATTCTACAACCCTAAAACAAACCCACTTTAATTCACGAAGTTTCAGGCAATATAAAAATCAATTAAACCCTTTAAAATTCATGAAAAAACATCTCCTAGGGTTTAGAACATTCAATTTGGCCATTGGAACCTTTCTTGACCTAGATTGAGAACCATACCCAATTTTTGACCTAATTTGGGTTTTTATGCAAAATGTTTGGTCAAACGTGGTGAAACCTAAAATCCATCTTCACCATTGGATTCCTTAGGTCCAAATTAGGGTTATACCAAAATTTGGACCTAAGGAAAGTTTGCCTTGACCCACTTTACAAATTGATCCTCAATAATTACTTTCTGACCCTTAACTTTTTGAACTCTTGCAATTACCCCCTCAACATTCCCGTCGTCTTCTGCAAATTGGTCCCTCTGCCACCGCAGCAACAGACCATACCTCTGGAGACTTTGCACGGAGGATGGCACCGCGCAAGGCATGGGAGCTGGCCCCAGAAATGAGAGGAGGGTCCCCTGCATTGTCCTCTTCGGCATGGACCACCTCCCTTGCCCTGCCAGCACCCATACCTCTCGTGGGAACACGCGAGAGGTATGGGTCTCTTTTCCGGCCACGTATCCGGTGACCAGCCCACGCCTCCTCCTCGTGTTTCCCTCCCTACCAGCACCTATTTAAGGAGCGGCAGGGACTGCCGCTTCCTTCAAGCTTATCTTGGCCAGAGTTCCACCCCAAGTTCATCTTCTTCTCCTCCGGCCAAGTGGTCCAGCAAGCTCCGGCAAGCCACCCTCCTCCTTCTCGTCGCTCTGCCACAATACCAGTGGCAGAGCTGTCCTCACCATCTTCCTCCACTTCGCGCAGCACCTGTGCGAGCACCTCTAGCCCCGTCGTCACCGCCATCTCCCTCCACTGGACATCATCTTCTCCGGTGACAGCAGGTACTGCTATTCGCCATCTCTCCCCCTTCATCCACTTAATCAGGTTAGACTCACTCCTCTCTATCCCCTATTCAATTCCCTTCAATTTATTTCACAAAATACCCCTCGATTCCACTGTCCACCATCGCCATCTCCACCTCCGGCCAGACCTCCGGTGAGGCGTCCTCGCCTCTCCACACCTCCATCTGCCTTGCCAACCGATCCCTGAGCATCACCACCACCCACTGATCACCCTACGACCCTCCACTGACCGTACCAACCCTTGTCGCCTCCCCCCGAACAAACCCATCCTCACGGCCACAGAGCAACCTAGGCACGCATGCCTAGGCCGCTCCGTGGCCAGCCAACCGCTACCTCACCTTCGCCGTGATACGACGAAGGTTTTCTGATGGTCTGATAGAGCCGCGAGGTAGTATTCCTACTTTCAGGTTCTGTGCCCTCACCGTCATTAACAATCAAGCTTCGAGCTTGCTCGCAGGCTTGCTCCAGGCATCCGTGTCCCAAGTTGGAGTCCCAGACCGCGCGGAAGAGACTTACGCACGGTCCCAGGTCCCCACTTGAAGACGCAAGCCTCGTGTATCGCTGCAATTGCGAGGACTTCGGCTGCGGGCGAAGGTGCGGAAGCGAGTGGGACTTTTAGTCCCACCTCGGAAGTGTGCGAGCAGGTGCCTATACATAAATTGATTTTGTGTTTCAGGCTATTCGCCTCGAAACACACTGGGGTTAGGTCCCTCGCACCCCCGCCACTCCTCGTCAGCGACACCTTCCCCGCGGACTTGGCACTTTGATCCGATTACTTCCTGCCTGTGCAAACCTCGCACACCACCCACACTGGTGCGCCTGGTCCCTGGTGCATCACCCGACCCGCTTACCCGATTAAGGCTCTGGGAGTGCGGACCCTGGAGTGAATTTAAGAGAGAGAGAGAGACGCGGGGAGGGTAGGGGTTAGGTTTTGCCTAACCTTACACTGTGCAGAGAAGCAGGAGAAGAAGAAAAGAGAAGGAGCGGCTGAGCACTTAGCCGCATAGAGGAGCAGAAGGAGAAGAAGGAGGAGATAGTGCAACAGCAGAGAAGAAGAGAAGGAAAGAAGAGGAAGCGACGAAGGACACTTAGCCGCATCAAGGAGCAGGAGCTGAGGAAGAAAGAAAGGAAGAAAAAGAAGATAGGAAGCCAACTGAAGGTACAGTGCAAGAAGAAGAAGAAGCCCAGAAGGCCGAGTAGGGAAGAGAAGAAGAAAAGAAGAAAAAGCCAAGGAGAAGAAGCAGCAACAGCCAAAGAGAAAGGAAGAAGAAGAAGGAAACTAGCACCGTAGCAACCGCTACTTAAGACGTTTGATTCATGGAATCAAACGTCTGAAGACAGAAAAAGAGAAGAAAAGAAGACAAGAAAAATTTTATTCCCTTTCTCTAATTTTTTGTAAAACAATATATATCCATATTGTAAATTGTGATTTTGTACGCTTCTGAAATTAAGTGTTGCTCCCTAAGTTCGACCTCGGAAATTTCCTATTTTTCGAGTAATAAAAACAAATATACTTGTTGGTTGCCAACAAGCGGCCAGCATGGAGCCCACCATGTATTTTGTAGCTCAAATAGATATGGAAGTGTGAATCGTGGGTTTGGTTGAGTCGATTCAACCTGATCAGAGTAGGGATTCTCAAAAGAAAATGGGGTTGAAAGGATATAGGAACCCTATAGGTCAGATCAGAAGAGGATGCGATGTGATTATCGATCTGATCAATGTCTGAAACTTGATCAATAGATGGAAGAGAATCATATGCAACCGGATTAGGGAGAGGTGAATCAGAGTAGAAGTTGATTCCTGTGGCGGGTTGGGGTTGAGAATGGGCTTTGGAAGGCTTTGTATGTATTGCAAAAGGTGTGGCTTCTTTAAGGTCCAAATCATTGATCTCAACATCAGAATCAAAGAATGGATCATGGATACTGATGTCGTAAATTGGTTCATAGTTGTCAGGAAATAAAGGCTCTTTGAAATCAGAGTATGATTCGAAATAATAAGAGAATTTGCGAAGATCGTGTTCTGAACCTAATTCCAGATTGAGAGTTCCACCATTGAATGAATCAAGATGTGTAGAATTAGCAACCTAACTTGGATCTAACTTCATTTCTAATTTTGAGCTAAAAAAGGTGTTCTTATTAGGCATGGGCTCAGGTTCTTGGTTCCTAGGATAGACCCAATCGAGTCCCAACTCTTCCAACCCCTCGATTTCTGTATCATAAATCGACGTGACTTTTAGAAAATCAATTTATGTCTCTAAGGAGGTTGGAGAGGTGTAATCATCAAATATAGGCCCACAATCATAATCTAGATCCAAAATCTAGTTCTCATTACATTGGGCCTTATATTATCCCACATAGACTTGAATCCAAATTCTAGGTTAAATGTAAGGATTGGATCACTAAAATCTAGGCTGGGCTCTATTGGGATGTCAGAATCATTCTCGAGAATCACCTTATCAGAATAAGGAGCGGAATTTACATTCTCAAGAGGTTCTGACTCAATCTCATCATCACAGGTGTCAGGAAAATCTAGGCTTGGTGGACCAGCTTCAAGGCTTTCTAAGGTTGGTTCAGAATTGTGAACACCTGCAATTGGATCCTCCCAACCCATCTCAAGATCAGGTGTGTCATTCTGTATATAATTTGTGTCTAATTCCATTTAGGTTGGGGGTCCACAACAATTTTAAGTATCTAACTCAAGCTATGAAAAAGCTCTAGAATTACTCTAAGATGTCTCATAAATGGCTTGTCGCAATAGATTTAGAATATCTGCATGTTGCTCAATATCTTGGCGTATCTCCCAGAGTGATGGATTTGCAAAGCAATGTAAACCCTATGTTCTATGCAATTCGCAAACTTCATTGAATTCTAGTATGAGGGTCTCCTGGGTTGAACCATTTCTTAATTGAGTAAGCAGTAGACTAACACGGTTCAAAATGAATTTTGTTGTTTCTGGGACATTAACCTAAATCATGTTGGCTGGATAATCTTCAAAATATTTAAGGGCAGCCTCAATCACTTTGTCTTTTATGATCATTTGGGGTTCAGGTTTCCTAATTGGTCCTCCTAAGTTGCCAGGTTGCATTTTCAAATCAAGTGGTGGATCAGGATGTAAAATCAAATTTAGGTTCACATCGAAGTAAATAGATTAGATCAGAAATCTCGTATAAGATCTAATGAGGCCTCTTAAGTTAAAAACCTAATGACCTTCCTATGTATGTGCTCTATAGAAGGGATAGGGGACTGGATATGAATTGGACCCAATCAAGGCACCCAAATATTTTTGGATGACTAAGACTTATTTCAAGGTAGTTGATGCCTCTAAATCAAAAATCCGCACACCTGAGAATTACATGGGCAGCCAAGAAGGGAGAGCCCCGCAAAGACCCCTACACGGTAGAGCGTCCCCATAGGTTACAGGTTTCCCCCACCCAACCTTCCTTATCACTGCAGTTCCAGGTAGACTGGAATATACGAATTGAGACCTTAAGTCTACTAATTTTAGACTAATTTGTACCTTGGATTTCACTTGATTTAGAAATTGATTTAATTTGTGACCTAATTTGGAGGTTGATTGACCCACAAAGTAAACCAACTTCACCTGACCTGCCCTAAAAGATGAAGAATGAAATCTAGGTCAAGACCCAGAAATCACCTTGAATTGACTCTCAGGTTATTAGGTTTACAATTTTTAAGGTTCAAGTGAAATTAGAGCCTGATTTTAGGATTTAAGTGATTAGTTCTTTTCAAGCAAAGGTTTAGGTAGCACACAAATGTGGGAGGGTCAATTTTCTTTAATTCAGGTAAGTGTGAACTAGCACTCCAAACCCTAATGTTGAAACCCTAATTGGCTCTATTTCAAGTCCAATTTGATCTTAAAAATGTTCACCTTAGACTTCAAACAAGAAGTGTGTGGTCCAAGGCAATCAAAAATTAAGCATAATCCCTAATAGATATAGGAAATAAGGTAGGGATCTCTAATCAAAATCGTCTTGACTTCAATTAGATATGAATTTTTTGTTTGCAAATCAGGAACTTGCCTTTTAAATGATGATTGCTATGAAAATAAGGCAGGTGATTCCTAATTGATTTGTTTCCTTTTTAATCTTCCCAAGATTAAGAGATTGATTAGGGAAGAAAAGAGATTACTTGTCCCAGGAGTGGCTGATTTGGGTGGAAGATCGCCTCGTGATGTACCTCGCAAAATCACAAGAAAATAAATAGGGCAAGTTAGTGCTCAAATAGAATCAAGTAAAACAAGAATAGTAGTTCATTGTGCGTTGCTCCCCAACAATGGCGCCAAAATGTTTATCAAACTTTCATCGAGTTTTAAGGAAATTGCGTTGTAGTACAGTTGACAAATAGCTCTCAACATATAAAATTTATTACTTGAAATCTAAATTGAAGTTCGAGGTCGAACACAAGGAGAGAATATGGAATTCACGCGGTAATCTTTAATTGCATATAAATGAGAACCATAATTGAAGCATAAAAGAGATATTCAATGAATAATATCTACTCAAATTGATAGTCAATTATAAGCATGAGTATTTCAATAGATCACAATGATAAAAAGAAATCTAAGACAAAATAATGGTGATTTAGATTACCAATTATTAGCCTTAATTAAACATATATATCAACTACTCATTATACTCAAATAAATGAATAGTGTCCTTCAATCAGAAATGCCACGTAAGATAAGTAACCAAATGTTTCCACAGTGGCCTTAATCTCTCAATGCTTCAAAATTTAGACAACAGAATCAAGCATCAGACGACTTAAAGTGCACAAGGCATAAGGCTACTCAAAGCCTTTCTTCTTTCAGCTTCTCTTCTTCTACTTCTTCTTTCACGAGCTTTCTCTTTCTCAGACCTCCCTTCTCTTTCTCTTCTAAGCCTCTGCTTCTTCAGAGCTTCCCTTCTTCTCAGCACAAGGGTCTAAATCCCTTTAGCAACTAAGTGTCGCACAGGGGTAGACCTTCAAAGAGCAAACCCCCCAACTCTCTGTCTCTTTCTTTCCTCCTCTTCTTTCTCTCACATAATCAGGCTTACTATCGGGTATGCAGATCATGTACAGTGACCAGGGCTATCGGTCGTGTGTGGTAGCCGAGGAGTGCACGTAGGCGGGTTAAGCGAATGTGCAAGTAATGGGGACCTGACCCCCATGACTTGGGCGATAGAGCGTATGCATGAATTCAATATATCTCGCTTAGGTGGCTATGCCACTTCCGAGGTGGGACTTCATTCAATTGGCATAGTTGCTGCGTTCTTCTCACCTAATTGAGGACCTGGAGAGGTTTTGGCCTGGAGTCTACACAACCTAGAACTGGAATTGAGGGAGATTGCGGTCGGAGATGGACAGATGTCATCGAAGATGGTGGCGGCAACGACGAGCGGACACCTGAAACAAGCATGCGAGCTCAAAAGCTTCAGTTAGATGGCTCAAAAGTATCGCCAGAGGACATGGAGTGCGATGGCGATGTCCATATGGCGAGTGGAAGCGTATGGTGGTTGGGCAAACTCGGAAGAGGTGAGCAGAGGTGAGCATGTTTGGTGGGGTGTTTGAACAGATGAATCAAGGGATTAGATGAGGGGTTTTGTGCGGTGAGGTGAGGTGGATCTTTTGGAAGTGGAGTGGGCGATTTGGTGGTGTGTAGCGTCAGGGAGGCGTCGCGGGAGCTTCGCCGGAGTTGGAGAAGACAAAGAGGGAGAAGCATGGTCGTTGGTCGAAATAAGATTTTAAGGGGCTAAGGAGATTAAGGAGGTGAAGAGGAAGATGCTAGACCTAGCTATGGGACGAAGGGGTGAAGGTTTGCACAGGCTTTGATTAGTCGGTCGTGGGGAAGATGAAATCTCCGGTGAGAGGGCGACGAGGAAAGAGAGGGTCAGAGAGGCTCCTGCTGGTATTGCAAAGAGCAGACGAAGGAGAGGAAGGCAGTCCTGCTGCCTATGGTATGTGGCAGTGGGTGAGGAAGTTGGGGAAGAGAGCTCATTGAAGCTGGTTGAAGGAGGCTAGAGGGAGAGGTCTTTGGTGAAGAGGTGCGGCCAAACCAAGCTAAGTTGAGAAGGCAAGAGTTCCAGAGCTTAAATAGAGCTCCAAAGAGGGCTCTAGATCAGGAAAGAGCTTTGATTTGCTCTTTAGGAAATCAAGAAGCACCCACTGATTCCGTGCGTTTGCATGCACGAATCAAAGGGTTTTAGGAGTTAGGATCTATCCCAATAGGTTTGTCTAGGTGTGAACATCAATCCCACCAAATTTGGTGGGATTTGATGATGATTTGAATAGGATTCATGGAGGTCAAAGCTTGCGTGGAGGTTGGGTTTGACCTCAATGGTGGCAAGGGGCTATTTGTGAAGGAGATGACAAAGTTAGGGGCCTCTTTCTGAATATTTCAAAAGTTAAGGGGTTGATTGAAAGACAAAGAGAGACAAACTGGACTAGAATGTAAATTAGGTCAAGATGATCTCTGATTTGACCTAAATTTTGTTACAAACCTAATTTGGATCCAAGGAATCTTTCTGCATGAACCCTCTTGTTAGTCATTAATGCTCATTTGACCTTTATTTAACCCCTAGAAAATCCCATGATTACTTTACATTTATGATCTTCTGTTAAAACTACATATTTATCCCTATTTTAATTTACTCTTCTCAGAAAGCATATGCAATGAATTACGACTCTCTAGCGGTTATGTAGGAGTAGTTGTCAATTGATTCTACCTAATTAAAGCTAGTTATGGCTAATGATGACATTATCATCAGAAGTCATCCAACACATAATCATAAAACATAACATAGACAAACAAATCATTCATAAAGCATGAAAATAACTATGCAGGATAATGTTGTTCAAAGAAATCAAGTTCATAATTCTAAGAGCGGAAAGAAAAGAGTATTAGCTAACTATTTAAGTGCATATTAATAGAAACATAGGAAGGGAAACTAATCTACTAAACAGAACTCTTTGGATCACAAACCATCTACTGGCACGGTATTAGGTCTCGTACCAATCACTCCATGCACAATTTCCCTAGACTACTCAATTGTACCTAAGTATGGAGTCCAAAGAACAAGTTGGCAAACGCTAATTAGAGTAATGGAAAGCAAGAAAAGGAAGTAAGAACACAAGAGAAGGGTACTAACTTATCCAATAATTATTCTTTATCAATTCATTAATCAATTAATTCCAATTTATCCCGACGAGTGTGTCACCTTCAGTATTACTGTCATATTTATCACATATCAATTCCTTGGAAGATACGAGCAGATCTCGCTGCGATATCCCAAGAAGTATGAAAAGTATGTAGCATCTTCTTGGCCAGAAGGAAACCTTGCACTTACTATACATCTCGTTCCATCACCTAAAGGTCCTAGAGTAGGTAGTGTAGCAGCTACATATATGAGCTATATGCTCCAATGTGACCTAATTTGGCTTGTAGATAGCTCTCTCTACGACCTGGGCATGTGTCCATCGACGTATATATCCACCGACGTACCCCTACCTCATTGCCTAATTGGCCAATAGACATGTCACAAATTTGTAGGGAAGCTAGTCCATTCCCTGATCTACTAACCAAGCTTAGCCAAACCCACTTATCATGACCATCCAGTTGTCCATATTCATTTTCATATGTCATCATATCAAGTTTATTCATCTACCAATTTTGGATATCTGATCATCTAAATTACCATGTACAAGTCATCCTTGGATTATTATTTAACATGAAAACAAGAGTTTAGTGCAACATTTTTTAATCCATCATATGCAGCCCATTAATCATTTCTCATTTCTTATAAATTTAGTTTTCATATATCTTTTATTCCATAGCCAATTATCATAAAAGGGCATAAATTTAGTAATTAAGTAATATTTAAGAATCCTTTTAAAAAAAAAGTAATATTTAAGAATCAAATCAAGTCAATGTGGTCTCATCATCCAACTCAAGCATCAATTTTCAAGTGTTATTTAACCCAAATAGGAATAATCATTCATCATATTTTTTTTTCGAACTCTGAACCTTAGCAAAAGGGAAGGGAACGCATGCAAAACGATAATTTTCATGAAGGAGGGCATAACAGTAATTTTCATTGAGAGGGAATTAGGACTCCTCTACCTAATGTCATCGGGGGATCATGCTGACTCTGAAATGCACACTCGAGGTCCCTTGCTACTGCCCTGGGAACCTATATGCTCCGTGAGCTCTCTGAGGATCAACTCTAGATCAAGGCACATAAGGAAACAGATCACAATCACAATATGAAATTTTTTATAATTTCCACATAAAAAATAGTTTTCAAAATTGGGTTTAGGGTTTACCACAATATAGTATGCATCGAGACAATTCAAATGGTACCAAGAACATGAGAATTGAAGGTCGTTTGACTCTTGAATGGATCCAAACATGAAACAAAGCACAAAAACACCTGCATGAATGCATGCCTTAGGATTTGCACTCTTCCACCTCGAAACCCACGTAGCTAATGCACCTACCCACCTGCTATTGATGCAAGGGCACCACGATCATTGATTTTAATGATAACAAAAGACTTGTTATTTGATATTTGCATTTGAGTTTAAGATTTTAGGATGAAATGCAAATAGAAGCAAGTGTGTAGGGCTTCAAGCTCAAGCCCATGGCGAAATGGAGGAGCTTGATGGAGATGGACAAAAGTGTCAAGGAGCATGAAACTTGGAGGAGATGGAGCTCTGCGTTGGCTCAAAGATTGATGAAGAAGAAGAATAGGATAGAGTTTTTCTATGTAATGTATTTGTTTGTTTTTTCTCTTTATTTCCTTAGACCTAATTAAAATTTGTAGCAAATGCCTTGGGTTGTTGTCCTGTTATTTTGATTTCTTTTTGTGTGTGTGCAGGAATTGGAGAGTGGCTCCAATGAAAATCAAGTTGTCAAAAAAAAAATGTTGTCTTGTAGGATTTGATTTAATTAAATGTGTTTTAGGATTTTTCTATTTAAATTTTCAAACAAGTTTGAAACTTCACAATCAAAGGAAAGACAAGTTATATTGGTGATGGTTAATTTCCTTTAATGTGAGTCTCTAAAAAGAAAGAAAGAAACCCTAAGCCAATTATCCCTAAGACAGAAAATTACTACCAATGAATTAATTTTAGGCTTTCTGAATTAAGTAGTGGTCCAAAAAAGTCAAACAACACCACTACTTTGAATAAAATCAAACAAGGATTCCAAAAAATATTTTTCTAAGATTTTAGGAATTTTTTTGATAATTATTTTGAATTTTTAATTGTACTGGTGTTAAAGTCTAGAAATGATACCTGTGAGTATTTTGGACTTTTCAGTATTACCTCCAACTCAGAAAATTTTTGTGATTTTATATGATGTGTAAAATTTCACAAGGATTCCAGTAAGATAAATTTCACAAAAATTGGATGAGTATAAAAATTCTAAAAATTCGTGGACAGTAGCAAAACAGGAAGATTAGAGTGTGTGACCCCTCTGCAATTTATGAATTTTTAAAAATTAAATACAAATCCAATGATCTAAAATTTGGAACAGATGTTCCTAACTTAATTGGGAATCACGGTATGAAATTTTATGATTTTAGGAGGCCTATGGTGTTAAGAATCGATTTTTCAAGTTCGGACAGAAATCTGGACCTGAAAAATAGAACACCAATACTTGCAATGGAGTGGTGCTAAAGAAGCATTCAAACAAACAATGGATTTTATATGGGCACCACTCCACTTAATTAAAGTGTTTAGGGTCCTGAAAGCCAAGTTTAATATTATTTTGGTAGTCTTTTAGCCTAAATGTGACAAGAAAGGGGAACCAACCTGAATTTCACGGGAAGAAAAGTATCTTTGAGCTCTCGCTTCCAGATTCTCGCCTTCTAGCTGTAATTCCTGCGCACATAAAAAGAAAGAAAGAGAAGGGGATGAGATCCACTTCAAGCAAGAGAAATTAACTAATGTAAAGCCATGCCTCCCCGACAACGGCGCCAAAAAGTGATAGTGATTTCACGCGATTTGTTAAATACGTCGTTGTAACGCGCAAAACCGATCAACTCTTTTAAATTTATATCCTAGATAGGGGAAGTATCTAGGGTCGTCCAAGGAGGCAATATGTTTGCAAAATTAATTCTCTTTCTTACAAAATAAATCTCAACTTTCTTTTTGGTAATTTTCAATATATCATTTTTTTTTTTTTGAATTAAGACAACATGCGAAATGGTGGCGGAAAAGTGATTTACACTTCAAATTCAAATACTACTTCTAAGTGACAAGTAGAGCCTCTCCCTAAGCTCACTCTAGGCAAGTGGAGGCCTAGAATAATTAGGGAGAGGGGGTGAAGAATGCTAAAAACAAAGCAAGTAGAAATGCAAATAAGAAATTGCAAAGAAGGCAACTAGATTAATGAAAAGTGTTTTACAAAAAAGCCTAGTAGAGGAATGCTTCTACTACTAGAAAAATTAAAATAAAGAAAAGCAAACACAAATCCTCTAGATAGATGATGAAGAAGATGGCTTCTTGCTCCAAGCTTGGTAGCTCCCAAGCTTGAAAAGAATCCTCCAACTCCTTCCTTGCTTGGCTCCGCCAAGGTGATGTCCTCCAAGGCAAGCCCTAAGGGGGTGTGCCCTAAGCTTCTCTCCAAGGGTGGATGTCCACCCTAAGTCCTTCTCCCTTGCCTGGTCGTCCTCCTCAAAGTGGAAGAGTCCTCCTCCTTGGCGTGGCCCAAGTTGAAGAGAGTGGGGAGAAGAAGGCACCAAAAGGGCCGGTGATGTGCCCCTTTAATCTCCTTCTCTAGTCCTTCTTCTTGGCTGTAGGTATAGGTGGCAAATTACACTAATGGAGGATGGGAATTATGTGGTGGTAGGGTAGGGTATTTATAGGATGGGAAGGGGGGTGGTTATGGTGTTTTTTTGGAGGGAAATGAAGGGGTGCTTGGATATTTTTGGAGGGAAAAATGGGAGGGAAATGAAGAGATGCCTTGGTTTTTCCTCCAAAAATGCCTTCTAGAAGCAATTTTGGAGGGAAAAAATGGAGGGTGGAGATGGGTTTTGATGGTGGATGTAGGGTGGTGATGGAAGGGATAGTTGGCACCAAAATAAAGTAGGAGTAGGTGATCTTTTTGCTGGAGCTTAGGTAGTAGGGTAGTAGGTTTTGGTGCCATGGAGGTGGACTAGCTAAGTTAAGCAACTTAGCTAGCTTAGTTAGTAGGGAGTAGAGTTGGAGGCATTTGGAACTAGGGTTTTCAGGGAGAAGAGCTGGAGGTAGTCATCTTGAGCTGCACTAGAGCTAGTGGTTGCTGAAGAGAGCTGCAAGGAGCTACCTTAGCTGGCTTGGCTTGCTAGTTCTTTGCTAGCTACTAAGCCAAGCTAAAGCAAGCTGGCTTCTGCTGAAAGGAGCTGAGGTGAGCTGGGTCTAATGCTCCCGGGGAGGATTAAGCTGGGTGAGGCAGCTAAGGTAGCTTAGCTCAACTGAGTCGAGCTAAGCTGAGTCCCCGAGAGCTGGACTTGAGCTTCCTAAGCTGGAATGAAGTCATCTTCAGCTGGCCGGAGTTGAGTGGAGCTGGATGTAGCTGGACCTGAGCTGGGGTGAACTCCAGTCAACTTAGCTGAGCTAGCTAGAGCTCCCTGTGGACTAATGGGAGCTGAGATGAGCTAGACTCAGCTAAGTTGAGCTGGATCTAAGCTGACGTGAGCTAGGGTGAGCTAAGATGAGCTCTCTTGAGCTACCATTCAGTTGAGATGAGCTGAATGGAGCTACAATGAGCTAACCCTAGTTCAAGTGAGCTGAAATCCAGCTATGGTGACCTGGATCAAGCTGAGTTTCAGTTAGTCTGAGCTTCTTCTTCACCAGTTGCCTTCCTGAGTGCTAGGGTTTTGGAGTTCTGATAATCTGCATATCCCTAACACTCACAAAAACACATTAAAATGACAATAAAAAGTGCAATGCATGCCTAACCTAATCGATGCCTAAATGCAGCCCAAAAACCCATTTGTGGAGCAAAATCCTAAGAGCTAAGTTTGTTTTAATGCATAAAAATGATGATAAACTAGCTTTTATCACTCATGCATAGGGCTAAGTAATGGGCTTGACCCTTCAGAGCCAACCCAGGCCTGTTCCAAGCCCATTTAAATATGCAAGCCCATGACTCGGCCTAGGCTTATTGAATTTGTAAAATCCTAACCCAAACCAAAGCTCAACCCAAAGTAAATGGACCAAGAGCTGATCGGGCCAAACCTATTTATTATTAAAAAAGAAGAATGAAAGGTGCAATTTAGCAAATAAAAATGTCTAAAATTATTAAGAAAATTTGTATAACTTAATTCTTCAAAACAAATACTCAATAGACCTGACTAAGCCAATGGGTATGTTATGAACTTACAAGATTAGGTGAAGATTAGGAGTGGGTGTGCCACTCATAGGAATGGGTGTCACGAGAATGGATGGGATGTTAGTGAATAAGGAGAGAGTTTTGTTATTTTATTTTTAGGTTTGAATATGTTAATTTATGTATGTAAAGAATACATATACGTATAGTATTTATATACGAGTCGTAAATGGGCCAAGTTTCAGGCTGGGCCAAGTTTGGGCCAACCTAGGCCCTGATTCGGGCCCATTTAATTAATGGGCAAGACTCTTGGCCTAAGCCTAGCTCTTTAAGTTATGGGCCCGGGCCTAGGTTGGGCCTAGCAGGTTGGGTTAGGGTAGTCTGATCCGATGCTCAGCCCTACTCATGTGCACGTGAAACCATGCATTCCCATGCATCCTCATCATCTCGTACCCCACGTGAATTTCTTCCCCCTGCCTGTGATCTCCTACTATGACGCTCGCACCTCCTCATGTCAGCATCAGGGTGGTCCCCTCCTTGAGTGGGAAAAAAAGAGAGGAGGGGAGCGTGGTATCATTACTGCACGTGAGAGGAGAACACACCACTCCCCACTCCCCCCTTCTCTTTTCTTTCTCTTATTTCTTTCTTTCTCCTTTCTCTTCTCTTCCTTGATTTTAGCATTACCAAAGGTGATAAATGATGGACACAAAGCCCTAACTAGGTTATTTACAGGCTTATGACCCTAATTGGGGTTAGGAATAATCCCATTGGACCAAAATGCCCCTATTATGGGGTTATTTACATCTCTCGTATATGCATCATATTGTTGGTGTAATTTTTCCCACATACTTTAGATTTTCATAAAATGAGTACCATTAGAAACCTTGTGATAAGACGAATCCAATGATACCAAATATGACATATTTCAAGTGGGTTTATCGAGGGTTGACCAAGTTTAATCAAAATATGTGTTTTTCTCATTTTCCAGGTACACAGACCCAATTCGCACTTGACAAGTGTCAACAGGTTCGTCTTGCCATGCTTAAACCTGAAATGGCTTCAAAATTTAGGTTCAAGGCTTTACATTCGAATATTAGGATATTGATCAGATCAATATTAATCACCTAAATAATTATCTTAATAATAAAGAATTGGAGCTTTAATTTCTAAATAGTTGACTGATAAACAGTAATCATGCATTCTTGTCACCCTTATTTGTTTTATTATTTCCTTTGAGGCCTTGCCTTTGATTGCTTTTAAATTCAGTTATCTAAAGTTCAAATACATTCTACTAGGAATTATTCTCATTAGCTTAACACAGACATAGGTGAATAATCTCAAGTTCAGGCTATGATTGGGGATTTCTTTAAGTAGGAAGTGAACAATGACCCGTAAGACTGTTATTTACTTTTATACTTGGAGATGGTCCTATTATTATGTATTATTTTGTACTTTATATTTTGGTTAGTTATTTCATTTGATTGTGGTTATGTTTCTCGTGTTTATTTGTTGGACAATGTGCATTTTGGGTTTGGATCCACAAATCACTTTGAATCCCAAAACAAGAGTAATTTTTCTCCCCCTTTGAGGTAGAGAATGGCAATTGAACAAGTTAGGTGCTAAGTGCAAAATAATGAAATGAAATAAGTACAATGAAAAGATCTTATAGAACATCAAATAAAGCAAGAATAATAGCTATAAATTTGAAATAAAAGTAATCAAACCACTGTTGATGTGCCCCAAAAGAGAATGAGGAGGTGGAGAGTAGGAGGAAATCAATTATGTGGCCAATTGAAATAAAAGTAATCAAACCATTGTTGATGTGCTCCAAAAGAGAATGAGGAGGTGGAGAGTAGCAGGAAATCAAATATGTGGCCAAGAGCACTAGGCAATTGAGCACAAGAGCCAAAGTAGCCTCCAAGAATGTGTTTGATGAATTTGGGCACTTGAAAAACTGTTATGTGTATGCACAATGAAGGCAAAGAGGTCTTTTTATAGATACAATAAATTTCCAATGTTCAAAAATACATTAAAGGAAAGGTTGAAGGGGCATAAAAATCATACATTCATAAGTTATGTTGGTAGATGATTGATCAAAGGTAGGTGTTGATTTATCTGAGTTCTAAAAATAAACTTTATGACAAATGCATCCTGATCGACTAGAAGGACCCGTTAGTTAATTAATAAAGATTTCTGGTTGATCAAAGAAATAGGATGGATCGATTAGGAAAAGATCATAGACAAAGGCCTTGGAATAAATCTCACATTGATCAATTAGGGAAAAGAGTTGGTTGATCAAGAAGAGGTTCGATTGATTATAGAAAAAATCTTGGTTGACAAGCAGATAAATAGTCTTGGTCTTGTAAAATCTTTATAAACTAACCTGTTGAAAATATTTTGGTCGATCAAAATTTAAAATCTACATAGGATTTGAGATGAAGGAACCTTGGGTCAAGATATTTAGGAGAATTTGAGATGGAGAAAGCTCAGGTCAAGATATAGTTTAGGATAGGAGAACCTAAAAGTTTTATTAAGGTAGATGCTTTGGAGAGGTTTTTTTCATATTCTACAAAGATGAAAATTACAACCCTTACAAATTATAACTTTTTTTAAGCTAACTGATTTCATCATAATTTTGTAGAATTTTCGTTCCTATTTATTGCTATGTTTGGGAAATTTTAGGATTTTATTTCACATTCTTGCTATTTATTGAAAATTAGGAAGTAACGTAGTTTCGATTTTTTGCGTAGGAGACAAGACGAGGGGCTTTTTGAGGCAAGGAGGCCGCATGTGATAGTTCAAGGTAGAAGAGCAAATTTCAGGGGCACATGCCAGTCAACTAAGGAGTTGACCTACACCTCCCCATCGCAAGAAGGGACACGGTCACTCCTTAATTAATTGACTGGGAGCGCCACGCGCACACAAGCACGAAGATGCTCCGGCACTTGAGTTGGGTGCACTTGGAGAGGGCCCATTTAGGGTGCAGACGGAAATGGAAGGTAATTAGAGGAAAAATGCCCGATCATTATAAGAAAGAAGATCTTTCGTCTCCTAAACATTCAAATAACTTTAATGTTCTCTTTATGTTTAACTAAAATAAATATCAAGCTAGATCTATGTCTCGATAGATCTAATTTAATATTTGGATCAAATGTCAAGATGTTGAAATCAAATGTTTCAAAAAAATATGTCACGATGGATCTAATTTGATGTTATTTGGTCAAGCATCTAGATAGCACCATACTTATTTGGACATTTAGGAAAATAAACATTAACAAAAGTCTTTTTTAGTGAAGTGAGTTTAATTGGCAACCGGGACCATTCTCAAATTAAACTTGGTTGAGAAAATTCCATTCCTAACGGCATTTAAGGTAATTTCACCTATAAAAACTTGCCAAAATTTAGAAGAATGAAATTATGCTGATCCTAATTAACCTTTGGGATTCAAGGAGCCTATCTCCTATATAAATACCAACCAACGCTCCCTTGCCTTACATCTCTCTCGTCCCTGTTTCTCTTCTTCCTTTCTCTCCTTCTCCCTCTCTCATGAGCATGGGGACTCTCCAGTAAAACTCTATCTCTCCA
Organism: Thalassia testudinum; assembly: GCA_037157565.1. NCBI lineage: Eukaryota > Viridiplantae > Streptophyta > Magnoliopsida > Alismatales > Hydrocharitaceae > Thalassia > Thalassia testudinum. Next base: position 57,690,949 of record JAZHRO010000055.1, read on the forward strand.
CCATCGTAGTTGCCATTTGTTGCCATTCTTCACTCATCACCACAATGTCAAGAATCTTACCTTGCACTCTCCTCTTTCTTTCTCTCTCTGTTCTTTATCTAATTGTAATTTTTACATTATTTTGGTTAATAAAATTTTATTTAGTTCTTTGCTTTTTTTTCTTTGTAGTTTAGTACTTAGTTCTACTTATCTTGTAGTTCAAAATTAGCTAATTATTTTCTTGATTTTTATGCAATTTTCTTTTGTTAATTTAGGATTAGTACTAGATTTTAAGATTAGCATCTCGCTTATTCCAAAATTCCAAAAAAGACCATAAAAAATTCAAAAAAATAAAAAATAATTTAGGTTAGCAATTAATAATCTAGACAATTTTGACTCCTTGAGGACAACTTAAACTGCTACTATACTATCCTTATTCCTTTTTTAGAGTTCAAAATTACATAAATAATCGTACCCTCTCGTACAGTAATACTTCTTATTACCCCTGCAAATTTCATGATCACTAACTTCTTTTAAAGCTTTATGAGAGCTTTTGAAAAGTTTTTAGAGCCTCTCCAAAGAAAATAATATTCTCACTAAAATGTTAGTCCATGCATAAGAAAAGATGATATATTTATCATCAAAATCAAGGGTTCAATAGATCTGGCAGTTGAGGCCTACAATCAAGGTTGTTCCAACCTCCATAGTTATTATTTGGCACATAGCTCTATGCATGACGTGACATTGGTCATTAAAAAGCACAAGAATAACATTTGAGAGGAAAGGAATACAAAATGTAGGACAACATTACTTAAGTGTCAATTTGGGCCTCTCAAAATAAGATCCATCTTGACCTCACCTTCGGATATTGGGACGAAAAGGGTTCTATCATAATTTTGATCATCTCAAGCATTTTCTTCCAAATTCCCAAGACTAATGGGTAATTGAGCCCCTAGAAAGTTATTATTAATGATCTTAGCTTTAATTTTTTATAATGATAAATAATGGAATTCTTGAGTGAATTTGAGAGTGTAGATGGGTGCTCTTAATTGTATGTAGCAAATGGGTGCTCTTAATTGTATGTAGTAAAGGAAGTCTCCAAGGGTATTTATAGATGTGTTAGAAAGACTCTATATAGGTTTAGGAAGACAATAAGGCTGTTATCATAGAAAGAGAGCAGCAAAGATATGGTACTGCTCTTGATCTCATAGGAATTATTCACTGCAGGCCTTTGGATAGGTAGGGCTTGATGAGTTGTGGGTAGAAAATAGTCTCTCAAGGTTCTCTGATTTTCACGAACCCTAATTTCTCCTTTCGGTCTCTTCTACCATCTCTCTTCTTTCTTTGTTGGCTCTCCTAAAAAGTCTCTCAAGTTCAGGGTCAAAAACAAGACTTCTCCTAAGGGAGCCCCTACCAAGCATACACTAAGTAAACACAAGGCAAAAGGTCTTTTGTAGCTTTAAAGCACTTTAAATCCCCTTCCAAGTTTCCAGATTGGCCAAATAGAGTCAAGGCAATGTTTCTCCATTCCCACGTAAGTGGTATAAGAGAAACAAGGCACTTGAGATTCCTAGTCAATGTCTGTCAAGGAGGATGAGGTCACTTTAGTTTTTTTGAGTATCCAAACAAGTTTTCAATTTAATTACGCACCCTAAATTGACCTTCGAGTGACCTAAAGACGTGTACTTTGTTACAATGATATTCGCAAATGCTCAAGTAAAATGGTAATCCAAGGATGTAAACAAGGGATGCAAGTAGGGCGAACCCTTCCTTTGAGGTAATGCATTAGCGGTGCCTCTTAACTACCCTTTAATTCCTTTAAGGGGTGTCCCCCTCCTTAAAGTATCAAGTCACTCGGGCAAAATTTAATACCACTGTCACAAAGCGAAAAGGGAGGGTTTACACCAATAAAGAGATCGATGCCTATAGCCATAAGGGTCCGAGTCCTAGTGTGGTGCCTACAGTGCGTGCTCGGTGCAAGAAGTGTGCATCACACCACAAAAAAATGATTTTCCTTTTGAAAATCACAATCAAGTTATTCAAACACTTCCTATATATTTTACTCCTCTTTTCAAACTAATGTGACCACTTGGTTAATCTTTTCACATCAGCTTAAGTGGTCTTCTTTAATTATGTCAAAATGTAATGCGTGTACAGATAAGTGATGCAGAAAGATAAACAGTACGCACCTTGTTCCAACACTCTACGATGCAGAAATGCACGCAATGTAGTAAGAAAAATCTAGATGCTACTCAAGCACTCCTAGATGATCAGCCTATGGATATGCAACTTCTAGCAGGTAGCTCAAATTTTTTTTTTTATAAATGTGCAATCAAAAGAAACTAACTACCACAGATAGAATAAACCTAATGTTTAAAGATCTGGGGACACTCCTCAAAATCTAGCTCCAAGTTACAAGGGCGAGAAAATAAATAATTAGACTAAATCCTAAAGAGTCTACTCCAATATGTGAATTCAAAAATCTAAGAGGTAGAATTCTCCTAAATGTTTCTCCGTTCCCTTCAAGTGCGTGGGATCTGTTGGTGCAAGAGCACCACGATCGTTAATTTTAATGATAACAAAACACTTGTGTTTTAACATTTGTATTTGAGTTTAAGATTTCAGGATAATTGCAAATGGATACAAGTGGGAAGGACCTCAGAGCTTGTGTCCATGGTGGATTGGAGGAGCTCGTTGGAGGAGAAGGAGCTTTGTGAGAAGTGAAAGCTTGAAGAAGGAAGGGGATGAAGAATAGGATAGATATTATATTCATGTATTCTCTATTTTATTGTTCCTTGTGTTTTTCTTTCTTAGATGCATGTTAAAGAGCCTCAAAGTATCAACACTGTAGTCCTAGGAACACTTACTAGACCCTAGGACACTTAGGTTTTCCGTAGAGAACTTAGAAAATCTAAATAGGCTTCAGACAGCCTTATTGGACGTCTAATCTGAAAATAAGACATCTGATAGTGAATTTTAAGATGTCTGAATGTTGAATCAGACGTCCAAACATTTAGGGATTGTCTTAGAACCGTTTGTTGTTTTCAGACGACCGACCATTAGTCCAGACTTCTTAGAAGACGCCTGATAACTTGGTTAGACATCCAATTAGTGGAACTTTGACCTTCACAATATGATCGTTGAGATATGACCCTTAGTTTTCTATCAGACGTCCATAGAGGCCCTTAGACGTCTGATAAGTGACCGTTAGCCTTTGATTGAGCCAAAATCACTTCTGATAAAGGTTATAGCTATTTGTGCCATGAGAAATCCATTTCCGCAGTTAATTAGGTTTCCAGACATCCAGACCTAGTGCCAGATATCCTTTACGTCGTCAGATTAATTTATACTAAAACCCTGTTTAGGTCTGATGAAAGTCAATAAGGGAACCTGTGTAGAATTAAACGTCTGACTTAGTTCTCAGACGTCTTAAGAATGACTTCCAGATGTCTGATCTTTTTCCCAAATGTCTGATGACCCTGTCAGAATCATTAATGATTCTAATTGCGGCTTGATTTACCTTGGGATGATCCCCAACGGCTACCTAAGGCTTCGAAAGCCTTCCTAGGCCTTCCTAAGCCATCTATAAATAGGAGAGGTCCCTTACCCTGTAGAGACACACCAAGCAATACTATTTCCATACTATTTTGTGTCTAAAACACTTTAAAAGAGATCTTGCTCTCCAAACCATCGTCCTACTTCTTAAGAGCTACCTTCTCGTTGCACACCCGCTCTCCCTCCATGATTACAAGAGCGACGAAGTGTCGCTGCGTGGTTCACACATCCTCATCAAGTCGACGCACTTCCAGCAAAAGGAAGTAATCTTTACCTATAGTAGCTAGGTTTATCTTTGTGGCTCTATAGGTTTTGTGTTGTAATCTTACTTTGTTATTGTTGGGTATTCGCTTTGTGAATTTCCGTTTCCATCGAGGGAAAAATACTTCTCGTGAAAAGGAGGGGTTTGAGGAATGCTACCCTCGTACTTGTAGCGTGGTTGTATAAAGGTTTAACTACCCTCGTTAAAGTAGTTCGTTAATGGATTTTGATCGACTCAGTCGGTCGGAAAATCCTAACTTGAGAGGGTTAGGTGGTGGTTTTCACCTGATTTGGGTTTCCACCTAAAAATCACTTTTGCAAATTGTGTGATTGCCTTTTGTGTGAGATTGTTCATTTTGCTTCCACACTTTATTTTTATATCCCGCAAATCTCACCCCCTCCCGTAGGGAACCTTCAGGATCAAGGCCCACATGCAACTGTAATTATCCTCAAGGTGGTGACAAGGTCCACCAAGATGAGTGTCCACTGCATGCACCTCCTCCTAAAAAATGTACCTCGCATAGAAAAATGATAGATCAATGGGTGTATAATCTCAATCAAAACTCAATGCAGACAGAAAAAATACTTGCGAGTTTACTAGGCCCGTTGCCTCCCCAGCAACAGTGCCATTGAAAGAGAGATTCCCGATTAATTAAAGAGATAGCAACAAAATGATACGTCGTTGTAGTATTTTATGTGGTGAAAATTCTCTCAATCAAAACTTAAATAAACTAAAATCTAACCACGAAATTAGGTCGAATCATAGGGAGGAAGAAACCAAATTAAACTCATAAATCTATCATTTTATTATTCCAACATGATGTCAGACATTTGCTCACAATTATAATATAACATGTAACTTATGTAAGGGTAATAGATTGGGGACATAGGAATGTAATCAAATAATTAGAGAATATAACAAAAACTCAAGGGGCTGGCTGCAAATTCATCCAATAAATCAAATATTAAATTGAAAATCAAACTTCCACAATGGCAGCACATCTAAATATTATTTGAATGAAAAATAGATAATGAGGAAAGGCATTTGTGGTGCGCGCGAGAAGAGCTCGACCAGCAATGCGTGTTGCCAGCGTGTTGCGCCAGTGGAGGAGCTTCTCAATGGTGTTGTCGGCATGGGCTAAGGTAGCCAGCGGTGGTCACTCAACGGCGAGGAGACTGGCGTGGTGCACCGTTGCAGGCGGCGGTGGAGGCATTCTGTCGGTGCTTGAGGTTGGTGAGGGTACACGTGGTCGTGCTTGAAGTCGGCAAGGGTGCTTGGGTTGAGGTTTAGAGGTCGAAGGGAGGTCTGATGGAGGAGCCGCTCGTTGCGGGCTATGGGTTCCTTGGTGAAATAGAGGAAGGGGAAGAAGAAGAAGAGGAAGAGGCTTTAGCTGTGAGGGATGGTTGCGGTGGCTATGGGTTTGGCGGTGGTTGTGGTGAGGGTGTAGGTAACGGCAGTAAGGAGTTTGCGGTGGTGATGGTGGTGGTGGCTATGGTGGGTGGAGGACGGATGGCATTGGGTTGTTTTGGAGAAGAAGATGAACAGTCAAATACGTGGTGTTATGGAGAAGAAGAAGAAGGGGAAAAAGGAGGATGGTAGTGGGCGTGGTGGTGATGTCTACAGGGCGAGGGAGGCATGCACGATGCCACTATGCACACCGCGGAGTCAATGAAGGTGAAGTTCGTGCAATCCCACAGTGTTTGCTTGAGCGTCACAATGCTATCTATCTCCTCGGTGGAGGTGGAAGAGAATGAGATATCATGCCCTCCCCATACACGCAAGCGTCTTGCCCTTTTATAGATGTTTCTCCGATCTCTCTCAATCTGTTTCTTCTCGAAGCTTTCTCCAAGGACTTGAAGATATTGAGGCAGTTGGGAGGGGGTCGCGAACCTCGAGGGAGGGTTGTTGCGAGAAGCACGGCCGCCTTGGGCTGGCAGTGGAGAGGCGGTCAGTTGAGGCCGACGAGGATTAGTGCACTATTGGCAGTGGAGATGGTGGGTATTGGATTTGGAAATTTTGCACACATGACCCTACATAAACATATATGTATCAAGTTTTAACAAAATATCTTCTAATTAAGATAAACTAACACTTAATTCTAATTGCAATCTAATGAGACATGTTTGAAATGTACTTAGGCTAATTAAGTGTCCAATAAATTGGATTCATCAGTTGGCTTATGACTGAAGAATAGGTTGGCACTAGGTCAACCAATAAGTATAAGGAAATAAGGGCCGGTGGTCCTATAGTAATAGGTCGACTTCTAAGATGATTGGTCAACTTATTCTTAACATGTTGGTCTACTTATATTCAATTTTGATCAATCGACTACTGAAGTGTAGGTTTGGATGAGTTCTTAGAAACTTGGTTTTTACAGTATTAGTCAACCCTTGTGTAGCATATGTTAGTGCCTATGAATGTGGTAGGTTGACTACTAGTCATTTGATGAAGTAGTGGGTCAAGGAGTCTTAAGGGTTAGTCTTAATTAAGTGTAATTAATACTTAATCAAGTTCTAACACAATGGATGTTAGTTAAGCAATGTCTAGTAGTAGGTCGACTTGTGAGAGTGTTGGTCGACTGATATTGGTGTTAGTCAACCGATAAGTGAAGTAATGGTTGACTTGTGGATGGAAAGGCCCACTTCAATCTATAGGAAGGAATTTTTGACTTAGTGTTTTTGGTTCTATTAGAAATCCTAAGGTTATTGTATAGTTATTTAAATTGAGAAGTGTATTTGGAGCTTTTTAACAAAAATTCAAAGAAAAAGCAAATACAAGAGAAACCTAGTAATAAATACAAAAACGTCTTGAGTCCTTCAAAGTTTTCTTTGTCATCAATGGCTTTCAAGGTCTTCTTTGAGTTAAAGACCTTTAATGAAATACTTGGACTTCAAGGATGCAATTTTGAGCATTTAATGCTTCAAGGATGTGAATATTTCCTATAAATCTTCTTAACAAGTAGCTAGCAATAATCGATTTATTTATCGAATCCTTGTTTGTAAATCATCAAAACTAGGATTTACATTAACAGTACTGCTACTTTTGTGCATACCCTCAAAAGGTCATCAGTTCTATTCATGTATCCATCTATTTCGCTTTGGTTTTTGAAATTTACATAGGGTAGAAAGTTGGTATCCAATATGAGGGTCTTCATTATTATTCCTTCATGAATTAGCTTGTCTTTAATTATTTTCACCGTGACATTTATGACCTGCATTGTGTAATAGAATTTTATGGGATTAATGTTGTAAAAATAAATCTATAAAATTTCACGCTTTTTAGATTACATTGCCCTTGGTGAAGCTGTGTGTTTGGAGGATGATGAGAACCTCATCATGAATCCTAACTAGCACAATCTAACTTAAAGATGCGAGAAAAAGCCCCTACATAACTCAAAGAAAGGCTTGACTCAGAGAATTCTGAGTTTAATAAGAAAACAAGTCATAAGGGGTAAAAATGCAATTTCACCAACACAATCAGTAAACAGGGTAACTCAGGATCCAAACATAGGTCAAACTAACCTAATAAGAAGGAAAGTGGGATGATCTGATCCAACAAGGGCTACAGCAACTCCAAGGAATTAAATGACATTCTGTAACCCTAAAACAAATCCACTTCAATTCATGAGGTTCGAGGCAGGGTAAAAATCAACTAAACCCTCTGAAATTCATAGAAAAATAATCTCTAGGGTTTAGAACCTTCAATTTGTCCTTGGAAACCCATTTTGACCTATATTGAGAACCATGCCCAATTAATGATTTAATTTAGGTTTTTACGTAAATTGGCCAGTCAAACAACGTTTGACCTAGAAATAAAATTCACCATTAGAATCCTTAGGTCCCATTTAGTCATGCATAAAAACTTGAGCCTAAGAAGAGACCTTCTTGACCGACTTTGCAATTTGATCCTCACCTATTACTTTTTGACCCTCAACTTTCGAAACCCTTGCATTTTGGCCCCTAGGTTCTTCATCTTTCTTTGCATACAGGTCCCTCCTGCAAGTCTCTGAGCAGCGCCATGCTCCGGCGACTTTGCGCGGAGCATGACGCCGCGCAGGGTGAGGGAGGCGACCTGCAATTTGAACCAAGTGTTCCCTACGACGTCTGCTGTCGCAGGGACACCACCATACCTCCTGTCCTCGCCCACACCTTCCGTGCGAACGCGCGGAAGGTATGGGTCGCAATTCCGACCATTCTTCGGCGAGGGAGGCACGTCGCCTCCCTGTGCCCACCCCTTCTCCACCGCCTTTTTAAGGACCAGCGTCGCCAGTCGACTCTAGTAACTCGGTCCTGACGGAGAAAACCCCTACCATTCATCTCTCCCTACTCCGGCAGAAACCCACCAGCTCCGGCGGTTCCTCCTCCTCCGTCTCGTCGCTCTGCTGCAATACCAGCAGCAGAGCCACCTTCGCCTGCTCTTCCCGCGTCGCGCCGTACCCAGCTCGCGCCCTCCGGCTCTCTTCCTCTCCGCCGCCCTCCCTCTCTGGGTATTTCTTCTCTGGCGACAATCGGCACGACTGCCGCCCTACTCCGGCCCCCCTCGTCCCTATAAGTAGGTAACAGTTGTCTCCCTTCCTCCCCTCTTTCTTTTCCCCAACTCAATTTGTTCAACTACCCCTCGACCGCACCTGATTTCCCTCACCTTCTCCATCTCCAGCCACTCTCCGGCGAGATTGCCCCCGTCAATCCACCACTCCACACAACTCGCCACCTACCACAAAAGCTCCGCCTCACCTCACCCAACACCCCCCGCCCCTTCATTGCCACTCCTCACCCCCACAACACTCCCCCGATCAGACCCATTTTTCCGGTCGCTGTCCGACCTAGCCCCGCCGCCAGACACCGCCCCACAACCTGCTACACCCCGCATCACCTTCGCCAAGCCACGACGAAGGTCACCCTGTAGTCTGATTAGGCCGAGAGGCCGTGTTTCTGTCTGACAGGGTCGGAGCCCTAGCCGCCATTGACGACGACTAAAGGAGCTTCCACGCGAGCTCCAGGCCCTGCAGCAGCAGGATCCCAGCTGAGGCGAACTGCAAGGGCTTGGGCGAAGGCAGCGAGCAGGTCCGCGAAGAGAGGCGAGGACGTAGCTACTGAGGCCAGGTTGTGGCTCCCCTGCGGGTGCGTGCGAGCAAGGGGCAGAATTTAGTCCCACATCGTGGGATTTCGAAACGCCACGCCGCGTTAAATTGATTTTGTGTTTTCTCTTAATCGCCTCGAGACACCTGGGGTGAGGTCCCGCACCCACTCACTTGCCCGGTCCGCGAGCTCACCACGCGGATCTGGCGGACCCGACCCGACACCACTTGTGCACTTCTCACGTACCATACATGCTGGTATGCCTGGTCCCGAGTGCGCTACCCGACCCGATAACCCGGCTCTGGGAGAGCTTCCTATGAGCGGTTTACAGAGAGAGATGCGCGGGTAAAGGGAAGGGTTAGGTTTTGCTGTGGTTTGTGCAGGGACAGGGTGCGCAGGAAGAAGGCCAAGGAAGAAGAAAAAGAAGACCGCAGGAAGAAGACCAAAGAAGAAGAAGGAGAAGCAACAAAGGAAGAAAGGGGAAGCACTGTAGCAGACACCATTTAAGCCGTCTGACTAAGGAATCAGATAACGGATGAAGCTCTACAGACAAAGCAAAGAAGAAGAAAAAGAAAAGAAAAGGTTCCGCGGCTGAAAGAAGAGAAGAAGAAGAACTGAAGAAGATCAAGAACTATGAAGAAGAGAAGAGAAAGAAGAGAAAAAGAAGACAAGCAAAGAGAGAAAAGCAGAGAAGAAGAAAAAGCCAAGAAACAGAAATCTACTTCTCCCCCTCTCTCTCTCTCTTTTATTTTTGTAATAAAGAAACATTGTACTTCTAGAATTCCAGTAGCTCCCTGAGTTCGACCTTGAGAAAAATATTTGTGAGTAAAATTGTAATGGTGGCGATGATGACAAACCGTAGCTATTTTATCTATACCACAACGACATTACTGTAATAAGCACTAAAACAAACAAAGACTAGCCACGGTTCGGTCGACAGAGCTCTTCCATTAGAGGACTTCTTGCATCTATCCTCTCACAACAAAATAATTTCCCTTTCTCCAAAGACTTTGATCTTTTTCTTTTTTGGCTTCCCCTAATTTGTACAAAAGAGTACTTTCTGAATCAGAGACATAATTGAAGAGCTTTGTTTCCAGCATTTTTATTCCCCTCAATTCTCTCTTCACATTGCCTTCTTGCATGTCTTTATTTTAGCCTTTGTCTCTATTGTCTTAATTGCTCCCTTTTCTAGAGGCCATGTTGCTTGTACCTTTTTTGAGCTTGTTGGAATAGACTTCTTCACCTTCTTCAATGATTTTATTTGAACAAGCTCTTCTTCCTTTTTGGGATCTTCTTCTCCTACAGTTAGCTCAGGCTGTATTGATTTTCTCCTGTTTTCCTCTTCTCGTTTGAGCCATCAATGATCAAATTTAGTTAATGAGTGCATTTTTTACTTTAATGTAATGAATTTTAACATTTAACTTAATATCATCTCTATTGTGTCATCTGTGCTCTTCATGTCTACAGATTAGTTCCATCTAAATTCATAGAAGAACTTCTATTTTCCTCTTCCTCATCTTTTCCTCTATCTCTTTCCTCCTCTGTGGACAAAAAGCATTTAAAAAATTCTAAGTTTCAACTAAAATGTGCTACTGTAATTTGTAATGCATTGATGACTTCCCATATATTACCGGTGATATTTTTCTGGCTTGTATTGGTGATGGTGCACAATAATGAAAATCATTGGCAATTTCTCAAACATCATCGATGATATTTGAGCTTCAACTTATTTTGGCGAAGTGCATTTTGCAAATCATTGGTGATTTCCCTATATCACCAATGATTTCTTAAATATCATCGATGATATTTGAGCTCTGACTTATTTTGATGAAGTGCATGTTAAAAATCACCAGTGATTTTCAAAATATCACTGATGATATTTAGGCTCTTACTTCATTTTGTTTTATGCATTAAGGAAATCACCTAAAATATTTATCAAGTGTGGATATTATCTATAGTTACCTCAAGCTTGTGATGCTGCTTCTCCTCCATGATGCTACTACTACTACTCCTATGGCTAATTTTGCCACTTCTTTTCCTGTTGATGTTGTTGCTCCTCATCCATCAACCGCTACTCCTCTTCTATTTAATGCTGCTACTCCTCCTTGTGCTGGTGCTGCTGCTCTTCCTCCTCCTAATGCCTTTGTTGCACCTCCTTCTCCTCTTGAAGTTTCTCTTCTTGCAACTTCTACTACTCTTGGTGCTGCTCCTCCTCATGGTTCTTCTAGCACTGTTGTTACTACTACTCTTCTTCCTTATGTTCTATTCTTTCTTCAAACTCAATATCTCTTCTAATTTCTTGTGTTTGGTTTTTCAACACTCTGACTACTTTGAGTTTGATAAAAGGAAAGCACTCAAGGTTCTCTTCATTAATTCCTCTATTTGTTGCTTTAGTGTTGAAATTTCCCCATTCCTCTTCTTTATTATCTTTGTCAACAATTTGTTTCTCTACTTCAAGTCTTCTTTTTCTTCCTTCAAATTTTTCAAATAAACCTTTCCTACTTATATCATTTTTGGTTTGTTTTCTTGTTCCTCTTCTTCTCCTTTCTTTTCTCTCTCTACCTCTTCTCCTCTCTTTCTCCTTTCTTCCCTCCTTCATGTTTTCCTTTCTCCTTTCCTCCATTTTTTTGTTTCAACTTCTTTCTTTTCTTTGAAGACTCTTCCCATTCTTCTTTTCTCTCTCTTTTTGGTGGATGAACTCCGCAACATGGCATTATTTTACTCAAATCATTCCTTGAAGCTTATGTTATCTTGAGACCAATTCCCTTTGCAAGGCTGTGAAAGAGATTTTATGGTTGCACTTTTCGACCATTGTTGGTGCATCCACATTTACTAATTGCATGACCTTAAACATTTCAATCGCCCATAGATATAATACCATCACACAACCTTTCAACTAACTTTTCTTCTTACTTAATCTTTCTCTTTTATGTTCTTCAACCTTTTGTATACAAAGTCATATACCAATTCAACCCAATTGTACTTATTTAGGGGCTCCAAGTCCTCTACTGTATCAAATAGGGAAATAATTATCCCTTGGTCTCCATATAGTAGAAGGAAGAACCCTATTGTTATCAAAACGAATGTCTTTTTTCTTTACATAGATCAAAACCAATATCTTGGTCTCCTTTTCTACTTATTTAATCCTATCTTGAGCTTTTGTCTTCTTCTACTTTCCCTTCTCCTTTTATTGAATTCTTGGAGCTTATCTAATATCTTCCTTACCTTTGGGTTTATTATTGTATAGTTCTCACTCCACATTTATGGTCTTTCATTAGGATTTATCTTTCCATCACTGATCATCAATTTCTCTACCTCATTCTTTAACCCAAGTATTTTCCCTATATGATTACGAGTAAGCTTGAGACTTAATTCTTGAAGCTCAAACTCTTTTCTACCTGGGTTGTATGCTTTCACCAAGTCCCCAAGTAAATCCTTGTCTTTGTATTGTGGAAACTTTAATTCATTGTTGCTCAGTGTAGTAAAAGGAGTTTTCAAGAATTCCTCCACATCTTCTTTAACAATATTCCATGCCTTTTTTATTGTCAACATTGTGCATTCGATATCAATATCAAGCCTCGTAAAACACAAAGATTAGTGTTTTAAGTTGTCATTCTTGTCAAAGTCTTTAAATATCACTGGTGATCTTTAAAAATCACTAACGCATTTTCATTTTTTATTGGTGAATTTTGATTTTAACCTCTTTATTTTGAAATATCTTTGCATAGGTGATTTTGAAATATCAACAGTGCATTTATTTTTAGACTAGTGGTTTTTGTGCTCTGGTTTTAGAAATGGAAAACTGCTAATGCAGGCTATTGAGGAGTTTTAAGTTGTTTCGTTATAGCAAAGCCTTAATCACTCGAAAATAATTAAATTTATAATTTAGAATTAAAGAAGAGTCCGATGTCAAACACAGGGAACAAATATGAAATTTACAACATTAATTTCATTCAAAATCAATGAGCATAATCAATTGATCACAAATTAGATATGCAATGAATGAAATTAATCAGAATTAATATTAATGTATCTCAAGGTTGCATGGAATCAAAAAGAAAAGAGAATCAAAATAATAGCGATTTAGATCACCACTTATTCTCTTAATTAAGCATGCATTTAATATTTCAATTTTAAACTATAGTACTTAAATTATTCAACAGTAACCATAATCAACTTAGATCAATCGACAGGCATATATCATCAGACGTCTTAAGTGTCAATAAACATAAGGCTCTTTAGGGAGCCTTCTCCTCCTCAAAGCTTGTCCTTCCTTCTTTTCTTCTTCAGAACTTTCCTTCTTCACAAAGCCTTCCCTTCTTCCTTAAGCACAGCGCTTCTTCTTCAAAGCTTCCCTTCTCCTTCAGAGACCTTCCCTTTCTTCTCCTTCACAACACAAGGGACCAATTTTCCTTTAGCGACTAAGTGTCGCACAGGGACATGCCTTCAGGAGCAAAACCCTCCCCCTCTCTCTCACAATTCCTCCTCCTCTTCTCTCTCACAGACCCAACATAGTCGGATCCAGATACGAGTATTCGAGTTGAGAGCATGGACTAGGGTCATTAGGTGTGGGTGGTGACCGAGGAGTGCTCATAGGTCGGGTAAGCGATGAGATGGTGTATGGGGATCCGACCCCCAGTGCTTGGGCGATAAAGCCACAGCACAAAAATAATATATGCGCTGCAAAGTGTTTGTCCCACACGATGTGGGACTATCTGCCGGACTTTCTTCACAAAGCAGCAGCATCTGATGCTTCGCTAATTGGGTGTGTTGCAACTTCTGGGTCTTCAATTGAAGGACCTGGGAAGGGTCCTAGGAGTAATGCGCATGGCCTGGAAGTGGAATTGAGGGCGATTGCGGCTGGAGGACAGCGGACGTCGTCGGAGATGACGAAGGCGACAACGGAGGGCAGTGGATACCTGAAACACTAGATACGGCCTCACAGCCACATTAAAACACTTCAGGAGGATCACACGGATGTGGTGGATGTGATGGTGGTGGTTTCATGTGGTGGGGAGGTCTATGGAGGTTGGACAAACTCAAGGAATGTAAGCGGAAGTGGGTGAGTTCGATGGGGTGTTTCAGTGGGTTCTTAGTGGAGTTGAGTGATGGGTTTGGATGGGTGAGGTGTGGCGGAACTTCTGGAGGTGATTTCGTGGAGTTTGGTGGTGTGTAGCATTGGGGAGGCATCACCGGAGCTTCACCGGATGTGGGGAAGACAGAGGGGGTGAGGCGTGAGCAGCAGTCGAAACAAGGTTTTAAAGAGGGGGAAAGAGAGTAGAGAGGGAGAGGAAGAGGTTTCACCTAATTATAAGACAAAGAGGGAGAGGATTCCCATGTCGGTGTGATGGCCGAACGTGGGGAAGACGAACCCTCCATTGACGGAGACAGCGGCGAGGAAAGGGGGAGGCAGCCCTCGCTGTAGCTAGCGAGGTGTGGACGAGCGTGAGGAAGAAGTAGGATGGGCAAATTTGGTCGTTGGCTGCTCGTAGGATGATAGAGAAGGAGGCCGCCGGAGCGTCGGTCAGAGGAGGCCGGAGATAGGGAAGGAAGAAGGTTTTTGAGGCCAAACCTAGCTAAGGAGAAGCGAAGATGCATCATGGGTTCTTTTATAGGCCTTAGAGAGGAGTTCCAAGCTTGGAAACAAGGTTGCGAACTCCAGCTATTTCGCGCTCATAGGATACTCACATCTTCCATGCGTTCGCATGGGAGATTGAGAAGGAATTAGGATTCATGGCCGAGTCCATTTGGAAGGGAATTCCTCAAGGAATCTCTTTCAATTTTGGAAGAGTTTGATTGAGAATCGAGCGAGAAATCCTCACTCGAATCTCGATAGAGCTTGGTGTGTTCACACCAATGGCGGCAGGGACCCATTTGCAAAGAATGATGAGAAACCTATGGACCTGATTACAAGGATTTCAGAAGCTAGGGGTGTGTATGAGAGAGAAAGAGTCAGACTGGACCAAAATGCAAATTAGGTCAAGATGATCTCTGATTGAGTCCAAATTTTGCTAAAAACCTAATTTGGACCCAAGGAATCTGATGGTGAAATAGGATTTTGGTTTTGACCAAGTTTGACTGGTCAATTTATGTAGAAACCTAAATTATGACAACTTTCTGTCTGATACTCTATTCTAGGTCAAAGTAGGTTCCAATGGTCAAACCAAGTTTACCAAACCTTATGAATATTTTTCTATAAATTTGAAAAGGTTTAGATGGATTTTATCCTGACTAGAACCTATGTTATTTAAGTGGGTCAGAAATTAGGTTTTTAGGTTATGAATTAGTTCTCGAAGTGTGTGAAAACTCATTTCTGTCTGCATGGATCCTCTTATTAGACTTTAATAAACATTTGACCTTAGATTAACCCCTTGGAAATCCCGTGATTACTTTGCATTCATGATATGTTGTTAAAGCTGCAGAATTATCCCTAATTTAATGTACTTTTCTCAGGAAGGATATGCAGTAAATTACGACTCTCCAGTGATTATTTAGGAGCTTTTGACAATTGATTCTGATTAATTAAAGATAGTTATGACTCCTGATGATGTTATCATCAGTAATCTGAAATACCACTAATGCATTTTCCATTCTTCACTGGTGATTTTAAAATATCACCGATGCATTTTAGTTTTGCACCTATGATTTTTAGGGTTTGGTTTTTAGTTGTTAAAGGGGTGATATGGAATATCACTTATGCATTTCCATTTTGCACCAGTGATTTTAATATATCAATGGTGATTTTTGCTCAAATCAAAGGAAGAGGTGCTCTCTTAGCATGAATATGTTGTACATTTCATTAGTGATATGCAAGATATTACCGATAATTTGATTTGTATGATACTAATAGTGATTTTTCCTAAATTATCAATAATTTTTGCTCAAATCAAAGAATGAGGTGCCTTTAAGTATGAATCACGGGTGATATGTACACTGTCACCGTTGATTCTTGCCTAAATCAAAGTCCCGTCTACCATGAACTACCGATCATGTTTGCCCAAATCAATGATGGTGTTTGAATATCATTCTTGGTATGTCCAAAACTTGTGAAAAGTAAATATTCACCGTTGATAAAAGGATATATATATCACCGGTGATTCGAAAAGTTAGGTTTACATGTTCTAAATTATTAGTGAGTTCTAGGTTTTGAAAGTGTACTTTGTTGATGTCTTTGCCTTCACTTGTGTGTTTACCATGTTATTGTTGCTGTTCTCCTTTACATGACGGAGGTGGATCTTGTTGTTGACGTTGTTCGAGCTTCAAGACAGTGATCTGTAGTGGAAGAGAGACCTAGGAAGTCAGTTTTCACCGGTGATGCTGGGGAGGTGTGGGGGAAAGTAGAGGTTCGAAGGGGCACGGTTGGTGGGAGAGCGGGTGGGGGTGAGCGAGTGTGGTTGTTTTCTTAGTCGTCATGCGTTCGCAGTTCCTTACACGAGTCCTATCCAAACCTTGTTTTGCACGACATCAGCAAGTATTAATCACAAAAAAAGTGTCATTTGAACCAGAAAAAAAGAACACATATTCGATCCCTAAATCCAAACAGCTCATTACCGATGTTTTACTCAACGGATCCGAACCTTCACCCAGAACCAATCCAAAGAAAGAAAGAAGAGCGAGCAACAAACTCCAACAGCCCATCATCACGTAACATTAATCTTGTTTCTTCAGTTGCCTCACCACAACATCACTTGATATAGCCCTACATGTTGCCGCCGATCCTCTGTGCCACCGCCACCATCTTCTTCATCAGCTTCTTGAACTCCCCGGCGTAATCCTTCACCAGCATGTCGAGCCCCTCGCCCTCCTCGCTCTCCTCCTCCGTCACGTACGAGACCTTCTCCGGCCTCCTCATCGATTTCGCCACCGCGTCCAGCACCGCAGCGGCCATCTTCACGCCCTGATCATCCTCTCCTCCACACCGTCACCGATGCCGCCTTCTTTCGGGATCACGACGATTGCGGACCGGTGGTCGCGGTTGCGGCTACTTCTTGGTGGCCAACCGGACGGAGTCGGGCTGATCCCTAACCCCTTGCGCCACGTCGCTACCACCCTCGAGTTCTCGCTGGGCACTGCAGACGGCGGGAGGGGTGGGGTAATGTGCAGCGGCATGCTCTCCCACTTGGCGCCCATAAGCATCTCGTCGAAGGCTTCTTGGTGGGTGGCAGTGCACTGAAGCAGCTCCAGGTCGTTCACGTCTGTTGCACCACCACGTTCTTGCCCAATTACGAGGAGGCGGGGCTTGTCGGAGTGGATGGCCTCTAACATGGCCTTGAGGCCGTCGGGGTGGAGAGATAGGAAGCTGAGAACGGTTCGGGCGGTGGCGTGCTTGACTTTGTCGGGTTCGTCAAGGCAGATCTTGGTGATGGAGGAGCGGGTGGGCGTGGAAGGCGTTGGCTTGTGCCTTCTTGCCGGTGAGGGAGGGGCGTAGGTGGAGGGGGAGATGAGGGTGGGGGTGACGACCGCGGGGATGGGAGGGGGTGGAGGTGGAGTGGGGGTTATGAGGCCTTCTACGAACTGGAGGCCATCTGCGAGGTGGACGACGGTTTTGGGTAAGCGTGGGGAGTGGAGGGGGCAGCAGCAGTTGGGGGAGCACGGGGGACGGGGTGGTTTACAAGGCGAAGAAGGAGGAGTGCTGTAGGAAGAGGAGGAGGAGGAGGAGGAGGAGGAGGAGGAGGGGGAGGGCGGGGAGCTCATTATTTTGCAGTATGGTTGAGATGAGAGGAGAGGAGTGGAGGCTCTTTCAATTCAATTCGTCTGGGGCTTGTGGAAGGAGCGATGGGGAAGAAGAAACGGAGGATCCTATATAAGGCTCACGGAATCTGATAAATTTAAAAATCGATTGTTAACTGCCTTATAAATTATGAACAATCAATTAATAAATTTATAATCGTAAATAATCAAAAGACATCTTCAAAATAAATATTTTTTGAGTCATTAGGGCATAATTAAGGTTGTAGCGGGGTCGTGCCCGGATTTGACCTGAACTTAAATAAGTCTTAAAATAGAGATTCAAGGCTAGCCTACAAAAATTTTAGATATAGGTTGAGTTAAGATTTTTGAGTGAGTTACGAGTTGGATTTAAAACGACCCGGCCCAATATTCCTCCGTAACGGTGGCAGATGACAAGGTGTTGTTGATCGAGTACTTTCTCAAAAAGACCAAACATATTCTCATGGTTTGACGTGCTGAATATGTATCTTACGTTGGTTTATTGCTATACGAACAGCTGCAGCTTTAAAAAAAGCAAATTAAGAAAGGATGTATTATTGTTATTGAGTAATGTGACACGGCAGCTTTAATTGGCGACAGAAATATATGTCTTTTCTAAAAGGAAAAAAATAATGAACATGAAATTTGATCCCATCACCCAGTTGACCTCCTAGGTGACGGAATCTATGTACACGGCAGATTCCTTCTTCCAAGCCAAATGTCCCTTCCAGATCCCATCACCCAGTCTTTAATTGAAAGTACATTTTGGCAACTATTTTCTAACTACCGTTAAAATAAATTATTAATGATTATCAATTAGATTATCACTGATATTCTTGACACGAACTTGATTTACGGATCAAAAAAATATGTATTTTTCAGGGATGATTTTGTTAAAATCATCATCTTCTTAACAAAAGAGGTGGAATACCTCTTGTTAAAATCGTGTGGCCTACGATGGACTTATGGTAATGATTTTTAAACGGTCGCCGAATGTAATTATAACAGTTTTTTTGTTATAATCGTCGTTAATAATATTTTAATTTTAAAAAAATAATTAATTTCATAATTACACAACAAATAAGAGATACTTGAAAATAACCTAAATTTTTTTTCTTTAAAATAACAAGGAAAGCTATCTTACTATGATAGCGATACAGGAGAGTATTTTATTAATTATAAAAAAATGAGTTTACAAACGAATCCCTGTATATATATGAGGGATCAACATGCATTTACAATTTGTTCCACACAAACTAACCTCTCCTGAAATAAAAACTCATTTCTCGCTTTCCAAATGCACCACATCACTGTTGCCATATGTATATGCAACTTATCCTTCGTCAAGAATTTTTTCCATAGCTAGTCCCATGTGGGTGAAAATAACCTAAGTTGTTCAAAATATTTAATCAAAAGGAATTATACAATGAAATTAATTTATATATAAACAAGGTTCAAATATTATAATAATAATAAAAATACGAAGAATATAAACACATATAAACTATGCTACGACACCTACACCACCAGCCCCAGAGCCACCATCATCGTCGTCGCCACTGCTTGGAATGTGAACGATGAATGATCAAGTCCACCACCACCTCAGATATAGGACAAGATCTCCTCCCACTGCTTATTTTGCTACTTTAACAACACCTCCTGATGCTCTATCTTACTGGTGGCGGCCTGCAGCTGGGCGGTGACCTCCTCCAGCCTTTTCTCTCACTTTGCATCTTAATGGTGTAATGTCTGAACCTCGATGCGTAGACTATCGTCGTGGGCGGATGAGGAGAATCCATTCCTACCATACTAGGAGGAGATCGTCGCACTCCTCCTAGAGCTACAAATGAAGCCTCCGTGCTCTGGAGGCATAACGGTCCTGAAGGCTTCCTCTGGCATCAGAGGCATCTGCGGAACATTCCCAGAGTTCTCGTCTGCGACCTCAGGAGGATGGATCAAATCCATCATACGACCCTGTAAATATATATATGCAGTTAATTTTTATATAATTGAAATTAATGTAATTGACTTTTAATTATTTACATATGTCTCCTAGTAAGTAGGATGTATTCATGCATGTGAGCCATCGAGTCCTTTTTTACTATGAGTCTACTCATAGACTCCTACTCGATCTAATTGAGTACCCTCGTGTGCCTCCACCTAAAAATAATTAAATATTTCCATCTACTTTTAATTTAGCTATATTATTTTAATTTTATTTGAAATACTGAATTAATAAACTTACATATCTATCTTGCAATGAGTCAATACTCATTCGACCCAAGCAAGGGTTTGTGCAGGAGCTCGGGCCTTATTGTCCTTGTTCTTGCTGATTTGCTCTTATAACAAATATAAATTTTATTACTAAAAGATTTTGTAATTAGTTGTTATAAACTGAATATAAAAATAAAATTTGAAACTATTTAATTACCTCTACCGCTAGATCTCTTTAATGTTCACAACACTTCCTCCAAATGAGAGGTGCAATCGTAGGAGGCACGTTTCTCGATGCCTCCTCATAGACTTCTTATTAAAATATTGAACTAATTTTATAATTTTTTATTATATATAAATAATTAAATAAATTTAGAATCTGAAAAAGTTTTATACCGTACTCTTAATCTCTCTCCATCCATGATGCATCCTACCTAAATGCTGCAGGATAGCCTTGGGTGCATTGGAATTACCACCCCAATTAAAAGTGTCTTGTATTCAATAATATATAAATCGATTATAATTGTTATAAATGTGAATGAATGAATTTCACGTTTATACCTGCAACTCCCGAATAATGGATGCCTTCGACTACTTGGCGACCCTCCTTTAGCCGAAGAAAGAAAGTGGCACGGTTGCCTTAATAATTGTGGCTAATCAGCTTGTAAAGCTGGGGTAGTTCTTTGCTTCCCCAGCTGCAGTAATGGTCACCCTAATCCTAGTGCCCTTGGGTAGCCTATCAAGGTTCGCATTTCATGTCAAATCTTGTGTGTTTTTCCTAGCTAAAAACTTGAATCAGCATATGCTAAAAGATTAAATAAGAGAAATTAAATAAAGTAAGCTTTTAAATGAAATTATTTTAAATTCTTACCAGCAACGTCGCCTACCTGAGTATCTGGCTCCTACAATGCGCCAGCCTGAGTATCTAGCTCCTGTGACTTGCCAGCTTGAGTATCTGGCTGTTGCAACATGCCAGCCTGAGTATCTAGCTGCTCAAGTGGCTGGTGTACCTTCTTATCCATACCTACTACCCTAGGAACTCCTCAAGATGGGTCTCATGTTGAGGATTCACCTCAACATCATGGGTATCTGGGCCTGACGTTTAACCGCTACGGAAGAGGTGACCGTATTGGGCTAATATATGTGGAGGGAGGTTATTGGGCTAAAATATGTGGTGGGAGTTACTGAAGATAGTGGGAGGGAATCTGGGCATAGTGGGTATTGGGAGGAGACTGCGAAATAGGAGCTTAAGACTATGGCTCCTCCCTAACCTCATGGGTAGGTGGCGGTCTACCCCTAACAGCCACCTTCTTCCGTGACCTCATCTGCACATAAATACAAATAGAATTAAGTAAAATATATTAGAAAATGTATATGATAAAAGGAAAAAATATAAACAATTGGTTTTTAAAAAGTAAGTAAATGATGTTGAGTTCATTAGAAAATAAATGTTCTTATACCTTAAACATCAGTATCTATTGTACCGAGACCTATTTCTAATATGCTTCAATTGTAACAAAAATTTCATTATCTTTTTTTTCATCGAAGAAATCACAGGGCACGGTTTTTACTGGTATGATCCACCCATTCTTGCTATTATTGGGCACATAAAAAACTTGTAATACTTGGCAAGCTAGTGTGAATGGTTCAGCTGTTTGAAGAATTCGACGATTCTTATTTAAACTAATAAAACCATGTTTATTATCCTTTTTGAAACAAGTCTCTTCCTTGAAAACATCAAACTAATCACACTTAAATAAAATCACCCAGCAATCATATCTGAAACTCATCTCCACAATTTCAATGATTTGCTCGTAGTAGTCATCACAACCTTTTCCAATATCGCAACTGACAAGAACTCCAGCTTGTTGTGATGCCTTCGCATCATCGATTAACCTTATTCTAAATCTGAATCCGTTAATTATGTAATCAGAATGATAATGTCCATAACTCAACGAAGCCTCGCATATTACATCGAAATGATTCACCCAATGTGGGTCCTTGTTTTCTTTCATCTAATACACACATTGCTTAAACCAAACAAGGAATTGCAGCTCTTGAATGGTACGAGGTGAAGAATGTTTAAATTCATTAAGAAAAGGATCAATATTAGGAATCTGTTTAGAAATATACAAGTGAGCTAACTATCGATCCACTAAATCGATCATTCTGTATTTTGTGTGTAGGATCGACCTTCCCCTCGTGTCCAAAATTGTTAGAGAATCATCATTTATTTCATTATATCCCACATCAAAATTCCTCTCCAATCGATTAAATCTGCTGTCAACATTGTCAATGTACATAGCCAATAAGTTTATGCATTCTTCTAAAAGGTAACCCTCGATGATTGGCCCCTACAGCTTAGCTTTATTTAAAATGTAATCTTTTAGCTTCTTCAGAAATCGCTCAACAGGATACATCCATCTATACTATACAGGTCCACCAACTCTTACTTTATTTGCAAGATGTAGCGTTAGATGCACCATGACATCGAAGAAAGTCGAGGGAAAAATTTATTCCATTTTGCAAGTGTAATTACAATTTAATCATTCCAATAGTCTAGAATTTTACGGTTCAAAGTCTTCAAGCAAATGACTTTAAAAAATTGGTTCATCTTTGTGAATGAATTGACCACTGGATCTGGCAACACTCCACAAATAGCTAGCAAAAATAAAATCTAAATGTAAACATGTGAATCATGACTTTTCAATCCACTGATCTTCTTCTGAACTTCATTCACACAACGAGGGAGCTATGAAGAAAACCCATCTGTTACCTGAATTCCTTTAAAAAAATAGAATATCTTATCCCTCTGTCCTTGTTTAGACTGTATATTGCTGGTGACATTTCTTCTCCTTTGATGACATGTAGCTTAAGATGGATACCCAGTTTCTTCATGTCATTTCTCGATCTTAACGTGTCTTAAGGATTATCAGTCAATTTCAACACGTCTAAGATATTGTCTATAACAGTTTTCTACATATGCATGACTTCAAGATTGTGACGTATTGTAGGATCTTTTCAATACGGAAGCTCCATAAAAAAGATGCTTTTCTTCTTAAAACCAGAGTCCCTTAATACTTTTTGATCTTTCTTGAAGGGGCGACTAAGTCATACGTTGGTAAGCTTTTGTAATTTTATCGTAACTTCAGACCCTAATAGTCAAATGGAATTTGTCAACAACTTATTTCTCAGATTCCTACTAGAATACTAACAAGTGGTACCGTCAAATCTATCTTTAAACCGTGCACCCCATCATCTGTGCTCAATTGGAAGATATCTGTGGTGCCCTAAATATCCAAATTTATTATTTTCAGGTAGATGCAAATGATGTGCATCTTCCATACATACTAGGTGGGCAAACTTCCCTTTCATACTCCATCCAGAAAGATTCGCATAACCTGAGAAGTCATTAATTGTCCATAGCAAAGCTCTGTACATCTGAAAGAATTCTTAACTCTTTGCATCATGTGTTTGAACACCATCGTGCTATAGTTGTTTCAATTCATCTACTAGTGGTTATAAGTAGACGTCAATTGCATTTCCTTGTTGCTTGAGACTTGGGATTAAGATGGTTAGCATCATAAACAAGAATCACATGCATAGCCATGGAAGTAAGTTGTAACTAAAAATCGCGACTAGCCAGATAGAGTACGATGAGCACATGTTCTTAAATGGATTAAATCCGTCACTTGTAAGTCCCAATCTGACATTACATAAATCCTCTGCAAAAGACAAATATTTGCTATCAAAATTTTTCCATTCCTCTGAATCAGTTCGATGGCGAATAAGTTCGTCTTTTAACTTGTTTTCGTCATGCCACCTCATCCACGTTGCAGTCCTACTCGAAAAAAACAACCGTTGTAATCTTGGAATCAACGAAAAGTAACGAAGTACCTTTATAGCTTGTTTCCTATCTCCTTTATATCTTTCCTTACCACATTCCAGACAGGAAGTCAAGCTACTGTACTCATTTCTATATAACACGCAATCATTGGGACATGCATGAATCTCCTCACAATTCATATCAAGTATGCGGATTTGCTTTTTGACTTCATAACACAACTCTAGCACACCGCTGGGATTATTTAAGAATTCCCGTATAAACTAAATCACCTCCGACATCATTTACGTTGTAGCTCTGTTTATAACTTTCATCTGAAATAATTTTAACCTGAAGGACTGCCTCGACATGGAACTTATTTCAGACACAATAGACTCCTCAGTTGCCTTCATCGCATCATAAAACTGATTACATTTATTGAGCCCTTCCTCATCATTTGTAATATCAGGATCAACCTCTCTCATCTCATGCAGCATCTCATCGATTTGATTATCATCATCTTCCACTGTATTCCATATGTCATCCTATGCTGGTTCCTCTTCATGTGTAGTCCACTTCGTATCATGCTACCACTAACCATTACAGATCACATGCTCTAGAACTATGTTCTTATCCTGGACGAATCCATTGAAACACTTCCTACACAGACAAAATATTTTCTCCAAAAATTCTCCACGTCTGTATTGTTTCGTATCATCATGGAAGGCCCAATCTAGGAATGAGATCACTCCACTCTTATACTTAGGGTAATCTAAATTCCTTAGACTAATCAAGACTTGTCCATCATAACCTAAAATGTTATTACAAATAACTCGCAAGTTAGAAGAGAATATATGGAAGGTATTTGTATTTTAAAGAAGATTTTCACTTGATAGCCCATCTCCGAAGATTTGATCACAACGTTACTTCTTACATGCAACTAGTGTGCAAAGAAATTTCTACAGTATCTCCCCGCACTTCTCCAGTATGTCCCCCAAGACTAACCTTAGCTACGTTCCCAATAACTCCCACTAAAGGGAACTTCAGGAACAAAGTTAAGATTAGTTGGTATACCAGAGAAGAGCTAAAAAATGTGTCTGAAATTTCTGTACATACTAGTTACATGTAACAAGTAACCGTAAGTTGTGATCAAATCTTCAAGAACTCCCCTTATCTCAGAACTTCTCTAAACTAAGGACGACGACACTTATGGTATGTTATAAAGACAACGCATAGTGCATGTAAGTGAGGTATATACATACTCTGCATTGTTTGTATAACATGATCATAAGTCTTGACGGGCTAGTATTTTGACACAATCATGTCCCTCCACAACCTATTACCTAAGGGTTAAAATTCCTACTGTTTATCATGAAGTGCTTCTAAATTTGTGCAGGTGTGTGTGGTACTAAGAGCTGACAATCAAACATTTAACTTCTAAATTAAATTGTTAGGTGTAAATTTTATGCACAAAAAACCTAAACCCTAAACATTAAACCCTAACTTCAAACTCCAAAAGGTAAAGCCAAACTAAACTCGAAACTAAATCAAAAACCTAAATCAAAATTCATAAACATAAAAAACCTAAATCAAAAACCCTAACTCCTAAACCTAAACCCAAATTTAAATTGAATTTCAATTTTCAATTAAATTTCTGTAACTAAACTTTTTTTTAAAAAATCGTAAACCATAACCCTTAAACCATAAATACTAAACCCTAAATTTAAAACCTAAATTAGAAAACCAAGGCCCTAAACTTGAAATCTAAAACCCTAAACTCTAAACTCAAAACCTTAAATCCAATACCCTAAACAATACACACAAAATCCTAAATCCAAAACCCTAAGCCCAACAACCTAAATTCAAAACCGTAAGCTCTAAACCCTAAATCTTACATCAAAAAACCTATACTCAATACCCTAAAGCATTAACTTCAAATCTAATACCCTAAATCCCAAATAGAAAACCGTTAATTCTAAAATCAAAACTTTAAAACCTAAACCCAAAACCTATAACCTTGAAACCTAAATCGAAAACCTAAATACTATAACTTTGTCGAAAAATTGTTGACAGAGTTTCCCCTATAATATTAGACATTTACATTTCCTACGAAAATAGAATAAATCATTCACAACATGTAGGTACACCCCACATGTAATACAATAAATTCAATCTGCACATATTTAAATTGTGGGCACACCCCTCATTCAAATAAACAACAAAAGTAACCTAGTCTAACAGGCAAATTTAAATTTAGGAAGAACATAATTACATGCAATCATTTGTAACAATAACAAAATTTAATTAATTACATGCAAATTTCAAAAAAATAAATATATTACATGCAAAATTTAACAAATTTCATGTCAACTACTTTTCATGCCAACAAATTCATTAAACATCAATTTGCATGCATTAACATCTAATTAAATTAACAAACTAATTTTATGCACTATAATTAAATTCATTACACAAAAATTTAATGTAATTAATATAAAAAATCTAATTAACAAAAAATATTAAAGGGGTAGGGGGGTTCGCAGGGGGCGACGCGGGGTGCGGGGGAGGGGGTGGCTACGCAGGGGCGGGGGGTGGCAGGGGGGCTTGCACGGGGCAGGGGGTGGCTGAGCGCGGAGTGTGCAGGTGCAGCAAGGAGGAAGAAGCTCCACCTTGTATGCGAGAGGTCAATGGGAGGAGAGGTTAAGGAGGCGCTCGAGGTCGTAGAGGAGCTCGAGGGGCGGCGAGGTTGCGAAGATCGTGTGCGAGGTTGCAGGTGAGGAAGAATAAAGAAGAAGAGAGGGAGAAGAGGAGAAGGCCGATTGCCGGGTGAAAATATCTTAACCTTTAGCGACGATTTTAATATGGTCTCCAAATGCCATTATGGGAGGCATACGTGGAGACAGCTTACCAATAACCATCGCCAATTGAATTTAACTTATTTTTTGCACAGACATCAAAATTAAGGGAGGCACGCTCTTCACGACGGTTATCAAGATAACCATCACCAATCCGCAATTAATTCAAATTTAGCACGCAAAAAACCCGTGCTCCCCAGTGATCATTAGCGACTGTTATTTCTAAAATCGTCGCAAAATCTTAGTCCAAGTTAAGTTTGACTGGGGGAGGAGGGAGGACACTTTAGGTAACGGTTAGTGGGATAATCGTCCCCAAAGGTGCCCATTAGAGACGATTATAAACAGTCCCTAAAAAATCATTGCAAATGGTGCTTTCGTAATAGTGCTCTCTCCACGATGGCGGCTCACGACAACGTGCAATTCTTTTTTTGTGAAATTTCCTTTCATCAAGGAAATGAAAATGATACAGGATGTATCCTTTAAAAACAAGTGAGAAGGACAACCTCAACTCCCCTCAGAGAAGGGAAAAGTAGCTCCCTCACAAGAGGGGGAACTCAAAAAACACCAATACAAAATAAAATAAAAAGAAAAGAAAACAGAAAAGAGTGCCAAAGATATCATTTCCGTTGTAGGAGAACCAACACCACATAGTAGATACGACAAGTTGCTGCCAACGTTGTCGATGTACCATGCTAACGGGTGATAAGTGGTCAGAGTGAGGCTGATCATCTATCGACCATGATGAGTCCAACTTCAACATGGCCTCCTAATCGACTTCCTACGACGTCTAGTCAAACAATCACAATAAAGCGCTGTTGTTGGGTTTTTATCCCTTGCAACAGCACCAAAAAATATGATGGTTCAACTACTGGTTCGTACAAGAAGGGGTCGTTGTTGTAGTATATGTCACAAATACAAACCGTTGTCACGTCAATTTTATTTAATTACTTAATTTTTACTGGCTTATTCCAGATCGTTTACTGGGAGGCAGTTATTGATATACATCACTCTCTAAGTCCAATATTATTCTTTAATTCCAAAAAGATTGGTTTTATGTACAAATATGAATGAATTAATTAATAAATGAAAGAATAAAACAATTTATGTACAAAAGAGTGAACTAAAATACTTGCAAACATCTATTTACAAATAAGCATCAAACACTATAATTAAATACTATATTATATCTATTAAGAACTTATAATAATAATACTTACATATCTACACAATAATATGGTATAATATGTAGCATACTAGCTTAACTTAATATATTAACGTCTATAGTAACATATATAGTATGTACAGTGACATCTAGAAACATTGCTAAACCTTAGGAAAAAGTATATACATAAGCTAAGGTAAAAACTAGGGTCTATACTGACATTTATTCTATATACAGTGACGGATAAGTCTATTACTAAAGCTATTCTATTATTTATGTACATATATAGCTCAAACATTCTATACTATGTATACATATATATTTATTTACAGTATATAGATATACATATTATATTTATACTATATACTTTACATATACAGCCCAGGTACTTAACTCTTTCTTCTTCTTCTTAACTTAACCACACAGAGGCACAAGGCCTCTATCCCACACTTAGCCGAATTTTAGGTTCTTTCTTCCCTCCCCTTAGGTGATTAAGACACTATTACTGTTCATCATTAACAAAAATTAGGTTCTTAATTGGCAGGCGACCTTTTCGAATGATACACAGCACCCTCAACGGGTGGGACCAAACCTCTACTAAGGTTACCCTAATTCATTAATTAGCCCATTTAATGTCCGATTAATGTTCAATATTGTGCCCACACAGGCCTACACACAGTGCCAGGCTCCCAGCCCTCACCGCACACAAGTTTCAAAGCCAATGCCAATGCTCAAATGGGTAAAGGGATGATATGTTTCGGGCGCCTGCCACCTGTGATGACTGAAGAGGATGAGAGAGAAAAACAACTTAAAAGAGTGCGACAGCTTTACTTCCCACAATGTGGGACTAATAACGTGCCCTCTCAGCGCTGCAATCCAGTGCACAAGTCTGATTTGAGGTTTTTGGCCCTCGATTTGAGGGCCATTAATTTTTATAAATTAAAAATAAAATATTGGGCTTTAAACTAATTACATAGGTATACTTAATTATATAATTTATTTACAAAATTAATTATGTTTACTTTATAAATAAATTAACTAAAGTTTACACTTTATACATACTGATTTTTGAGTTTATTTCTTAATTAACGTATAAATTAGTTAATTAATGGTCTAATTGACCCTATACAAAGTTAATACATATAATATAGTATTTAATACATATTTTTATTGTATTTTACAACATTTATTTGGATTTATTTACCTTTAATTAGGTGAATTTAGGGTGTATAAATATTATTTAAGTTATAAATAGCATAACATATTATAAATATAGTTAAATTAGCTTAATTTACTTAAAATACAATAATATATATGTACAATATAAGTTAGTTCAGTTATAACTTAAATTACTAATTTATTTTAATTTAATCTAATAACTTAGCTAGTAACTTAATAAATAAATTATTTATTATATAGACATAATTAAATTATGTTACAGGGTTCATAATTTACATAATACATATATAAATATGTATATACAATACTATTAGTAAATATAATTATTTACAGGGTTCTATTAATTTAGTTAGATTATAGTACATATAGGTTAGTATAATTAGTAAATAATTAGATAGATAAGTTCTATACAGTTTAAGTTATCTTAAATATTTAATGTACATTATATAATATATAAGTAAGTTACTTATACCTATTATATACCTATTTTACAATATAAACATATATAACTTAGTATATAGCTTATATCTACATGTATATACATAGTATACATAATGTTTTTAGGTATTTTGGTGATTTTTCTGATTGTTATAGGTTTTGTGGGTTTTATAGAGGTAGGGGGTGAGAGAGAAAGAAAGAGATGAGAGAGAGTGTGTCCTTATGTCATTTTTAGTTTAGGGGTTTTTGTTAAGTTAAGAGGTATACTGAACCGTTGGCTGGTATGTTTTACCAAGTCGTGGGTTCAGATGACCTCAAAACTATGCATGTGTATAAAGAAATAGTTAATCCTACTCACTACACCTTTATTTTATTTTTTTTAGATTTTTTATAGTATTTTTATTTATTAACAAAGTGAGCTCAATTCTAGGCCTTCAAAGGGTTGTTAGGTGGATCATAAGGCCTATAATTCTAAACTATGGCTTAATAAAAGGTTTACATAGTTAGAAACATTCAGAAAACATAATATAAAATGTTCACACAATTAAACAAGATTTTCAATTAATTTTGACATTAATTTCTCATTTTGGACAGTTAGGCACCAAATGTAGCTGACAAAGAAGGATTTAAACAAGAATACAAGCAATCTAGGTGAGATTTCAAAATCATTTTAGTTACAGGAAAGCTTGTACACAATATATACAACATATAAAGCATGTCAACTATTTAAATAACCTAATCCTAACCCACTGCCCATCTAATTCAGTCTCTAGAAGTCACTGCTACAAGCTTTAGCAGCAGCAAGAACATATCCTCCAACTGCTGAAACAGCAACTATAGGATCTGCTACTGCTATTGTAGCCCAATTTAGACCTTATTAGCAACTAAACCATCTGATGCAGTAGCAGCAATTACAGTAGCAGTGGCTGCAGCTTGGACAGCAGCTGCCTGATCGGCTGCTCATAGAGCTACCAAGATCAGGAAGTGGCTTCCAACAGTAGAAGGAACTTCCAAACGTCTTAAAAATCAGTTCCAAGGCTATTGTGTAGCCATTGCTCAAATTCAAGCACTGAAATGCATGCAAATGCATTAAACACCCAAGATCAAATCAGTTTCTCATCTTAAAAATCCTTGAAGAAGGTCTGAAATCGAGTTTATGCAAATCCTTTGAAACCATTTCAAATCTCCTTTCAAAAATCCATTAAAAAGATCAACCAAGCCTCCAATCTCAAATCATGCAAATGGTTACTTGGAGGATGAAATGGTGCCCCAAATTGGGCTCTTGATTTGGATCTTACATTGATTTCTCCACTTGATCTCTTTGAACACCATTGATGGGTGTTCAAGGTGAATGCATGGATAGATCAAGATCCGTTTGATCCTTGTCCTATCTTAAATTAGAGCAAATCAAAGTTAACTGATTTTCCTTGATGGACTCTCCAACATAGGGATTAACTCAGATACATGCACTTCCATATAATCAAAACAAAACTCAAAACCACTGGAATCCTTGCATATACCTAATCAACCCCATCCAATCTCAAAAAGCTCGATTAAATCTGATAAAATCCAAATAAATTTCAAATCACTAAACTGAACAGTAGACATCATTTTAACCAAGATCGACAATTCGAGTTGGTGAATTAAGATCGGAGGGTCTTTGTGGAGTTGCGAAATGAGTGGGAGACCTCCCAAAGTGCTTTATGGCGTTAATTTCAGATCTGAGAACCAAGATCCTCAGATCTGAGATTAGACCTTGATGAAGGGGTGAGCAGCGAATTTAAAATCGAGGGAAAAAGAACGCGATAAAATGGATGCAAGGGAAGAGTCATAATCAAGTGAATGTGGGTGGATTCTTCTCCTATAATCTGAATTGATTAAAGGAGGTGCGAGATCTACTCTATCCACTCCTAAACTACACTAACAATTGTCACACAAATCTCTAATTACTCCTACTCCTAGAAAGCAATAGATCTAATCTACTAAAGTAGTAAAAATCTACTCTAAGGGAGGAATGGGATTCTTGGGCTACAGCTGGTCACTGCAGCGACGAACGGGGATGAAGAAGACTCCAGTGAAGAATGGGATCCCTGGCCTGCAGCTGGTCACTACAGCGACAAAGTTGAGGAAGGAAGCTATTTCTGTCACCATCAACCGATGCATGAGGGAGGAGAACTCGAGCGTGGACGAAGTGATCACTCAGGTGGAGGGAGCAATCCTTTACGCATGAGGCAGGGGAGCTCCTTAAGTAGGAAGATGAGTGATTCCTCTCACCGTAAAGGTAAGGATAAGCGATTAAGGCTTGGGCGGTCTAGATGAGAGGAGAGGAGCACGTGCAATCCTAAACCAAAAGTGGACCGTAGGATCAGATCAAGGGGAAAGGGTGACTGTTATGACCCGATTCCCGAATCCCTATAGGACACGAGAATCAGACCGACTCGACTGATCCCAAGACCCAGTCGTCCAACGAGAAAGTAACCAAAAAGCAGTAAAATAAACCACATTCACCATGCAAGCAACTAAAAGTAACAAAAGTGCAGCAGTAAAGAAATAAAATTACTACAGTACACACCACCACAACAGTAGAGAATTTAAAAAGGGTACAAGAATATAAAATTACAATAAAAGAGTACAAGAATGTAACAAAATACTCACTACTACAGAAAATGAGGTACAACTACAGTACAACTACAAGGCTCTATTGGGCCCAGCACCCTTTACAGCCGTAGGCTCTGGCTGCTCAACACCTGGACCTGAAAAAGGTGGTAAGTACGACACGTCAGCGAAACACTGAGTAGAGTGGCAACCAGCTAACTAAGAAAAATAATAAAGGTGGACAGGTAGATGTTGTTTCAATTTCTTTCTTTATTTAACTAATTATTCTTTCTTTCATCACTTGGTTTATTTATCAGATCTTTTTCTTGATCTCGAATGTTCCTCGTGGGAACGATCTTAATTGCAGTCTTTTCCGAAGAGTAGAAGTAGCACGTGGTGCTCCCCTGGCCGGGAGAGTCCCACGTGGTGGTCCTACTCTCAGTCAACCACCCCAAGGTCGCTGACAGACGTAACGGTGACTACGGCACGTGCGATAAACGTACGGGTAGCTACCCCGCACTGGCACGCAGTCAGTCGTTTCCGTTAATGGGTGTGCCCAAAGCACAGCACGGAACCAGTTGATGAGAACCTCATCATAAACCCTAACTAACACAATCTAACCCAAATATGTGAGAAAAAGCTCCTACATGACCCAAAGAAAGGCTTAACTCAGAGAATTCTGAGTTTAAGAATAAAATAAATCCTAAGGGGTAAAACTACAATTTCACCAATGCAGTTTGCAAACAGGGTAATTAAGGATCCGAACACAGGTCAAACATGCTTAACAAGAAGGAAAGTGGGATGATCTGATTTAAAAAAGGGTTGTAGCAACTTTCAAGAATTAAATGACATTCTGTAGCCCTAAAACACACCCACTTCAATTCACGAGGTTTAAGGTAGGATAAAAATCAACTAAGCCCTCTAAAATTCATATAAAAATACTCTCTAGGGTTTAGAACCTTCAATTTGGCCTTAGAAACCTATTTTGACCTAAAAAGAGAACCATGCCCAATTAATAACTTAATTTAGGTTTTTACGCAAATTGGCTGGTCAAACATGGTCCAACCTAGAATTAAAATTCACCATTAAAATCCTTAGGTTCAAATTGGTCTTGTATAAAAACTTGAGCCTAAGAAGAAACCTCCTTGACCGACTTTACAATTTGGTCCTCTTCATTTACTTTTTGACTGTTATCTTTTGAAACCTTTGCATTTAGGCCCCCAGCTTTTCATCATTCTTTGCATAACGGTCCTCCCTGCAACTTCTGCGCAGCACCATACTCCGGCGACCTTGCGCGGAGCATGACGCCACGCAGGGCAGGGCTACCATACTGCAAAGCAGAAGCGGGACCCGCCCATGCCCTCTGCCGACCACCATACCTTTCGTGCGAACGCGCGAAAGGTATGGATGTCCCTTCCGGCCATACTCCGACGAGGCAGACCCCTTCGCACCTCGCCCCTCTCTGCGTGCCAAGCCCTTTATAAGGACCGGCAGACCTTGCTGGCTCCTTCAAGCTTTTCTTTGGCAGAGAAACACCTCCTCTTCATCCCTTCCTCCTCCGTCAGAGGGCCTGAAGCTTCCGACGAACTCCTCTTCCTCCTCGTTGCTCTGCTGCCCTACCTGCAACATGGTTTACCTTGCTCCGTCGTCCGCACCAGGCTGTACCCGCTGGCGCCCTCCGCCTGCTTCCTCGTCGCCGAAACCCTTCTCCAGGGCATCTTCGTCTCCAGCTCCGGCAGATACGAGCTGGCTGCTCCTCCCTCCCCCTTCGTCGAGTAACTAGGTATAGAGTTTCCTTTTTCTCTCCCTTATATTTTCCCCATATTAATTTGCCATTTCAACCACTCGACCGCCACTGCCCAACTCCATCTTCCCCATCTCCGGTCACCTTCTCCGGTGAGGCCATCCCACTGCCACAGACATCCTCACCCCTCGTTGACCAGCCCAGAGGCTCCTCCTCACTCCACTCGATCATTCCCCCCTCTCCATTCACTGCCAATCACCGCTCGACCACCTCCCGAACAAACCCATCTTCCCGCGCATAGTCTGACCTAGGTCTGCCACCACACGTGTTCTCGCACCTTGCCGAGCCCCGCGTTAGCTTCGCCACACTCCGGCGAAGCTTCCCACGATATCTGACTTGGCTGAGAGGCCGTCTCTGTGTATTCAGGTCAGCAGGCCCTCGCCGCCATTGCTGAAGCTGCTGCAGCACCTTCACCTGCAGCTGCAGGCTTCCTCTAGCCCAGGCGCGAGTCCCAGGTGAAGCGGATTGCGGCTGCGAACACGCCCAGGCCTGCAATTGGGTTGCAAGCCTTGCAACTGCCCCAATTGGTAGCAGTTCCTTCGCCTGTGGGTGCGAGATTTGGGAGGTGGGACTTTAGTCCCACCTCGGAAGTGTGTGGCCAAGCGCCTGCACTTAAATTGAAAAACTGCCTAAGGCT
Source organism: Thalassia testudinum (assembly GCA_037157565.1). NCBI lineage: Eukaryota > Viridiplantae > Streptophyta > Magnoliopsida > Alismatales > Hydrocharitaceae > Thalassia > Thalassia testudinum. The sequence goes on from JAZHRO010000055.1 coordinate 57,725,239, forward strand.
AGTCGCCTTCGAACACAGGGGTCAGGTCCCTCTCCTACACGCGGCGTGCCACGCGCTCGCTCGCCCTTGCCCGCGCTCACGCCCCGCGGGTCTGGGTAGGATCCGATTACCCAAACTGCGCACTCCTCGCCCACCACCGCACGCCGGTGGTCCTGGTCCCGGGAGCGATACCTGCACCCGATTACCCAGCTCTGGGAGAGTAGTCCTAAGAGAGAAATCTGAGAAAGGGAGAGACGCGGGGAAGGGTAGGGGTAGGTTTTGCTCTGACCGTGCAGGAAGAAAGAAAGAAGAAGAAGGCAGGAAGGAAAAGAAGAAGAAGGGAAGCGGCTGAAGCCTCAGCCGCTCAGGGCAGCTGAAGAAGAAGTGAAGGAGAGAAACAGAGGAAGAAGAAAAGAACTGTAGCAGAGCCACAGATAAGTCATCTGAACGCAGTATCAGACGTCGAAATCCCCACAGCCGCAGAAGGTAGGAAGGAAAAGAACAGAAGAAGAGACCAAGAAAAGAAGAACAGAAGAAGAGGCCAAGAAAAGAAGAACAAAAGAAGAGGCCAAGAAAAGAAGAAAGAAGAAGGCAAGAAAAAAAAGAAGAAAGAAGACATCACCGCCAGAAAGAAAGAAAGAACAGAAGAAGAAAGAGGAAAGAACAAAGAACAAAGAAAGAAAGAAGAAGAAGAAGAAAAGAGAAAGAGAAGAAGAAGAAGCCAAGATCTCTCTCTCTCTCTTATTTTTGTAACATAATATAGAACTTAATTAGACTTCTAGAAGCATAGTTGCTCCCTGAGTTCGACCTCGGGAAAACTTTTTTCCGAGTAAAAAAAAATTGTAGTAATCTGGTAGTTGTTTTGTCATGTATTGCAACGATTGTAAACCATAATAACATAAAGACGAAAACACGCTCACACCTGCCCGGTCACTACCAGTATAGGGCATAGCCCTCTTAGTAACAGGGGCCTAGCCCCTCCACAGTAACCAAACAGGGGTCTCGCCCCTCCACAGTCCACGCACCCTCGCCTGATTACCCTGGTATGCCCAGTGGGCCTAACAAGTCGGTGTAGGACGGCTAGCGGATCCCCGGGTCCCGTGGGGTGGCTAGCTCTCTCCCTACACTAGTAGCTCTCCCCAGTACTGTGTACGTGAGGGCCACAGAGTTGGTACAAAGTGGCCAGTCCTAACCCCGGGTCCCAACCCTAGGGCGGCTAGCTCCGCTCTGCACTAAACAGGGGGATAGTCGCTCTCCTTAGTACTCCGTACTCAAGGGCCAGCTCACTTCCCCATTCACCTTTCCAGTTCCATTCTATTTATTTCTAGGAGCTCTACTCCTAATTCCCCATAAGGTTCATGCTCATGTTTCTCAGGCCAAGCCATACTGTGTTTCATCATTTTAGGTTTATTCGCATATAACACGTGTTTCCAGCATTCAATCCTTCTTTTTCCAATTTATATACAAGTAGCTTGTATTTAATTTCAAATAATAGGAATTACATGTAGTAGTTACTAACAACAGTACTCTCCATTTCACAGGCAGCTGTTATCCAATTACAGGCAATTATTATTATTCTATCTACTCCTCCAAGACTGTAATTCAGGCATTCAATACAATCGTTCCAGTGTTTCTAATCCTAAGATTCATACCATACCCTAGGATCTATCATTCAATCTAGTGTTTCTGATCCTAGGATTTATGCCATACCCTAGGATCTATCATTTATTAAAGATATGCATTTATGTTTGTAATTAACTAAGGGAAGCCACTCTACCCGCAAAATCGGGAGTAATGGGGGCATGATCAGCAGTTCCACGTGCCTCTGCAACCCCCAAATCCGCAACAGAATGAGGTCCTAACACAAGGATAAACCACAAGAAACCACTCAGAACATGATAAATAGCATTCCAACAAGTAGAGGAACTTATACAAAGAAGAACAGAACTTAAATGCGGAAATCAGAACTCAAACAGACCCCAAATGGGTCAAAAATGACAACTCTGACTCAAATCAGACGTCTAGAACATCTTCTAGACGTCTTAAAAGGTGTCCAGATCCATACCTCACTCTACGTTACTCCTTAGACGTCCTGAGATCCTACTAAACCATCTGGAACTAGTTCCAAATGTCCGACTATCTCTCCGAATGTCTGGAGATGCTTTCCGCCATCTGGTGACTCGTCCAGACGTCTAATCCGCCTGGAAGGGAGTGTCCCGCACCTTCCCGAAGTGAATCCTGCACGCGCACGCAAAATCTCTTAAACACGACACGCAACAGACATCCGCAATTTGAAGCATAGGACACAGTACGTACCTCTCAGTCGTCTGGAGTTTCTTCCAGATGTCGTCCACGTCGTCTGGATGTGGGTCCAGATGTCTGATTCGAGGAAAAATCCCAGAATCAGGACCTCCCTCGTCTTCTTCCTACTGCGCACAACCACGCCGCGCAGCTGCGCGTCCGCTGCTCTAACTGCAGCAGCGCCAGGGGAAACCTCCTCAGCACAACACTCTGCCTCGCGCACGCCCGACCAGCCACGAGCCTCTTCGGCGACCTCCCTCACTGCAAATGCGCTCTCCTCTCTTCCCTTCTCTCTCTACCCCTCTCCTCTTCGTTGCTGCACTTGGTAGCAACCTGCTGCCCTCGCTCTCGCTGGAGGAAGAAGGTGGTTGGATGGATGTGGGGTGGCGTGAGGGAGAGGAGGGGATCTATGTAGGCGTGGGGGGAAAAGCTCTGCAAGTCGGCAAGGGAAGAAGAAAGAGAAGAAGGCAACTAGGCTCAGTCTGCGTGTGGCACGCGCGTAGATTCGAGGCCGTACGCACAAAAATTTATTTCCGGACATCTGGGAAAGTGTCCAGACATCTGGACCAATTCCCAGATGTCTTAAAAGGGTTTTGGTGGCACGGGTCTTAACAACATAACAAACTCAAAGGAAGTTTCATCCCCGAAACTTGCGCTAACTAGGGTGTAGAAAAAAAAAACTTACGCATAACAAACTCAAAGAGGACTGAAGCCGGTTTGAAAAGACGTACCCTCAAAGAGCTCCGGGTACCACTCCCGCATCTTCGCCTCAGGCTCCCAAGTAGCCTCCTCATACTGTTGGCTCCTCCACAAGACTTTCACCAGGGGTACCTGCTTTCGTCTTAGACTCCAGACGGCTCTATCGAGTATCTGCACTGGCCGCTCGGCATAGGTCAGGTCGTCACCCATCTCGACGCTCTCGTGGCTCAGAGCGTGACTGGGATCGGCGACGTACTTCCTGAGGTTGGACATGTGGAACACATCGTGCACACCAGAAAGCTAGGGAGGAAGGGCAAGCCTGTAAGCAACGGGTCAAACTCGCTCCAGGACCTCAAAGGGTCCCACAAACCTCAGCGCGAGCTTCCCTCTCACTCCAAACCGCTGCAGGCCCTTCATGGGCGAAATGCGAAGGAAGACGTGATCCCCAACCTCAAACTGCACCTCTCTGCATTTCCAATCTGCATAGCTCTTCTGTCTACTCCTGATAGTGCAAAGTCGCCTGTGAATCTGCTCGATCACCTCCTAACTCTGCCAGATCAGCCTGAGGCCAACCTCCCACTTGGTCCCCACCTCAACCCAACTCAAGGGCACCATACACCTCCGTCCGTACAGAGCTTCGTAGGGTGCCATGACGATGCTCGAGTGATAGCTGTTATTATATGCAAACTCTGCCAGGGGCAAGTGCTCCTCCCAAGAGCCCCTCCAGTCTAGTACACAAGCACGCAAAAGGTCCTCAAGTGTCTGTATCGTGGCTCAGTCTGTTCGTCCGTCTAGGGGTGGTATGTTGTACAGAAACCTCAACCTTGTCCCCAAGGCCTGCTGAAACTCAGTCCAAAACTGGGACATAAAATGGGTATCCCGATCGGATACGATCTCTCGCGGAACTCCATGTAGACGTACCACGTCACGGATATACCTCTTTGCCAACTGTGCTGGTCCCAAAGTGACTCGGATTGGCAAGAAGCATGCTGTCTTCGTCAGTCTGTCAATGATCACCTAGACTGCATCGTGTCCTCGCTGGGTAATGGGCAAGCCCACCACCAAGTCCATGGTGATGCTCTCCCACTTCCACTCTGGCACTTGAAGTGACTGCAACAGCCCTGTAGGCTTCTGATGCTCGTCCTTCACTTGCTGGCACACTAAACACTACTGTACGAATTCACCTACATCCTACTTCATTCCCCTCCACCAAAAGTCGTGTCTCAAATCATGGTACATCTTTGTGTTTCCGAGATGTATGGTGAACCTAGAACCGTGTGCCTCAGTCAGGAGCTCTCTCAACAACTCCTCGTCCCTAGGAACGCACAAACGTCCCCTCATGTACAGCACCTCGTCTGCAAAAGAGAAGTCCCTAGGGTCCCCTGACAGCACTCTGTCGTGCAACGACTGCAAGTACGAGTCGGCCATCTGTCCTGTGATGATGCGGTCTATCAGCTCTGGCCTCGTCTGCCGTGTCACAGTCACTGCCCCACAGTGCCCCAATAACTCCAGGGGTTGCCAACTGCCCATCTCCTCCATGAGGCTCCAACTCTACGCCTACAAACTGGCCAAGTGGGTGAGCGCCTTCTGGCTCAAGGCGTCAGCCACCATGTTGACCTTTCCCAGGTGGTAGGAAATGTTGCAGTCATAATCCTTCAGGAGCTCTAACCAATGTCTCTGTCTCATGTTGAGCTCCTTCTGATCAAACAAGTATCTGAGTCTCTTATGATCTGTGAAAATCTCAAAGGTCTCACCATACAAGTAGTGCCTCCAAGTCTTCAGTGCGAAGATGACAGCTGCCAGCTCTATGTCGTGGGTAGGGTAGCTATGCTCATGGGGCTTCAGTTGCCACGAAGCGTAAGCGACAATGTGACCCCTCTGCATGAGCACACCCCCTAACCCCTACAAAGAGGCGTCCGTGTACACAATGAACCCACCACTACTGTCTGGGATGGTGAGCACAGGAGCTGAAGTCAGCCTCTCCTTCAGCTCCAGAAAACACGCCTCATAAGTGTCTGTCCAAGAAAAGGGCACGTCCTTCCGGGTCAGCTGTGTCATAGGATGTGCAATCTGCGAGAAGCCCTTGATAAACCGCCTGTAGTAGCCTGCCAGTCTCAAGAAACTGCGGATCTTAGTAAATGTACGCGGTCTCTCCCACCTGAGCACTACCTCAACCTTGGCTGGGTCCACAGCCAAGCCATCCCCGAAGATCACATGGCCCAAAAAGGTCACCTCCCTCAACCAGAACTCGCACTTGCTATATTTGGCGTACAGCCTACGTCGTCTCAGTGTGTCCAAAACCATACGCAAGTGATGTCCGTGCTGCGTCTAATCTCGAGAATAGATGAGCACATCATCAATAAATACCACCACGAACTGGTCCAAGTACTGTCTAAACACCCGATTCTTCAAATCCATGAAAGCAGCGGGGGCATTGGTCAGCCCAAACCGCATGACCAAAAACTCGTAGTGTCCGTACCAGGTGCGAAAAGCTATCTTAGAGACGTCTGCCTCCCTGATCCTCAACTGGTGGTACCCAGACCTCAAGTCTATCTTGGAGAATACCGTGGCGCCTCGCAACTGGTCAAATAAATCATCAATCATCGGCAGCGGATACCTGTTCTTGATGGTAACCCTATTCAACTGTCTGTAGTCCACACAAAGGCGTAGGATACCATCCTTCTTCACGAACAATACCAGGGCTCCCCATGGAGATGCACTAGGCCTCACAAAGCCCTGCTCCAGAAGGACCTGCAACTGAGACTTGAGCTCTCGCAACTCAAGTGGTGCCATCCTGTACGGTGCTGTAGAAATGGGGCTGGTCCCCGGTACTAGTGAGATCTCAAACTCGATCTCACGCTCTGGCGGTAGTCCTGGCAACTCATCTGGGAACACGTCGGGGTACTCTTTGACCACCGAGATACTCTGAAAGTCTACCATAGGGCTGGGCTCCGCCACCACACAAGCTAGGAAGCCCCCACACCCTTGGCCCAAAAGTCTCGCCGCTTGAAGTGCAAAAATGCACCTGAAGGCTCCGTCCACTGGCTACCCGTGAAACTCGAAAGAAGGCAACTCCGGTATGGAGAAGACGATCTTCATCTCAAAACAGTCCACCAAGGTGTGGTAAGTGGATAGCCAGTCCATCCCCATAATCACGCCAAAGTCCTCCATCTGTAACACAATCAGGTCAGCGGGAAGGCTGTGTCCCCCCACACTGACCTCACAACCTGTGCAAACCTCCTCAGCTACAAACAGCTGACCACCCGGACCTCTGATCACGAACGGATCCTCTAACAACACACAGTCCTGCCCCAAACTAACAGCAAAACTGGCAGCAACAAACGAGTGCATGGCGCCAGAATCAAAAAGCGTGTAAACTAGTCTGCCGGAAACTGTAACCATACCTACCACCACTGATCCTGAAGCTCTGGCATCCCTGGGTGTCAGGGCGTTGATACGCCCCTCAGCCCTAGGTGCGGATGAAGCAGCCACACTCTGCGTCGGACTGGTAGCCGCTAGCCAGTACCCATCCCGCAATTGCTGTCCTCCCCCTCGCACCTGGAAACCACGGCCTCCAGCTCATCCTCCGGTGCTCGGCGTGGGGAGAATCTGTTGACCTCCAACCCTAGACGGGCAGTCCCTCCTGATGTGGCCCGGCTGGCCACACTGGTAGCAAAGGGGGACTCGACTCCCGCCCTCAGTGGGTCCCTGCTGACATCTGGGCGGGGGTCCGATGCTGGCAGCTGGCCCCTGTCGGGGGCCCCCAAAGGCCACTGACGGCCCCGCAAAGCGTGATGGCTCTCCTGCGGGCGCCAAGTGCCTCCTCTCTCATCAGCCCTGTGAGTAGTCTGGCTGGTAGGGCCTCATCCGTCCGCTGTCAGTGTCACGTACGGATGGGTTGGTCTCCTGATACGTCATAGCTGCCTCCACCACCCTCGAGAACGTAGGCAGCTTCAGGGGTTTGACATACCCCCGAATAGCAAGCTGGAGCCCCTCGGTGAACCTCCAAAGGCGCTCCTCCTCGGTGGCCACGGCTGTTGCTGCGAAACGAGATAGCTCCAGAAAACGCGTGCGGTACGCGCTCACGGTCATCGTACCCTGGCGGAGAGTGTGGAACTCCCGCCTCCTCTGGTCCTGCCACGTCTGGGGGAAATACTGCTCGCAGAAGAGGGTGACAAACTGGTCCCAAGTTGGCTCGGCCCTCTCCTAACCTCTGACTGCCCTCCACCACCTGTGTGCCGCGCTATCCAGCAGGTACATGGCAAAGGCCACGCGGCACTCCACAGGGGGGTGAAGGGTGTCAAACACCTTCTCGATCTACTCGATCCAGTCCTCCACCTCAATCGGGTCCTCATCCCCCTTGAAGGAAGGGGGCTTCAGCTTCCGGAACTGTCCGAAAAGCTCATAATGGCTCTAAACTGAAGCTGGCACACCTCCAGGTAGGGAGGCCTCACGCTCGGAAGTGCCAGAGGAAGGTGGGGGCGGTGGAGGGACACCCCCTCCCCCACGTCCAGCGCCATGTTCGTCTCGCTGTCCCATAGAGGACTCCCCCTCCGCAGCCCCAGGGAAAGGCGCTCGTGGAGGTGGGTAAAGCTCCTCTCGTACGATATCCCATATCAGCTGGGCGAGGTCCTGGGCCTGAATGCCCAGGAGCAGTGACTGGTCCACTGAGGCGTCGGGCTCAACGCGCCCGCCCCTCCAACCTCATCCTTGGCCGCGTTCGCGGCCTGCCTCGCTACTTCCTCGTCGAGGCATCTCCTGCAAGGAGACGCAAACACAGAATAGGAAAGATGTCAATTCTACCGACATTCAACAAAAGAACCTCAGAACAAATGTCACAAGGTACGTTGTGGTGGTTACTCTAGTTACAAGCATGTGAATTGTTATTCTCCAGCTAGTTGGTTCACTTCTCGGGACGACCTTGCTCTGATACCATCTTGTTACGACCCGATTCCCTATCCCTATAGGACACGAGAATCGGACCAACTCGACTGATCCCAAGACCCAGTCGTCCAACGAGAAAGTAACCAAAAAGTAGTAAAATAAACCACATTCACCATGCAAGCAACTAAAAGTAACAAAAGTGCAGCAGTAAAGAAATAAAACTACTACAGTACACACCACCACAACAGTAGAGAATTTAAAAAGGGTACAGGAATATAAAATTACAATAAAAGACTACAAGAATGTAACAAAATACTCACTACTACAGAAAATGGGGTACAACTACAGTACAACTACTGAGCTCTACTGGGCCCAGCACCCTCTACAGCCGTAGGCTCTGGCTGCTCAACACTTGGACCTGAAAAAGGTGGTAAGTACGACACGTCAGCGAAACGCTGAGTAGAGTGGCAACCAGCTAACTAAGAAAAATAGTAAAGGTGGACAGGTAGCTGTTGTTTCAATTTCTTTCTTTATTTAACTAATTATTCTTTCTTTCATCACTTGGTTTATTTATCAGATCTTTTTCTTGATCTCGAATGTTCCTTGTGAGAACGATCTTGATTGTAGTCTTTTCCGAAGAGTAGAAGTAGCACGTGGTGCTCCCCTGGCTGGGAGAGTCCCACGTGGTGGTCCTACTCTCAGTCAACCACCCTAAGGTTGCTGATAGACGTAACGGTGACTACGGCATGCGTGATAAACGCACGGGTAGCTACCCTGCACTGGCACGCGGTCAGTCATTTCCGTTAACGGGTGCGCCCAAAGCACAGCACAAAACCAGTATAGGGCATAGCCCTCTCAGTAACAGGGGTTTAGCCCCTCCACAGTAACCAAACAGGGGTCTCGCCCCTCCACAGTCCACACACCCTCACCTGACTACCCTGGTTTGCCCAGTGGGCCTAACAAGTCGGTGTAGGACGGCTAGCGGAATCCCGTGCCCCGTGGGGTGGCTAGCTCTCTCCCTACACTAGTAGCTCTCCCCGGTACTGTGTACACAAGGGCCACAGAGTCAATACAAAGTGGCCAGTCCTAACCCTCAGTCCCAACCCTACGGCGGCTAGCTCCGCTCTGCACTAAACTGGGGGACAGTCGCTCTCCTTGGTACTCCGTACTCAAGAGCTAGCTCACTTCCCCATTCACCTTTCCAGTTCCATTCTATTTATTTCTAGGAGCTCTACTCCTAATTCCCCGTAGAATTCATGCTCATGTTTCTCAGGCCAAGCCATACTGTGTTTCATCATTTCAGGCTTATTCACATATAACACGTGTTTCCAACATTCAATCCTTATTTTCCAATTTATATACAAGCAGCTTGTATTTAATTTCAAACAACAGGAATTACGTGTAGCAATTACTAACAACAGTACTCTCCATTTCACAAGCAGCTGTTATCCAATTACAGGCAATTATTATTATTCTATCTACTCACCCAAGACTGCAATTCAGGCATTCAATACAATCGTTCCAGTGTTTCTAATCCTAAGATTCATGCCATACCCTAGGATCTATCATTCAATCTAGTGTTTCTGATCCTAGGATTCATGCCATACCCTAGGATCTATCATTTATTCCAGATATGCATTTATGTTTGTAATTAACTAAGGGAAGCCACTCTACCCGCAAAATCGGGAGTAATGGGGGCATGATCGGCAGGTCCACGTGCCTCTGCAACCCCCAAATCCGCAACAGAATGAGGCCCTAACACAAGGATCAACCACAAGAAACCACTCAGAACATGATAAACAACATTCCAACAAGTAGAGGAACTTATACGAAGAAGAACAGAAACTTAAATGTGGAAATCGAACCTCAAACAGACCCCAAACGGGTCAAAAACGATAACTCTGACTCAAATCAGATGTCTGGAACATCTTCCAGACGTCTTAAATGGGGTTTAGATCCATACCTCACTCTGCATTTCTCCTCAGACGTCCTGAGATCCTGCTGAACCATTTGGACCTAGTTCCAGACGTCCGACTATCTCTCCGGACGTCTGGAGACGCTTTCCGCCGTCTGGTGACTCGTCCAGACATCTGATCCGCATGGGAGGGTGTGTCCCGTGCCTTCCCGAAGCAAACCCTGCATGCGCATGCAAAATCTTTTAAATACGGCACGCAACAGACGTCCGCAATTGGAAGCGTAGGATGCAGTATGTACCTCTCAGTCGTCTGGAGTTTCTTCTAGACGTCATTCACGTCGTCTGGATGTGGGTCCAGATGTCTGATTCTGGGAAAAATCCCAGAATTAGGACCTCCCTCGTCTTCTTCCTACTGCGCGTGACCATGCTGCACAGCCGCGCGTTCGCTGCTCTAGCTGCAGCAGCGCCGGGGGAAACCTCCCCAGCACAACACTCTGCCTCACTCACGCCCGACCGGCCGCGAGCCTCTTCGGCGAGCTCCCTCACAGCTAGTGCGCTCTCCTCTCTTCCCTTCTCTCGCTGCCCCTCTCCGCCGCTGCACTTGGCAGCAACCTACTACCCTCGCTCCCGCTAGAGGAAGACGGTGGATGGATGGATGTGGGGTGGCGTGAGGGAGAGGAGGGGATATATGTAGGCGTGGGGGGAAAAGCTCTGCAAGTCGGCAAGGGAAGAAGAAAGAGAAGAAGGTAGCTGGGCTCAGTCTGCGCGCGACACGCATGCAGATTCACGGTCGTACGCACAAAAATTGATTGCCGGACATCTGGGAAAGTGTCCAGACGTCTAGACCAACTCCAGATGTCTTAAAAGGGTTTTGGTGGCACGGGTCTTAACAGTGACCACAGATGTAGATTCACGCGAAGGTTCGATTGGAGGAGAGCCACAGATCGAGAGGCCAAGAGAATTGACCACCACAATGGCTCGTGTTCTTACGGTGAACAGTGACCGCGGGCTGCAGCAGGTGGTGGGTTTTGTTTTGGTGTTTTTGCACAAGAGACCCCTCAGCAAAGGGGTAGAAAAATAGCACAGCAACCCATAAGTGATAAAGAATCCTACCAGAGCTATCCTTCTGGCCTTATAAAGGAGTCCTTGGAGGTTTTTCAATGACTGAAATGTATTATGTGAAGGACTTAAATGTGAAACTCTAATTTCAAGGCCCTAATAATGTCCAAATGCACCCAAGTTTTTATTAAATATCAATTGAACATATTAGAAGTTAATTTTATTTTTGATTTGGAATTTTGAGATCATTTGTGTGTTTAATTTGCAATTGCATCACCATTTTACATTTATTAATAGATTTTCTCAATAATTGACCTAATTATGCGTTTTTAGCACAAAATTGATTTTTTAGGTCTTTTTCTCTATTTTCCACACTTAACCCTTTTTATGTGTTAATTTGATAGTATTTAACATAGTTTCTAGCTTAACTTGGACGATTTAGCTACGATGAGTTGCAACTCATCACCCCCACAACAAAAACAACGTCGACATGTGGAGGTGGAGGATTGACTCTAGTGGAGCCCTCCACCAACACGGAGTGATCGCAAAACAACGAATGTCCTCAGCGTGGCCCAACTATGGAGCGCCACCACGACTTCTCACCATCAAAGACATAGGCTGCAAGTAGCAGAGGAGAGGTCATCGGAGCATAGCAACCCACAATGAAAGGGAGGGGGTGCAAGTGGAGTAAAGGGGGCTGATCGAGGCCTCGGCAGCAGATCTTAGGAGGGGTCATGGAAGGGGAGTAGCGGAGGGTTCTGCCTTGCTCCGCAAGACAGGAATGTACAACTGCATGCAATTCTATTCTCTACCTTGATCCTCTTTTTTATTCTCTTTTTTGGTATTTGTCTTGTAAGGCTTGTATTCCAATATGTTTACATGGCAACACCAACTCTTTTGATTTAAATCACAAAAAATTAATTAGGTTGAAAAGTCCCAATCTCAACATTAGTGAGGAAAGCTAGCTTCTTATCATTACATTAGAACACATACTGATCGTTCATTCCATATGAAAATTATTCTCTTTTTCCTCAGGATTTTAAGTGAACTATCTATATATATACCAAAGCAAAGTGCCTCTTGAGAAGTTCTTTGATCAATCCACATGTTCCTATCTATATGGCACCCTTAGCTTTGTTCTCTATGTACATCAGCACTCTCTTGTCTCTCCCCACTTTCTATTTTTTCTGTTTGCATGATCTCCTCTCTCCTAATCCATTCTTTAACATCAGCTTCCACTTGGATGGAGAGAGATTAGGAGGGGAGGGGAAAAGGAGGATAGGGAAAGGAAGAGAAAGACAAGAGGATGGAGAGGGAAGGAAAGGAAAGGGAAGTTCTTGTTTTCTATTTGAACAAATCAGTGAATGGAGAATGAGGGAGAGTAGTTAATGGTTAATTTACTCATCATATATTCTTCATTAAACTTGGATATTTCTAATAGTTAAATGGAAAAAATAAGATCTCTTTTGTCTCTAGAAAAGGAAAAATTGGTACTTTCAAAAGTATTGTAATAGAAAAATTTAAAGAGACAAAAAAGAGGCCAATGATGGTAACACCATCATCCTCCTTTTCTAATGCAAATTAGCTAAATTCTAAAGCTAAATTCACTTAATTAGTCATTAAAATGGTATAATTCAATCTGGGCTAAATGAAGAGGAAATAATGTAAATTGGGTTAATTCTGCTATTTTAACAGTTAAATACAGGTGTAAAATAGTTTAAGGTAAACCTATGCCTAATTGAAGGTCAATTGAGCTAAAAATTTCCATAAGTGAGCTTACTTAAACTGTCTTAAGGTTTCCCTGAGAAAATAAAGTTAATTTATATTTAAAAACTTTAATTTTAACCTCACTTTAATTTAAGGGTTTCTAATGGAAATAAATGTAATCTAAACTTTCTAAAAATCTTAATTTTAGCCTCAGGGACCTCTTTGGGACGAATCAGGAACCCAGTTGCAACAATCCAGGACTAATTTGAGATCTTGTTTAAATTGATATGAGATTTGCTTCAAAATGGGATTTTAGTGCAACACCTTGTCCAAACATTATTGCTAATGATTATTTAGTACTTATTCTCATTAACATTTAATTAATTTATTTTATTGAGCATTAAATAGTTATTGCATTTGAATTTGGATTTCATCCCCTTATTTATTGAACAAAGTGTAAATTTTGAACTTGTTTATTCTGAAAATTCACATTTAATACAATTTTAATTGTAATTAATTAAATAGTGATTTTTACGCATTAGATTACTCTAGGAGAGACCTCAGAATATTCAAACTTCGAGATTACAAATTTAAGTATTGATTTTACTTTTTGTCGAATTTTCTACAGTGTATTTTTAAACTTTGACTTGAGCTAGATAAACAGCCAATAATCGATTAAATTATGACCAACATAGATTGCTTTTAAATTAATTTTTTAAGTGACAACACAAAAGCTTCTACATTTGATGCTTCTTGGATGAGAACGTAAATACAAAACAAAAACAAAACAAAATTGAAAATATAGAATAATTTTCGTATAATTAAAGAATATTTTGTCATAGAAACATAAATATAGAACAAAGTGTAAAATAAGATAGAGAAAAATGACACAAGACAAAAAAAATAAAAAATAGAGAGCAGGTACTTATATAACAAGGGTAAATTTGGTATGTAATAGTCTAATCCTTTCTTGGCCACTTCCCCCAACCTTTATCCTTCCCATTCCCTAACACACACACACCCTTCCCCCCCCCCCCCCCCCCCCCACACACACACATGTTGGTGCAAATGCACCTTAATCATTGATTTTGATGATAACAAAATAAAAATGTATTTAACAATTATATTTAAGTTGTAAGTTCTCAGGTTAATGCAATTCATTTAGAAGACTTGAAAGGTGTTCAAGCTCTAAATTCATGGAGATGGAGGAGCTTGATGATGGACAAAAGCATCAAGGAGCAAAGGAGCTAAAGCTTAGATTTAAAAGCTTGAAGACAAAGAAGAAAGAAGAATAAGATAAACTATTTTGTTCATGTTTTATGTATTTATTTTTGCTATTTTCTCTTCATTAGACAGTGGTTAAAGAGCCCAAAATATAATAACCTAAGTCCTAGACACACTCACTTAATCTTAGGACACTTAGACAAATCTTAGAATCAAGCTAGAAAAGCCAAAATAGCAAACAACCTGCCTTATCAGACATCCAAACACCTTATTAGACTTCCAATAAGCCTTGTAAGATGTCCAAACGTATTATTAGATGTCCAATAACCCATTTTAAGATGTCTAGTCATTTGATCAAACATCTACTAAACAAAATTCCAGAACTTAAATCTATGGCATTTACTTCCGGATGTCCATACCTTATGTTAGATGTCCAGAGACATTCCCAGACATCCAAGAGTCAACCATTATGATTAAATTTGACCCAAATCTTATTATTAGATGAAATCATGATTTCCCAACTCACGAAAAATTTGATTCTTAGCAACACACCTTACATCAGACGTCCAATGATTAGGATCATAATCCCTATACAAGATCCAATCCAATTCCAAAGAGACCACCTTACAAAATCAGACATCAAATTTTTTTATCAGATGTCTAATACACCCTGATCAGATGTCTGATCAATTTATCATACGTCTAATTATACTATTAAATGAAATAATTGATTTGCTATCAATTGGATTTTGGCCAAATCTTCTTGGATTTGATTCCAACAACTAGGAAACCCCTCCCAAGCCTTCTTGAATCTTCCTAGATCATCTATAAATAGATTGGAACCCCTCTTTTGCCAAATACACAAGAAAAGCAATTTTTTCCACTCCATACACTTAGAAGATCAAATTGAGTCATTACTCTTCAAGCCTCATACTTCACATCCGAGAGCACCGATACATTACACACTCAAGCCCATCCACTTCCATCTCAGGGAAAATTTGTAAACATATGGAAGCTTAGTTCAATTTATATTCTGGGCTCTATAGGTCATATTTTATTGTAATTGTTATTGGATATTCACATTGCGAATTCTCATCTTTTCGTGAGACAATTCTCTTGGTGAAGAAGAGAGATTTGAGGTACTAATTGCACAACAATCATGCAACCTAAATCACTTGAATTAAGCTATATTCTAGCATAACTTAGGAATAATGCATTCATAAGCATCGTAATTTGCATAATAGCTAGTTTATTAATCGTATAGATAATATCGTCATTTTATGTACTAATGAGAGATGATTTTAATTGCAGATGATTCGAAGCCATGGATGTCAGATCAGACCAGACATATCTGATCAGAACGATGACGGGAGTCCAACGCTTCCGAAATCGTCTCGATCAGACAACCAGAGCATCATGTGTAGTCCATAGAAGAATGGAGATCATGGAGTCAAAGGGCAAAGATCCAAGCCTCAAATGAAAAATCCAACTACACGGATGGATCCAGATCAACAATCACAGTCCAACGACGCAAAAATCACCCGATCGGAGGTCTACATCACCAGATACAAAGAAAAGAAGATGGACAGCCATGATGGCGCCACATGGCACCATCACAGCCGCCCCTCACTGCCAGCCCATCTCTGAAGACCATCTTTGTTACGAATGCATTCCAAGAAATTTTTTTAAGACGTCTGGGAGGTGGCCCAGACGTCTGGAACCCCTTCCAGACGTCTGGGATTTATTCTCTGTAGCGTGTGGGGCTGCGTCTGCACGCAGGCGCGTGCAGACCTGCAACCACCGCACCTCCCCTCTTTTTCCCTCTCTCCTCCTGCAGGCGCAGGCTGCCCTCCCTCTCTCTCTCTCTCCCCGCGCAACCTTAAAAGGCCCTCGCCCTCTCCCTCACTCTCATCTCCTCCGCTTCCTTCTTGTTCTTCTTCCAGCCGGTGCGAGAGCGCGAGCACAAGCGAGCGGCGGCAGTGGCAGCCGCGGCGAGTTGCGGGAGGAGGTGTTGCGCGAGGGAGGAGAAGCTCGACCGTGAGGGCCCGAGCTTGCCGGGGCAGCTAGAGCCGGCCGGCGGGGGAGCAGTGGGCGTGGAGTGACGCGGGAGGGCTGCTGCAGCTCGAGCAGCAGGCGGACGAGGCGCGGTGCGGTCGTGCGTCGCGGGCGGAGAGCGAGTCGAGCTCTAATTCTGGAAATTTTTCCAGAATCAGACGTCTGGGCTTCCAACCAGACGACGGTGAAGATGTCTGGAAGACTGTCCAGACGTCTGGCAAGTGAGTTATTTTCGTCCTTCTTCCTTTTCTGCGACCGTTCGTACTGAGAACGAGGAGTGGGTACGTGCAGGTTCTGAGATTCGCCATCCAACGCGAATCAGACGTCTGGCCACAGTGCCAGACGACGGGAAGGACTTCCAGACGTCCGGGGTGACCATCGGACGTCTGGGAACTAGGCCAGATGCCCCCGTAGGCTTCTGGACATCTGAGAGACTACGCAGAACAAAGGTACCATCTGACCCACATTTTAAGATGTCTGAAAGAGGTTCCAGACGTCTGATTTTGGACTGTTTCGTCGTTTTCGACCCGTTTAGGGCTCGTTCGGAGTCCGTTTTCCGCGTTTCGAGTTGCGTTCTTTTCAGAATAAAATCCTCTACCCATTTACAGTAATTATATACTATTTTGAGAAACTCCTTGTGTTTGATCCTTGTGTTAGGACCCCGTTCCATTGCAGTCTCGGGGGTTGCAGAGGTGCGCGGGATTTCCAACCACGCCCCCAGTACTTCCGTTGTAGCTAGTAGAGTGGTTCTATTAATTATTAACATAATTTGTTACAATTATGGAATAATTAATAGAACCTAGGGCATTGCCTGAGTCCTAGGAATGAGAAACCAGATTGAATGATAGATCCTAGGGTATTGCATGAATCCTAGGACTGGAAAACTAGATTGAATGATAGATCCTAGGGTATGGCATGAATCCTAGGACTGGAAAACTAGTGATATGAATATAGATGTTGTAGTCTTGGAAAATGTGGAAAGGAAATAATAGCTGCTTGTAAATTGATTTAACAGCTGCCTGTTATGAATAAATGAACATGATTGAGAATATGGGTTATATGAACGTGAAACTGAAGGGGTGAAACCTGAATGTGCTGAGTTAAAAGAACTGGAACCCTACGGGGAATTAGGAGTAGAACTCCTGGAAAGAAAATGAAATGGAACTGAGAAGAAAAGACATGGAAGTGTGTTGTCTCTTGGGTACGTAGTATCAGGGGAAGCACCTGTTACCTGCTTAGTTCAGAGCGGAGCCAGCCACCCCAGGGACCCGGGGTTAGGTCTGGCCACTTTATACCAACTTTTTGGCCCTCGTGTACACAGTACCGAGGAGAGCTACTAGTGTAGAGCGAGTACTAGCTACCCCACGGGCCCCGGGGTTCTGTTGGCTGACCTACACCGACTTGTTAGGCCCACTGGGCAAACCAGGGTAGTCAGGCGAGGGTGCGCAGACTATGGAGGGGCAAGGCCCCTGTTTGGCTACTGTGGAGGGGTTGGACCCCTGTTACTGAGAGGGCTCTGCCCTATACTGGTTCCATGCTGTGCTTTGGGGCGCACCCGTTAACAGAAACGACTGACCGCGTGCCAGTGCGGGGTAGCTACCCGTGCATTTACCGCGCGTGCCATAGTCACTGTTACGTCTGTCAATGACCTTGGGGTGGTTGACTGAGAGTAGGATCACCACGGGGGACTCTCCCGGCCAGGAGAGCACCACGTGTTACTTCTACCTTTCAGAAAAGACTGCAATCAAGATCGTTCCCACGAGAAACATTCGAGATCAAGTGAAGAATCTGAGAAATAAATAAATTGTGAGATGATAGAAAGACGTAAATAAAGAAAGTAACAAAATATAACAGCTACTGTACACTCTACTGTTTCTTAGTTTTAGTTGCCACTCTACTCAGCGTTTCGCTGACATGTTACACTCGTTACTTTTCAGGACCAGGTGTTGAGCAGCCAGGGTCAGCGGCTGCAGAGGACGCTGGGCCGAGTAGGGTCCAGTAGAGTTACCACTGTTCTTTTGTGCCCTTTTTGTTCCACTGTAGTGAGTAGTTCTTGTTACTCTCTGTACTTTTCTTTACTTGTAGTTCATGTTATGTTATAAATGTTGTTCTACTGTTGTGGTGTTACATGCTGTAGTAGTTCCTTTTCTTACTGCTATATTTTTGTTACTGCTAGTTATATTCATGCTGAATGTGGTTTATTTTACTGCTCTTTTGGTTACTTCCTCATTGGACGACTAGGTCTTGGGATTAGTCGAGTCGGTCCGGTTCTCGTGTCTCATAGGGACTCAGGAATCGGGTCGTTACAATCCTCGCCCGCTCTCAACCATTGGATGGCCATCCAACGATCCACAATGCATCCACGCCATCCATCCAACGGCTAAGGATAACTAGACACAAAGAGGAAACCAAAATAGAACGTGCACGTAGCGCATTGGCTCACACACTTGCACTGAATCCAAGCGGCACCCGTTCGATCCACGCAGCGCCTTGAATTAGGAAGGAAGGTGATCAGGTGATATTGCCCGTTGGATTTGCATTGGTGCACGCAAACGCGACAGCGTGGCACGACCAGGATGCTTCGCGGCTGCATGCGCAAACAAACCCATGCATTTTGCGAAACAAAGGCGAGGTGCGCGCACGCGTGAGCCGTCTGATCATGAGATCAAACGGCTAACAATTAGGCACTAAAATGAGGTGAGTGGGTGCACGAAGAAGAGAAGAGAATGCGCATGAGAGCAACTGGAGTGTTAGATCGTGATCCAAGGGTCGTGGGTCACCACGTGTTGGCCAGAGAAGCAATCCGCAGGATGATCCCAATCGATGGATCTGATCGTTCAGGAGTTGTTACACGATTTTGGGGGTTAACATGCCCTCTTTGCTTCTCATCAAAGCTATAAAAAGAGGCCTAGGGCCCCTTGTTGAAGGCATCTCTTCATACATCTCTCCCATCAACTCCAGACATCTCTTCCACCTTCTTCTCTACGATTCTCCGTCCCTCTGCAACTCTGCTTCAACCTTCATCTCGGTGCTTTGGATCTAAGGTGTTGTCACATCTCGTACAAGCATCCTACAAGCGGCGTCGTCTCTCTGCCTCCTTCTATCTATCTCTCTCTCTTTCTCTCTATCTGTCTCTACTTTTTGCATAGCAATTTCTACTGTGAAAAACTCTTTACCAATGCAATGAAATTTGATCTTATAGATATCTGATGCCTCTTTATACATATATACATATATAAATACCTGTTAGAATTAGTTTTATTGAAAAGCTTTTGTTAAAATCGAGATTGCATCCCTGTGAATGACCTGGTATTCACCGAAGTTTATAAATTTATTTGTCAACGCATTTTGCGCTATACTGCAACTAAATAATATTTTAAAACATGATTTACACGTCGAACAGGTACACTACCCTCGATCGATTATGTAGTATCGTTGTATTTAGATTGTGTCATGCTCATTTTAAGTGGTACATATACTAAATTTGATCGACTAGGTCGATCAAAAAATCCTAAGTCAAGGTAATTAGGTGATGATTTTTACCTTTAGGCTTTCCACATAAAAATTCTTGTCTCATTGTGGTGATTGATTTTGTGGAATTATTTTTTCTTATTTCACAAATTTTTATCAATTTTATTTCTTACACTATTCATCTCCCACTAGTGCAAATCACAACACACACACACCAAATAGGTTAATTACACATCTTTCCATCCCTTCCCTTCCCCTCTTAATACTTCTATCAAAACGGTAACTTAATTACCTTGCACAATATTGATCTTTTAAGTCTCTCCTCCTTTCCATTTCTTCCCCCATGATGTCCTCTTCCTTGATACATTCTCTCATCTCTCCTCCTAATCTCATCTATTCATTTCTCTCTCTCTCTTGGTTAGCACTTGGTCTTTCCAACCTTCATATTATTTATTCCCTCCCTCTCCTATTAATTTACTATTATCTTCCAAATAAAGTCTATTACAAACTTACCCACCTAAAAAATTGTATTTTTCCAACAAACTTATGAAATGTTTAATTTACATTTTACAAAAAAAGATTTAAAGATTGAAATTTTATTTGGAGCTTAATAAGTAAAGTAATTATAGAATTATGGATCTGCTAATCATTATAGTTAAAGACCAAATATATGTTGGTTATCGATAAAGAAAAATTTCATAGGCCCTTATTTTCTCTCTTTTCTTTTCATTTAAAATTAGTTAGCCTTTACATATTCCATTTCAATACAATGTTCTTCATTCAAATTTATTATTATCCTAATATCAAAAAAACTAGCTAGTTATGAATTTAATGAACAATTTCCAATTCTTTTGGGAAAAGAATGCCAACTTATGTAAAACTTTCTCAATCTTGATTTTCTACAGTATATACTCAGTTGTGAGACATACGAAAAAGACACATAAGAAAACAAGAAGGCTTAACCTAATGTATAATGCAAATGTTATATATGTTATGGATTTGAATCCTTAAACCCTTAGGAGCTTAACTTAACCTACCTCTAACTTAGGATGGACTATATTTGATCTCAATTGGACTTTATGTTGACTGGGTACCGGTACTAGTGTACTAGTACCAGTACTCATGACATATTGACATCGGTTCGATATTGCATGGATACTGGTACTGATGCCAAGTACCGATACTCATGTATTACTATTTGGAACACAAGTCTAAATGAGTACTCGTCCAGTACTTATCATGTACCAGTACTCATGCTAAGTACCGGTACTCCATGAGTACTGGTAACACTTCAGGACCCGATTGGTCTCAATGAGTATCGGTACTCGTGAAGAGTATCGGTACTTGTTGAGTACTGGCAAATTGCTTATAGCCAACGAGTACCAGTACTGGTAACTAGTAACGGTATTTGTAAGCTACAGGTCCTGAAGACCTAATGCCCAGTACCTTACATGGGATTCACTTGTATCAATATTAAACTTTAGTACCGGTACTTGTTGATGGTTACATATATAATATAGTGTTTTCTGAGAATAGGAAACAACTATAGATATGTTACAAGTAATTGCACGAAATAAGAATTGATTGACAATTGAGATACAAACATGATAATATATTGGACTTCACATTAAATGATACATTCCATGAATAAAATGAATTATGCAACATGATTCTATCTACCAACAAGTATACATGCACATATGGAGACATGGTTTTGATGATTCAAAGAAGTAGAGAACATTCAAAAGACCTGTGCTCATCTTAAGGGAAGAGAAAGGGAGGGGACTGCTAAATGGAGCTTCCAAAAGAACCCACTCGCTATTGATTTGAATCCTTGATCAAAAAAGACTAACACAAGAAGGAGTTCTCCTATTCTTCTTTTCCCTGCCTTCAGGCCTCTCTGTCTCTCTCTGAATATCCTCAAAAAAAACCTAGGCACACGATGGGGGTGCAAACCTAGAATTACCTGAGGGCCTTTTGGGGACCATAACCTCTAGAATCGCTTAATCAGTAATTAGTCCTCCTAATTACTGTATGGGTGAATTACATCTCCGCCCATCGAGGAGATGTATATTCACAAACCGATCTCTGCATGTATGTTTTAAAACACCACACTAAATCATTTGCATTTATGCCCATATCCTTGAAAATAACTTAATTTGATCACTCTGAAATGGGCTTTAAATGACAATCAAGTCACTTATTTTTGTTTGATCATATCTATGTATATGAATTTACATATACAAGTCCATATATTGGATTTTAATCCAACAATATAAACTTAATATATTCACTCTAAAATTTTTATTATTTATATTGGTTGTGAGACATAAGAAAAAAATTAAGAAAATACGTGAGAAGGATTCACTTTATGTACAGTGAAAATGTTATACTTGATAAGTTAAAGCTTCGTACACGTACATATATCTTGTCATATCATGACGATTACAAGATTGGATTTTTCATAACTAAAAAGTTCTTTAAAAAGGTAAAGCCTCCTCAAGGCACTTTCTATTTAGGTTAACAATAATGTAAGATTGGAAAAGTATGTTTTATTTACTAAACATTCAAGAGAACAATGACACTTTTTTATCTTTTTGTCATCTCTATTTATTTGAATAATTTGAGATGCTTGTGCGTTGCAACGTATTTTATAATGTACATCTCTGCCCAACTAAACATATCAATGTATTTTGATATTTAACTGATATTTTTAATTTTCAATAGTTAAAAATCAAAATACATTGATATATTTTGTTGAGTGGGGGACATACATTACAAAATCCGTTGCAACGTGCATTTCTTTAATTTTTGACATTCCCATGCTAGTTATACTAAATAATATAACTTATATTATAGGCTTGCTATCTAATATCACAAGTTATGACATTGCTGAAGCCCTGTTAATTCCTTTTCTTATTTTTTACTCAAATTTAGAACCCATCATCCTAGCTAGGTTCAACACTACATTTTAATCGATGGAAACTTTTCCAAGAAGATTTTGCTTTCTCAACTTATATATATATATTTATTTATATATAGGAAACTTATCCATTGAACTTAGGGCTTAAATAACTTACTTGAGCCCATTACAAAATGTTGTTATAAATTTTACAAAGTTATTATCTATTTTACAAAGTTTTTACTATCTTATAAAGCGTGACTTGTAATTTACAAAGTGTAGTTTGTAAGTTACAAAGTTAACTTGTAATTTACAATGTGATATTTTTACAATTTTTCATTAAAATCATCCTAATCAACTAATAAACTTTTAACATATACAATTAGATTTTTCAGTTGAGGATCCACGTGTGTTGGAGTGAGCTTGACTTAAATAAGTAATTTAAGCCTTAGAGTTACTGGATAACTCGTATACGTTGCAGTATATATTTATGTAATTGTTTGTTTGTATGTGTTTGTTTAATATAGGTATAACCTATGGAGGAATGGATTATTGTGATGAGGGAAAGAACGGAATTATGAGGGAGCACCTCTCCAATAGAACTTGTTTTTAGATTAGAAGAGTAGATAGCTCTCCCACCTTAACGTTGTCCATTATGAAAGATAATTATTTCTAAGGAAAACAATTATGGTCAACATTATGAATTGAGGAGGGCAGGCGTGATATTACCTAGGGGCTTGATAAATAAATGCCCCTTTGTTCTTATGAACTTATATCTATACCCAATCTTCCTAATATTTGCATGGTCATATATCCTTGAAAACAGCAAATTCTTTACATGTATACTTTAATGAGGAATGTGGACTATTTTTTTTTTTCTCCGTCAAGAGGTCCTTATGGTTCTTTTCTTTTTATTTTTATATCCTCCTCCTTCCTCTTCCTCCTTTTCATCATCCTATGGGTTGCCCCCCTTCCTACTACAACCATCCAAGTCAAGGGCTAGAGGCTAGCTCTGCACAAGTACCATCTGAGCAATTGAGTGGCACATGAAATGAAGCCTACAAATCGATATCGAGCCGTGCAACATCGTGGTGCTCTTGATTAAGGGGAACGTCCACATGGTGGATGCATCAACCATGGAGGCAATGGTCATGGTGTTGGGAATTAGAAGCATTGAGCCTTGCAAGTGGAAGGGTGCAAACATATGTTGCTCCTTTGAGTAAAAGCATGGGGCTGGGTGCTTTTAGGAGGGTGCTTAGGGGCACATAGGTGCTCAAAGGAGGATGATGCTCAACATAGGGGTGATCGAAAGAGGATAGTGCTTGGAGGAGAGGGCAAGGGGATGCTAAGATAGTGATGCCCAAGGGTGTACAGGTGCTCAGAGAAGGATGGTGCTCAGAGGGAACTAACAACCACTGTTACAAAAGGTGCATTTGGTGACAATTTTTTGGCAATGGTATGTAAACCGCCACCAAAAGTTCCTTTAGTGATGATTTTAAATTAAATGGTAGTCTTTGGCAACTATTTTTAGAACTGTCGCCAACATTTTTTAGCGATGATTTCTTGTTAACTTTTACCGAAAATGCAAATGAAATGATATTTTAAACATTTTTTGTGACAATTACCTTACAACCATCATCGAAAAATGAATATGAAAAACCCTCTATTGGATGGATTTTTTTGCAAAGATTTGGCAACCATCACAAATATGAAATGTTTGGGGCATCGACTTTATGGGATAGTTCACCAACTCCTTTGAATACTTATGCATCCTAGTTGTTGTTGACTATGTATCCAAGTGAATAAAAGCTATCCCAACTAGAACCAACGACGACAAGGTGGTCTTGGATTTTGTGAAAAAGAACATCTTTAGCCGGTTCAAGGTACCTAGGGCTTTAACTAGTGATGGAGGACCCCATTTCACCCACTTCCATTTTAGAGCCTTGTTAGCCAAATATGTGGTGATACACACAATTTCAACATCATACCACCCACAAACTAGTGGACAAGTGGAGATTTCTAACAGGGAGAGAAAATTTTACAAAAAACAATACAACCTGATAGGAATGATTGGTTGAACAAATTGGATGATGCTTTGTGGGCATACCAGACAACTTATAAGACCCCTATTGGAATGTCTCCCTATAGATTGGTGTATGGCAAATCATGTCACGAATCAGAGCATAAGGCATATTGCAATAAGGACCTTCAATTTGGGTTTAGACAAAGTAGGTAGGCATCAAAAACTGCAACTGACTGAGTTAGAGTAAATAAGGAATGATGCCTATGAAAGTGTGTGCATTTACAAGGAGAGGACGAAAACTCTACATGATAAGTATATTTCCCGAAAGAGCTTCGTCCTGAATCAAAAAGTCTGGCTATTTGATGCACGCTTGAGGCTATTTCCAGGGAAACTCAGGTCAAAGTGGACTAGACCCTACATAGTCTTGAGTACATCACCTCACAGGGCGATCAAAATTAAGGACACCAAGATCAAGTAGATTTCAACAGTGAATGGAAAAAAGCTAAAACCCTATATTGAGAATTCATCCCAACCGACCCCTAATCAAATGGCTCTAATTAATCTGAATTGTACCTGACTAAAGGCAATAAACCTAGCGTTTCCTAGGAGGCAACCCAGTCCATTCTATAGGTTGTAATTATTTTCGTTAAAAAATAGAGTTGACCTGAATTCAAAATGGCACTCAAGTGTTATTACTAATTCTACCTCTTGCATGCATTTTTGTACAATGAGGGCATTGCACATAATAGGCATGAGGGGGTGAATTCACATTTTACTAAGTTTTCTTGTCAACTCCATTACTGTCATTATATTGTTGCAAAAAAAAAATAAAAATAATGGCAAAAAGAAAAAAAGAGCTAGGAAAGAATCGAACACTTAAGCATTAGAAGTTACTGACCTTAGGAAATAATACAATTAGGGTCTTATTACTTAGACTATTCAGGTCTAATGACTTAATTAACTCGGGTGTCCACTAACATGCAGACTTGCTTTTCGAGTTCTTACCAGTTTAAAATAAATCATAATAAATTAAATAATCTGGGGTGATAAGTATGTGACTTATCAACCTACCATTTGATTTGGGAAACTCTAAAAGTCTAACCATCTTTGCACTTTAAGCACTGACTCGTTGAAATGACCCTTTCTAAGGACCGGTCAGAGTTTTTCTGGAAAGGTAGGGGTGTGAACGTAATTTTAAACCCCCTCGATTTAGTTTGTGGGCCTTGCAGGGAGGAGAAGGGTTTGCAAGGGAAATTCTGCAATTTTTGCTCTCTCTCTCTCCTCCTACACCACACACACTCACACACACACACCTCTCCCTCTAAACCCTAACCCTAACCCTAATCCACTCCCTCTACTTAAACCCCATGCCACCCTCTCCATCATCACCACCTCCACCTTCATCCCCCACCCTTACCTCGCTGTTGGCAAGCGCTCACAGCCTTCCCATCTCCACCTGCAAGCACACATGGAGGAGAGGATCTTGCGAGCGGAGGAGGGAGTGAAATAGTGTGACTGAGGAAGAGGGAGGGTGTAGGAGAGAAGGAGAGAGCTCGAGGGAGCTCAAGCATGCGTAGCCGGAGGAGCCCGAGCAGGAGATCTCGCATGAGGGAGCTGCCTTGCTGCAGTCGCAGTAGCGAGGAGCTCGGAGGTGTGAGGATCTCCGAGGAGTTCGAAGGTGCGAGGGGATGAGTTGTGGGAGCTCGAAGGAGCTCGTATGAGAGGAGATGAGGCCACAGGAGGAGGTTACGCAACCTCCTGCAGCTGCTGGAGCAACTGCTGTGGGCTCTCCAGACAGAGGTCGCGAGGAGACGAATGTCGTGAGGTTTTTCTGCGTACTGGATTTTTCCAGTATCAGACGTTTGAAGCATCTACCAGACGTCTAGAGCAGCAACAGGATGTCCGGAGCTACAACCGAACGTCTGAAATCACACGGAGTGCCAAGGTATGAGTCCTGTACGCTTATGCATGCACGTACGTGAAGTACATTAGCGCTGCACTGTCATCATTTTAAACTTTCGTACGCATGCACAGGTACAAGCCTTGGAAAGGCACGTAAACACACTCTTCGAGGTGGTTTAGGACGTCTGGACGTCTCCACAACCGTTTGATAGACTTATCAGACGTCCAGACGCACCGACAGTCGTCTGGAAAGACTCCAGGACGACTGTAAAGGGGTTTCAGACGTCCGCTAGCAATGCAGGAACACAAGGTGAGTTATTGACATCGTTTAAGATGTCTGGGCCTAGTCCCAAACATCTGATTTCAATCTGTATGCATGTTTTTTTGGCCCGTTCGGGGCCCAGATGAAGTCGAATTTACGCAAACGAAGTACCGTTATTTTCCGCTCAAGTTTCTCTACGTGTTAGTGTCAATTATATACTGTTTTGAACTCATCTGATGTGACTTAGTCATATGTATAGGTCTCTAGCCTATAGCTTGTTCAGGGCCTACGAAGATGACAGAATCTGCGATTTTAGCTCTCATTCCTCCTGTGTTTTTCGATAGAATGGTTTACTTTAATGTTAAGATTTAAATAAGTAAAATGCATGCTTAGAATAACTTGATTGAACCCTAGGATATGAAATGAACCCTAGGGCAGAAATGAATGAATAATGCTTGAGCTACACTGTTTACTTTGAGATGCATGTTACAACCCTAATTGCTAGCAAATGTATAGATACATGATGTGATGCTTCTTCAGTTATTAAAACACGAGCTTCCTGTTATATGAATGAGAATCGGAATGTGAACAACGAGATATGCATGTTGAAAAATGAAATGAAATGAATACAAGAATGAACTCTATGGGGAACTAGGAGAAGAACTCCTGTATATGGAAAGAATCTCATAGCCCTTGTGTACGGGGTACCAAAGAGAGCGACTATCTTGCATACGTAATACCAAGGGGAGCCACTATCCCTTTCGTGTGGAAAGAAAGGTGGCACTAGCATACATAGTACCGAGGAGAACTACGGCCACCTTAGTGTAGGGGGGAGCCAGCCGCCCCACGGGGCCCGAGGTTAGGATTGGCCACCCTACACCGACTCTTGTTAAGCCCACTGGGCAAACCGGGATGGTCGAGTAGGGGTACGCAGACTGTGAGGGGCGAGACCCCTATTCTATTCTTAGAGGGCGAGGCCCTGTTCTGTTTCGTGTTATACGTTTGGGCGTACCTGCTAGCGGAAACGACTGACCGTGTGCCAGTGTGGGGTAGCTACCTGTGCGCTTATCGTGCATGCTGTAGTCATTGCTACATTGCGACCATGACCTCGGGGTGGTAGACCGAGTGTAGGACTACCATAGGGGACTCTCTCGGCAAAGAGAGTGCCACATGTACAACCTGCATCACGGGAAAACTGCAAGTGAGATCGTTCCCTGAGGGAACAAGAAGATTAAGCAAAGTTATGGATCCCGATTAGCTCACTCGACCCAAGAACACATAAATAAGGTAAATGGAAATGGATGGTAATACATAACTGACAATTGCATGTTAACTGGTTGCTTGTTTCTTTATGTTAAATTGCATGTAAATGACTTAACCACCACTCTACTCAGCATTAGCTGACCATGGATTATATGACCTTGTTCAGGTCAGGGAGTTGAGCGGCAAGCACCATCGGCTACGGAGGGAGCTAGGCCCAGTTGAGCCTAGCCTTAACTGTTGTTCCCTTTTTGTTTCCGAGCTTCTGCTGTTATAATGAGTACTCGATATATGCATGACTGTTTCAGTTACATTTCCGCTTTACTTTCCGTTGTTGTAGTTGTGATGGCATGTAATATTGTGAAACATTCGTTCTGTTTCCTTTGTTGTCTTTTGGTTATTTCTGCTTAGTTACATTGCATGTGTGGTTGTGGAATATTTTCTGCTTTTGGGTTATTTCTCGTTGGATGACTGGGTCTTAGGTTTAGTCGAGATAAGCCGATCTCAGGTCCGGTAGGGATCTGGGATCGGGTCGTAACACTCATTGTATGGGCGACCATAGTGGAAATAGGTAACAAATAAACAGACTAGCGTGGTATGACTGGCAAGTTGCCTTAGGGCAATCCCTTGGGGCAGGTCGTCTAGAGCCCAACCATTAGACCTAATTTCTCTTGACTGCTGCCTTTAGGTACATCTTTGTAACGAACGCACGCCCCAGACGAATTTTAAGACGTCTGGGAGGTGGCCCAGACGTCGGACCAGACATCTGGGGTCACTTCCAGACGTCTTACCAGACGTCTGGGATCATTTCCAGACGTCTGGAAATCGGTTATTTTCGACACGCGCGGGTCATCTGCGCGCCTGAGCACGCAGACCGCATATTCGCTCCTGCGGCTGCAGATTCTTGCCGCTGCAGTCTCTCTCTCTCCTCCTCGCGCGGCCTTAAAAGGCCACGCGCTCTCTCCCGTCGCCTCCACCCCTTTCCTCTTCTCCTTCCAGTGCGCGAGAGCGGGCGTGGGGTTGCTGCGGCGGCGACGGCCGCAGTGAGCGCGGAGGGGGTGCTGCGTGCGAGAGCGGCGCTCAGCCATGAGGGCGAGCTCGCCGGGGCTACCGGGGCCGACCGGCGGGGAGCGCAGCGGGTCCGGAACGACGCGGGAGGCCTGCTGCGGCTCGAGCAGCAGGCGCATGAGGTGCGACGCGGGCGGCGTAGCGAGCGGAGGGCAAGTCGCGCCCTGGTTCTGGAAAAATTTCCAGAATCAGACGTCTGTGCTGATAGCCAGACGGTGAGGGCGACGTCTGGAAGACTGTCCAGACGTCTGAAAGGTGAGTTTTCCGTCTTCTTCTTCCTTCTTGTCGACTGACCGTACTGAGGGAGGGAGATGGGTGTGCGCAGGCTTGGTGTTTCGCCATCCAACGCGAATCAGACGTCTGGTTGTAGTACCAGACGGCGGGAGTGACCTCCAAACGTCCGGGGTGACCATCGGACGACTGGGAACTAGGCCAGATGTCCCCGCAGGCTTCTGGACGTCTAAGAAACCACGCAGAACAAGGTAATTCTCTGATCCACTTTTTAAGACGTCTGGAAGAAGTTCCAGACGTCTGATTTTGCACAGTGTCGTCGTTTTCGACCCGTTGAGGGCCCGTTCGGGTTCCGTTTTCCGCGTTTCGAGTTACGTTCTTTCCGGAATTAAATCCTCTACCCGTCTACAGTAGCTATACACTGTTTTGAGACACTCCTTGTGTTTGATCCTTGTGATAGGACCTCTTTCCGTTGCAGTCTTGAGGGTCGCGGAGGCACGTGGGATTCCCGATCACGCCCCCATTACTCCCGTCGTACCTGGTAGAGTGGCTTTTAAGTATAACTTGTTAAATTGTGGAATCATAAATAGAACCTAGGACATTGCATGAATCCTAGGAATGAAAACAGATTGAATGATAGATCCCAGGTGTCGCATGAATCCTAGGGCTGAAAAACTAGATTGTATGATAGATCCTAGGATACGGCATGAATCCTAGGATGGGAAAACTAGTGGAACAGATGAATACTGCAGTCTTGGAAAAATGGAAAGGAACAAATAGCTGCCTGTAATCGAATTAACAGCTGCCTGTTGAATAAATAAACGTGTTTGAGAACATGGATTGTGATAACGTGAAACTGGAAGGTGAAACTTAGACGTTCTGAGCTGGAACCCTACGGGGAAGTAGGAGTAGAACTCCTGGAAAGTGAATGGAATAGAATTGGGGAAGTGAGCTGGCCCTTGAGTACGGAGTACCAAGGAGAGCGACTGTCCCCCTGTTTAGTGCAGAGCGGAGTCAGCCGCCCCAGGGACCCGGGGTTAGGACTGGCCACTCTATACCGACTTGCTGGCCCTCGCATACGTAGTACCGAGGAGAGCTACTAGTGTAGGGAGGTACTAGCTACCCCACGGACCCCGGGGTTCTGCTAGCCTCCCACACCGACTTGTTAGGCCCGCTAGGGCAAACCAGGGTAGTCAGGCGAGGGTGCGCGGACTGTGGAGGGGCAAGGCCCCTGTTTGGTTACTGTGGAGGGGTTGGACCCCTGTTACTGAGAGGGCTCTGCCCTGTACTGGTTCCGTGCTGTGCTTTGGGTGCACCCGTTAACGGAAATGACTGACCGCGTGCCAGTGCGAGTTAGCTACCCGTGCGTTCACCGCGCGTGCCGTAGTCATCGTTACGTCTGTCAGTGACCTTGGGGTGGTTGACTGAGAGTAGGATCACCACGGGGGACTCTCCCGGCCAGGAGAGCACCACGTGCTACTTCTACTGTTCGAAAAAGACTGCAATCAAGATCGTTCCCACGAGGAACATTCGAGATCAAGTGAAAGATCTGAGAAATAGATAAATCGTGAGATAATTGAAAGACTTAAATAAAGTAACAAAACTTAACAGCTACTGTACACTCTACTGTTTCTTTAGTTTTAGTTGCCACTCTACTCAGCGTTTTGCTGACGTGTTACACTCGTTACCTTTCAGGACCAGGTGTTGAGCAGCCAGGGTCAGCGGCTGCAGAGGACGCTGGGCCGAGTAGGGTCCAATAGACTTACCACTGTTTCTTGTACCTCTTTTTGTTCCGTTATAGTGAGTAGTTCTTGTTTCCGCTGTACTTTTCTTTACCTGCAGTTCATATTTAGTTATGAATGTTGTTCTACTGTTGTGGTGGTATATACTGTAGTAGTTTCTTTCCTTGCTGCTGTATTTTCTTACTGTTAGTTATATTCATGTTGAATGTGGTTTATTTTACTGCTCTTTTGGTTACTTCCTCGTTGGACGACTAGGTCTTGGGATTAGTTGAGTCGGTCCGGTTCTCGTGTCTCGTAGGGACTCGGGAACCAGGTCATTACAATCTTAGACTATAGAAGCCACTTGCATAGAAAAAACTAGAAACACCAAAAAAAATTATATATATACAAAAAAAGAAAAAAGATATAGAAAAGGAGAAAAAAATAAAGCTATGCCCTCACTACAATGGCATGGCTAGTAAGTTGCCTTGGGGTAACCCCTTGGGGCAGGTTGTTCAGAGCCCAACTTAATTATACAAATCCCACCGAAAAATTAGAAGGGAGAAAGCTATTAATTGAAAAAATAAACCTTTAGGTAGTAATAATTTCATTTTAAGGTCACCTAGAGCTTAATGGATACCTAAGATCCATTATAGTTTCCCATTTAATGAGTCTATCACACACACAATAACAAGATGCTTAACACTTTTAGGTCTTTTTAGGTCTTGGGTGAGGTAGGTAGCTGTGGAGAGCAACTCTAAAACCTTAAACAAAAAAAGAAAAAAATAATATATATATAAATGTTGAGAAAAGAAAATAATAATAATAATAATAATAAAATAAGGCGATGACATGGATGATCCACAATTTGGCACACCTGGATACTATTGTATCTCCATAGTTAAGGTCCTATGTACGAATTTTCTCTTGTCGATAAACAACTAATGCCTTGGTAATCATCCCTAAGCTCCATTTTTGTAAATTCTTTTTTTAATTTTATTTTGCTAATGCACTAAAAAAAGTTCGGTATGGGGATGTGATTGATACACATCTAATACACTTAATATGTCTAATTTAGTTAGGTTCCTAGGTAAACACACCACATTTAAGGTGTAAATATCACATCAAATGTATTCTAGGAATATTAGGATCATGCCTACATTTATATATAAATTGTACATATTATAATCATTATAATTTTATGCCGGAAAGCATGCAAGGGTTAGAAGTGGGAAATGAAAGCTCGTAATTCACGTTCTGTGTGAGGAGCAAACATGCAATTGGAAACCAATCCACAAAGTCATGACAACATCCCCATAATAACCCTTTAAGTACCTAAGTTTCTCTTCTCCCAATTTAATTCCCAACAAACTTGCCCCTGCTCGATCGTAAAATCACGTTTCAAGGTGATTACATGGTAGCATAGTGTAAAAATACGTCGAAACAAATAAATTTAACGAAATGGTGAGTCCCAGTCGAACTTTGGGAGGCAGAAAATGACTTAATTGTAATACTGATTTAGAACTAACTAGTGCTAGAATAATAAGATATATATATATAGAAAACTTGTTCAGATCAGATTGTTCAGATATAAGAATAACTAGAACTAGAACTAAAGGAAATTACTAAAACTACTGGAAATAAAAATAACTGTCTAAGCTACTAGAACAAGAGCACCAAGGGTGGTCCTTGGTGGCCTTTGGAGAGGTTAGGATGAGCAGCAATGGTGTACCAAGGTGGTCTTGGTGGATGCCTCAGAGGAAGAGGGAGCTGGAAGAAGCTTGGAGTTGTCTAGAGCAAGAGATAGAGGAGGATGCCTTCTGATGGGGGCTCTAAGGTCCCTTTTATAGATAAAGTGAGGGGTAAAGTAGGTATTTGGCTCCTAAACTCATGTATCAACCTTAGATTAGTTAGATCCGTCGATCGGGAGATCAACGACTCTAATTTCGCCTCAAAATAGCCTCCATAACTCCTTGTATGCGCGGAATGCCTATGATTGCGACACGTGGCATGCTCTGGGCCCTCGGATCCCAATTGCACAATTGTGCGCTTGTGTGTGCTCCACCGCCTACGCTGAAATCCCGCTCACGTACGCGCATTTAAATCCAGTCGTCCGATCTTTTGATCAGAGGGCTTAAACTCATCACCGAACTACCT
Source organism: Thalassia testudinum (assembly GCA_037157565.1). Classification (NCBI taxonomy): domain Eukaryota; kingdom Viridiplantae; phylum Streptophyta; class Magnoliopsida; order Alismatales; family Hydrocharitaceae; genus Thalassia; species Thalassia testudinum. The sequence goes on from JAZHRO010000055.1 coordinate 57,758,059, forward strand.
CTCCTCACATGTTTATCGGTGCGTCCAACCACGTGTGATCACGTGTGTTCATCCACACTGCCACATCAACCAATCGTTGTTGCACCACGCGACCACACCAATGCCGCTCGATTGAAATCGCGCAGCTCAATTTCACTTGTGCTTGCCGCCCCTTTGATTTTCCCCTCCGTGAGTCTCGACCCTGCATCTCACGATCTTCTTCAAGCGCACTAACCACCGTGCTACATGAGCGGATGGTCACATTTCTTGTTTTTGTGCATGATTGTCCTCAGCCGTTGGATGACGATCCAACGGCCCATAAAGTGCATAGAACTTCTTCAGTGATGGGGGCAGCAGCCTTTGGCGGTTATGACGGCGCCACGTGGCACCATCGTGACCGTCCATCTTCTTTGCCTTGTAGATGGTGTTGTAGGGCTCTGATCGAGTTGATTTTTGCGCCGTTGAATTGCGATCGTTGACTTGGATCCATCTATGCGGTTGGATTTTGCATCTAAGGTTTGGATTTTCGTCACCTTGCTTCTTTGCCTTTGCTCTTCCGTGGACTTCATAAGATGTTACGGGAGTCTGATCAAGACGATCTCAGAAGCATTGTACTCTCGTCGTCGTTCTAAGTAGATCCATAGGGTCAGATTCATCATCTGCAGCCCCGAATTACCTACTATTATTATTACCTCTCAATTAGAACATAATACAGCATTATTATTTACAAAACTAACAAATCAACTATGATGTAAAATAAGATGTTTATGCATGCATTATTCCTAGGTTAAGCTAGGATCTAGCTTAATTCAGGTAGATTAGGACCTATGATTATTGCGCAACCATTCCCCCATGCCTAAATCTTGCTAGTCCCTAGCAAATGGAAGGCTAAATGCATTCTATAAAGAGTTTGACTAGAGATCTATTTCTTTTGTTTTCATCCAAAAATTTAGGAATCCAAATAATCATGAAAGTGTAGTGTTGTAGCCTATGCAACGGATCCAAGCAAAAAGTCAATCCACATCTAAAGCTCGTACTTTACCCTTAGTAAAACTTTGTTGGAATAAGCAAACTTCTTCCCTTGATGATATAAAATAATCTCCAATTTAGCCCCAACTTTTGGCTTAGGTAGAAGATGTCTGAGTCAAGTGGGTTTGTATTTGGTGTCTCACACTCCTCTGGTGTTACATAGAGACTAGTACTTCAAAATCTAGATTTCCAGACTATCAAATAAATCAACTTAGAGAGAGGCAGAAAAATTGTGCTCTCTTAAGTTGTACTCATTCTATCTCTCTTTTCTTCTCATTTCTTCTTTTTTTTTTCTTTTCTTTTTTAGCTCACTTCTCACCAGATTTGTAAATATGTTTGGTGGTCTCCCATGGCATTACACTTCAATTAAGTTCTAATAACCCTATAACTAAGTCAAAAATCCTCAGCCAGCATTCAGGCGGTCAGAAATATAAGAAAAGTAGGTCAAGGTTGTATTTAGTGGATCATAAGGGTAGCAGATGTTGTTGCATCAATGTGCTTGTCATAAAATGAAATAAATGCAACTCAATACTTTTTTTTTAGACTCTTTTTTTTTAAATATATATTTTTCTTCTTTTTCTTTTTTTTTCTTTTTCTGTCTCTTTTTTTTTTCTTATATATATCTACCAACATAATGCAAAGCAACATGACATACGCACTTTTATTCACGAGGCATTATTCGGGATTGGTGATGTTTAAGAGGATATTGGGTGGCTTATTTGGTAGACGTGCCTATTCTCGACACCGGGAAAGGAATGGATGGGATAATATATTTCTAACCTTGACATTAACACCCTCCTTCAGCCGAGGATTCCATGAAGGACAATCATAACCGTCCACTTTAGTCCTAGTTTTATTAAAACCCGCTCTCTGTGTATTTGCCTTATTTGGTGACTCTCACAAAGATTCACACAAAGAATTTATACACAAGAATCGAAAGCAAAAATTAAGCTTAACTCCAAGTATCATTATCCAATTATCTAGAAATTAAGATTCCTCGTACTAGACTTAGAGCACTAGTAGACTCTCTACTCTCACCTCACAATTGTTTGGTGAATCTACTAGAAGATGGTTTGCCTGACTCCTTAATTACTGTCCAAAGGTCTAGGAAAAGAAGCAATGCTTCTTCTCAACAAACTAAAGATGTCTATCGATCTTCACAGTGGATCCATTGCAAATTCTACGTGCAAGTATGAAATTGTACTAGATTCTAAGTTCAAGAATTAACTAAAGAATAAATCCTTAATAAAACCTCTTCATAAAAAGATCTATTCCTAAGGTGTTGGCAAAAAATTTTTCAGTTTATATGTACAACCCCCCCCCATGCCTAAGTTCTTGCATGTCCTCATGCATGAATAAGAGAAAATGAATTAAGACAGGAAGTACGTGGATAGAAATCACCTGGAATTACTCCTGATTCGTTATTCAGCATATGCCAACATTATAATGATAATCAAATATGCAAAATAGCATGCCAAAATGAAATAAGCTATGTATAGATGATATCTATATATGTATAAGTGTTGAGTTTAACGCCTCCAATAGGGTGAAACATCAATTACATGTCCTTGATAAGATTAATAGCTTCATCAGCAGGAGGAGGTTCCTGGGACATAAATAGCTCTAAGTGTTAGCTATTTACTGTAAAAACATGCCTAGATTTTGGGTCCATATTTGGACCGCCCCATTAGAATATGGGTGGATCACCAAATACGGGTCAGTCCACTTGGACTTGAGTTTTCCCGCAAAGAATTTTAGTCGAGAGTCAAATAAACAGGCCGGCTGGTTATGTGCGAATTCCTTCCTGTGGATGTTGTGGTCATGGGAAGCCTTAGTCTTATCTTTGTATATCTTTGCATTCTCATAGGCTTCTCACCGAATTTCTTCTAATTTGCTGAGCTAGAGCTTCCTCTCATAACCTCCTACATCGAGGTTAAAATTACACTTCTGCACCACCCAAAAGGCGTGGTGCTCCAACTCGACAAGAAGGTGACAAGACTTTCCATACACCATGTGGTATGGAGACATTTCAAGCAGGGCCTTGTATGTGATCCGATATGCCCAAAGTGTATCGATCAGTCTACCGGACCAATCCTTCCTATCTAGCCTAGCCGTCTTTTGAAGAATAAGCTTGATTTGACGGTTAGAAACTTTAGCTTGCCCATTAATCTATGGATGATACGGGGTAACAATGCGGTGATGTACCCTGATTTCTTCAATAGTGATTTAAAATGAGCAAGGATGAAGTGACTGCCCCCATTGCTAATTGTTATTCACGCATGATCGGGGATTTAAAAATAAAAGCTATTGTGTTGTAGTATAGGGGATCAAGCATTGAAAACAAATAAAAAGTTTTTATTACTCGAAAATCTAAGTATCCGAAGTCGAACACAGGGAGCAAATGAAATTTATTCACTAATCTCAATCAATGTAATTAACACTTAAATCTACTCAAAATCTAATTCAGAATAAAATGCAAGAGTTTATGAATTAAAATGTACCAAAAATAGAAGAGAAATTGAGAGGAATAGAATAAAAAGATTGATTCTTTTCTTGGCTCTCTTCTTCTTTCTTCTCTCTTTTCTTCTTCTTCTCTGGTTCTTTTCTACTTATTGGCTTCTCTTCTTTTTCCTCTTCCTTGACTTCTCTGCCTTTCTTTCTTCTTTGATTTCTCCTTCCTTCTCCTTTTATTCTGCCTTTGCTTCTGCCTCTACCCTTTTCTTCAACCGCACCTTCTTTGGCTACAGTACTTTCTCTTTCCTTGTCCTCTTCTTCTGCCTTGTCTTGCTACAGTCCTCAGCTTCTTTCCTTAGCTCTTTCTCTGTGGCTACAGTGCTTTCTCTTTCCTTCCTTGTCTTCCTCAGCTTCTGCTTCCAAGTCCTTCTTCCTTCAGCTCTATGCTTTCCTTAGCTATTCCTACCTTCAGCTTCCTTCCCTACTTGCCTTGGCTGCTCCTTGCCTTAGCTCTTCTTCCTTCTCCTTCTTTCGCTTCGGCTGCGCCTTCCTCTTCCTTTCTTCTTTTCCCTACACATAGTGGAGAAAAACCTCCCCCTACCCTCCCCCGCGTACACTCTCTCTATTTCTCTCTTGGGTTCACTCTCCCAGAGCCAGACTGGGTAATCGGGTCAGGTTTTGCGTGCCCGGGTCCAGGCGCACCTGCGTGGGTGGTGCGCGAGGAGTGCGAGGCTAATCGGGTCGATCAACCAGGTCCGCAGGGGCATAGGTCGTGAACGAGGCAGGTAAAGTGGGTGAGGGACCTCACCCCGTGTTACTTGAGGCAGTAAGCTAAAAACACAAATTCAATTTAAACCGCGCACCTCACTCATGAGTTTCCGAGGTGGGACTAAAAGTCCCACCCGCTTCTACGTGCCCGCAGGTGAGGTGCTTCTCTCAATTGCTGCAGCTGGACACCTCGCAGAGCCAATTGCCTAGACGGTTGTATGTGCGAGACCACCCCGCACCTTCTGGACCTGGGACCCTGGAGTGCTTCATCCTGGAGCGAGCTTGCGAGCTCCTTCAAGCCGTCGCTAATGGCGGCGGAAGGGTCCAATATGAACTTCACAAAGACGGCCTTGCAGCCTCGTTAAACCACATGGGGAGCTTCGTCGTGTCATGGAGAAGGTGAGATGGTGGTTGGCTGGCTGCGGGGCAGCCTAGGCGTGCATGCCTAGGTCGCTCTGTGGCTGTGAAGGTGGGTTAGGTTAGGGGGCATTTAGGGAAATGATGGAAGTCAAGGGAAGGGCAGATGACGATCACTGGATGATGGTGGAGGTGATGAGGGGTCTGGCGAGGCGTGTGGAGGTGCGAAGCGGTGGATGCGCCTTTGCCGGTGGTCGGCCAGAGATGGAGAAGGTGGAGGTGGTCTGCGACGTCGAGGGGATAAAAGTGGAAATAGAAATAGGGGAAAGAAAGAGGGGAGAGAGGGGAAGAGTTTTGACCTAAATTAATGGACGAAGGGGGATAGAAAGGCGGCTGGCTGTACCTGCCACCGTCAAAGAAGAAACATCCAGAGGAGGGAGAACGGCGATGACGACGAGGCTGGAGGCACGTGCGCGGGTATTGCGTGACGTGGAGGAAGTAGACAAAGATGGCTCTGCCACTGGTATTGTGGTAGAGCGACGAGAAGGAGGAGAAGGGGTCGTCGGAGCCTGCTGGCCACCTGGCCGGAGGAGAAGAGACGAAGTTGGGGGTAGTTCTCCGGTCAAGTCAAGCTAAAAATGTGCGGCCGGAGATGAGGGTCCTTTTATAAGTGTTGGCAGAGGCTCTTATGCTTGGAAGACAAGCTTCCAAGTGCAAGAGTCCTCGCCGGAGTAGGATTTCTGGAAGATACCCAAATCTCTCAAGCTTTCGCACAAGAGATTGGGTGCGAATAGCATCATGGGATCATGCTTAGATGGAAGGGAGTTCCTCAGAGAATCTCCCTTCCAAATCTGGGAGGAGATCTCTGAGGAATCAGGGTGAAATCCCCCTCAATTCCTCGCTGGAGTAGGACTCCTCTGCTGTAATGGAAGAGGGACCTAATTGTAAGAGTGGTGAGGAAGTTAGGGGGGTCTGCGCGATGAATTTCAAAGGCTAGGGGTTAAAATGTAATTGGGTGGACTGTTTTGCAAAGTAGGTCAATGTGACCTCCCCTTAGGTCCAAATTTTGGTACAAACCTAATTTGGACCTAAGGAATCCAATGGTGAAGTTGGATTTTAGGTTTGACCATGTTTGACTGGATATTTTACACAAAAACCCAAATTACGTCAAGTAATTTACTAGAATCCCTACTTAGGTCAAAATAGGTTCCAAAAGCTAATTTGAAGGTTCTAAACCCTAGGGGATATTTCTACATGAATTTTAGAGGGTTTAATTGATTTTTATCCTAATCAGAACCTTGTTGAATTAAGTGAGTCTGTTTTAGGGTTACTAGATGTCATTTAATTCTTAGATCGCACATGAACCCATTTCTGATTGAACCAACTCACTTTTTATCCTCTTAAGACAATTTGACCTATGTTTAGCCTTTGAGAAATCCCATTGATGTACTACAATGGTAAAATTACAGTTTTACCCTTTATTTCATGTTTTCTTCTCAGAACAATTCTTCCTTGAATTAGGCCCTTCTTTAGGTTATATAGGAGCTTTTATTCTCTTTCTCAGGTCAAAATGAGCTAGTTAGGGCTTATGATAAGGTTCTCATCAATAATCAGGGCGCGGGGGACTCCGAATCTCACAAAAATAAATTCCCAGACAAAGGATATAATGGTCTTATGATTAGCTCATCTTGCCGTGATAGCTTTAACCCACTCGAGACAAAATCAACTACGAGAAGTATGTACTTGAAGCCATGCCAGCTCGGAAAAGGGCCCATAAAGTTGATGCCCCACACGTCAAATACTTCTACAACTAGAATGGGTTGGAGAGGCATCATGTCTCTCCGGGTCATAGAACCAACTGACTGACATCGCTTACAGCATTTGGCAAACTCGTGTGTATCTTTAAAAATGGTTGGCCAAAAGAACCCCGACTGCAAACTCACGTGTATCTTCCCAGTCAAATGCGGCATGTTCGAATGATGATCGCTTTTACGCAATTGACGGATGCCCTTTTTTTTATCTTCCGGTCCAGTTTGAAATACCAAGTTCAGCCATAGTGACAGAGCTCCCCTCACGTCATGCTGTCTTTTTTGGCCCCCTGGTTCACTCGTCTCCCCCATTTCCCAAAAGCGGCAATTTGCCCACCGACGACCTCACTCATATTTCCCATGCTCCTCCAAAGATCTTTCTATCCTGCAGCCCCTAAGTTTTCCTTGAGAGCCCCCCGCTTTTTTATCTCACTTCCATCTTGCAAGCTCTGAAAATGGGGATTCTTATCAAGCTCGGAAAGGTACGAGCTACTCCAGCTATAGTTGCGAGGTAGTGTTAAGGTAATATCTTTCTTTTTCCTGAACCTTTCTCTTATCTTGATTTATACACACAAAATCGAGGGGGATCTTCTTTGTGATCTACTTATAATATCGCTCTATCTAGGAGGAAAGATATTCCAATGTCGACTCGACTCAAAAAATGACCACCACAAGCATCGTTGTGGCAAAAAGATAACACCTTGAAATTTCTAAATCGGGGACTCATCTTCTGATGATCTGATCAACCTTGATGTGAAAGAGCAAGAGGTCATCCCAAAAATAAAACTTGGCTTCTGAAATGAATTTGAGTTTTTGGTCCTTAGATAGCCCTGCAGGAATCTTGTCTGCGACAAGATAGTTTACAATATCGACATACCAAGGAAACTCAACAGAATTTATAGCCAAAAGAGACTCATCTAGGAATTGATCTAAGATAGGCGGGGAATATGGGATGTGTTCAGAGTCTAGCCGAGATAGGTGATCTGCTACGACATTATGAGCTCCGGCTTTATCGCGGATCTCGACATCAACTTCCTGCAAAAGAAGGATCCATCTAATAAGATGGGGTTTGGCATCCTTCTTTGCCAACAAATGCTGGAGGGTGGAATGGTCAGTAAAAATAATCACTTTTGACCCGAGTACGTAAGATCTAAACTTCTTCAACCTGAATACTATGGCTAGCAGTTCTTTTTCAGTAACCGTATAATTACGCTGAGCCTTATTCAACGTCTTGCTAGCGTAGTAAATTACAAACAGATGGCGCTCCCATTGTTGGCCCAGAATGGCTCCAACAATGAAGTCAGAGGCATCACACACGCATCATCTAGAAGATGAGAGACCAATCGGGTGGTTGGAGAATAAGTGAGTTAGATATAGTGCTTCGTAAGGTCTTGAAAGCACTGAGACACAAGGAATCAAAGTTAAAGGGGACATCAGCTACCAAAAGATTCGTCAAAGGAAGGGCAATTTTCGAGAAATCTCAAATGACTCTTTGGTAAAATCCGACGTGTCCTAAGAATGATATGATCTGTTTGACTGAGCTAGGCAGAGATAATCGAGAAATGATTTCAAACTTAGCTCGATCGACCTCGAGTCCGTTAGAAGAGATCCTGTGACCTAGTACAATGCCATCCCTCACCATAAAATGCCTTTTTCTCCCATGAAAGTGCTAGGTTAGCTTCTATGCACCTCCTCAGGAGCTTTGTGAGGTTATCAAGACAAGATGAGAAATCATCTCCTAAAATGGAAAAGTCATCCATAAATACTTCTACATAGTCCCCAATCATATCAGAAAAAATGACCATCATACAATGCTAAAATGTTGTCGGTGCATTACAGAGGCCGAAGGGCATTCGCTTAAAAGCGAATGTTCCAAAGGGACATGTAAAAGTTGTCTTGTTCTGATCTTCCAGGTTGATTGCAACTTGATTATACCCAGAGTATCCATCCAAAAAGCAAAAGAAATTGTGCCCAACTAACCTTTCTAAGATCTGATCAATAAAAGGTAAAGGAAAATGATCCTTTTTGGTAGCTGTGTTCAGTTTTCTGTAGTCAATGCAAACCTACCATGAAGTCATGGTGCGGGTTGGGATGGATTCACCCTTTTCATTCTTGATTACGGTGAGTCCTTTCTTGGGCATAATTTGAATAGGACTCACCCACTGGCTGTCAGAAATAGGATAAATAATGTTCACATCCATCCATTGAATGATCTCTTTCTTGACAACCTCCAGCATACTTGGGTTTAGTCGCCTCTGAGGTTGTCTAGGAGGTTTCACTCCCTCATTCGTGTAAATATGATGAGTGCAATACGAGGGGCGAATTCCACGAAGATCAGCAATGCTCCACCCGATAGCAGTCCTATGTGCTTGTAGTATAGAGATCAATTGATGCTCTTGTTCTGGAGTCAAGTGAGCACTAATAATCACCGGGTATGTCTCACTATCACCCAAAAACACATACTTGAGTGAATCAGGTGAGGGCTTTCACTCAATTTGGGTGGGTGCGGAGCAGATTCGTGCATGAGAGGAGAAGAATCAATAACAAAAATTTGATGATCTTGATTTTCATAAACACTGACGGGAAATCCGCTTGTCGTGGTCATGCCATCCTACCTCAGCAGGGGCAAATCAGTACTTGGCGGGACAGGATAATCAGAACCTAGGATGTTGTGATCAGATGAGCACCGTAGACAATCAAATCTGTGGGATGAAATGTGCATGTCCTTAACCTTAGTCCCGTGTGGATCAAGATCCAAAAACCCTGACAATGAAGATGAATGCGACATTGGGTCATTGCAAAGGAGCCCAATGTTTCCACAAAAAGTCGAGTTTTCATTTTCACTGTCCTCCTCTATTAAAGCACAGTTGAAGTTCTGTGCTGCCCTGAATATGTCTAGTTTAAGTTTTTCTTTTCCTAGAGCTATCTCCATACACCCGGATGCGCAGTTGATGTTTACATGGGCTGTCGCAAAAAATGGGCGACCAAAAATAATCAGTGCATCACGGAGATACCTCCATATCGAGAATGAAAAAGTCCATTGGAAAGCAGAATCCATGGACCTTTATGATCACATTTTCAACTACCCCCCCTCGGTGTTTTTACCGATCAGTCGGCCAACTGTATGGTAACCAAGGTGGGTTTCAACTCCCCAAATCAGAATCAATCAAATACTGTAGTAGGAGTTAGGTTGATGAACGAACCCAAATCAAGAAGGGCCCGATCAAATGGAGAATCCTGCAAGAAGCAGGAGATGAGTGAGGTGCCAGAGTCTTTCTTTTTAGGTGGTAAGTCAGCTAGAATCACAGCGTTAGCCTCTTTTGACAATACCGCCTTTCGTCTAATTTTTTGTTGTTGCCTTGGGGTACAGTAGTCCTTGAAGAACCTAGCGATAGCAGGGATGTGATCTATTGCATCGAGAAGAGGGACCTGAATGTGAACCTCTTTGAACATAGATTTCAAGTCCTCAAAATTTTGCATATCCTTTTTCTGGACTAAATCTCATGTCAGAGCCTCGACAAAAGGGACAAGAATCTCAGGGTCAATTGATCTCTTGCCCTTGTCTATAGTTGGTGGCTCCTGAGAGGAAGAAGGTGGCGAGCCATCTTGCAGTAGAGGGCATGAAAAATCATGACCCTCCTGCCTAGGCGGTGGGTCCTGTGTAGTCTTCCCACTCCTCAAAGTGACAACCTTTGCATTGCCATACTATCCCTAAGGTGGTGGAGTAGCAGAAGGGGTAGAATAGGTGGGATTTTGTAGTAACGGTGGCTGACTCTATCCATAACCAAGTGGTGCAAGAGGTGCTTGTAAAACAACATGTGCCTGTCGCTGTGGTGCCTGGAACCTAGGCGAGGCACCCTGGTTCTGCACATATCTTGGGTTAGGAATAGGTTGCGAGGGCAAGGCTCCCTGTGATCTATGCTCCTACAGCAGCTGATTTTGCATATTCTGTATGCTCTATATCTGATCAGCCATAGCCTTCATAATCTGCAAATTATCATGAGTCGATTTTCGTATTGACTTTGGCAATTCCTCTTTTAATGACTCCAAAGGGTCGGCCCGCTTTGGAGGGTAATTGGCAGCTTGGTGCAGTGGTTGATAAATAAAGAGTGATTACTGCTAAGATAGGAATGGCTGCTGCCTCGGGTATGTGTTTTGCGCATTCCTGTATTGTATGGTTTGGTAGTGTGCAAATTGATTTGGTCTCTGTGAGTTACCAGGCTAGGAAAAATTAGGATGCTGGCGCCAATCAGGATTATATGACTCCAAATACAGGTTATTACACCTGTAATCTTGGATAGCATTGACATCTTCGTAGATCGAAGATGTCTGAGATGCATATTCATCAAAGGAATACACACTAGAATCGTCATGAGGTGCGTAACCCTGATTGTATTGTGCCTGATCCAGATTATCCACAGGTTCCTGATATGTAGGATCCCGAGAAGGTGGAGAAGATGCATCCCAAGTGAGCAAATGTACTCGAGCAAGAGGGGCTCGGGATGCAAAAGAAGAGTGGGATGCAGTTGAATTGCCAAGAAATCCATGTTGAGCTCGAATCACTTCGTAGAGCTTCTTGTCGAGCAAATCCACCTTATCTAGCTCCTTGGTGATAATATCCATATTAGCTCGAGAAAATTCAACGTGAGCTTCGTGGACACTAACTCGTTGCTATCCATGTCGCTAGAATTGGTTCATAGATGCGGCATTCATCAAGTTCTCTGCTAGGGACTCGAACAGTTCGAATACGTTGTTCTCTTCCTTTGCAAGAAAATTCCTGCCACTAGATGCATCGGCCAGGTACCGATGTATTTCATCCAACTGGTAAAAGACTTGTGCAAGGTGCCATCTGGGTACACCATGGTGCAAGAATTTCCTGAGAAGATCATGAAATCTATCATAGGCGTCATGCAATTTCTCCCTTGGTCCTTGGGAAAAAGTTGTTACTACATGTCTAATCGCATTTGTTCGACCAATTAGGAAGAACTTTTGGAGGAATTCTCGACGTAATTCTGCCCAGGTTCCAATCGACCTCTCGATGTTCTTGAACCAATAAGAAGCCTTATCCTTGAGAGAGAGGAAAAAGCTTCACAAGAACAGTCCCTATATCAACATTTCTGGGTCGAACTGATTCTGCAATTTGACTCAGATCCTCGATATGCTAGAATGGATCCTCATTCGAGTTTCCATGAAAATGAGTTTGAATCAGACTTATTATGTTCGGCTTCAACTCGAATGCATCTCCACCTGCGGGAATCCGGACTTGAGGTGCCAATATCATAGCTACCGAATCATCGAAGTTCCGCAGTTGTTCTCTGCGTGGTGCATGCTGCATCCTGTCCAGTGTGGTGAGAATCCTGTCAATACTCTACTCATATCCCTGTTCTGATTCCTCGACCCTGGCTTCTAGACGAGCCATTGGGTCAAGATTTTTGGGGCCCTGACCAAGTCCAGGACCAGGATTAGCCATCTTAGCTATTGAGAGGAGGATAAGGGTTGGAAAGAAGGGTCAGGCGAAAGTCACCTTCACCGCCTCGATTTTGGTTCCCAAGGTCCAACAAGTTTAGGTCTTAAAGACTTTCTTCCTTGCATACACCAACAACAAGGGTTGGTGTAGTCAAGCCAAACAAGGCTAAGGCCTTGTTAATCAAATTGGTCCTTTAGAATCAAATGACTAGATTTTTCGTTTAGGTTCAAATTATTGAAGAAGATTTGTCGAGAGACCAACTGAAAATGATCCCAGCCTCTTAAACTAACTCGGCCAGTCTGTTTATCATAGACTAAGAGGAAGGTGCTTCCTTCGAATTTCGGCTTCGGTTCCTTTGTACCCCTTAGACGCAGTCGTCTGACACTACCCTGCAGGCTTAGCCACCAGGTTTGGCAAAAGAGGTTGAGACCACCCAGTAGTCAAAGGACAAATGTAGGTTACTAAGATATTCTTTATGTTTTTTTTAGCCTTCTCTTCAATTTTCTATGTGGTGAGTGGTCCACAAGGTTACTCGACTCACTAACTAACCACTGGGCTCGATTGAGTCAAGACTAGTCCAACATGGTCCAAGGGCTCATGCACTTCTAAGTTCTTCAAACAGTAGACCACCAATCGAAGAAATGCTCTATCAGATAAAATTGGAATCCAAATAATTTAAAAATTGGTAAAAAGATTTCACCTTCAATAAGCTTTTCAGAGAATATTTTTTTAGAATTTTTTATTATATCAAATTAATTTATATAAAGTTTTAGCTAACAAAGGGTTAGATCTGAGATTTTGACCCCGAGTTGGTTTTTCTTTTTGAAATAGTACCAAATGTGATCCAAAAATTCGAAAAAGATATGGGAATGAAAGCTAATTTAATTATCTTTCAAACCTCATCATTTTGAAGTCAATCATATTTGTGTGTTGATTGAAATCTATTTTTGAAGTTCAGAAAATTTTGGATTTCAATCCATCTGACCCATGTATACACCATGAATTTTTTAAAAATCCACAAATTGAATTTTTTTTTTGGGAATGATGGCGTTGGAAAGATAATTTGAAAATCTAGTTTCTACCCAAACTTCAATATTTTTGGACTATTAGAAACATGGCAAATGAATTTTCAAATTTGTATCCAATTTTTTGTCTAGTTTCTAAAAATAGTAGTAACAATTTTTTTTTTTCAAATAACTCCTATCCTAGTCAAGTCCTAATCTAAAATCCTACTAAGATAATCATGTTCACCTAATTGTTTTCACCCGCACTCGATGCGTGCGTGGATCCTCGTTTCATACCTGCACACCAAAAAGAAATACACTAAATCAGATATTAAATCAAGAATCGTTGTGCCTCCCCAACAACGTGCCAATTTTCTCGATCGTAAAATCATGTTTCAAGATTATTACGTCGTAGTATAGCACGAAAATACATCAAAACAAATGAATTTAACTAGATGGTGAGTCTCGACCGAACTCATGGAGGCAAAAAATGACCTGATTGTAATACTGATTTAGAACTAACTAGTGCTAGAATAATCATATATATATAGCAAATTTATTCATATATAAGAATAACTAGAACTAGAACTAAAGGAAATTACTAAAACAACTGGAAATAAAAATAACTATCTAAGCTACTAGAATAAGGGCACCAAGGGTGGTCCTTGGTGGCCTTTGGAGAGGTTGGGAAGAGCAGTAGTGGTGCACCAAGGTGGTCTTGGTGGATGCCTCAGAGGAAGGAGACAGAAGAAGCTTAGAGGTGTCTGGAGATAGAGATGGAGGAGGAGATGCCTTCTTATGGGGGATTTGGGGTCCCTTTTATAGTTAAATTGAGGGGTAAAGCAGGTATTTGGCACCCAAACTTGTGTATCAACCTTGGATTAATTAAATCCATTGATCGAGAGATTAACGACTCTGATTTTGCCTCAAAATAACCTCCATAACGCCTTGCATGTGTGGAACGCCTTTGATTACGACACGTGGCGTGCTCTAGGGCCTTAGATCCTGCTCGTGCGTGCTCCACCGCCTACGCTGAAATCTCGCTCATGCACACGTGTTTAAATCCAACCGTCCAATCTTTCGATCAGACGGCTTAAAATCATCGCCGCACCGCCTCTCCTCGCATGTCTATCGGTGCGTCCACCCGTGCGTGATCATATGCATTCATCTGCACCACCACATCAACCAATCATTGTTGTGCCACGCAGCCACGTCAGCGTCGCTCGATTGAAATCGTGCAGCTCAATTTCTCTTATGCTCGCCACCCCTCTGATTTTCCCCTCTGTGAGCCTCGTGCCTGCATCTCGCGGTCTTCTTCAAGCGTGCTAACCACCACACTACGCACACGAATGGTTGTGTTTCTTGTTTTTGTGCACGACTGTCCTCGGCCGTTGGATGATGATCCAACGACTGAGACAATCTCCTCCTTGATTAGGCACGAGTGAAGTGGCGACGTGGCGCTCTTGTGGCCATTGGATGACAATCCAACGGCCCATAAAGCACATAGAACTCCTTCAGTGGTGGGGCGGCAACCTTGGGCAATTATGATGGCACCACATGGCGCCATCATGACCGTCCATCTTCTTTGCTTTGTAGATGGTGCTGTAGGACTCCGATCGAGTTGATTTTTGTGTCGTTGGACTGCGATCGTTGATCTGGATTCATCCGTGTGGTTGGATTTTGCATCTGAGATTCGGATTTTCGCCACCTTGCTTCTTTACCTTTACTCTTCCGCGAACTTCATAAGTTACTATGGGAGTCCGATCAAGACGATCTCGGAAGCATTGGAGTCCCATCGTCATTTAAGTAGATCCGTATAGTCGGATTCATCATCCGTGACCCTGAATTACCTGCAATTATTATTACCTCTCAATTATAACATAATACAACATTATTATTTACAAAGCTAACAAATCAATTATGATGCAAAATAAGACGCTTATGCATGCATTATTCCTAGGTTAAGCTAGGATCTAACTTAATTCAGGTAAATTTGGACCTATGATTTCTACGCAATCAACCCCCTACAAATTTGATAAAGACAAGGAAGGGACCACACCAACTCATCCTCAGATTAATTCCCTCATTCCCTACCGGTCTCTCTCTCTCAATTCCCAACCATGCATTCCCCATGAAAATGCATCCCTACCAGACAATGCAATCCCATTTCCCATGCCAATGCCTCCTCCCACGCCTATGCAAATTCCAACACCATTCCATTCGTGAAAACCCCCTCCCATGCGCCAAACTTCCATTCCCATGCACCTATTTAACCCCTCACAACCTTGCCTTGTGGGAGGCATCTTCTACACCCTCCAAACATCTTCTCTAACTCTACAACCTCTCCTCCTCCATTCTATTTTCTCCTCCCACGGCCACTCCTCCAACGGTTCCATGTCCACTTTGACTCCTCTTCCTCTCAACGCCAGTGGCTCCATGTCCTCTTCAACGTCCTCCTTTGTGACTATCTCTCTCGACATTCTTCCTGAAGCTTCTCGCAGTCTGGTGATGTCAACACCACCGCCCCAGAAGCACCCTCCGGTAGGGTTTCAAATCTCCAACTCCAACTTACTATACTCTCTCTATCTCTTTCTCTCAATTTCATTCTATGTTATCTTGTTGCATATTTTGTTTCCACTTTGTAACCAACTCCATTTGAAGGATATGATGTTTATTTAAGTATTTTTAGTTGTCCCCAATTTTTTTGGTGTCTTTCTATCTTATTTGAAAATTAAAAAAAATTAAAGAACACAAAAATAAATAAATAAACAAATTGCGTGCCTTTATCTTGCCTCACAGAGAATGACCTTGGACTCACCTAGGCTTTTATAAATTTATTTGATAATCATTTTTGTGAACTACAATGATTCCCATCTTTTAATACAGCGAAAAATGGTTTCTTAGGGTGTATCCATTGAAGTATGTAATAGAATGTATGTGTTATTTTCCTTATGCTAGGTTTAGGAAAAAATCATAATATAAAGGAAACTCTACCAAATTTTTCTTAGAGATAAACAAATTAATTAGATTAAGAATGTGTTTGATGTATATTTTAGATACACACACTTGCACAAATTTAGATGCACTTGAGAACAAATAATAGCTAAGAATTTTAACCCCTACGGTACAGGTTAGGGAATGGCTTAAATTTTGTCAATATACTCACTCATTCAAGACTTGTGATCATGTTATATAGACAATGCTTTAATATATGTATACCTCATATACATGCCTGATGTGTTGCCTTCATAACATGCTACAAGTCTTGATCATCCTTAGTTCAGAAGAGGTCTATATTGAGGACCCTTGAAGATTTTATCACAACTTATGTGTTATTTGTTACATGTAATCGGTGTTTGAAGAGATTTCAGTGGCATTTTCCTACTCTTCTCTAGCATACCAACTAATCTTAGTTAGGTTCCTAAAATGCACTTAAATGGGTGTTATAGGAATTGAGTTAAGGTCAGTCTTCAAGGTATGCCGAACAAATGCGAAAGATGCTATAGAAATTTTTCCAAACTCGGGTTGCATATAACAAGTAACATTGTGATCGGATCTTTAAGGATAGGCTATCAAGTGAAAACAAATACAAACATGGATCTTACCCTTTCTAACTTGTGAGTGGTTTACTTTAAACTTTAGGTTACCATGGACAAGTCTTGGATCCATTTACAGAATTTTGATTTTAACCAATGTAAGAATGGAGTAATTTAATTCCTCGATTCGGCCTTTCATGATGATAGAAAGCAATGAAGGTGTTTTAAAAAAATTTTCCATGATAGAAATAATTTGTTTAAGCATGTGATTTGTAATTATTGATGACAGTATTATACCATCTTGATTACACATGAAAAGGAACTTACAAAGGAAGATACATGGAATACAATGGAAGTTGAGGAGCCTACTAATGATATCGGAGGTGATCAAATTGAAGAGATTCTTAATGAAATTAGAGTAGTAAATGCTGAGAATGCGGATGTGAAAGCTACATTAAGAAATTGTAATCGATTTTATGATGTAATAACGACAACAGAGGAGCCTATTGCTCCTGGAATCACTTCTATGAGCCTATTACTCCTGGAATCATTTCTATGTATAGGTTGTCCTTTCTTTTAAAACTATTTCAGATGAAGGTTATGAACAAAGCTACAACGAAAGTAATGTCTAAGGTGTGATGAGGTGTGGCTCATCATAACTAAAATACCCAAGTTAAGCTAAAAACTAGATTAAACACTATCAAAACAATACAATAAAAGGGGTAAGTGTGGAAATTATTGAAAATGACCTAAAACATTAACAATGGTTTAAAAATGAAAAATTAGGTCATATTTGAGAGATTCTGTACTAAATATGTAAATGGATGTATTAAATGCCAATTAAGCACAAACTGAGCTTAATTTCACAAATCAATGGTTGAAATATTTTCTAATATGTTCAATTATCATTCCATAAAAACTTCATTGCATTCTAACTTGGTTAGGACCTTAAATTGAGTGTTTTACATTTAGGTCCTTCCTACATAATTAGCCTTCACATTTCCTTAAGCTAAAAGTCATCAAGGACCTAGTTGCAACCATTCATGGACCTATTGGTTACAGATATAGCCACTTATGGGCTTCTATGAAATTTGTACACTATTTCACTTTGAGGGTTGATGTGTAAAAACACCAACATACCTGGAGCTAAGCTCCTCAACTAGTGGTCATGCTCGATGAACTCAAAACATCCTGACCGCCCATTCTCTTCCTCAATTGATCTACGGTCAATCTTCCTTGAATTGCCTAGCGCCGATGCCCGTGCCTCCTCCTATTCTTCTAGATCACATCCTATGATCTGTGTTCATCCCAAAAAGTTACCCTGCCCTCCAAATCCCACATCTACCCTTGATACTCAACGACCTCCAATCTGAAACCCCAATCACCTGAGCTCCATCTCCCTATATAAACACCTCCTAGGCACCCTTGAGTCTTTTACCAGCTCCCTACCCCCTGCGTCGATCCCTTCTTACGCCTCTCCAGCTCCAATTCCCCTTCTTCGATCACTAGTGACAACAGTGGAGTCTTCTTCCCCATTCGTCACCTTCAACCAATAGCTGCTAGACAAGGGCCCCTACTTCTTCCACTAGAGGTCCCTTCCCTTTTATCACCATTGACCAACGACAGGTGGACCTTGGACATCACCTTCATCGGAGTAGATAGGACTTTACCGCTTTGATAGATAGATTTACAACTTTCCTAGAATAGATTTAATGCTTTCGTAGCTTAATTAGGTAGTTTAGATTAGAATTCACCGTTTGATTACTTTAGATTAGGAGTAGATTAGTGCAGCGTTATTGCTTTGCCAATTCACCCTCTCTGATCAATTTCGATTAGAGAGGAAGATCCACTATCTCACTTTGATTCACTGATCTTCCTCCTCATTCCATGATCACTTTCTCCTTATTTCCTCATTGTTTTAATCGCCAATCATCACATTCATTTGAGCATGCATTATATCTGAAGCTCAGTAGCTCTTAGATCCAATGGAGCATTAAATCCATTTGAGGGTCTCCTCATACATTCCATCTGACCACAAGGACCCTCTCGTGATTTAGATTGATTTGATTTGATGATTTGATTTGGATTTGATTTGAAATGATGATTGAATGATTTGTGGAGTAATTGCTTTTGATTTGGATTTAATCAGTGGAATTGAGTTTATCTGGGTGTAATTGAATGAAATGTGATTACTTTGGAATCCTTTGATTAGATTTTTACTGATGAAATTATTCACTCCCAATTCAAACCATTGATACTGGTTTTATCCTTCACTGGGTAGCATGGCCTATGAAAAATCAATTGCACTGATTAGAGGTCATTACGATAGCCTCACTAGTTTCTAAGCATCACTTAAACATTCTAAACACCAAGCAATGGTGTGCAAAATATTTTGATGATCAAATCATTAGAGTGAAGACAAATTAATCGCCCAGATAGGTTAATGTGTTTTAATAAGCAAATAGGAGTTTGAATAAGGTTTGATAGTTTAGAATGAAGGTCTAAGACTTGATTTTAATTACTTTCAATGCCTAAATTGATTCTTCCCTCTTCACTATCTATAGCGATAAAGAAAGGATTGATTAGGGTTTCTGATGTTCATTGAGCCTCGATTTGACTTTTGTGGAGTTTTAAATCTTTCTAGGAGTGATTGCAACACTTGAGTTTAATTTCTAATCAATTAGAGTGAGATCTATAGATTTGAGATTAATTACCTAGAACTCGGTTGGTTCTGATATCGGATGCTTCAAACTGAGTTACAGTGACTTGGGCAAGAATTAAAGTTGGTTTTAGATGTTTATACAACAAATTGGAAATGATTAATTAAGGTTTTGAACTTTAATTTTACCTGTCTAAAATGAATGAACTATGCAAATGCGTTGATCATGGATTTAAAATGAATTTGGAATGATATTATGGTTGTAATGAAATGTCTAGAATAGATCTTGCATAGATCTACATCTTAAGCACTTGTGTAAACTTTGGATTACTCATATCATAATTGAGATTAGCTGACCCATCTTCTGTCAGGAGCAATGAGTGGAAGCATACTATCAGGACTATTGAATATTTAATCCAAGAAGCTCCTGCATTCTCTTTGAGTTTTAATAAGTTTGTGAGATAATTTAAGGTTAGATCTTTTAGTTAGAAGCATTCATGTACTTGTGACCAATTTTGAATTGAATAGAAAGCATGTTAATCCTCTGAGAATTTCTCTATCAACAAGAAGGATGCTGTTAACTATTGTAAATGGTGTTTAAGCTAAATTCAATGAGTAAATCATATGCTTGATTCTAACTTTGACCGATAGTTGGATGTTTATATTGCTACAATCTTAAATTCTAACATTTTTATCTGAATTTTATGGCTTGGAATTCATTCTAGATCAATTAACAAGCATTTTCCAACATTTACTTGTAAATACTTTGAAAAATACAAAAGTAATGCAAATAAATAAAAGAAATATGTCTTAAGTGATATTTAGGGTGCTTTAGATGTTTGAGTCATTAATTATAGGTTTTGAGTGCTCTCATTAGGAGAACTTAATTACCTGCAAAAGTTCTGGACTTCTTGTAGGTTTAGAAATAAAAATTCAAAAGCAAAAATCACAAAAAGAGTCTTCTACCTTCTTTCTTAACTTCCTCTTCTCTTGCTTTCTTCCTTAAAACATAAAAACAAAACAAAAATAAGAAAAACCCAATATATCTAAAAACACTACTAGTAAATAGGGTATATATGTGTATATATATTGCAATATAGTGTACTATGGTAAACTATATGTGCATATGTATGTATCTATTTATATAGACCATTATTTATATGTAAATAGAGTATAATATATATATAGGTAACTTAAAGTATACTTATCTATTTATTAAATTATAACCATCAGTATTTAATAGAGAAAACTATCATGTAATATATATATCTAACCTATATAATTATGTATATACTTATACGTTTATATTAGTATGTATGTATATAATTCAAAACACTAATTCCAATATCTATCATGTATAATAACCTATTTATAGTGTATATAGTTAGTTATGTATTGTGTATATATATATTTATATAATGTAATAACATACATTATTAAGTTAAATTAATGTAGATTAGTAATTTAAGTAACCAATAAGATAATTTATTCTATATTCTTGTACACTATAGTTTAACCTATGGCATTTATGTTTACTATCTTATTTATATTGTATAATATTATGTACATCACATAAATTATATATATATATATATATATATATATATATTATCAAATACGTCTATATAAACATGTAAATACCTAAATAAATTGGATAAAATTAATTAAAAATCTTCATTAATCATATAATTTGTAAATTAACTAAATTAAGTTTCAATTGCATCATCAATTTACTAATTTATACTTTATTTAAATAATAAACATTAATCTTAACGTGTAAATACTTGTAACTTTAGCTAATTTAAAAATATAATTATATATTTAATTAATGTAAACTAATTATACCTAAGTAGCCATATATATTGGCTACAAGATTATGTAATTTAATTGTATAATGGAATCGTAATTAGAGCCTAATTAAAGCCCTAAAGTTTCTAATAAAACACGCACCGTTCATCTGATTGCAGTGCTAATTAGCGCTTCCCTATAGCACCACATCGTGTGCTGACAGAACGCTGATGCTGTATTTAACAAATTCCCTCCAATGGTTGTTCACCTGGGACCGAGGGCATGGGCTCCCTCATTGCGCGTGCTTCGATATTGTGTGACCTATAGATTAGAGCCCAATAGGTTACGACCCATTTCGGGCTGCCCACTAAGGGCATGACCCTGCAAGGTGGCCTTCGGGTGCCAGGTGGTGATTCTCTTTAGGTGGGCCTAGTAGCAACTACTCCGGCCCTTGGACCATTGAGACTGTACGTAAAGCCCACCAATCTTTTTGGTGTGGGCTAAGTATAAAGTGTAAAATTAGAAATAAAAACTAAGTGTTGAATGTTGGGCTTGAGACTAAGTGTTGAGTGTCTATGAGTATGAGTAGTGTTGTGTGTGTGTTATATATATATTATGTGTTATATGTGTTTATAAGTTAGTATATATTAAGTATGATGTGTGTTAATTATATATATAAAAGTTACATACATGTTTAAGTAATATATACTAGTATTACGAGTATATGTATGTAATATATAAGTATGAATTATGTGTATATATGTATATATATATTAAGCACTATACATATATAGTAGGTGTAGTATGTATATATGTTAGGTATGTTATATATATATGATGACTCTACAAATAATAGCGTTAAATGCATCAATTAGAGTCAACTTCAAGAACATATGTGCATAAATATCACGATACAGCGGGTTTGGGAGCATTATATCCATATTGTGTTAAGATTGCTTATAATTAATGTTTAATGACCATGTGTATAGTGCATATTGAAGTAGGTTTCAAATGAGCAATCGGACCATACGGATGGATCCAGATCGACGAACAGAGTCCAACGGACTCAAAATCACCACAATCCGACCTCCGTAGCTCTCACAATAAACCTAAGAAGTTTTGACCGTTGATCGGATGATCAACAACCCTTGTTGCACCACATGGCATCCACTCCATCTCCATCAGCGTCCGTAGCCTCTCTTCATCATAAGAGCGTGAGATCTGGACTGCACGATTTGCATCCATTGGCGGAAAATGTGCAGCCATCAGCTTGTCCACGCGACCATCTGCGCACATGGCCCATTGGTTGAGAGCAACACTCTCAAATCCACGCCGCAAGTTCGAAGCCCCACGTGCGAATTTAATCCGCTATCACACGTAAGGGTGAAATTCAATCGTGGATGCGGGAGTAGATGGCGACGATAGCAGCGACGTGGCACACTCTCACGTGCCAGATGCGTGCGATGGGTGACGTGCCATCCCACGCCGCATCGCATACACCATCTGATGCGCGCCTAAGGCATGATCCTAAGCACGCAGCCACGTGCAATCTCAACTATTAATCCTTGATCAGACGGCTGTGAGCACGAGCACACAGACCACCACCGACAACCACTGTTCACACGCATGCTCAATTGCTGGTGGTGAGCGGGGCTACAACGACACTTGCAGCTATGGTACAGCAACATCCACGTGATCACTAATTGTCCTATACCCAATTTAGCACCTTTTCTCCACTTTAAAAAGGCCTACAACCTTCCATGCATGGGCATCTCTCAACATCTACTACCAAGCATGTCCCTCACCTCCATAGAGTTTCAAAGTAAGGTCCCAGAGCTACCGAGCCTTCGACGAAAGTCTCTCTACCACCATGGCTGCCTTGACGCCCCATTTTTAGTGCTTATTCTATTGTTTCTTTAACTTTATGTCCTTACTTTCTTTAAGCATTCTTCTAGCACAATTGTTCGTGGTGTGAGACTTTAATGCTTACTAAATACATTAGTTTTTCATTACTATCATTATTGCCTCATCTATCTAAAATAGATTTCGTTCATGCCATCCATGATTCCAATATGACATTGTTATATCTTAGTTAGCAATCGCCATTGTCTTGAGTTTCTAACCCTACTCTCTCTCTCTTTATCTATCTCTTTCACAACAAAATCAAAATAGCCAACATGTGGAAATAAAATAAGTGACTCTGAAATCCGATTTTCTGCCTCCCTGAGATCGACACTTGGACTCACATTTCCATTACTTCTTTTAAAATTGATGTCGTAAACACATGCTACAATGAATGAATTACACTTATGCGTTTTTCGTCGTCAATATATTTTTGATTAATCTTTCTTTTCATCTATTTTTAGCCTTGATTGTATATAGTTTTTAAGGCTTTTATACATAGCTTTGTACTTTTAGAGATTCATTAATTCATTGATGCCTTTATGTTTATAGTGTTTAAGGAAAATTTGTAAATAAGATTTCATTCATTTATTAATATTCATGATTGTACACAATTATTTGTAATTAATATTCATAATGAGTTGCCTTTGCTTTGTACATATTTTTTTAGGCATATCTTAGGATGTAAATTTAATTGAATTCATGTTGTAAATAACTAACTCAAATTAATTGATTCTTTGGTTTTTTTCACTTCTAACTCATTTTTTGTAAATAAATTTAACATTTTTTGGAATAAAAGATGATTTTGGACATTAGAGATTGATGTTATCAATAACTGTCTCCTAGTGAATGACTTGGAATAAACTAGTAAAAAGTGTATATAAATAAAATGACATCCATCTGGATTGCAGCACTATACTACTATAGCGCTTAATAAACCTAATTAACTAGCGATCCAGATCAAGCATCAAGGTGCTTCAGTTCAGTGGAAAGCTATTAAATAATCCTGATGGTTTTCTCAAGTGTGGTCTAATGCAAAGAAGCAAATTTGCGTGCTTGGTTTGAATTGCGAGAAAATCTACACATGTCAGAGTGATTGTGTTATATAGAAAGGAATATGCAGGCTTGAGTAGTTGCCCTCAATGTGGTAAGAAAAGATATATGGAGATAACAAACAAGCTAGAAGGGTTCTACAATATTTCCATTGATTCTTAGGCTACAAGTAGAACTGCAAAGTGGATAACATGGTGTCAGGACAACAAATCACAAGATTCTAAGGAGTGAAATACATTTAACATGTTCCTTTCATAAAAGAGGCACATAATGTTAGATTAGATCTTGCAAGCAACAAATTTAATCCCTTCAAGAACATTTATCTATCATATTCAATATCGTCAGTTGTGATAGTAACTTACAACTTACCTCCTTGGTTGTGTATACGATCTTCATTCATGATGCTAACTCTCCTGATCCCAGGTTCAAAGAAATCAAAAAAGGCTATTGATGTTTACCACCAACCGTTGGTTGATGAGCTGAAATGATTGTAGTACAATGGTGTTCAAACCTACGACATGCATAAGAAAAAATTCTTACAGATACACACAACACTATTATAGACCATCAACAACTTCCTAGCATATACAAATTTGTTTGGATGGAGTACTAAAGGGAAATTCACTAGTCTGATATGTATAGATGATACTCATCACTTACAACAGCTTGAAAATAACAAATTCTATTACCTAAGGAACTATAGATTTCTACCTATTGAGCACAGATGACAAACATCACAATTTAAGGATATATTTAATGGTAAAACATGTCAGTTTTCAACCAAGAATCTGAAGAATAAGTTGAGCACAAATACAATCAAGTTGCCAGAATATAAAATCATGGAGACACTACAAGAGCTTAGTAATATACAATTTGGTCATCCGTTCAAGAATAACTTAACAACCTTGAGGAATTTAAGGTTTAAAATAGCATATTCTTCATGAAACTCCTGTATTGGCAAGATTTTACAGTCTATGACAACCTTGACATGATGCACATTGAGAACAATGTTATGGTCAATATCTTAAATGTGTTAAACTTAACAGACAATTTGACAAACATGTTGAAATGACAGGAAAAAATTGGGTATTCATCCTAAGTTGCATGTAATTGAAGGAGATGACCTTCCAGCTACTATATGTAGTTTGAATCAAGACCAAAGGGAAAGCATATTCTCCTTAAAGGAAATATGGGTGCCAGATGGGTATTTCTCAGAACTTTCGCATTGTATAAATGAAGTTCAAAAAGATTAATGGGTTAAAGAGTCATTATTCTCATATGTATATGCAAATTTTATTTCCATTAGCAATACGTGGAATATTGTCTGATTAAGTAGTCAAGTCTTTCACAAAGATGAGCTGATATTTCAAAGTCATATGTTCAAAGGCATTGAATTGTGAAATGCTAAAGTAATGAGATAAACAAATCGTCATCACACTTTACAAGATGAAACAGATTTTTTCTCTATACAATACAGATGAATGTATCTAGCAAAGCACTTCTTAAAAAAGCTAAAGATTATGTGTTGAATAAGACGAAGTCGAATGAGTCAATTGTTGAAGGATACGTTGTTAAGGAATGCATAAACTTTTGCATCATGTATATAGATGATATAGATAATCGATTAAATTGACTTGAAAGAAATTATTATGGGAGATACGGTTGCATGTTTCGGTAGTTGTCAAAGCGCACCAATTTAAATTAATTGACTTTTCAAAATTGTAGTTAGTGGTAAGTTAGGTCGAATCTACAGGGAGATAATATTTTGAACTTTTATAACTAATTAGATAATTATGTGAATTTTTTTGATAGTTTTAGAGATGTTTTTTTTATTTTTCTTTTACTACTAAAGCAGAAAGACTATTTTGACCCTAGTTGAATGTGATGCATCAAACCTATATCTATACACAATAGAAAAATATAAATAATTTATTTTAAAAATTATTTCAATAAGGAAACAAATGCAACTTATTTCATGCGATTTGAAGTTGTATAAAAATAACTAAAATATGGAAAGACTAAAATTTTAGGTTCTACGAATAAATCCAACCCCAAACCAATGCATGAACTTTTTTTTATATAGAATA
Source organism: Thalassia testudinum (assembly GCA_037157565.1). Lineage (NCBI taxonomy): Eukaryota > Viridiplantae > Streptophyta > Magnoliopsida > Alismatales > Hydrocharitaceae > Thalassia > Thalassia testudinum. The sequence continues at coordinate 57,783,950 of JAZHRO010000055.1, forward strand.
ATTTAAACTATGAAATTTGGTAGAAGGTTTCCCTACTTGAAACCAAACTTAAATATAGATTTTTAGAATTTTCCAATAACAAAAGTCACATAATGAAATTTTTATCCTAAACCTAAAATTTTGAATAGGAAATCAAGTGAACAAAAATTGAATTCAACTACCCTAATCAAATAGGATCCTAAGATAATTAATATTCTTAGGGTTTTAGGAGATAGATTAGTGATTCAAATACATGAAAATTAGACTATGCCAAATATTGCTTCCCCTAGGCTTGCCCTATTCAATGCACTCCTATTGGTGGTATAGCCTAACTTGGATATTAGTCCTAAGCTTAGGCTATCCTATATAGGTAACCTATAGGTAAAAGGGAACTCGATTCCTTGACAATACCCATAGGGGCACCTATCTAATATGCATTGTTAACCTATTTATCTAATTTATTCCTTAACCCCTAAGTAAAAGGTTTTAGCCTCTCTCGTTAAAGAAGAATAATGACTATCATGAAATCAAGAAATATAAGCATCAAACACTAGAGTTGGTTATAATAGGTTCAAGAAAATATAACAATCAAGAAAAGTAAGAACCAAATTGCAACCATGTGAGGCTTGTTCTTCTTCATGGTAGGATGATCAAGGATGCGCAAACGAAGAAGATGGGGATGAGGAAGTAGCAGGTGATAGGATCTAAAGATAGGATGGCTATGCGCACAAACACCCAAGCATAATATTAGTAATAACAAGAAAGATTTGCACAATCAATTCAAACCACAAAGGACAAAAAATGTATAGTGGTTCCCCACTTACTTGGGTACTCCACTACCTAAGCCTCCTAGCTTAGGGCTTTTAACCCGATTCCCTCAACCCCGAGGAAATCAATTTACTAAACGAGGTAATTAATGGGTTACCTCAACCCAAGTACAAGAGATGGGTTTGTTACAACCCACCAAGCAAATGCTCAAGAAGAAATATAGCACTGGTATAAGACAAATAAAATCTTACAACAAAGTACCTAAGCCTCTCAACAATAATATAAAATTAATACAAATTTGAGAGCCTAGAATGAATGTGAATGCCTTGACAAGGTGTGAAGAAATCACGTCTATGTGCTTGCAAATCCATAGAGAGATTGAGAGCATCAAACTATTCCTTCTCTTGAAAATATTGTGAAATATGAAATATAGCTCTAGAATTTTTCTTCTCTATTTCTTATGTACAAACTAAGGGTCCAAGGGTTTATTTATAGAGTTAGGCTTAGTGGGTCATCTACCAGACGTTGGGGTTTAAATACCAACGTTCATACTGCCTAAATTAATTTTCTAGCCATTCAGTTTTCACCCAACGGCTAACTAGTACCGGTACTAAAGTACGAGTACTGGTACTCGCTGCTTCTAGATTTGGGTTTCAAACTTTTAACACAAATCTGTAACCCACTTGTACCAATACTGATCATGAGTACCGGTACTCGTTCCCTCCAGTACCGGTACTGATCAGGAGTACTGATACTCGCGAGGTACAAGTTTATTTCTTTGAAAAAATCCAAACCTGTAACTCACATGTACCGGTACTAAACTTTAGTATCGATACTTGTAGGTTAACAAGTACCTTTTTTAAGTGATTTAATCAATTACGTTCTTTGAAAATGATCGCAATATCAATCCTAATTTATCTCTAATTATTTTTACGATCTAAGTTATGTTCCTTTGTTAAGAGGCATACATTCTAAAAATAAAAAAATCTAAACAAAAAAACTAAAGGTCGAAGATGATCTTCTTCACTTTGACTCATCCTTGTCATCTTGCCTCCTCCTTGTCATCATCTTCTCTTTCTCGTCATCATGCCTCCACTTCTTGTTTGCCTTGATTTTCACCTAAATCTGAAAAGAACTCAATTACAAACATTAATTTATAATAATTTTGTTAACACCAAAACAAGATGTAGAATAAGGTTCTAATAATCTCCCCCTTTTTTATGTTGACAAAACTATCTTGCAAATAGATAATTATAAGAAAAAATAATTTTTAACAATGTTATATGAAGGGAAAACTTTTACTTTAATCCTCCCCCTCAATATATGCTCCCCCTAAAAATATTATTATTTACCCTTTATTTTTCTCCCACTTTTTGTCAACCATCAAAAAAATGAAAGGGTAAAGAATGTCATACCATAACATTTACCAATAGTAGAATGATGAATGTGGGTACCAAGTTCCATCAGGCCATCGTTCTTGGTCTTCATTCAGCCTATAGAATGGTTGAAGTGTCCCGTTCTGTGCCTTGAACACCCACTGATCTCTTTGATCTATTCCTGCAAAATAATGTAAAATATCTTTTCTAGGTACCCATTTTCTTGTGAGTCCTTTCAAGTTAGTACCTTTCAAACCCTGAGATTTATAGACATTTCTTGTGTTAAATCTATAATTCTTGGGATTTTTGGCCTTTTGGTACATCCATGCATGTCTAGGTGCATGTGATTCATTTTGTGTATTCTTTTTACTCTTAAATTTTGATTTTAGTGTATCACAAAATTCAGTATTTAACCTAGTTGTTGTTTTAAGATCATTTAAAGTTCCCTTAAAATGCTCATAAATATCTTCGAGCTCCACTATTTTTGCATGCAAATGATTATTAGTCTCTTTTGATGTTTCTAATTCCATTTCTAAACATGATTTTTCTAATTCTAATGTTTGATAATTATTCTTTAAAACCTTATTTTCCTTTTTAAATGGCTTAGCTTTATGATATAGTTCTTCATAAGCTTCTAATGATTCTTCAAAAGAGAAATCAAGGTTTACCTCATTATCCGTATCTTCCGTAGTTGCTGCCAAACATAGATAGGTGACCTCGTCGTCATCCATTTCACTAGAGTCGATGTCCATGTCGGAGTCGCTATCATCCCTTGTTTCTCTAAAAGCTCTCCTCTTCTTCCTCTTGACTTCTTTTGTGTCTTTCCTTTTGTCTTCTTTTTTCTTGTTCATAGGGCAATCCTTTCTCAAGTGTCCCTTTTTCTTGCACTCATAACAAATAACTTTAGTTGAAACTTTATTGATTTGCTTACCTTGCTTTTGAAGAAATCTCTGAAACTTCCTTATAAGTATCTTCATCTCTTCATCTTCGGATTCCGAGGTTGTTGAGTCCGAGTCCTCCTTAATTGCTCTAAAAGAAATATTTTTCCTTTTGCTAGACATCTTCTCCTCATTCTTTTTCATATTCTCTAATTGGACCTCATATGCCATGAGTCTTCCAATCAGATCATCCAAGGGGAAAGTGGATCGATCCTTCGCCTCTTGGATCACTGTAGACTTTGGAGACCAATCACTTGTAAGGGTCTTAAGATCTCCCTTACAAGTTGTTCTTCAGTAAACTTTACTCCCAAATTCTTCATGGGGTTGATGATATCCCCAAACCTCATGTACATCGCCTTGATTGTTTCCCCTTTTTCCATCCTGAAACACTCATAACTCTCTGTTAGAATTGAGATTCGTGTTTCCTTTACCTTATTCGTACCTTCGTAAGTGTCTTGAAGTGTGTTCCATATCTCGTACGTAGACTCGCACGTGGAGATACGGTTGAACTCCTCCCTTGATAATGCACAATAGAGTGCATTCATTGCTTTTGCATTTCCAGCAATCTTCTTCTGATCCGCTGACCAAACTACACCTTCCTACAACTCCGAATCTGTGTACTTCTCTTGAATGAGAGTCCACGAGTCTTCATCCATGGCCTTGAGGAAGATTGGCATCCTCCTCTTTCAATTCCCATAGTCTGTCCCATCGAAATAGGGAGGACGGGTAGAAGACTGTCCTTCGGTGCGCCTTGAGAAAAATGACATTGCAAGTTGAGTTGTTACGTCTTCTTGCAACCGAGCTCTGATACCACTGATAGGATCTAAAGATAGGATGGCTATGCGCACAAACACTCAAGCACAATATTAGTAATAACAAGAAAGATTTGCACAATCAATTCAAACCACAAAGGACACAAAATGTATAATGGTTCCCCACTTACTTGGGTATTCCACTACCTAAGCCTCCCAGCTTAGGATTTTTAACCTGATTCCCTCAACCCCGAGGAACTCAATTTACTAAATGAGGTAATTAACGGGTTACCTCAACCCAAGTACAAGAGATGGGTTTATTACAACCCAAGGAGCAAATGCTCAAGAACAAATATAGCACTGGTGTAAGACAAATAAAGTCTTACAACAAAATACCTAAGCCTCTCAAAAATAATATAAAATTAATACCAATTTGAGAGCCTAGAATGAACGTGAATGCCTTGAAAATGCGTGAAGAAATTACGTCGATGTGCTTGCAAATCCGTAAAGAGATTGAGAGCATCAAATTATTCCTTCTCTTGAAAATATTGTGAAAATATGAAATATAGCTCTAGAATTTTTCTTCTCTATTTCCTTTGTGCAAACTAAGGGTCCAAGGGTTTACTTATAGAGTTAGGACCTTAGTGGGTCGTCTACTAGACGTTAGGGTTTAAATATCAATGTTCATATTACCTAAATTAATTTTCTAGCCGTTCAGTTTTGACCCAACGGCTTAACTGGTACCGATACTAAAGTATGAGCACTAGTACTTGCTGCTTCCAAATTTGGGCTTCAAATTCTTAACACAAATCCGTAACCCACTTGTACCGGTATTGATCATGAGTACCGGTACTTGTTCCCTCTAGTACCGGTATTAATCATGAGTACAGGTACTTGCGGGGTACAGGTTTGTTTCTTTGAAAAAATCTAAATCTGTAACTCACATGTACCAGTACTAAACTTTAGTATCGGTACTTGTGGGTTAATAAGTACCTTTTTTAAGTGATTTAATCAATTACGTTCTTTAAAAATGATCGCAATATTAATCCTAATTTATCTCTAATTATTTTTACGATCTAAGTTATATTCCTTTGTTAAGAGGCATACATTCTAAAAATAAAAAAATCTAAACAAAAAAATTAAAGGTCGAAGATGATCTTCTTCACTTCGACTCATCCTTGTCATCTTGCCTCCTCCTTGTCATCATCTTCTCTTTCTCGTCGTCATTCCTCCACTTCTTGTTTGCCTTGATTTTCACCTAAATCTGAAAAGAACTCAATTGCAAACATTAATTCATAATAATTTTGTTAACACCAAAATAAGATATGGAATAAGGTTTCAACAACAGGTATGAAAGAATAATGTCCAGAGATGATCTCCTCCAAGGTGGCATGGGGATATTGGTGGTGTAGGGTCAGCATGTAGTGGTGGTAGGTTGGACAACCAAAAGATGATGGAGGGAGATGGAGATGGTGGTGGTGGTGGTGGTGAAGATGGTGGTGTGGTGGAGAGGACGACTATATGGAGGGTGGTTGGCATCCAAGGAGAAGGTGGAGGTTGGTGGCCGGCCAAGAAGAGAGATAGGGATAGGTGGTGGTGGTGTGGGGTTTTAATGGAGAGGAAGGGATAAGTTACATGAAAAAAAGGATTATTAGGATTTTCCCCTCGTGAAAAATCCTTCCAAGAAAATATTCGACGTAGAAAAATAAAAGAATAAGAAGATCTTTTCTTGACGATGTTGATCCAATGGCCTCTTTTGAATTCTACTTTCCCATATTAAATCTCTATCCTCAAACCTTCAACCAATTGCCTTGTATTATTTATTATACCAAGAAAGCATTTCTCGAAATTATCTTCAAGGTAAGGAGTAATGGTAACACCATCATGGGTCATAACAAACCACAATTAGTCAGATTCAATTGGTAAATGCTCCTACTTGATCATCTAAGGGTCACAATTCCACACTGATTTGATTTGGGAAGGAAGCAAGAAAATCGGTTTAATTTTGCTATTTTAACAGCATATCAAAAATGTAGATTAACCACGGGGTTATTCAAGGGTTAATTAAAGTTCAATTGAGCATAAAAGACTAAAAAGTGGGTTCACATTAACTGAATCAGGGTTTCATGCATTTCGAGAGCAAAAATAGTATTAAAAACCCTAATTATCAACCCTACTTAAATTGAAAAGGTTCTGTTCAAGATAAAATTAATCTAAACCTCCTAAAAATCATTGAAAAATATTCTAAAAGGTTTGGTACCTTTGGTTTGACCAACTGAACCCATTTTAACTTAGAATAGAGCTTCAGATGGGAATTTACCCTAATTTAGGCTTCTATGCAATTTACCTAGTCAAACATGATCAAAACTCAAATTCAAGTTCACCATCAGATTCTTTGAGTCCGAATTAGGTTAAGACCAAAATTTGGGCTCAATCAGAGTTCATCTTGACCTAGTTTGCATTTTAGCTCCTAAAAACTCTATTTCTTACATTTGTACCCCTAGGTTTTTAAATCCTTTCTATTGGGCCCCTACTTCTCATCATTTATCTCAAAACGATCCCTACTGCCATGACCATCTGAACAGGATCTTCAAATCCTCATCGCCAACACTTAATCAAGGAATCAATTGAAAAAACCTCAATCTAAAATCACCAAACTTGGCAAATTTCTTCGTCAAATCACGGTCGATCATTCAAGCCTTGTCACAAGATCAATCGCCTCCAATTTCATCGCTAGCGAGCTTGGGAAGCCCAAGTTCAAAAGTCGGTCTTGCCACTTGCCAAATGCATCTGAATTAGCTTAATCTCGCTCGATGTTGGTTCTATGTAAAGCACAACACATTCCCAAGTGCTTTCTCATGTAGTCTTTGCTGGAATTCCCCTAGAATTCTTCCTCCTTGCCTACAGAGAGGACCATCACCGGAGCTCCTCAAAACCTCATCGTCACCCACCAACACGTACGATAGGCAAAGGGATCTTCTTCCTCAAGTGTTTGCGAAGCTTCCCATGAAGCTTCAACCTCTCTAACCCCTTCCTCCGCTCTGGTTGCTTCATTGTCTTCCTCCGCTTCGGTGTACCTCCGGCAGCATCTCCCTTGCCTCCTTCCTCCCAATTAGTATAGGGCTTCTCTCTCTCTCTCCCTCAATTACAAATCTGGAGCTTCTTATCTCCTAATTACCTCTCCTCTGTCTTCCCCAACGCCAGCTACTTCACCGCCAACCACCTCCATCGTTGGCACACCTCCACCCATCACACACCCCACAACCACCACCACCAGCATCTCCTTGCCACAACGGACCTTCCCAACTCCTCAAATTCACCATTCACCAACACCATCACCTTCCCCCATCACTGCCGACCGGAGCTTATTAGAGCTTTACCGTCGTACACCTTTGACCACTTGCACCTCCAATCAGCTTAGGGTTTTGTTCGACGAGTAGTGCCAGACCTCTGTGTGTGCTTACTTTCGGTTCTAGGATCGTATTCTTGTCGCAGGTTCTTCGCCGTCGCCGGTCATCATCTCCGTCTCCGGCCACCACCGATCTAGCCCCCCCTCCCAATCGGTGCGAAACAACTTCAGGGTCATTTCTAGACCCTCAATTGGGCGAAGCATCAGCAACAACATATTCAATTGAGCCACGCTTCTCTATGGCTACCACAACGAAGAAGTGTGGGATTTAGTCAAATATCGAGGACTGATGAGCTCTTAAAGGCATATAATACGCATCATGTGGGTTACTCAACTGCTTAATACACGGGGGGGTCGGGTCCCCCACTCACGTGCCACGCACTCCTCACCCATTATTCACACTAGTGGGTCTTGTCCCCTACTCACGACCTGATTACTCAGTTACTGTTACCCGAATACCCTATACCCGGATCTGAGGAGGAAAGAGAGGAAATTCTGAGGAGGGAGGGGGTGGTTTTGTATTGTAACACCTCGGGGTGTGTGCCAACACTTAGGCACTTCTGAGGTGATTTGAGCATGAAGGTTAAGGCGTCTATCGCACCTTAAAGACGTCTGATTTGAGATTACTGTGGAGAAATTGAATTCTAATCTGGTGCTTGGTCTGACATGGCTAAGTAGTTACTGTTGAGATATTGAGTACTGTTGGGAATCGTGCTTAAGTTGCATGGCTTATTTGTGGTTTCAACCACCATTTGTAGTCCTTTCTTTATATTTTTGTCCTTAACTTTTGAGACACATTATTGCTCTTAATTGAATATCATTTTTGTCATTTCATTGTGATTAATGAATTGATTTGTTACACTTACTCCCTGCAAACAACCTCAAAACTCATGATTTTTCGAGTATTATAAATTTAAATGTCATATCGATTCTCGTTGCCATACTACGACGCGATATTTTCCTAAATACGACGATTTTTTATCTCAACAAGGAGGATTGTCGACTGTTAGATTGCTACATTGGCATCTACACTCCATATTTCTTCCAACCATTATTTTACTAATCAAGGCTTACAAAATAATTATATTTATTATCTCACTACTTGCATAGAAAAATAAACAAATATTACTAACTACATAATTGAGCTAAATGACATATTATTAACCAAATATGCATGTATTCCTAAATAAATGCACTTATACTCAAAATACACTAATTTAATGCATGTGTTCATCAGATATAATGAGAATAATGAAGATTGTCTGTCCATATTTAATATTAGAATACAAAATGATTTCAAAGTGGAGTGGCAATTAGAACACGTGTACATTTTAAAGAAAACTATGAAAGTTGATCCATGCTACAATGAATTCAGACAACCCTCATATCCATCTGTACATGAATTGCAGTTCTTTCATTGATTCAAACAACATGTAAATCATATGAAAGATAACAACCCACAGTGGGTATATAGAAGATTTTGATATAATAATCGATACAGCATTGAGTTATGAATATTACCATTCTAGATACATAATAAACAAGTTCAGATTCAAAGTAAGATCAATTGATGATGAGAAAGCTATGCAGCAAGCTAGAGTTATTGTCAGTTGTGATCTAAACACTGGTTGTGATGGCCACTACAGGCAAATTGTAGAGATTGTGGAGATGATACAACTGTAGGGTAGTCCTGTTTAAGTGCAACTGGTTTGATGTTTTTAAAGAGGGTGCTGATTTTAAAATAAACAATAAACATCATTTTATAAGTTTAAATAACAATCGTCAAATTCTTTAGACGTCTGAACCGTTTAGATTAGCCTATCAAGTAGCACAAGTCTTCTACATGTTCAATAATAGTAGAAGTGGATGAATCATGCCTGTTAGATAAGTATTGCGTGATTATTACGTTGTACAAAGAGATAACGACCCCAACTTAGAATATGAAACCTACCAAGAACTTCCATAAGGAGAAGTGGGTCCTAATGCAATGAACATCAATATATAAGGTATAATTTAGCACAACTCCATAACATGCTTCAAAAGAAAATAAACACACATGCTTTACGGTGGCTAGATACATGTGTATGCAAATTTTTTTTAAAAGAAAATGAATATAATTTTCAAGTATTTGACTTTTTATTTTTAAATGCTTAGTTAGTGAATATATAATTGCTCTAAACTTTTCCTTTATTCTCTTTTATGTTAGGTTGTTCACACAGTTCTTGTTGGGCTCTCTTTTTTAGTCTCTATAGCCACCTTATTTCGAAATAATGCTGAAGTAATTTTTGTTTATAATGAAATGTGAGGTTGCCCATTTAATGATTACATGAATGTTTATGTGTGAATGAAATGTGAGGTGCATATAAATTGTTGGGTGTGCCCACAATCCATAATATATTGAATGTTTAATATAATATTGGAAAAATCCAAAACCCCATCTCCCCCGAGCCCTACCACACCCCTAAATCCCCAGTTCACCCCAACTAAAACCACATCCCCAACCACAACCCCCACCTCATCTCCAACCAAAACCCAATCCCTTATCTCCACCTCCAAATCCCCATCCCACTCCAACTAAAACCCCATCTCGACCTCCACCCGCAAAATCCCATCCCACCTCCACCCTTGAAACCCAATACCCACCTCCACCTTTGAAACTTTTTTGTAGTATTTGTTTAAAATTTTGTGAATGTGAATGAATGTTGGGTTTGCTTACCGAAAATTTTTTAGTGGTATGGTGTTTAGAATTTTATTATTATATGCCATTTTCTTTCCACCGGATTTGGGGAAAATTTTATGGTATAAGAAAATTTCTGTTGAATTTTTTGAAAATTTTGTAGCATGTTCTCAGTGAAATTTTCAAATTTTTATAGTTAATTAATTATTTTTTTTATGTGCAGATGAAGTTCGAGAAAAAGGACAACAGAGAGCATCATGAGATACCTCTGAGTTGAGAGAGGACACTCAATCCTAGCTTCCTGCAATCTTGGCCTTTCACCTAGACTCATTTACCACCATCGCACATCTCCACTCAACTTCACTCTCAGAATATTCCCACCCTAATGTTTGATGGCGAAAAATGTAAGATTAAATCGTTTAAAAATAAGCGATGCAGTAAAGTTTTCGCACAATCACCCAAACAAAAAAAATTAACTGAACTCGTGTAGGTTTTTTTCTCCATTTTTTAGACTTGAGTCCCAGTCGAATTCAAAGAGACGATGAGTTTTCAAATTGATTTTGAATCTTTCACCTTGAAACCAGTGTGTTTGTGATTCTCTTTTTTTTCTTTGATTTTTTAATTTTTCAAATAATCAATCTACACTAAGACCTAAGACTAAACCTGATGCTAAAACCTAAACACGTAGCTTGCAATCCCAAACTTCACCGGTTACAATGATTTGGCGCAACACATAGGCAATGTCAAGAAAAATCCACACTTCAAAATATATTTGTCGTTACACACTCCCTCAATCATGTGCACGTTGTCAATCACGTTTAGAGACACATTTGCATCGTTCTCAACTTTGGGAGCAATGCCATATATTTTTCTCATTTTTTAAAATTTTTTTTACACTTTTCTAATAAGAAACCAAAGCGAGAAATGACTCCTAATATGATCAACCTAATTATGTGAAATGAAAACTTAAGCAAATCTAATCAAACCTAATCTAAGAGGGGCATGGATGATGGTGTTGATGATGTGGTGGTCAACCACCACTTAATGGTAGTGGTAAGCGTGTGGTGATGAAAGCGAAAATGATGGCAAGGAGACATCAATCAAAATAAACATGAACAAAGAATCAATATATTGCAAACAAATATTTGGATCACAAGAAATACTAATGAGATCTAGAACTAGGCGACATGAAAATAAAATATAATGGAAAGCTTCATCAAAATAGATAACTAGAGAAACAAAAGACTACATGCAATGAAATAAAGAGAGAAAGAGAGATGGGGAACAACTTTGAGGCATTGGAGGAGGATGGGCACCGGTGGTGACCTCCAAGGGAGGAGCACCGTCAGCTTGTAGGTGCATAAGTAATTAGACACCACATTATCCATAGATGATGATTTTGATGATAATAAACATGTAACATCCCAAATTCGAGGTCTCAAGTTATTTCAAAGTGGTCTAGGTCAATTCGAACCCGTAAACATGGTCGTGGTTTAGTGCTAGTACCAACACTTTCTTAAATTGCCAAAAAATGCATATTTTGAGTCAACCCCTAGTCAAACATCATCAAAACAATGCTTATTTCACGCGAATTCGAGATGTATAGCTCAAGTTATGATCAAAACAAGTTGAAGAGGACCTAAATGTAAGGTGGACCCAACCTTAGGGGTATTTTAAGTATTTCACTCCACTAATCATAAACCTAAATCTAATTTGGGTCTATAAATAGACCCCGTTGGGTCCTTGGGTTGTCATTAGTCAATAAGCCACCAAAACCCAAAAAGAGAGAGAAGGAAAGGGTTAAATTTTCATTAAGAAAATCTAATTAGGTTTCGTAGGGACCCAAGTGTGATTTCAAATTTTGAGGGCTTCCCATAGCAAAATTTGCAAAAATCAGTGGCCGCAACGATGGCACACACTAAGTAGCCAACGTGTAGCGGCCACAAGTGACGCAAGCGCAATGCGTGGCAAGGAGGAAGCACGTGTACACATTCTTGAGTTGAATCGATTTCGCGAGCAGTAGGATTCGCGACACATGCTGCGAATCAAATGGGTGAGGTGGCATTGTTGGCAATCCACAGGCACGACGCGCAACGAACCAGTGCTTGCCACGTGTCCTTGGGCGAGCACACGTGGACCGATTGACCGATCTAGTTGAGTCAGGCTGGTTCAAGACCCCCTCGCGTTATTCAACTGGTTCGAGGTCTTCCTGACCTCAGATTTCGACAAATAAGGTACCGTTAGAATTGTTTCGATGCGTATTACATGTTGGTATAGTTTATTTTCGTGTTTGAGTACTTCTTCCTTAGTGAAAAATCAAAAACATGATTAGGTGATTCCAACGCTATTGTTAGTTCGTATAAACCAAGTCTTGCCCCCAGTGCGTGTGCAAATTGCGAGGCAGGCGTGGCGACTGCCCCAGGCCCTGTGCATATAATTCAGAGTTACCATGACCCTCCAATGATGTTAGGTAGAGTAGTCTACTTCTCTCTTATTTCCGTTTAAATTCCGAGTAACTGTAGACCCATTTCACTTGGTTCTTCGCATGTCTCGCGCTTGTTGATGTGCATTTCCCTCTTTGTTAAGTTTGGAACCTTGCGATAGTATGGTTCTGCTTTTGGGTGCTTAAATGTAAATTAACTAGATATCTAATGATCATTAAGTACTAAGATGTTAAAATGTGACCTTGTTATCGCATGCCTAAAACAAGCTCTGTTTTCCATGAAATAAATTCTATTGTGTGTACTAGATTCTAAATAATGTGGGACCACTGTCATAAATTGGAAACTACTTGTAAAATGGATAAGTTAGATAATAACGTGAATATCTGCTGGAATTAATAAGTGTAGTTGTTGGTATGATTTAACTGAATGCCAAAAAATGATACAGTATTTGAAAATATTAAATAATCAAATACGACGACTTAGTCGGGACTTAAAGGATGCATAACTGGTTTTAACCATGCTACTCTCCAAGTTGACCGTAGCATTTTTAAATATTTTCTTTGTAGTATAGTGCAAATATACATCAACAAATAAAAATGTAACAAGATTTGATGAATCCTAATTGAACTCAAGGAAGTGGAAATGCGACTTGACTTGATTTCTAATTTTTCAATCTACGCATTGTGATTTTTGCTAACCTAATTACCTAGACTCTAACTTACTACGTAATCAGATTTCCAACTCACGAATGTAAATCTCGTCCGTTCTCTTATATTAGTTGATAATGAGCACACTTGTTAATGAGATATAGAATGTAAATATGTGTCTCAGTTTCCACGATTTCCGTTATGTTAATACTGTTGAGTGAATTCAAAAGGTTGTGTGAGTTCTTAATGTGAATCGATGCTGTCATATGAATATTTTTTTTCTATTTTCTTTTTTTCAGATTTTTTTTTGTGATTTTTGATTTTGAAAGCAAAAATCTACTACTAAAAATAAACTACATGATATCACGGCAAATCAACATTTATTCAAAATAGAGATCATGGAATTGTTTCACAACTAATTGATTGCTTGAAAATAGAACATTAAAATTATTAGAACAACTAGAATTAAATCTACTTGAACTATTAAAACCACTGGAAATTAAGTAAAAAAAATTAATGAGAAAGTGATCTATATTTATTTTATCAGAACAATAGCACTTAGGAATGGTCCTTGGTGTCCTTTAGAAGGCATAGAGGGACAGCAATGGTGTACCAAAGGTGATCTTGGTGGACAGCATGGAGGAAGAAGATGGTGAAGGTGGTGGCTGGCTATGGTGGCAGGAAGAAGTGCCCGGAGGTCTAAGGGGGTCTAAGGTAATTAATGAGAGGGCCTCGCTCTAGAGTCGGATCGTGGAGAGGGCTTGGGTTTTTTAGAGAGGTGTGGGGACTTTACGTTGGAGGGATAGGAATAGGTGGTGTACGTAGGTTGTTGCATGGGATTTGGGATAAAACGTATCGGGTGTTACGTGAGATGTGTGTGGGATTTGGGTGTTCGTTACAAGGGGATATGAGAATTGACGTGGGGTTGTTTGGATTTGTGGCGTTGGGATGTTTAGGGGATAAAATGAGATTAAATAAAAGGTGGGAAAAATGTGCATCGCCGGTGGGGATATGAGATTCGGAGGGGGCTCGAGAGAGATTTAAGGTGGAAGAAAGAGACAGGATTGAGAGGGAACGTGCATGGGATGTTCAGCTAGAAAATAAATCATGTTGGGATTGGTTTGTTTTGTGGTGTGTACTGTGTGGGATTGATTTCGGTGCATGGGATGGGATTGGGTTTAAGTGTGGGTAGTGCATGGGAAGGTCGGTGGACGGACGTGGGTTGTTGGGATGGGTTTTGGTTTGTTCGGTGGAATAGGATTATTTGGTGGAATTGTTGCATGGGATGGAGATGGGATTTACGTGGTTGGATGGGTTACGGTGCAAGGGATTGGGATTTGGAGGGACACGTAGGTGGGTTTTTGTGTTGGGTGTGTGTGTGTGCGCATGGGTTTAGATGGGGTTCATTTAGGTTGGGTGTATGTTGGTGATGGAATTTGGTTGCATAGCATGTCTGTATGTGTGGGATTAAATAGACCTAGGTTGTGGGTCTAAGTGGGTTTGGGTTGGTTCAACCTAGGTTAGGTTACGTGAAGGTGTGTGGGTTAAGCTTAGGAGGTCTCTAGATAGGTTTCCTAGGGTGTATGGTAGGTTTCCTAAGTCCAAAGGAGGCATGATAGGGCCTCTAGCTCCAAAACAAGAACTAAAGAGCAACATCAGACGTCCAAGGTGTCTATCAAATGACATAAACTTCAAAACCAGACATCTAAAGAACAAGTTAGACGTCCAATACTGAAGCAGTGAGGGCTTTAGCTTCCTGGTTTGGTTTTTTGCATAAATCAAACATCCAAACTAATTAATATCTGGACGTCCAGATATTAATTAGTTTGGATGTTTCCAGAAGAGGGCTGAAATGTGTTTTAAGGGTTTTCTAGGGTAGGTTTGGTTCTTAAGTGTTTGGGAGACCTAAATAGGTTTTAAGCACTGGTTTCCTAAGGTTTCTAGGGTGGAATCCTAAATCTTCTCATTAATTTTCTACTCTTTATTCTAGAAGACTAGTTCCTACTTCTTCAGCTAGTATCTCCAAGGTTGTCCAGGTCCAGCTTTGCTATAACCTTCTTGCTTCTCTCTACCTTTATTCCCTCTATCTAGACTCCTATCTACTGGATACCAACAATGAAGAATAAAATCTAATTACTATAGAGAAATAGCACATAAAGCTAAAGAAAGTAATGCAATGCATGATATGCACGATATGAATGCAACATGTATAAGTTATGTTAGAGCTTAACATTATTTAGGCTAATTAACACCCTATAATTGATGTGCAATCAGTCTTTCAGATCAATTTTAGGCTGATTTAGGGAGTTGCTGGCCTCCCTACGACTCTTTGGTTAGGCTTAGCAGCCAACTAGGATAACGAGATGCGTGGCTCGAGGTTTGGAGTGGTTTCTTTCTCAGCCAGTGGGTGAGTCATTGGTTGTCTGTGATTCAGCATACATAGCACTTGTACGTGTTCACGCTACACGATGTAACCGCCATTCATTTCTGTAATGACCCCACGATGACAAAGAGTGGCAACTTGATGGGTATAAGCCATCTTCCCGACGATAAGGGTGGCTTATACCGGTCTTGCACCGTAAGAAGTTACATGAGATCATCTCATGCCTAAGACGTCGATTGACGGATTGTGAACTATAATAATAAAGGTAAATTACATAAACAAAATTGGATAAATAATAAATTGTAAACAGATGAACTGCTGATATAGTACCATCTTTCTTTTACTATTGTTGTTGTTGCTACTTGTTGTAGTTGTTCTACTCTACTTAGTTTTTACTAACATGTTTCTCAGGTTTCATACTCAACTGTTGCTGAGCAGTCAGGTGCAGTGGCTATTGTTGGTTAATCTTCTACAAAACTGGGTCCTACTTGAGGAGACGATCTGTACTAAGCCAGTGGCTCTTAGTTGTTTCCTTTCCACTGTTAAATTTTATTTCTATCTTTTTGTGACAATACAAGCACTTTTTACTTTTTGCTTTTGTGGTGAATTTTATCATATTCTCAGCACTTTATTTATTTTTCATTTAATGCATTATGGATGAATGTTGGCTATTGATGTTCTATAACAATGTGTTGGGTGACTGTAATCTTGCGGGTGATTTGTACTAGTCGTTAGCACACAGCGACTCAGGTTTCATTACTTGGCGAGGCTCGGGTCATCACAAAACATCTCAGGTAATTGGAATTAAAATTGGATTTTATGACTAGATGTTGTAAGAATGATTTTCATGTTAAAGCCAATTTGATGAAATTCGAAGCCAAGAAGGAGATCAGGTTCGTCAAGACTTTGTCTAGTAGGTCTCTCTGTAACATAGGAAATGAGTTGTAATGTTATACTTTCTAGAATGTAAGGAGAGCCACAATTAGATTTCATATCAGCATAAACTTAGGGGTCTTATATGCAAATTTCACGAAAGCACCTCACTTGACCCAACTAGGCCTAATTTATCTTCAACTAAGTCATTAGGTGTTAGCATATTACATTAAAGTTTATTAGATCTTAAAAAGACCTTAAACACATCTTGGTAGGCACTTAACAACCTATCTGACGTTAGGCAATACATACCTAATGTTAGGTAAGGAGGCCTGTGCCAACCATAACATTAGGACTTAGTGAACTTTACACCTAACTGTCTATCTAATGTCAAATAGCACATCTAAAGTTAGATAGGCTTGTCCTAACGTTAGGTTAGCCATCCTGCACGTGTTAGGCTCAATCAGGAGTTAGCGAACTTTGTACCTAACTGAGCATCTAACATTAGACAGTTCACCTAAATGTTAGATCAACTTTACCTAACATTAGATAAAGTGCTTTTTGACCAACTTAATTAGCTATTAGCTTAGCTCAAGTGTGGGATTTTTGAACGTTGGGATGTGTGCTATCTACACAATTTAGAGCCCAAAACACATCCCATATATATTTGACCTCTCCCACTCACTTGGAAAGAAGAGAGAACACCCCTACACCTCATTTCTAAGCCTAAAAGCATACATTCAGCAAAAACTCAATTTTGGTGTTCTTGGAAGTGCTTAGAGCTTTGGTTCTTCAACCTCCACTTACTTGGCACTCTGCTACTTCAACTCCCAACTACTCCACACTCTCATACACATTAAGAGAGTATATTCTAGCCTCCTAGATAGCTCTTTCATGTTCATATTTGCGCATCTTTTTGGGGATGTCATAGGAGCAGAAAATCTTGTTTATTTCAGTTCTATTCTCTATTCATATTACTTGTAATCTGAGGGCTCAGGTTGTGGGCTCCTCTCCTCTTCTCTCAAGTGGGTTTGCTCTTAATTAGGTAATCAAGATGGGTTGTACAAAAGGTTTGGTACCCTATAAGTACTGATTAGTATTCCAAGATTGATTTGAGGCAAAATCCTAGGTTGGAATGGCTGTTCCCTGTTTTGGGTTTCCACCATATATCTTGTGTTGTGGGTTGTGAATTACTTATGTTTTGAATTATTTGATTTGAATTGCTGCTGATTTTTTGAATTAGTATTTATTTTACAGCCTAAAGCACTATTCACCCCCTCTAGTGCCTTCACAGCCAAGGGAGGAGGAGTGGCAGTCAAGCGGCAACTTGGCGGTGGTGGTCGTCAGCACCGACAAGAGGAGGGAAGGTGATTGAAGGTGGAAGGGGAGGAGGGGATGATTAAGATAAGGGTTGGAAGGGGAGGGGTAGGGTTGCTTTTATAGGGTTAGGTTGAGGTGTGGTGTACCCTAGGTAGGTTAAGAATCACTTAAGGGTGTACAACCTAAGGTTTAGGTGTTGGACCACTTTAAAATCTAGCCCAATTAGGATTAGAAAGAATTAATTGGGTTAGGCTAATTAGGAACCACTTAGCCTAATTGATTTTCTATTGGACTTAATTGTAACCTAATGGGTCCAATGGGTTTAGGATTGTGGAATTGGGTTAGGACTGGGATAATTGGGATAGTAGGGAGTACAGATAAGGCCTTGGATAGTGGAATAGGACCATGGATAGTGGGATAGGGTTATCCAAGTTTCTAGTTCATAGGATTGGATGCCTTAGGTTTTTTTAGGTAATAAAGGTCAGGGTTAAGCCTTAGTACCGGTACTTGTTGATTATAGGTTTGAATTATCATCGATGATTACCTACATTTGAACAAAAGATCATTGATTAATTCCAAACCAGTAGTCCACATGTACTAGTACTAGGGCTTGGTGCTAGTACATATTGCTCATGGGTTTGAAATATCACTAATAATTTTTTCAAATATCATTGCTTAATTCCAAACCTGTGGACTACTTGCATTGGTATTAAGCTTTAGTATCAATACCAGGGAGTTACTGACAAGTACCTTAGTTAGATAAGAGTTGAGAGTATCAATCCTAATGATTAAGTACTATGGCATCCCAGATCTAACGACTTGTGGCAGCCAAAATAACTTGTAGAACACCTATACTTGCAATGTACCTGCACCTGTACATACACACATTCATTGCACTACATCCACAAAGTAAAACCATACGAAAGCAAGATAGAGAGGATGGAAACTAGAAAATGAACCATTCATCTCCCACATCACACAATACCAACAACATCATGCAACACCCATAACAACATCAACTACCATAGTTATATATTTACAATGGTTCATACTAGTTCATGCTAACATAGAAGTTAAATATGCAAATGTTACATATATCAATCCATACCACTATTTAAGTTAAATGATTACATGCCTTTAAAGGCCACAACTAACATAAGCAAAAAGTGCGCCCCTACCAAAAGGGAGAAAAGAAAGGAGTGACCGACTACTCGCTAGTAAAAGAGTTAAAAGTTGTTAGTTGTCCGTCCATTATCATGCAACTCTGTTTTGCTCCAATAGATCTACTAAGTCCATCATGGCTTCGATGAGCTCCTTAATACACATGCACATTAACTCTTCCTGCCCTCTACCTGTGAAGATGGCCTCCTCCTCTCAGGGCACTCACAAGAGGATCCTGGCCAACTCTAGGCGTTCCCTCAAAAGTTGGGCATGCCGCTACACTGCCTAGGGGTGTACACGAGTTGGGTTTAACCCGAACCCAACCTGATTGCATTGGGTTGGGTTTGAGGTCTAATAAGCCCAACCCAACCCATTCTTATTTGTGTGTGTGTGTATGAGATTATCCATGCAAACTTCAAAGAAAAAAAAAACCATCCCATTCCAAACTTTAAAGAAAAAAAAAAGGCACCCAACTTGAAAGAGATAAAAAGAAAAACATATGCAACGCTAGAATGCCTTATGCATATTGCCCACGCACGTCATTCCAGGTGCTCATTTCAATCCTTCCGCCTTCGAACATTTTTCCCCTCTTCCACTTGGCAATTGCAAAACCCTAACCGACCTTCCTGTCTCGCCATTGCCAACTTGCCATCGGCCCACCAGCCTCTTCGAGTCTCCATTGCAAATCCAAACTTCCTTCTCGTCATCGCCGCTCGAGTCTTGAGGTCAATATCTTCCTCCCTCCTCTCTTCCTCTCTGCATTAGCTAGCGATAGCCACCACATTTCACCACATTAGCCACCATCGCCACCACCCACCTCCATCACCACATAGCCTACCTACCATCACCTCATGTCTAGGCTTCCCTTGTATTTCCATTTTGAGCCTATCTTTGACCTCCTTGAGAAAGAAACCCATGTTACCTTCTCTTTCTATCGTCTCTAGGGACAACGCCAAGTTCTTCCAACATCATTGATATCTTCAAAATCGGATTTTAGAATTACAACCTTCGTTGGTGAGCGCCTCTTGCCAGCAGTCATTTTCCTATTTCCCAAAGTCATAATTCGGGGCTTATTTGATTGGCATTTCCTATTTGCGAACCCTTCATGAGGTAAATTAGGGACCAACATCTTTCTACTTGTACTATTATTATTAGATAGTTCTCATCTGCTGCAAGAAACTTCTTTTCGTTGGCAACCAGTGGTTTTCCACCTACAGTAGATGTTGAATTATTATACACCAGTGGTTTTCTCCATCTTTGCCTTCCTCTAAATTATTTAGATACATGTGTATCTCTAGCCAATACTGTAGTGTTTCTTTTTTCAGTATGTATTCACCTTCTAAGTGTTATTGTCTTTATCTTTCAAAAAAAAAAAATGGTGTTATCGTCTTAACTATGATGGTTATAATAGTGTTTTCATTTTGATAGTATAATTTAGGAATGGGTTACATAGGTGCTTCACTAATCAGATTGTAGCATATACTTTTTGAAGTGTTCTTGTATTCCTGTTGTTTGTAATAGTTTCTTCCTTGTGATTTAATTGTTGCATATCATCGCATCATTACATGTGTCTACACTTTAGTAATTAGTACTTTATACACATACCCTGCAATTTGAGATGGAAGATGTTAACAACTAACTTCGACATCAAGATGTTAATAACTATTTTCTACATTTAACTAATTTGCATTATTTGATTTCGTTAAATTTTATTTTTTTTAGATAGATGATGAAGTTAAGGGAAGCAATAAATCGCCTATGTAAAATCTTAATGACTCGCCTGACCGTAGCATGTCTGAATCAAAGGTTCAAATGAGAAAGAATAGAAGTCAAAAAAGATCTGATGTGTGAGCATTTTACTAAATGTAAAAATAAAGAAGGAAGAATTAATATAATGTGCAAGTATTGCAATATGTATTATGTTTATGTTAGTAAAATTGGAACCCACACACTATGGATTCACGTTCAATAGAAGTGCAAAAAGAGTCTATTGCGTTCTGATTTATAATCAAGTGGACAAAGAACATTAACATTTCAACCAATTAAGAAACAAGAAGAGAATATCTTGCATTATAGAAATATGATGAAAAAGTTGTAAGGGAAGCTTTTGATAGGATGATCATTGTTGATGAATTGCCATTTAATTTTGGAGATCATGAGGGCTTCAAATATTTTACGTCGGTGGCTCAACCTAAGTTTAATCCAATTTCTAGAAACACTATGACTAGAGATATTATGAAGATTTATGCATGTGAGAAGATGAAATTGAAGAACATTTTTAAAGAAATTGAATGTCGGATTTGCTTTACAAGTGATCCATGGACATTCATTCAGAATATTTTATTTTTATATTTGACTGCACATTTCATTGATAATAAGTAGAACTTAACAAAAAAAATCATGAATTTTTACACCATGTCAAGCCATAAGGGAAAACAAGTTGGAAAAATGATTGAAGGATGCCCTCTTGAATGGGGAATTGAGAGATTGGGAACAATCACTTTGGACAATGCTAGTGCACACAATGTGGCCATCAATTATTTGAAATCTAAATTTGGCAAGAGAAATGACAATATTCTAAATGGAAAATACATTCACATAAGATGTTGTGCTCACATCTTGAATTTAATAGTAAAAGATGGTGTTGGAGAGATGCAAGCATTAATTTCTTGAATTCATGATGCTATAAAGTATGTAAGGAGTTCATTTGCTAGAGGATTGCAATTAAAAAAATATGTTGGACAAGAGAGAATTCCTTTTAAGTCAACATTATGTCTTGATGTTCCAA
Organism: Thalassia testudinum; assembly: GCA_037157565.1. Taxonomy (NCBI): domain Eukaryota; kingdom Viridiplantae; phylum Streptophyta; class Magnoliopsida; order Alismatales; family Hydrocharitaceae; genus Thalassia; species Thalassia testudinum. The sequence goes on from JAZHRO010000055.1 coordinate 57,805,465, forward strand.
CCAGGTGGAATTCCACTTATTTGATGTTGGAAACTACTCTAAAATTTCAAAAAGCATTTGAAAGAATGGAAGAGAAAGATCCTCAATTTGGTTCCGAACTCAATTTGGGTCCACCAACCAAAGAAGAATGGAAGCATGCTCATGTGTTAACTAGGTTTCTGAAGTGTTTTTTTGATGCCACCAAACGTTTTTCAAGAAATCTTTATGTTATAGCTAATATGTATTTTCATAAAGTTTGTAGAAAATTTTGATTGATTGGTCTAAAAGCAATGACCCTATCTTACAAGCAATGGCAAATATGATGAATGAAAATTTTGATAGATATTGGGGAAGCTCAGACAAAGTCAACATGTTATTATTGGTTGATGTTCTTTTAGATCCTTGTTACAAATTTAAGTATGTGAAATTTTATTTTTCTAAACTGTATGCAAAAGAGCATGTCTTGAAGTTGGTTGATAACCTCATGTCTATCATGAATGAGCTTTATGAATATTACAAGTTTCTTGACATGAGTAGCCAATCATCATTAAGCGAAGAAAAGGCAATCGATCAAGTTTTCATAAATGTAGATGAATAGGAAGATGTCATAGATATTGGCTTTGAAAGTGAATTTTAAAAGCATCTCCAAAAGGAACAAAGTGAAGAAATCAAAATAGAAATGAACAGATATTTTGATGAGCCGTGTGAGAAGGATGACCAAAATTTCAATATGTTATATTGGGGGAAGGATCATAGATCCAAATATCATATTTTATATTTCATAGCAAGAGATGTGTTAGCTATTCTGGTGTCTACTGTTTCCTTAGAGTCTACCTTTAACACAGGAGGACACATACTTGATCTGTTCAAAAGTTCTTTGACACCTAAGAGTGTTGAATGCTTGATTTGCTATGAAGATTGATTAAGATCTTCTCTAATAAAAGAGGTGGAAGAAAAAGTTGAGGATCTTGAAGAAATTGAACTTTCAAGTACCTTAAGTTTTATTTACTATTTAGATATTTTCTCTTTTCAAATTTCAATTACTTACTCATAATTTTAATTCATTTTCATTGTAGCAATCACTATGGACAGAAGAGATTTAGAGTATAGTAGAGGAGTCCTTTTAACATTTGTGATGTTCACAAATTATAGGTGAAAATGATTGTACTTAAGTTTTCTAAATATTTGTAATCTATTAGTTATTAAAGTAATTCTTGATTTGTTTCCTTTGTCTTGCATTAGAATTTGAAATAAATGTAGTAATCCCTATGATTTTTGTTTCTAGCTTTAGTTAATTGTGTTGCTTTGTGATTGGACTTTTCAGAACTTTCTTGTGATTGTATGACACTCAAAGACTCTTCTTTATTGTTATTTTAAGGATCGTTGAACTCACTTTGTGGCCATGTTATGAATTATAGATTGTTTAATGTTTACATGTAATTCTAAGTATATTGTATTTATGAAGGATTTTTTAAAGTTTGTAATTGCTTGTAAACATTGGTAAGTCCATTTACTTATTTACTTTATTAACTTTAATATTCTAAAATTTATATTAAAAAAATCTATATTTGTCTTGCAAGTTATCTTTTGTCGATGATTGCTTTGGATCTGAGCTTTTATATACATCTATCAAATTTAATATTCTCAGGTATGCCTCTATTTTTTATTTTTACTATTATACAACTATCAAGTTTTTTTTATTTTTACTTATTTTATTCGTTTTTCTAGAAGATAGAAGTTATTTATGAGTTTAAAATATTTTGTTATCAAGTGTGAAAGACAGAAATATATAGGAGATAAATATAAGTTTTGAATCTTTTGACTAGTTAACAACCTGACCTAATTTTTATGGGTTGGGTTAAGTTGGGTTCGATAGTATAATGGGTTGGCTGGGTTGGAAAAATCTCAATCCAAAATGGAAAAATCCCAACCCAAAAACCATGGGTTAGGTTTAGGTTGAGTCCCAACTCGACCCGTGTACACCCCTAGCACTACCCCTGATGTAGAGGCGGTAGGAAACTACTTATGCACTTGGCATCATAACCTGAAAATGGGATACAACGTAGGTGTGACCCAAGTGGCTTAGTAGGGCTCTAACTAATACTACAAATCGTACTCATGATATCTACTAGTGGTATGCTCGTGCCCTTGAGTATACAAGTATGTATATTATATATATACTTATATATGTACAGATAAAGTCTCCTTGACTACAATCCTGACACAACCCGTTGATATATCAATGAGTTGACCCACCGATCAATCTAAAAATCATGCTTTCCTTACAGGGATTCGAGATAAATGTCATATGCACACTTCCTTGCCCAAGGTTTTAGGTTTGGGCTACCTTGATCTTTGGTAGCTTATGCCCCTAGACTTGGTCCATAAGTCGCCCAACATAGCCATCATTAGTCACATTATTGTACCTCGATGGTGATCGCTTAATTCCCAACCCTTGGTGACCCCCTATGGAGCATCACTGGATGCCCCCATTGGGCTACCCAACGGGTGCTACATCGAGCTACCACTACAACATATTTGACCTTTGCCATCGATTGAAAATCGATGGCAAAGTTGTTTAAACCGACGCTAAAAAGCGATGGCATTACCAGTGACGTCGTTTCGTTTTGCCATCGGTTATAAAGAAAATCCGACATCGAATTATTGTTGCCCCAGCGAACAGATTGTAGCTTTTGTTGTTGCTTTATAATCGACGGCATTTGTATTTCCCGTCATTTAGAAAATAAGCGATGGGGATTGTATATCATATTTTCCCACTTTAATACGCCACTTTTGGATTTTTGTCGTCGTTTAAATGTAAATGTCATTACTTCAAAAAGCAACGATGTAAATATTTTTGTCGTCGCTTCTGTAATAAGCAACGACAAATAGTCACCTTTGTAAAAAAACATTACCTTTTAATGTTGTCGGTTATTGTAAAAATTGACGACAGAGGTATGGGTATTTTTTTTTAAAAGATAAATATATCAAATTATAGCCTCATCAAATTATTTGCAATGTAAGGTAATCTGACTTACAGCATAGTAGATCATGAAATACAACAATGGATTGCATCAAAAACAAATACTAGAATTCATTCTAATTTTTTTCCAATTCAAAGGAATCCACGCAATCAAATTATATACTGAAAATGTATATAGGGCTTAAAAGACTACATAAGCTTCTCTAGAAAATTTATACCAATCTGAATCCTAGATTAACTATGAAAGGTACAGAGACGCTAACTTTACTCATTCATCCAGACAGACACTCTTATCCTACTCCTGTAAAATAGAAAAAAGAAAGGAAGAGATCATGCCAAATGAGTTAAGCTCAATAGAAAAGGACTGCAATTTTAAAACTCCCTCGTTTACCCTTTTCTTCATGGATCTCCTTCCAAAGCTAAATATCACCAATGACATTTTTTACATCACTAGTGTTTTAGTTGTTTATGAAAAGAAATCACTGGCTCATTTTAAAAAAGCACCAATGAAATTTACTTTTTGGGAGAGAGCACCTAAAAAAATCATATAATATACTTCTAGAAAAAACAAATGAAGATATGCTATAAGAAGTTCTATGATCTGTAAGGTACCACAGTAACTTCTATTTCTAGCATGTCGATATCAAAGTCCAATAAAAAGCATGGCCTTGTCGTTCATTTAAACTTTACAACATAAACTTAAAACAGGAAAAGCGATATTTACACATGAAAGATCAGGGTTGTAAAATAAGCAACCCACCAAAAAACAAATTAAATTTAATTAGATTAATGCTTGTAGCTACTTGAAGAATTGTTGATGCCACGTTGGTTATGCCATTAGATCAAACCTTTTGAAGAGTCGTCATCACTCTCCTACTCATATATCCGATATTCTCCATCACTTGTATCAGTCTCCCGTGCCTTCCCCATATTATCTTTGGATCAAAAACCAGACAAGATATTCTTTAAGCAATCACTAGAGATGTCTTCTCCATGGCTAGGAAATGCCGTTGCATTCTAGAAGCAGAACTACAGGATGAGAAGTTATGATGAGTGCCCATATCAAGATCCTTTATATCGAGAATAATATGACTATAAGTAAAAAAAGGAAAGAATAAAAAAGTCCAATGTGAAAAAGATATTTACCTAGTCTTCAAATAATGAATCGATCATATGTGATTCTCCCACAAAATTAGACTGGCAAAGCATCAAGAAGTTTAAAAAGCTTTCAGAAAAGTAAACTTGTGAAAGCTAACAAAGTACTGGTTATTATATTTTTCTTCGTGGAATCTTTGGAGACGCCTTGAGAATTTTCTTAGAAAATGCCAAGAGGGATATATGCATTTTTCACTCTCTAAACACTCAAAATCCATAACTCTTTTTACAAAACACAATCCTAAGAAGTAATGAATTGCAGAAATTGTTCTTTTCACCTAAAATTTCATGACCACAAAATCTTAAACTGCCAAGTAAAGAAAATTCAATATAATGTTCTAGGAAAAAATGAAATCAAAGGATATAAGAACATGGATTCAAAATTAAACCTCGATCACCACCTCCCTGTCAAGGCAAATGCATAAAAACCCAATTATAATACAGATATGAGTAGAATAATAGCACAAATGAAATAGGAAAAAACTACCAAAGATAACAATCCATAATCATCAGGTCCTCCTTCCTCATGTTCTTCATCCTCAACTTCAGGGTTATCACATCCATGTTCACCATCACGCACAGGATGTAGGCTAGACTGATCGATGACCTCATTAGGATCGTCTCCATCCTGATATCTGCCATGTAGATTGGAGGAACTTGTTTCCCTATGCCTTTTAAGCATGACAAGATTAAAATTGGTCACCAACCAAAGTTAAAGGGAGATAAGCAAAAAGATGTGAAAAAACTGAAGTAGAAACCATTATCAGTGTCATAATCATCTTCATTGGATTCCACGTCACCCATAAGAAGAAGCCTCTTGTTCTTTTCAAGCTGTTTGTGAGTGCTCTTGAGCAGGTTTCTTGCAACATCATTGTCAAATATTGACAAAAACCTCACCCTGACATGTAGTGATAGGATTTCGTGCACATGTTTAGATAGCCAGCCAATGGAATGCTGCACAATAGATCTGTCAGGAATCTAAGCTACTCACCTACTAAAAATAAGAGCCTTGCAAATAAAAAGGTTGTTGCACAAATGCCCTTGTAAACACATACAACTACATGCACATGCATGCCTCTACCTTTCACGTAGTTATACTAATGCCCCTAAAAGCTTCACATGCCTCCATAAAAAAAAGGCCAAGATTTTCTCTAACTTCCTAGGCCTAAAAGGTTTTTTATGTAAATATATCAATAAAACAATCCTAAAAAAGTATGGCTTTCTTGCACTGGAAAATTCCATACATAAAGGAATTGCATACGAAAGCAAGGAGTGCCTCTGTAAAGTAGCAGACAGACCAAACAAGCAGAAAATGTCGGAGAGCATACAAACTAACCATGTGGTGTCATCCTCTACTCAGTTTGTGGGGGGGATTATAGAATTAGGAATATCTTGAGGGTTGTAAAAAAGCGTAAAAGGGCATGTTTGTAAGTAGTCCATTGCTCGAGATCCAAGAAATCCATTATTATTAGTAAAACCTAAGAGCCTTCTCTGTTCATCATTGAGAGAAGAAACTCGTGACAAAGTCATAGGGTTCCTATAGTCTCGAACTGTGTTGGAAATCATACATCAGGTTTCAAAACACAAAATTTCTATGCCCAAACAAAATCACTTACTTTTTTTCCCTTAAAATTTAGCTACTTCATATTCTAGAATATGAGTTGGAAAACATACATCTGGTAGATATTTAGGTCCCTGTCCCTCCTTAGACTTGGACTCCAACTTTCTATTCAAATTTAGTGATGATTCCTTCAAAGATAAATTAGAAGAAAGCTCTCTTGTCCTCAAATCTTTCATAGCTTAGAAAGAACAAAATGCAAAATAGGCTTCATACTTAATGGTAAATAAAGACAATAGACGTATAGAAACTAAAAGATCTACTGCACTTTCACTAAATTATAATTTTCTTTTGACGAGAAAAAAAGCATTACAATAATGAGAAGAAACATCTGGGCCATAGGCTTTATAGTCGTGGATCATGCGCATTTTCCTAAGTGCTTCCCAAATAGACTCAACATTGTCACACATAATCTTGCTAGTGGAATGCAATATACAAACAAAAATCTACCTTCTGCAGAAGGTATACTCACATGTTACATCCCATGTAAACAAAAAAATCAAGCCTTGGGCAAGGTGAAGAAAGAACATCTTAGCAGTTATGGAGATAATGCAAAAAATCTCAACAAGGAAAGAAGGGAAAAAATGAACAAAAAATTGTAGTTGATGAACCTTACAATGTTGTTCAAAGCTTCATATGTGAATGTCATTACTGATCTGCATAGCCATAGCACAAAAGAAATAGAAGGTATAAAAAATTTTAAAAATAAAAGAGCCAAATAAGGACATAAAGAAAGATAATTTTTGAGAATTCTGCTGTTGTCGCAATTAGGCTGATGTCACGTGGCCCATGCCACATATAGTCTTTTGCTTTTACCTTTCTAATTCATATTGCTAAAATGATGTCATCTGTTGATATTTATGACTAGGTTCAAATTCAAGGAAAATAGCATTGCTAACAACAGAAGAATCATTGCAAATAATTTGTGAACTATGCTGATAATCTCCAATTTGTTAGCATCTTAGACTGTGGTACATCTTCCATACCTATGGTACAAGTATGGAATTGTGGCACAAGCTTGCAATTTTAATATCTTCCATGCATACCTACCCAAACTCAGAAAAGTGATGACATATCATTTGATAAAAGTACTTAAGAGACAAACCAAGCAAAGTAACTTGCTAAAAAAATACTATCCAATAAAAATTTGTCAAATATTAGTCAAGATGACCCAAGGTACCTTCTCATTCTCCAACCTAGCATCCTCAAATGCTAAGAAAGCATCAGATGAAAGAACTTCAACCTACTAATGAAATCAAAGGATCCAATCATTAGCCCACATTTACAGTGTTAAAACTAAGGACAAGAAGAGGCCAACCCAGGAAAATAACATGTAGCAACACAAGAAACAAGCATACTGCACAATAAGAAAAAAAAAAAGTCTTCCCAAGCAATTCCTTGATCTCCCTTGTCACCTCCTCGTTACTCCCATCCTTCAAGTTCCATATATATCTCCCGCAACATAATTAAAAAAAAAAATTGAAGGGTTAAGATTAAACTAAATTTGAGAATTGCCATTCTCAACTTTTGACAAGGTGATTCCTTTTGTCTCTTGTCAGCACATGAATCGCATATATGAGATCAAGAACTATTTTATCATCTCTAGGCTCATCTCCAGAGACAATTCACCATTAGTAATTGGTGAGGAGGAGGGCAGCAGGAGAAGAGGAGGAGGGGATGGGGCGGCGAGGAAAAGGAGGAGTAGGAAGAGGAGACAGCCGAGGAGGAGGAGGGAGAAGAGGAGGAGGAGGAAGATGAGGAAGAGGAGGTGGAGGAGGATACGAGGGGTCGGATGAGGAGGAAGACGAGGAGGAGGATGAGGAAGAGGAGGAGGAGGAGGAAGAGGAGGTCGATGAGGAGGAGGACGAGGAGGAAGATGAAGAGGAGGAGGAGGAGGAGGAGGGTGACGAGGAGGACTTAACTGATGATGAGGAGGGGCGACGGCGACGAGTTCCGCTGACGAGGAGGAGGAGCTCTGCGGGGGAGTTGTGTGCAATGTAAGGGAGGAGAGGCTCTGCAAAGGTATAGATGGTCTAACCTTTGCTGTCGATCTAATTTCTACATGACGACAAATGTCTAATGTAATCCAAAATCTCATGTCCAAATTTTGGGGTGAAATTTTAACTCGACATTTGCTGTCGCTTTTTACAATAACCGACGTCAAATGTCCAATTTAAAAATCACACACCTAAAATTTCGGGCAAAATTTCAACCCAACATTGCTGTCACTTTTTACAATAATCGACGGTAAATATTAATTACATATTACTTTTTGGACAAGGTTTATGCACTCAATTTAGTATGGTATTCGCCGTCGCTTGTATCAAAAAGCAACGGTAAAATTATTTTTGTCGTCGCTTCCCAAACTGATGGTAAATAACCAACAATAGATCACCTTTTTCTAGTAGTGTACCTTTCTCCTCTAAGAAGTTGGCTTGTGTCCAACATGACTCATCATCCACCCTGTCTGGGTAGTAGAGGTCTAACCTCTTGTCAATTATCCCATGTAGATCTCATGATTAGTCTTAGTATTTTCCTCACCCAGAAGGTACATTAGTCATTTGATCTCATGCATTATCTGGATGATTTCCCATAGAGGCACCATTAGGCACCTCGTTGGACTACCTTTTTGGGCACTCACTCTTAAGTCCCCACTACTGCTCTTAGCATCAAACATCTATCATCTTGGTCAAACATCTAATATTGCTTTATCAGACATCTAACGCCAACCTCAGACATCTTCTGGCAGACATGATTCTCTTGATCCTTACACATTAGGACTTATTTCTCAGAATCAGACATTTAAGGTGTTGGTTAGGCGTTTGATCCTTATGTAGAGTTCCAACACCCATGATATCAAACATTTGGCATTGCCTCCAGACATTAGATAGTCCACCACCTTGAACTTTAGGGGTGCACATGGTTACAGGGTTCGTCTGACCACACGTTAGATGTCCTATACCCTTATCATCACCCCTATCACCAGACGTTTGATGCTGTGGACTATCCACTTTAGGAGATAGTTCTCCAACGGATAATTAATTCGATGTTCAGATGTCTGCCCTACCATTATTAGATGCTTGACTAATAATCAAATGACAATTGATTCACATATGCACTGATCAGTCTCCTTAGTGAAAGGAGGATCCAATTCAACAATAAAAGCAATGCAATCACAGAAAAATAGACACGAGAGTTAGTGACCCAGTTCCACCCGAAGGAGTGTACGTCTGGGGAGAGGGTAGTACTCCCGAACTTCCACAAGAATTAGTGGGTAATATAGAATTTCTAGTTTTCTCTCTCAGATTGCTTGAAGATAGCCCTGGAGGACCTCACTTCCCTATTTATAGTACAAGAAATATCCCAACAACATTAAATCCCTTATAACGGTCCTCGCGAATTCTCTGGCATATCCATTATCTGGCTATTAATAGCGCAGGTAATGCTACCGTTAATGCCGATATGGGCGTCATGGGTGTTATTGCTGCCTCTTCAACTCCAATCAATCCAGGTCCTTCGGCAGGCTGATCCTATCAGGATTCGCCCAAATGAAGGCGAGTCCAAATCCATCTCAGTGTAGGCGGGTCAGGCGAAGCTAGATTCGCCTGTTTACTTGGTATTCGGGTAGCCAAATCCTTCGTCGAGCTTCGTGCAAAGTTTTAAGTCCGAGGGCACTTTTTGCCCCTTATCATATGCCCCCACTCTCTAGCTAGTGGATGCTGCTGAGAGAGTAGCCAAAGTACTTAAAACTTTGCAGTAGATGATGCCCCCAAATGGTTTCCCAATGGTCTTTCAAGCGAGGTGAGCATTTGTCATGAATGGAAGCCTTAACTTCAGGCAGGGAAAGCACCTTTGTTCATGTAATGCATGATTGTTAAAATAAGTAGGGAATGTAGGCGTGCTCTGCCTGAGTTCCTGTTGACCTTAAGAGGTCAACAAATAATAAAGGGAATGTGGGCGTATCGCGGCCTGAGTCCCTACCGCTCTTAAGAGGTCAGCAAATAATGAAGGAATCGTAGGTGTATTGCTGCCTAAGTCCCTGCCAACCTTAAGAAGTCAACATTTAATAAAAGGAACATAGGCATATCACCGCCTAAGTTCCTGCCAGCCTTAAGAGGTCAGCATCCTGAGTAAAAACGTGATGTAAGCATCACCTTCCACGAGTGGTGGCCAAGCACTGTGGGGATTGATTTTTGTCTTGTTGTGTGACAAGACTGGCATTAATTGTTGTCATAATGAGGCATAATTGCCTCAAATATTGTACTCGTCAGTGACATTATCGCTATTACTGCAACAAAATGATACGTGCGTAGGGGCATTTAATGCCTATAATGATGACCGATGTTATTTCAATTTTGGTGGGATCTTTTGAAATCCACGTCGCAATCTACTGGATTTCATTTTTTCAATATCCCCACCCTTTAAGGGGGGAAACTCCCCTCAGGGGGGTTATAAATAGAGGGGTGGGGCACAGTTAATGCCCCACCTACCCTCTGTACTCTAGTGGGCCACCTTGTGAGCTTGCGTCTATTGCTTCTTCCCCAGCAAGTTGTGAAAAGTTTCGTATGTCGAAGACGTGGTAGCCGAAAGAGTAACGGAAGCATAAACATGTCTGGGCTCTCGAACAAGGGTAAGTCCACCTCTTCCTCATCCTGTATCCGCTTGAGAAAAAGAAAATGTATAGTTTTCCTTCTGACTTTCGTAGTTGGACCACTATTAAGGTGTTCTTGGATGTCTACGAACTCAGTAGAGTTACGTTCCACGCCTGTTGGTTCGAGACCAACTTGTGCTCCAATGGGACGAAGGAGATGTTCATTATTTGTAGATACGCCATAGAACATGGCATACGAGTACCTTTAAACCCGTTTTTGGTTTCCTTCCTTTCTCATTATCATCTTGCCCCCCCGCAACTCATCCTTAATAGTGGGCATGTTCTCAACGCCTTTACGGTCATTTGCTTCCATCTGGGGATTTCTCCCCGACTAGGTGTATTTTTCCTGATTTTTGGGCTCATGCCCCTTAAAGTGAAAAGGGGCAGGTGTTCGTACGCTTTTGTGCGGGTTTTAAAGAGAATGTCACGTTGTAGTAAAGCCGACAAAGCGTTCAAACAAATAAAAAGTTTTTATTACTCGAAAACCGGAGTATCCGAGGTCGAACACAGGGAGCAATTGGAATTTACTACTAATCAAAAGGTAATTAAACACTTTAATTTACTCAAAACTTAAATTCAAACATGAATGTATGCGGGTAAAGAGTAATTATGCCAAAAAAGAATGAAATTGGACGTCTGATCTTGTGATCAGACGTCTTAAAAGTGTTTTCCCTTTATTGCAGATATTTCTTTCTCTGCAGTCTCTCTTCTGCCTTCTTCTTCTTCTTCTTTTGCAAAGGCTTCTCTTTCTTCCTTCTCTTCTCTGCCTTGCTCAACTTCTTCTCTTGCAGTCCTTCTTTTGGCCTCTCTTCTTTCTCTACAGTCTCTCTTCTGCCTTCTTCTTCTTCTTTCTGCGAAGGCTTCTCTTTCTTCCTTGGTCTCTATTCTTCCTTCTCTTCTCTGCCTTGCCTTCTTTCTTCCTTCTCTTCTTCTTCCTCGCGGCTAAGTCTTTCTTCCTCAACGTTCAGCTTACCTGCACAGAGCAAAACCTATCCCTTTCCCTCTACCCGCTCGTCTCTCTCTCTCAGCAATTCACTCAAGGACGCTCTCCCAGAGCCACACGGGAAATCGGGTCGGATTTCGCACCCGAGACCAGGCGCACCTGCAAGTGGGTGATGCGCGAGGAGTGCGTAGGTTAGGGTTGGGTCGGATCCTGCCAGATCCGCGAGGTGAAACCGCGGATGAGGCAGGCGTGGGTCAGGTGAGGGACCTCACCCCTGTGCGTTCGGAGGCAACCAAACAATATCACAAATTCAACTTATACTACAATGGCGCCTCGTATTTCCACGATGTGGGACTAAAGTCTCTGGCCCAATCTCGCGCGTGCCCACAGACCTGTGTGCAATTGCCACAGCTGCAGACTTCTCAGCGCTCCTTGCTAGGCCCGCGGCTTCGCACTACTCGCGCTCATCTGCTGCGCCTGAAGCCTGGAAGACCTGATGCCTGGAGCTGCTGCGAAGCTACTTCAAATGTCGTCAATGGCGACAGGGGCGAAATCCTGTCACTCAAAAACATGGCCTATTGGCCTAATCAGACCAGCTGGGCACCTTCGCCGTGGCACGGCGAAGGTGGTGCACGGTGCTGCAGGCCGCAGGACGGCCTAGGCATGCAGCCTAGGTCAACCTGTGGCCGGAGGTGTGGGGATGTTCGGGGGGTTACTGCGGAGGTGTAGAGGGATGGCTGATGGGCAGAAGCTGTTCCTTGTGGTGAGGCGGATCTTATGAGTCGGTTGGCGAGCCGTGTGGAGGGGTGGAATGGTGGGAGTGACTCGCCGGAGGTCGGTCGGAGGCGAGGAAGATGGAGGTGGTCAGCGTCGGTCGAGGGGCAATTCATGAAGTAAAAGGGGGAAAAGAGAGAGGGGAAGATGGAGAGTAGTTCTAACCTAATTATAGGGACGAAGGGGGACGGAAGGCATACAGCAGTATCTGCTGTCGTCAGAGAAGACGCTGCCCAGTGGGGGAGGACGGCGGTGACGACGGGGCTGAGGTGGCATGCGCAGGTGTTGCGCGACGCGGAGGAGAGTTAGGAAGATGACTCTGCCATGAAGGTTCGGCCCTACCAGGAGGGATGACGTAATAATTGCGGAAATAAAGAATAAACAATCTTCACAAAATACAATCATACAAAAGGCACAAAGTATTTTTAGGTGGAAACCCAAACCGGGTGAAAACCACCACCTAACCCTCTCGAGTTAGGATTTTCCGATCAACCAAGTTGATCAAAATCCACTAAACCGAATCACTTTAAACGAGGGTGATTGAACCTCAATACAACCACGCTACTTAAACGAGGGTAGCGTACCTCAACCCCTTCTCTCCACGAGAAGGATTTTGTCTCGCGAAGGAGACGGGAATTCGCAAAGCGAATGCCCAACCAAATAACAAAGATAAAATAACCAAGTAATCCTATAGAGCTAACAAAGTAATTTTAAACCTAGCTTCTATAGGAATTAGGAAACTCCCCTTTGCAAGGAGTGCGTCGAGTTGATGACGCAGTGTGTGAGCCACGCGACGGCGCAAATTCGCTCTCGTGAACTACGGCGGGAGAGCGGGTGCGCAACAGCTTGATGCTCTCAAGATGTAGAACTTGAGCTTACAGAGCAAGAGAGACACAAAAAGGTTTGAAAGTATATTGCAAGGTGTTTCTAGGTGTGTAAAGGCTCCTTTCTATTTATAGAGGCCTTAGGAAAGCTTTGGAAGGCTTAGAAAAGCTTCCATAGCCGTTGGGTACAAAGTCCAAGTGAATCAGCCCGAAATCAAGAACAATCATTGCATTGACAGGCTTATCAGACGTCTAATTCTGGCATCAGACGTCTGGAAGTTCACTTTAAGACGTCCGATTCCAAGGTCAGACGTATGATTTTGGGCGGGTCTCTTTCTGACTTGAATCAGATCTAAACAGGGTTCTTGCGCAAGTCCATCAGACGACATATAGGACGTCCAGTACTATGTCTGGACGTATGGAAACCTACTTTTTCTGTGGGAATGGATTTCCAAACGTTGCAACGGCTAGAAAATCTCTGAGAAGAGATTTTGGGTCAGCCGAGGCAAAACGGTCAATTATCAGACGTCTGGAAAGTCCTATGGACGTCTAATAAAGCTCTAACGGTCACATTCTTGACTGTTCGCTAAGCCAGCCAACGGTCCACTAATTGGACGTCTGGCAAAGTCATCAGACGTCTCCTAAGACGTCTAGTCTAATGTCTAGACGTCTGATTTCATCAGACAGAACCACCTATGTCCAGCCAAATAGTTATCAGACGTTTGAATCAACAATCAGACGTCTTAAAACACTTTATCAGACGTCTGATTTTGGAATTAGACGTCTGGAAACTCTGTTTAAACCCTATATTAGTTTTCTAAGTTCTCTACAGAACACCTAAGTATCCTAGAGTTGTGCCGGTGTTCCTAGGACTACTGTTAGGGTACTTTGAGGCTCTTTAATATGAATCTAAGTAACAAAAATAATGAGCAACAGAAGAAACGAAAAAAATACAAGGAGTACAAGAGAAGGAAATCTATCCTATTCTTCATCTCCTTCCTTCCTCAATCTATCGCTCCTCGCGAATCTCCTCTGTTTTCCATCGAGCTCCTCCAATCCATCCTGGATGCGAGCTCCAACTCCGTCTAATCACGTATCCATTTGCGATTGACCTAAAATCTAAGACTCAAAGTGCAAATGTTAAATGACACGTGTTTTGTTATCATCAAAACAAATGATCGTGGTGCTCTAGCACCAACAATCTCCCCATTTTTGATGATGACAAAATCATAAATAATAATGCAAAAAATCTATAGGACGTCTGGTACTATGTCTGGACGTCTGGAAACCTACTTTTTCTGTGGGAATGGATTTCAAAATGTTGCAACGGCTAGAAAATCTCTGAGAAGAGATTTTGGGTCAGCCGAGGCAAAACGGTCAATTATCAGATGTCTGGAAAGTCCTATGGACGTCTGATAAGGCTCTAACGGTCACATTCTTGACTGTTCGCTAAGCCAGCCAACGGTCCACTAATTGGACGTCTGGCAAAGTCATCAGACGTCTCCTAAGATGTCTGGTCTAATGTCTGGACGTCTAATTTCATCAGACAAAACTACCTATGTCCAGCCTAATAGTTATCAGACGTCTGAATCAACAGTCAGACGTCTTAAAACACTTTATCAGACGTCTGATTTTGGAATGAGACGTCTGGAAACTCTGTTTAAACCCTATATTGGTTTTCTAAGTTCTCTACAGAAAACCTAAGTATCCTAGGGTTGTGCCGGTGTTCCTAGGACTACTGTTATGGTACTTTGAGTCTCTTTAACATGAATCTAAGTAACAAAAATAAAGAGCAACAGAAGAAATGAAAAAAATACAAGGAGTACAAGAGAAGGAAATCTAGGACTACTGTTAGGGTACTTTGAGTCTCTTTAACATGAATCTAAGTAACAAAAATAAAGAGCAACAGAAGAAATGAAAAAAATACAAGGACTACAAGAGAAGGAAATCTATCTTATTCTTCATCTCCTTCCTTCCTCAATCTATCGCTCCTCGCGAATCTCCTCTGTTTTCCATCGAGCTCCTCCAATCCATCTTGGATGCGAGCTCGAGCTCCGTCTAATCACGTGTCCATTTGCGATTGACCTGAAATCTAGGACTCAAAGTGCAAATGTTAAACGACACGTGTTTTGTTATCATCAAAACAAATGATCGTGGTGCTCTAGCACCAACAATCTCCCCCTTTTTGATGATGACAAAATCATAAATAATAATGCAAAAAATCTATAGGATGTCTGGTACTATGTCTGGACGTCTGGAAACCTACTTTTTCTGTGGGAATGGATTTCCAAATGTTGCAACGGCTAGAAAATCTCTGAGAAGAGATTTTAGGTCAGCCGAGGCAAAACGGTCAATTATCAGACGTCTGGAAAGTCCTATGGACGTCTGATAAGGCTCTAACGGTCACATTCTTGACTGTTCGCTAAGCCAGCCAACGGTCCACTAATTGGACATCTGGCAAAGTCATCAGACGTCTCTTAAGACGTCTGGTCTAATGTCTGGATGTCTAATTTCATCAGACAGAACTGCCTATGTCCATCCTAATAGTTATCAGACGTCTGAATCAACAGTCAGACGTCTTAAAACACTTTATCAGACGTCTGATTTTGGAATGAGACGTCTGGAAACTCTGTTTAAACCCTATATTGGTTTTCTAAGTTCTCTACAGAAAACCTAAGTATCCTAGGGTTGTATCGGTGTTCCTAGGACTACTGTTAGGGTACTTTGAGGCTCTTTAACATGAATCTAAGTAACAAAAATAATGAGCAACAGAAGAAACAAAAAAAATACAAGTAGTACAAGAGAAGGAAATCTATCCTATTCTTCATCTCCTTCCTTCCTCAATCTATTACTCCTCGTGAATCTCCTCTGTTTTCCATCGAGCTCCTCCAATCCATCCTGGATGCAAGCTCGAACTCCGTCTAATCACGTATCCATTTGCGATTGACCTGAAATCTAGGACTCAAAGTGCAAATGTTAAATGACACGTGTTTTGTTATCATCAAAACAAATGATCGTGGTGCTCTAGCACCAACAATCTCCCCCTTTTTGATAATGACAAAATCGTAAATAATAATGCAAAAAATCCTCCCCCTTTTTGACATTATCAAAAAGGTTTAATTGATTTTACATATCCTATAACTCTCCCTTAAAACATGCTCTTCTATAAATTTCTTTTGACAAAGGTAATGCCTCCCCCTTTTATATAACAACAAGATAGCTATTATTTTTCTCCCCCTTTCTAAAGGAAATTTAGCTACCTTATATCTCCCCCTTAAAAATTGACAATTAGCTTATAATTTTTTGCTCCCCCTATCTAAATGCTTCTGATAAAAGGATAGGGTAAAGAATTTTTACCTCACCTACCATGGCCAATAAAATGGCCCGAACGGTGGTGGATGCCACATCGGATGGGGCTCCCATCCGTAGCTTGGAGGCCCGGGCATTGGCGCCGGTCTCCAATCTGGTGGTCGACATGCGGCAGGTCCGTCGCTTGTTCGCCGTCTCGTCGGTCTTCTTGTTCTCCTCCTTGGTCTACTCCTTGGTTCTCCCAACTCAAGTTGACCAGCCTTGAGTTTGTAGGTCCAGTCCTTTGTGTTGTACTTATCCCTGAAACCTACAAAACAAGATTCCAAATTTTTCTTCGGTATCCAAGTGAGCTTGGATCCGGATCTGTTAGCGGGTCTCCTTGACGGAGATCCTTTCTCAATCTTAGGGCTATATAAATCATCTACTTTGTTGATTAATTTGTTAGAGTTTTCCCTAAGACATGCAATTTCTTTTTCTATAATACTCATCTTAGTCTTTAAATCAGAAATTTCTATTTTTAGACTAACATTTTCCTCAATCAATTTATTATTTTTATTGATGAGGTTATGATTTTCTAATAATAGGTTATCATTTTTAGGACTAGCTTCTAGATCCTTAAGTTTATTTTCTAATCTTTTATTTTCACTTCTAAGAAAACTAAGATTCTTTTTAATGCTTTTATTTTCTATCTTAAGTGCTTTACTAACTTCAAATAGTTCATTAAAAGCTTCTTGTAAATCGAGATTTACCTCGTTGTCGGAGTCGCTTCCGCTTTCGCTGTCGCTATTGCTTCCTGTGGCCATGAAACCAAAGCAAGCGGTTTCCTCCTCAAGATCTTCTTCCGAGCTCATCTCTTCATGATTGTCTTCTAACTTCCTCCATATCTCGTGGGCGGTAGTGCACTCTTGGATTTTCTCGAACTCTTTCGGACTCAACGCACAATACAGGGCATTCATTGCCTTTGCGTTGAGTGAAAGCTCTCGAATCTGCAGCTGCGAGTAGCCTCCTTGGGGTCACTTCGGGATCTCGTATGGGGTTTCGCAACATCCCCATATCTCGAATTCAGTGGCTTGGAGCCACGTCTTCATCCTCAACTTCCAATATCTGAAGTCCCTCCCGTCGAAATAGGGTGGACGGACGGTGGACTGCCCTTCGGAGATTCTGATTGCGGCTATGCTTCCCTCCATGATCTACTTGCCGGGTGTTACTCCGATCTTGCAAGAACCTGCTCTGATACCAACTGAAGGTTCGGCCCTACCAGGAGGGATGACGTAATAATTGCGGAAATAAAGAATAAACAATCTTCACAAAATACAATCATACAAAAGGCGCAAAGTATTTTTAGGTGGAAACCCAAACCGGGTGAAAACCACCACCTAACCCTCTCGAGTTAGGATTTTCCAATCAACCAAGTTGATCAAAATCCACTAAACCGAATCACTTTAAACGAGGGTGATTCAACCTCAATACAACCACGCTACTTAAACGAGGGTAGCGTACCTCAACCCCTTCTCTCCACGAGAAGGATTTTGTCTCGCGAAGGAGACGAGAATTCGCAAAGCGAATACCCAACCAAATAACAAAGATAAAATAAACAAGTAATCCTATAGAGCCAACAAAGTAATTTTAAACCTAGCTTCTATAGGAATTAGGAAACTCTCCTTTGCAAGGAGTGCGTCGAGTTGATGACGCGGTGCGTGAGCCACGCGACGGCGCAACTTCGCTCTCGTGAACTACGGCGGGAGAGCGGGTGCGCAACAGCTTGATACTCTCAAGATGTAGAACTTGAGCTTACAGAGCAAGAGAGACACAAAAAGGTTTGAAAGTATATTGCAAGGTGTTTCTAGGTGTGTAAAGGCTCCTCTCTATTTATAGAGGCCTTAGGAAGGCTTTGAAAGGCTTAGAAAAGCTTCCATAGCCATTGGGTACAAAGCCCAAGTGAATCAGCCCAAAATCAGGAACAATCATTGCACTGATAGGCTTATCAGACGTCTAATTCTGTCATCAGACGTCTGGAAGTTCACTTTAAGACGTCCGATTCCAAGGTCAGACGTCTGATTTTGGGCGGGTCTCTTTCTGACTTGAATCAGATCTAAACAGGGTTCTTGCGCAAGTCCATCAGACGACATATAGGACGTCTGGTACTATGTCTGGACGTATGGAAACCTACTTTTTCTGTGGGATTGGATTTCCAAAAGTTGCAACAGCTAGAAAATCTCTGAGAAGAGATTTTGGGTCAGTCGAGGCAAAACGGTCAATTATCAGACGTCTAGAAAGTCCTATGGACGTCTGATAAGGCTCTAACGGTCACATTCTTGACTGTTCCATAAGCCAGCAAACGGTCCACTAATTAGACGTCTGGAAAAGTTATCAGATGTCTCCTAAGACGTTTGGTCTAATGTCTGGACGTCTGATTTCATCAGACAGAACTACCTATGTCCAGCCTAATAGTTATCAGACGTCTGAATCAATAGTCAGACGTCTTAAAACACTTTATCAGATGTCTGATTTTGGAATTAGACGTCTGGAGACTCTGTTTAAACCCTATATTGGTTTTCTAAGTTCTCTACAGAAAACCTAAGTATCCTAGGGTTGTGCCGGTGTTCCTAGGACTACTGTTAGGGTACTTTGAGGCTCTTTAACATGAATCTAAGTAACAAAAATAATGAGCAACAGAAGAAACGAAAAAAATACAAGGAGTACAAGAGAAGGAAATCTATCCTATTCTTCATCTCCTTCCTTCCTCAATCTATCGCTCCTCGCGAATCTCCTCTGTTTTCCATCGAGCTCCTCCAATCCATCATGGATACGAGCTCGAACTCCGTCTAATCACGTATCCATTTGCGATTGACCTGAAATCTAGGACTCAAAGTGCAAATGTTAAATGACACGTGTTTTGTTATCATCAAAACAAATGATCGTGGTGCTCTAACACCAACAATCTCCCCCTTTTTTATGATGACAAAATCATAAATAATAATGCAAAAAATCTATAGGACATCTGGTACTATGTCTGGACGTCTGGAAACCTACTTTTTCTGTGGGAATGAATTTCCAAACGTTGCAACGGCTAGAAAATCTCTGAGAAGAGATTTTGGGCCAGCCAAGGCAAAACGGTCAATTATCAGACGTCTGGAAAGTCCTATGGACGTCTGATAAGGCTCTAACGATCACATTCTTGACTGTTCACTAAGCCAGCCAGCGGTCCACTAATTGGACGTCTGGCAAAGTCATCAGACGTCTCCTAAGACGTCTGGTCTAATGTCTGGACGTCTGATTTCAGCAGACATAACAGCCTATGTCCAGCCTAATAGTTATCAGACGTCTGAATCAACAGTCAGACGTCTTAAAACAATTTATCAGACGTCTTATTTTGGAAATAGACGTCTGGAAACTCTGTTTAAACCCTATATTGGTTTTCTAAGTTCTCTACAGAAAACCTAAGTATCCTGGGATTATGCCGCTGTTCCTAGGACTACTGTTAGGGTACTTTGAGGCTCTTTAACATGAATCTAAGTAACAAAAATAAAGAGTAACAGAAGAAACGAAATAAATACAAGGAGTACAAGAGAAGGAAATCTATCCTATTCTTCATCTCCTTCCTTCCTCAATCTATCGCTCCTCGTGAATCTCCTCTGTTTTCCATCGAGCTCCTCCAATCCATCCTGGATGCGAGCTCGAACTCCGTCTAATCACGTATCCATTTGCGATTGACCTGAAATCTAGGACACAAAGTGCAAATGTTAAATGACACGTGTTTTGTTATCATCAAAAAAAATGATCGTGGTGCTCTAGCACCAACAATCTCCCCATTTTTGAAGATGACAAAATTATAAATAATAATGCAAAAAATCTATAGGACGTCTGGTACTATGTCTGGACGTCTGGAAACCTACTTTTTCTGTGGGAATGGATTTCCTAACGTTGCAACGGCTAGAAAATCTCTGAGAAGATATTTTGGGTCAGCCGAGGCAAAACGGTCAATTATTAGACGTCTGGAAAGTCCTATGGACGTCTTATAAGGCTCTAACGATCACATTCTTGACTGTTTGCAAAGCCAGCCAATGGTCCACTAATTGGACGTCTGGCAAAGTCATCAGACGTCTCCTAAGAAGTCTGGTCTAATGTCTAGATGTCTTATTTCATCAGACAGAACTACCTATGTCCAGCCTAATAGTTATCAGACGTCTGAATCAACAGTCAGACGTCTTAAAACACTTTATCAGACGTCTTATTTTGGAATTAGACGTCTGGAAACTCTGTTTAAACCCTATATTGGTTTTCTAAGTTCTCTACAGAAAACCTAAGTATCCTGGGATTGTGTCGGTGTTCCTAGGACTACTGTTAGGGTACTTTGAGCCCCTTTAACATGAATCTAAGTAACAAAAATAAAGAGCAATAGAAGAAACGAAAAAAATACAAGGAGTACAAGAGAAGGAAATCTATCCTATTCTTCATCTCCTTCCTTCCTCAATCTATCGCTCCTCGCGAATCTCCTCTGTTTTCCATCGAGCTCCTCCAATCCATCCTGGATGCGAGCTTGAACTCCGTCTAATCACGTATCCATTTGCGATTGACCTGAAATCTAGGACTCAAAGTGCAAATGTTAAACGACACGTGTTTTGTTATCATCAAACAAATGATCGTGGTGCTCTAGCACCAACAATCTCCCCCTTTTTGATGATGACAAAACCATAAATAATAATACAAAAAATCTATAGGATGTCTGGTACTATGTCTGGACGTCTGGAAACCTACTTTTTCTGTGGGAATGAATTTCCAAACGTTGCAACGGCTAGAAAATCTCTGAGAAGAGATTTTGGGTCAGCCGAGGCAAAACGGTCAATTATCAGACGTCTGGAAAGTCCTATGGACGTCTTATAAGGCTCTAACGATCACATTCTTGACTATTTGCTAAGCCAGCCAATGGTCCACTAATTGGACGTCTGGCAAAGTCATCAGACGTCTCCTAAGAAGTCTGGTCTAATGTCTGGATGTCTGATTTCATCAGACAGAACTAGCTATGTCCAGCCTAATAGTTATCAGACGTCTGAATCAACAGTCAGACGTCTTAAAACAATTTATCAGACGTCTTATTTTGGAATTAGACGTCTGGAAACTCTGTTTAAACCCTATATTGGTTTTCTAAGTTCTCTACAGAAAACCTAAGTATCCTGGGATTGTGTCGGTGTTCCTAGGACTACTGTTAGGGTACTTTGAGCCTCTTTAACATGAATCTAAGTAACAAAAATAAAGAGCAATAGAAGAAACGAAAAAAATACAAGGAGTACAAGAGAAGGAAATCTATCCTATTCTTCATCTCCTTCCTTCCTCAATCTATCGCTCCTCGCGAATCTCCTCTGTTTTCCATCGAGCTCCTCCAATCCATCCTGGATGCGAGCTCGAACTCCGTCTAATCACGTATCCATTTGCGATTGACCTGAAATCTAAGACTCAAAGTGCAAATGTTAAATGACACGTGTTTTGTTATCATCAAAACAAATGATCGTGGTGCTCTAGCACCAACAATCTCCCCATTTTTGATGATGACAAAATCATAAATAATAATGCAAAAAATCTATAGGACGTCTGGTACTATGTCTGGACGTCTGGAAACCTACTTTTTCTGTGGGAATGGATTTCAAAACGTTGCAACGGCTAGAAAATCTCTGAGAAGAGATTTTGGGTCAGCCGAGGCAAAACGGTCAATTATCAGATGTCTGGAAAGTCCTATGGACGTCTGATAAGGCTCTAACGGTCACATTCTTGACTGTTCGCTAAGCCAGCCAATGGTCCACTAATTGGACGTCTGGCAAAGTCATCAGACGTCTCCTAAGACGTCTGGTCTAATGTCTGGACGTCTGATTTCATCAGACAGAACTACCTATGTCCAGCCTAATAGTTATCAGACGTCTGAATCAACAGTCAGACGTCTTAAAACACTTTATCAGACGTCTTATTTTGGAAATAAACGTCTGGAAACTCTGTTTAAACCCTATATTGGTTTTCTAAGTTCTCTACAGAAAACCTAAGTATCCTGGGATTATGCCGGTGTTCCTAAGACTACTGTTAGGGTACTTTGAGGCTCTTTAACATGAATCTAAGTAACAAAAATAAAGAGTAACAGAAGAAACGAAATAAATACAAGGAGTACAAGAGAAGGAAATCTATCCTATTCTTCATCTCCTTCCTTCCTCAATCTATCGCTCCTCGCGAATCTCCTCTGTTTTCCATCGAGCTCCTCCAATCCATCCTGGATGCGAGCTCGAACTCCGTCTAATCACGTATCCATTTGCGATTGACCTGAAATCTAGGACTCAAAGTGCAAATGTTAAATGACACGTGTTTTGTTATCATCGAAACAAATGATCGTGGTGCTCTAGCACCAACAATCTCCCCATTTTTGAAGATGACAAAATCATAAATAATAATGCAAAAAATCTATAGGACGTCTGGTACTATATCTGGACGTCTGGAAACCTACTTTTTCTGTGGGAATGGATTTTCAAACGTTGCAACGGCTAGGAAATCTCTAAGAAGAGATTTTGGGTCAGCCGAGGCAAAACGGTCAATTATCAGACGTCTGGAAAGTTCTATGGACGTCTGATAAGGCTCTAACGGTCACATTCTTGATTGTTCGCTAAGCCAGCCAACGGTCCACTAATTGGACGTCTGGCAAAGTCATCAAACGTCTCCTAAGACGTCTGGTCTTATGTCTAGACGTCTGATTTCATCAGACAGAACTACCTATGTCCAGCCTAATAGTTATCAGACGTCTGAATCAACAGTCAGACGTCTTAAAACACTTTATCAGACGTCTGATTTTGGAATTAGACGTCTGGAAACTCTATTTAAACCCTATATTGGTTTTCTAGGTTCTCTACAGAAAACCTAAGTATCCTAGGGTTGTGCCGGTGTTCCTAGGACTACTATTAGGGTACTTTGAGGCTCTTTAACATGAATCTAAGTAACAAAAAATAAAGAGCAACAGAAGAAACGAAAAAAATACAAGGAGTACAAGAGAAGGAAATCTATCCTATTCTTCATCTCCTTCCTTCCTCAATCTATCGCTCCTCGCGAATCTCCTCTATTTTCCATCGAGCTCCTCCAATCCATCCTGGATGCGAGCTCAAACTCCGTCTAATCACGTATCCATTTGCGATTGACCTAAAATCTATTACTCAAAGTGCAAATGTTAAACGACACGTGTTTTGTTATCATCAAAACAAATGATCGTGGTGCTCTAGCACCAACATGCCACTTGTTTTGTGGCAGAGCGAAGTGGATGGGAGAGGGAGCTCGCCGGAGCTTGCTAGACGCTTGGCCGGAGAGGAAAAGACGAATTGGAGGTGGACCTCCGGCCAAGTCAAGCTAAAATTGAGCTACCGGAGGTGTGGGTTCTTTTATAAGCACTAGGCCGTACTTTCAGAGCGTGGGGGCCACGCCTGTGCCTTTGATGGCTCGCCGGAGTAGGAAATAGGTTAAGATACCCAAATCCCTCGTGCGTTCGCATGAGAGATTGGGTTCATACCAGAGATTGTGGTTGGCTTTAGATGGAAGGGAATTCCTCAGAGAATCTCCCTTCCATTTCTGGGAGGGAATCTCTGAGGAATCAGAGAGTAATCCCTCTCCAAACCTCGCCGGAGAACTGTTCTTCCCTAACAATGGCAACAGGACCTGATTGCAAAGGTGGCGAGGAACTTAGGGGGCTCTCTGCAATGATTTTCGAAAGATAGGGACCAAGTTGTGATTTGGGTGTACTAAATTGCAAAGTAGGTCAAGATGACCTCCCCTTAGGTCCAAATTTTGGTATAAACCTAATTTTGACCTAAGGAATCCAATGGTGAAGTTGGATTTTAGGTTTGACCTCGTTTGACTGGATATTTTACGTAAAAATCTAAATTAGGTTAATTGAAGAGCTAGGACCCTAATCTAGGTCAAACTAGGTTCCAAAGGCCACATTAAGTGCTATAAACCCTAAGGAGTATTTTTAAATGATTTTTAGAGGGTTTACTTGATTTTTATCCTGACCGAAACCTTGTTAATTTAAGCGGGTCTGTTTTAGGGTTACCAAATGTCATTTAATTCTTGGATTGCATCTAAACCCATGTCTGATTGAAGCAACCCACTTTTTATCTCATTTAGACCTTTTAACCTATGTTTTGTCTCTGAGAAATCTCGTTTATGTACTGCAATGGTAAAATTGCAGTTTTAACCTTTAATTCATGTTTTCTTCTCAGAGCACTTATTCCTTCATTTAGGCCTTCTAGGTTATGTAGGAGCTTTTATCTTCTTTATTGGGTCAAAATGAGCTAGTTATGGCTCATGATGAGACTCTCATCAGCAGGCCTCCTTCTAGTACATATACTTTGTACAGTCGGCATACCAAATACCGTATCATCGATCTCCTCGATAGTCTGAAGGGGCAAGATCATCATTTCTTTTTTCTTTCCAACATCAAGGACCCAGTAGTTTCCTACACTTGGCAAGGCCCGCCTGATAGGGATTTACCACCGAGAGCCGAGGAGCTTGACCGGTCTACACAGGCGGATGCAAACAAGGTAATGAAATTTGGGCCGATTACCCACTCGGAACTCAGGTAGGATGATGTTCTGGTGACGTTGTCATGGGTTGCAGATTCCTATCCCACGCCATGTAAGTTGGGGGGCAATAGCTTTAGAAACCATATTATATTCTCCCTTTACTTAACTTTTTTATTTTTTAGTGTTGCAGCTTTTAGGCAATTCGCCGGCTCGGATACCCTCAGGCGACGAGGCAGCAGCTACACTCACCGTACGTCTCGGCATGGGGAGGAGAGGCTTGTAGAGTAGGGTAAGGGGAGTGACTCTTCTCACTCAAAGAGGAAGGAGGTGGCAAAGGTCCCCTTGAAGGGCTTGAGGAGGGGGCCCACTGTGCAGCTTCTGTTGGGAGAGTCAGCAACAACCGCTCCTCCGAGCCTAGGCAGGGTTGAGGCGGAGGATGTTCCAGTGGACCCATCTCGCCTGTTTGACCCTCTCGAGGTGATCGTCTTAGGCGACTCTGCACTCGAGGCCCCTGTAGAGGTGGCTCAGATGGGGAGTGCCAGCGTTTCCACCTGTCTTGTCGGCTCTACTAGCACCTTCATGAAGCTAGCGTAGGAGGCAGCTACCACCGAAGGTTTTTTGGGTGGCACCTTATTCAAGCAGCCTTACTCTAGGCGGAGCTTGACAGGGGTGAGAGTACTAGTGGACCCCACTGGTTGGGGAGGTTCGGGGATGATAGGCCAAATAGTCAAGTCCGTCAGAGGATCCGTACTGGAGGGGGCCCCTGAAGGCCCTGTACCCAATCAAGCATCACCGGCTCAAGTGGGTGCTTCAAGCAGCACCCCGAACCTGGAGAGGTAAGTTCTTCGGCACCTACAAGATGCCCTATTTTGGGCTACCTTTTAGCCGGTAGGAATAAACTTTAACCATGTGCTCTATTGCTTGCGCGTGGTAAGTTTCTCCTTGTTTTTTTTTTTCTAACTTCACCTTTGGTAAAAATTGGGTCTCATGCCTCTGTCGATGCTCTTTGACAAGTTGAGACTCTTGGGACTTTCTTTGTCCCCACATGGAGATGTTCTATCAGACATTGTTGAACCAGTCGTCTCCACTGAGGCGGCCGACATGGCCACCATGGGCCGTGACTGCTAAGGCAGAGTAGAGGAATTTTACTCGTCTACTTGCAAACACCACAGCCACCCATGAGGGAGCAGAGAAAGTCACTGAGGAAACTACTTGGAAGCTCCGCTCACAATAAGAGGCAACCAGCCAGGTAACCCAGCTATAGGAAGAGCTGAAGAAGGGCCGCCAAGGCTTGAGAAGAGCCGAGTATATAGGTGGGAAGCTGGAGGAAAGTCTCTTCAAGATCCGTAAGAGGGATCTTGTGGCACTGCGAGACTTATCTGAGCACTTGCAAACCTCCTATACCAACATACTCTCACTGAAGGAGGAAGTGCAGGTGCTTAAGGTTGAGCACTCC
This sequence comes from Thalassia testudinum, assembly GCA_037157565.1. Taxonomy (NCBI): domain Eukaryota; kingdom Viridiplantae; phylum Streptophyta; class Magnoliopsida; order Alismatales; family Hydrocharitaceae; genus Thalassia; species Thalassia testudinum. The sequence goes on from JAZHRO010000055.1 coordinate 57,831,700, forward strand.
TCGGCCGTTGAGGGGTATGAGGTGACTCTTCAAGGGCAATGCCTTTGCCTTGGCACGACCATTGATGAGCTTGCCAACCTGAAGGCAAGCCACGAGAAGGCAAAGGCGGCTGTGGAAAGCCTAAGAGCCGACCTCTCTGATATGGGAAATACGTGTTTTGTTAATGATGAGAAATAATGTCATTGTTGCATAAAATTGATCAACTCTTAAATTTATAATACCTAGATAGGGTGAGTATCTGGGGTCATCCAAGGAGGCCAATTTGTTAGTTACATGAAATGGTTCTCTCTCTTGTCTCTCAAATTAGCACTTGTATTTTTGTATTTTTAATTTTGTTGTTTTTATGGTTTTCAAAACAATCGAGTATTTGAAAGCGAAGATTACGCTAAAACTATGCCTATCAATTATTCTAAAGTGACATAAATGAAACCCTCTCTTCTAAGCTCATCCTAGGCAAGTGCGCCTAGGGTAATTAGAAGAGAAGAGTGTGGTGCACTAAATTACTAATAGCATGAAAAAACACTAAACATAAAGCATGAAATTGGAAGGCAAAGTTGAAAACTTATATTATTAGCAACTAGATGAAGTGTAGCGGAATGCTTGTTATATAAAAATAAGTAAAGCACTGGCTAATACAAGAATTAAGAAAGATAAAGAAGGAGAAAGAATCCTCTGGTAGAAGCTTTGGATGGCCCTTGCTCCAAGTGCAGTTGCCCTGCACTTAAAAAGGGTTCTCCTTGTCTCTCTTCTTTAAGTAGTCCTCCTTCAAGCTTTCCTCCAAGGTGGGCATCAACCACCTTGCTCCTCCTCTTTCCTGGCCGTCCCCTCAAGACAAAGATTTCCTCCTCCTTGGCATGGTCCAAGGGAGAGGAAGAGAGAGGGAGAAGGCACCAATGGGGCGGGTAGGTTGCCCCCTTGATCTTCTTCTCTTTTTCTTCTTCCTTGGCCTTAGGTGTAGGTGGATATGGATGGAAATTAAACTAAGGGAGGATGTGTTATGGTGGTGGTTATGGGGGGTAGATATAGGAGTGGAAAGGTGGTGGTTGGTGTGGATGGAATGGAGGGCCAAGATGGGTTTTTGGTGGAAGTTATGGGATCCTATGGCTAAGGTTATTTGGCGCCAACCTAAGGGTGTAAAGGGGGGTAGTTGTAGGTGGTGTTGGTGGCTTTTGGTGGTGGAGAGACACCAAAAATTGGTGCCAAAGAGGAGGCTTCTAGAAAGGCTTAGATGGCGCCAATTTATGGATGGCTAGGATGGGTTTAAAGGGAGATGTATGGTGGAGATGAGGAGGGTTTTGGAGGGCAAGTTGGCGTGGAAGTTAGGGTTAGTTATGGGTAGGTTTGGCACCATTTTAGAGGTGACTCTTGGTGGTGTTAGTGGGGTGAAGGGATGTGGTTAAGTTGGTGCCAAAATGAATTGGGAATAGGGGAGCTTAGGTGGACTTAAGTGGGCTTATTTAGTGGAGCTAGTTAGGTGGGGTTTAAGGTTAGGTTTTGGTGCCATGGAGGTGGACTAGCTTAGCTAATAGATGAATGGAGTAGGAGGTGGAGGGAGCTAGGGTTTTGGAGGAAGAACTGAGGAGGAGCTGCATCTGAGCTGCACTGGAGCTGATGGCTACTGAAGAGAGCTGCAAAGAGCTACCTTAGCTGGCTTAGATAGCTAATTTTTTGCTAGTTGCTAAGCCAAGCTAAGATAAGCTAGCTTTTGCTGATGTGAGCTGAGGTGAGTAAGGTCTAGTCTTCCCAAAGATTACCTAGCTAGTTGGAGTAGCTAGCTTAGGTTAAGTAGCTCAACTTAACCAAGTTGAGTTGCGTTGAGTCTCCAGGAGTTGGACTTGAGTTGGCCTGAGCTGGTTGAGGTTTTCTTCAGCTGACTAGGCTTAGCTAGATGATGGCAGTAGCTATTCCTAGTCAGGTAGAGCTTCCAGTGAACTATTTTGAGCTAGAGGAGCTGGAATGGAGTTGGGATCAACTATCTTGAGCTAGTTTGAGCTGTCGTCCAGCTGAGGAGAACTAGCTAGAGCTACCATTCAGCTGAGATGAGCTGAATGGACCTAAGGATAAGTTGATTCAGCCAGAAGGAGTTGGGATCTAACTGGGATGAGCTGGATCTAGTTGAGATCCAACTAATGTGGGCTTCTCCTCCATCTTCTAACTTCTAGAGTGCTAAGGCTTATGGGATTTGACTATTTGTCTATCCCTGATACTCAAGTAAATGCATCAAAATACAATAAAATGAAATGCGTGCCTGTTGTAAACACATTTACAATACTTAAGATGTCTATTTATGCCTGTTCTTAAGCATAGGATTGCATTGCATGCTATAAATATTGCATAACATGCATCATCTTGCATTTAGAGTAGTTTGAATAAAATGGAGGTTAATTATCTCCTTTTATGTGCTTGGATAGGGCAAACATTTTATCGGAACCTCGGATTGAAGATCCAACCGTACAGATGTGATCAGGGCGATGATTGGAGTTTAACGACTTTATGATCGCCCTAATCAGGCATCTGTAGCATCAGGTAGTGACCGAGGAATCCTAGAAGATCAAGGGCCAAGATGGTGTAAATCCACACTTCAAATGACAAATCCGACCACACGGATGGATTCGGATCGACGATCGCAACCTAACGACATGAAAATCAACTCAATCTGACACCCGTGACACCATCTACAACATCCAGAAGATGGACGGCCAAGATGGCGGCACGTGGCACCATCTCAACCGTCCAACCGACCCTCAAGACCACCGCTATTTTTTCAAAGAAGTTTTGGCGTAAGATCTGGGCCATTGGATCTCAATCCAACGGCTGTGGATACGTACGCCTTAAAACATCCTCGCGCCCATCCACGCTCCGCAACGTAGTGGGCGAGGGTGTTATTGCGAGCAGGCAACGCGCAATCGAATCGCGTGAGAGGGCGAGTGGCGCAAAATCGCGCGAGCGAGCGAGCATCAGATTTTGATCGGGCGGCTGCGGGCGCTCAATAGCGTCTACGTGCTATCGCACGCCCGCGCCTCACGCGGGATCGCACGCGGGCGGGCGCGCATTGAGGAGCGGGGAAGGCGCATCTTAAGCCGTCCGATCTCGCGATCGGATGGCTGAGGTTCAGTGAACGTGCGTAAGCGTTAAGCGCGCGTGGAAGCCAGAAGCCGCGCGGGCAGTGCCCACTCCGCCCACGATGGGGCTTTAGCGACGATTTTATCCATCACTAAAGACCCCTTATTTAATGTTTTAAAGATGTAATGACCAATTTGCCCCCACTCCTTGCAACTATAAAAGGAGACCCCCTCCACTCGAAATTATCATCCCTTCCTTCTCTTCTCTACCTCTCCAAAGCTCAAGAGAAGCTTGTCCCACACCCAGGATGCTCCTCGTGAGATAAAGTCCAAATTTTCGTCCCCATTCGAAAGTGGATCCCGCAACGACGAAGATGTGCTGCCTCGTTCCCGTTCTCCTGCTTCGTCCTCCTTCATCTTGCTCCATCCTCCTTCATCCAGGCGTCATCCCGTTTGGCTCGTCCTCCAAGCGATCGTCGAGGAGGATAACTTCTCTCTCCCATTTTTCTTTACAGCTTTCTATTGTAGAATTTTCCTGCTTTCTAGTGTAGCTGATTTCCCGCTTTCTAGTGTAATTCTTATTTGGTTTTATTGTATAAACATTTTGAAATATTGAATGCATGTTTTCTCTCTCTCTCTCTTCCTTTTAGTCTGATAGCTTCATTGTAATTACATCGCCTCGCTTTTCAAGAAAAATTCTAAAAAAATATAATTACGAATATAGATCGACGTAGCCTCCCTTGTTTGACCCGGAATTTCAATTTCAGTATAAATTTTATTTGTTGAACACGAGTTCTTCGCTTTCAAGCTACAACAACAAGGTTTTAAAAACCAAATACATTAGCGTAGCAATTCGTTCATCCAACATTTTGGCGTCGTTGCCGGGGAGGCAACGATTTCCGATCTTCTTTTCGCATTTCTTGCACTTTATTGTTTTCTAACTTGCTTTCTCTTGTGTCTATTGTTTTGCAGAGACCTCCATCAGGGAATCATCAAGCGGTAGACTGGAGTAAAGTGCAGTTGAAGGCAACTGTAAGAGCCCCCCATTCTTCCCCCCTCCATAGATTTCATTCGCCACATTAAATCCAAATTCCAATTAACCTAGGTGTTTGCATAAATCCTACGAATAGTTTGGTTGTTTGGATTCTTACTCACATTCATTCCACCCTCATTTATAAAAAAAATTAACAAAAAGATAATCTTGTGGGGTAATTTTCAACAAACACACAACATACACCCACATTCAAGGCACTTAATCAAATTGATTTGTTTCTACTCAACCGGGTTCTGATCCGTGGAACCGGTACACACAAAGCAACACATAAAAGAGTAGAAATCATTATAGGTTAACTATCATTGAGTGCCTAACTTAGTGGTGCATTTGTGGCCAATTGTTTGAGTGGTTTGGGCCGCACCACTCTACTTAAAATCAACTCATCAAGTAGCTCCTCCTTAGGGTTTTCAATCTAGGTCTATTCCAGACACTCCACTTTCTTTTTGGTTTTAAAGGAAAATAATCTTTACCCATGTTTTACAACTTAGTTTGCCTAGAAACTTGATTGCAACCCACCTAATTTGAAACCCTAAAAGCTACTTAAGCAAGATTTGAACATAAAATCCACGCATTACAAATAATCTTACTTGAAAACCCTGGTTGTGCACCCACTTACACAAATCTCAATCAATCATTAAGGGCACAACCCATTTTAAGGGCCCATCACATTCCATAAGCACCACAATCCCAGGCCTTAATAAAATTGAGTAGACATTGGCCTTAAGGTCTGATTCGCTCTTCAGGGCCTAGTCTGAGATTGTTTTTGATTGACCTACTTGTACTGATTAATCTGATGTCTAGCTAGGGGAGTAGCGTCAAACGACCGCGGCTGGGGGGTACACTAGGAACCGAAGGCGAAAGCCGAAGGAAGAACCTTCTCCCCAGTCCCTCCTTCTACCTGGTTGGATTAAACAGACGCAAGTGGAGTAAATCATTTACAGTCTTAAGGCAAGTTTTGGGAGTCAGTAGATCCTTAGGCTACCCCACTTAAGGACAGCCTTATTTTGTTGTGTTGCAGGGTCCCTATCCCCAGTCCTTCCGACCTTCTCCTAGTTTATGCTGGGTAGACGGTCATTGAATCCCCGATTGAAAGGACAATTAAAACATTCTAGGAGGTGCAAGTTAGATTTTGGTCAAATTGATCCCATGGCCGACCAACAGCCTCCTCTGCTTGGAAATCCACAGGAAGAATTTCGAAGGCAGCCGGAACAAATGCAGAGAATGCAGGAATGGTTCCAGAAAATGCAGGGCGCTCAGCCCTTGAAGGATTTTTATGATCCTTCAAATTACGGGGAACGTCCCGACGTCCAGATTCCAGCCGGTGACGTAGAAATCAAGCCCCAGGTGTTAAGTCTGATTAAACATTATCATGGGCTTGGCTCCGAAGATCCGTTTCAGCACTTGGAAGACTTGACCACTTTGGTCTAGACCACCAAGGCTCGAAACGTAAATGAGGAGCAACTGATCATGAGGCTCTTCCCCCACTCTCTTAGGGATAAGGTCGCACATTGGTATAGGACAATAGGAAGACCAATTACAACTTGGAATGAGTTGAAATCGACCTTTCTGAAAAAATTCTTCCTAGTCGGACGTACCAATGCTTTGAGACAGGCAATCACTACCTTTACCCAGCGGTCGGGGGAGTAGTTTCATGTGGCCTGGGAGCGATTCCATGACTTATTGTGAAGGTGTCCACACCGCGAGGTGCTGAAATGGCAACTCGTGCAGATCTTCTATTATGGGTTGACTGAGCAACTCATAAATCATGTGGATGCTTCTTGCAGAGGCAATTTCCTCAATAAAGATGCATATAGTGCACATGATTTATTTGAGGAAATGAGTGAGAATTCAATCAATCATGCCTCCATGGATACTTTCAACCGGTCCCAGCAGCCTAGATCAAATGTTAATGAAGTCCATGACTCTCATTCATTTGATATGGAATTGATTTGTAACAAACTTGATAAGGTGGACTTGGTTGCTAAGAGAATGGAAGAGTGGATGGCTGGCAATTCTATGAACAACTCTCGATCCACTCAATCCCAAAATTCGGGATTCCATTCCTTACGAGCTCCTTCTGGATGGGAGTTTGTGAATCAACTCGATGCGGCTCAACCTGTGAGTCAGCATTTTTCGGAACCCCACGGGTTCCAAACTGGGGCCTTTGATCCTAGTTTTTTTTATCCTTCCCTTTCTTTCTCTCCATCCTCACCCTATGAGGATGTTTGTGTCGTACAAGAGAATGTTAGATCCAACCCCTACTCGAATGCCTATAATCCAGGTTGGAGAAACCACCCTAACTTCTCTTGGAAAAATCTAGGGCAACAGACCCAATTCTGACCCGGCAACTATGCTCCGCAACGACCAATGGGTCAGGGAAAGGTATATACTCAGTTGCCTCTGAATCAGGTCAATCAGCCAGCTTGGAATGCCCATCAACCCGCAGGGCAGGCTGATTTGAATCGTCAAATGGTAGAGATGCAAGGATCCATGCTCTAGCTCATGCAGCAAATGAAAAACTCGCTGGACAACTTACAGTCCGAGCTCATTGCTAACTCTCGTCAACCCGGATCTCTACCATCCCAACCCGTACCCAACCTGTGAAATATTATGAATTCGAGCAACCAAGTCCATGGGTACGGAAATCAGAGGGACCCACACGCACATGCTCAGGTGGTTGAGTAGGGTTCCTCGTCTTCTTCTTCTCTTGCAAATCAACAATTCATGGTTAATCAAGCCCCTCCAATCTTTCCTAACCCTCCCTAAGACCCAAATTCTTATGCATCTGCAAATTTTGTCACTTTGAGGAGTGGTAAGAAGACTCAGGATCCACAACCACACTATTATGATCTTTTGAATCCTGAAGAACCTGACAAGAGAGAGGAGAATCCTGAAGGAGAAATCAAGGCTCAGGAACTTGATTCCAAAGATCTGACCCATGTTCCTTTTCCTGAAGCCTTAACCAAATCAAAGAAGAAGTCTGTTGATAGCAATGAGGAGCTTTTGAATCTATTTAAGAATGTTGAGATCAATATCCCGCTTCTTGATGCTATCAAGCACATACCGGCTTACGCAAGATTTTTAAAGGAATTATGTACACAAAAGCATAAGTTAAGAGAATCTGTTCCGAGGAAGGTGGTACTCTCCGAGCAGGCTAGTTCTGTTATCCTGCACTACCTCCCTCAGAAAAAGAGAGATCCTGGTGCTCCATTGATTTCTTGCGTTATTGGAGATTACACATTTGATAGAGCACTTCTGGATCTGGGTGCATCCATCAACCTAATTCCGACTTCTCTTTACGAGAAGTTTGGGTTAGGTGAACTTCGGCCAACTTCAGTAACGCTACAGTTAGTGGACCGCTCGGACACAAACCCGTGAGGCGTTATTGAAGATGTTATAGTTAAGGTCAAGGATTTCTATTTTCCTGTAGATTTCCTTGTCCTTGACATGGATGTACCTGACAATTTGAGGAACACGCCCATCATTCTGGGGCGTCTGTTCCTGGCTACCGCAAAGGCCAACATTAATTGTGAAAGCGGTAGCATGGAAATCGCCTTTGGGGACCAACGAATGAAATTGGATATTTTTAAGGCGATCAACAAATTTGAGGATTGTGGATTTATTGAGGAACTTGATGAGGATAATGATAACATTGAAACTTGTTTGATGATTTCTTCAATCGAAAGTTCCTCTTTGGACGATGAATTTGACCTGCAACCCTCTATGGCTGACCTGACACCTTCGAAAGAGGTTATTGATTTTGTTCACTCACAACCTCTTCCTCTTGTTGAATCTTTAACATCTACCCTACCATTAATCATCAACCTGCCCCAGCTTGAATTGAAACCATTGCCTAAGAATTTGAAATATCAATTTTTAGGACCTCAGAAGACGCTCCCTGTAATTATCAGTGCTAAATTGACAAAGGAGCAAGAGAATAAATTAATCAAGGTCCTGAAGGAACATAAGGAGGCAATTGGTTGGACCATTCATGACCTCAAGGGGATCGAGCCATCTTACTGTAATCATAGAATATTTTTGGAAGATGGATCCTGCCCTTCTCGCCAGATGCAGAGGAGATTGAATCCAAATATGTGAGAAGTGGTCAAAAAGGAAATCATAAGTGGCTCGATGTAGGAATTATTTATCCAATCTCTGATAGTCCCTGGGTAAGTCCTGTACAGATTGTTCCGAAGAAAGCTGGATTACCATTGTGACTAACGAGAGAGGAGAATTTGTCACAACTCGTTCTGCTTCCTCTTGGAGGGTTTGTATTGATTACAGGAAGCTGAACACAGCTGCTAAAAAGGATCATTTTCCCCTACCCTTCATCAATCAAATCTTGGAAAAATTAGCCGGGTAGAAGTACTTCTGTTTTCTTGATGGCTACTCGGGATACAACCAAGTTCCTATCCATCCCGAGGATCAGGAAAAAACTACTTTCACCTGTCCCTATGGAACCTTTGCTTTTCGTAGGATGCCTTTCGGGTTATGCAATGCACCTGCGACTTTTCAAAGGTATATGCTAGCCATATTTTCTGACATGGTGGGATAGTTTATGGAAGTCTTCATGGATGATTTCTCTGTTTTCGGAGAATCATTTGACTCTTGTTTGGCTAATCTGGAAATGATTTTTAAGCGAAGTATCAAAACATGATTGGTCCTTAGCTGGGAAAAGAGTCATTTCATGACCCAAGAAGGCATCATTTTGGGTCATGTAATATCTGAACGGGGAATTGAAGTGGATAAAGCTAAGGTTGATGCTATCGCTAAACTTCCTCCTCCCACATTTGTTAAACAAATCCGATCATTTCTTGGCCATGTGGGATTTTATCGAAGATTCATCAAGGATCTCTCGAAGGTTGCTCGTCCTTTGAGCAATCTTCTTGCCAAAGAAATGCCGTTTGTTTTTGACGAATCATGCCAAAAGGCATTTGATTTCCTGAAAATGACAGTCACTTGTGCTCCAGTTTTGCAACCACCAATTTGGATAGCCCCTTTTGAGATCATGACCAACGCTTCTGATTACGCGGTCGGGGTTGTCTTGGGTCAGAAAATTGATAGAAAGCCCTCTGTCATCTACTATGCTAATAAAACTCTGGATGAAGCCCAGAGGAATTATACTGTTATTGAAAAGGAATTACTAGCTGTAGTGTTTGCTTTCGAAAAATTTAGGGCTTATCTCTTAGGGTCTCATGTTATCATCTATACCAACCACTCGGCCTTGAGACATCTCTTGGCCAAAAAGGATGCTAAACCCCGGCTTATTCATTGGATTCTTCTTCTTCAAGAATTTGATCTTGAAATCAAGGATAAAATCGGGGTACAAAATGTGGTAGCGAATCATTTGTCGAGACTCCTAAGTGATTCTTCTTGTTCGGACATTCCGATTGCTGACACTTTTCCGGACGAAACTATTCTTACAGTTTTAGGTGTCCACATACCATGGTTTGCTAACATTGTTAACTATTTGGCCGTTGGTCAAATCCCCCAGGATTGGACCAAGAAACAATGTGATAGACTCAAATCTGAGGCCAAATACTACTTCTGGGAGGACCCTGAACTGTATCGCATCGGCTCTGATCAGATTATTCGCCGATGTATACCGGAAAATGAATTCAACAGTATACTCGAGTTCTGCCATGCATCAGGGTGTGGTGGACATTTCTCTGGGAAAAAGACGGCTGCAAAAATCTTGCAATCTAGCTTCTATTGGCCGTCTTTATTCAAGGATGCCCAAGATTTCTCAAGGTCATGTTCTCGATGTCAGGCACTCGGGAGCATAACTAAGAGAGATATGATGCCCCTAAACCCAATTCTTCCCGTCAAAATTTTCAATGTTTTGGGCATCGATTTCATGGGACCCTTTATCCCTTCATTTGGACATCAGTACATTCTTGTTGCTGTTGATATGTGTCCAAATGGATTGAGGCGATTCCCACCCGAACCAATGACCACAAGGTGGTCATCGATTTTGTCATGAAAAATATCTTCAGTAGGTTCGGGATTCCGAGGGCTATCATCAGTGATGGTGGCATTCATTTTACTAATGCCCAATTCCAAAATTCATTGGCCAAATACAGGGTTAATCATCGAATTTCCACACCTTACCATCCCCATAAGAATGGACAAGCCGAGATCTCCAATTGAAAGATCAAGAACATTCTGCAGAAAACGGTTAGGCCTGATCGCAAGGATTGGACTCAAAAGCTTGAGGACGCTCTTTGGGCCTACCGTACGGCATATAAAACGCCCATCGGCATGTCTCCATTCCATTTGGTGTATGGAAAGGCATGCCATCTACCCGTAGAGATTGAACACAGGGCATTCTGGGCGATCAAACAATGCAATTTAGATCTGAATTTAGCCGGGAAGACCAGGAAACTCCAACTATCTGAGTTGGAGGAGCTTACAAATGATGCTTATGAGAATGCCAAGATCTATAAGGCTCGGACCAAAGCTCTACATGATCAACTGATTTCCCACAAGCGCTTTGAGCCGAACCAGAAGGTCTGGTTATTCGATTCTAAACTTAAGCTCTTTCTTAGCAAACTTAGATCTAAATGGAATGGGTCATTCATAATTGACCAGATTTTTCCAAATGGAGCCGTTCAGATTTCTGACCCAAAGACGGGTAACACATTTAAAGTCAACGGTCAACGTCTGAAGCCTGTTATTGACCGTATTCTTCCAGAACCCGTCTCAGACACAGTTGCTCTAGCCATTCTGTGACTTCTTTGGCTGGACTTCGCCTAGCTGACGGCATTAAACTCGGCAGTTGTACATATGACACAAGGCTGATACAAGCTTCATATTCAGGTGACATCTTTCATATTCTACCCTTTCTTTCATGTCTCTTTTTCAATGATGACATTGCATCAACTAGGCATGGGGGGGTGGATTCATTTTTGAATCATTTGGTCAGCTTTGTGAAATTCATGTAAATTATTTTTCTCTTCTTATTTATACATAAAAAAAATAAAAAAGTAATAAAAATTAGGAAGGATTAGTTGGACATTAGGACTTTTCAATCTTATGAAATTTTACATTAGCATTTGAACACAAAGACCCTTCAAGTCTTTGGACTTAATTAGCTTGTGTATCCACTAAAATGTGGATTTGTCTTTCGAGTCCTCGCCATCTTAATTCTATCGTAATTGAAATAAATAAGTTTAGGTGATAAGTACACGACTTATCAACCCACCCTCTGATTTGAGGGAATTTTTGAGTTTTAAGCATTTACACACTTTCTTTACACTGACTCGTTCGGCGATTCTAATGGAAATTGGGTAGCTAATGAACCTTCTAGGGTGATATGGCTGGCAAGTTATCGTGGGTAACAACCCATAGGTAGGTTGCCTAGAGCCCAGTCACTGGACCTTTCTCTTTTTGCTACCTTTAGGTAAATCTTAGACCAGGGAAGCCACCTACTTAAAAAAAAAAATCAAAAAGAAAAGGAGAAAAAAAAAAAAAAAATAAACCACACTTCCCGCACGAGTATGGCTGGCAAGTTGTCGGTGGTAACAACTCATCGACCGGTTGTCCAGAACCCAGCTTAGTAAATGCATTGAAAATTCCCAAAACACTTAGGAAGAAGTAGAGAAGTAGAATAAACCAGGGAGATATACACTGGATTCACCCTTGTGTTGACCCCGTAAAAAAATAAAGTAGGGAGAAAGCTACCGGTTGTAAAGATACGCCTTTAGGTAGAATTCTTTTTAAGGTCACCTAGAGGTATAGAAATCCGAAGTCCATTTTAATTGACGGCCAACGAGTCTATCACATTCACAATAAGATGCTTAAAACTTGGAGTTCTCATCAAATCTTGGGTGAGTTGAATGGCCGTAGAAAGCCACTCTTAAACCCTAAAGCTTGAAAATCCAAAAAAAAAAAAATTAGAAAAGAGGAAAAAGAGAAAAAGAAATTTTTCTTTGAATAAGGCGAGGGCTTGAGGTGGTCTGCATTTTGCCAGATACTTGGGCACTGTTGTATCCTTAAAAGTTCAGATCCTAAGTAGACAGTTTCTTAATGATTGAAAATAACTCATGCCCAAATAATCTAACCTAATTCTTTTATAAATAGCATATAGTTTTTGCTAGGGACTAGCAAAAGATAGGCATGGGGGTATGATGTAAACACATTTACAATACTTAAGATGTCTATTTATGCATGTTCCTAAGCATAGGATTGCATTGCATGCCATAAATATTGCATAACATGCATCATCATGCATTTAGAGTAGTTTGAATAAAATGGAGGTTAACTGTCTCCTTTTATGTGCTTGGACAGGGCAAACTTTTTATCGGGGCCTCTGATTGAAGATCCAACCGTACAGATGTGATCAGGGCGATGATTGGAGTTCAATGACTCCAAGATCGCCCTAATCAAGCATCTGTAGCATCAGATAGTGACTGGGGAACCCTAGAAGATCAAGGGCCAAGATGGTGTAAATCCACATTTCAAACGAAAAATCTGACCGCATGGATGGATTCGGATCGACGATCGCAACCTAACGGCACGAAAATCAACTCAATCTGACACCCATCGCACCATCTACAACATCCAGAAGATGGACGACCAAGATGGCGCCACGTGGCACCATCTCAGCCGTCCAACCGGCCCTCAAGACCACAGCTGTTTTTTCAAAGAAGTTTTGGCGCGTGATCTGGGCCGTTGGATCTCAATCCAACGGTTGTGGATACGTGTGCCTTAAAACATCCTCGCGCCCATCCATGCTCCGTAGCGTAGTGGGCGAGGGTGTGATCGCGAGCAGGCGACGCGCGATCGAATCGCGCGAGAGGGCGAGTGGCGCGGAATCGCGTGAGCAGGCAAGCATCAGATTTTGATCGGGCGACTGCGGGCGCTCAATAGCGCCCACGCGCTATCGCACGCCTGCACCTTACGCGGCATCGCACGCGAGCGGGCGCACTCTGAGGAGCGGGGAAGGCGCATCTTAAGCCGTCCGATCGTGAGGTTCAGTGAACATGTGCAAGCGTTAAGCGCGCGTGGAAGCCAGTAGCCACTCGGGCAGCGCCCACTACGCCCACGATGGGGCTTTAGCGACGGTTTTATCCGTCACTAAAGACCCCTTATTTAATATTTTAAAGATGTAATGACCAATTTGCCCCCACTCGTTGTAACTATAAAAGGAGACCCCCTCCACACGAAATTCTCATCCCTTCATTTTCTTCTCTACCTCTCCAAAGCTCAAGAGAAGCTTGTCCCACATCTGGGATGCTCCTCGTGAAATCAAGTCCAAATTTTCGTCCCCATTCGGAAGTGGATCCCGCAACGACGACGACGTGCTGCCCCGTTCCCGTTCTTCTGCTCCGTCCTCCTTCGTCCTGCTCCGTCCTCCTTCATCCAGGCGTCGTCCCATTCGGCTCATCCTCCAAGAGATCGTCGAGGAGGATAACTTCTCTCTCCAATTCTTCTTTACAACTTTCTAGTGTAGAATTTTCCTACTTTCTAGTGTAGCTGATTTCCCGCTTTCTAGTGTAATTCTTATTTGGTTTTATTGTATAAACATTTTGAAATATTGAATGCATTTTCTCTCTCTCTCTCTTCCTTTTAGTCTGATAGCTTCATTGTAATTACATCGCCTAGCTTTTCAAGAAAAATTCTAAAAAAATATAATTGCGAATATAGATCGTCGTAGCCTCCCTGTGTTCGACCCGGAATTTCAATTTCGGTATAAATTTTATTTGTTGAACACGAGTTCTTCGCTTTCAAGCTACAACGACAAGGTTTTAAAAACCAAATACGTTAGCGTAGCAATTCGTTCGTCCAACAATGCCTATCCTAAGTGAATGTCTAGATGCAGCCTGAAAACCCATTTGCAGAGTTAAAATCCTAAGACCTAAATTTGTTTTAGGGCATAAGAATGATGATAAACTGGCGTTTATCACTCTCCAAGTCTTAATGAAGGATATAGGCAAGGAGGTACTAGAGCTGGAGAGTACTATGCAACCGAAGCTTGATCCTAAGACGGTGATGGCATTCTTTGCCTCCGATCCATCTATAGAGGAGAACCAATACCTGATCTCAAAGGAGAAGTGTTATGACCCCGGCATCAAACGTCGTTTAAGACGTCTGGGAATTGGTCCAGACGTCTAGAAGCCTTCCCAGACGTCTGGAATTAATTTTTTCGGCATACGGGTTCGTGTCTGTGCGGATGCCCACGCAGACTGAACTGCCGCCCTCCTTTCTTCTCTTTCCTTCCTCCCAGCAGGCTCAACCATCTTTTTCTCTCTCTCTCCCCACAACAGCCTTCAAATACCCCCCCTCTCCTCCCCTCACCCTCACTCCACCGCCTTCTTCTTCTTCCTGTTAGCGAGAGAGTGAGCGGGCGAGGGCAGCAGTAGCTGCTGCCGTGAGTGCGTGGGGAGGAGGGGTTGCTGCGAGAGGGAGAGAGCTAGATCGCGAGGGTGCGAGCTCGCCGGAGCAGCCAAGGTCAGCCGGCGGGTGCGCAGCAGGAGCGTGGTGCTGGGGAGGAACTGCTGCAGCTCAGGCAGCACGCGAGCGCGGCGTGGCACGGCCGTGCGCTGCAGGCGGAGGGCGAGGAGGTCCTGATTCTGGGAAAATTTCCCAGAATGAGACGTCTGGACATACGTCCAGACGACGCGAGAGACGTCTGGCAGAAGGTTCAGACGTCTGAATGGTACGATATTTTTCCTTCTTCTTTCGCGTGTACGGCCATGCAGCTGTTCCGCCAAAGGGTTCTGCCTCGTTTCGTGTTGAGGACAGTCGCGTATGTGTGCAGGTCTTGTTCGGGAAGGCGCAAGGGCACGCCCTCCCACACAGATCGGACATCTAGGCACAACACCAGACGACGGAGAGGGTCTCCAGACATCCGGAGTGACAGTCGGACGTCTGGAAACTAAGTCCAGATGGTTCAGCAGGATTCTGGATGTCTGAAGGACTGCGCAGGACCAAGGTACGACCTGAGCCATCGTTTAAGATGTCTGGAAGATGTTCCAGACATCTGATTTTGGGCAGACTTGTCATTTTTGACCCGTTTAGGGTCCGTTCGAAGTCCGTTTTCCGCGTTTCAAGTTTCGCTCTTCTCAGATTTAGTTCCTCTACCTATTTACAGTAATTGTATCATGTTCTGAGTAGCTCCTTGTAAGTGATCCTTGTGTTAGGACCCCATTCCGTTGCGGCTCTAGGGGTTGCGGAGGAGCGTGGGCTTGCTGATCATGCCCCCAGTACTCCCGGTTTTGCGGGTAGAGTGGCCCCTTTAATTATTTATCAAAAAATTATGCACTTGTGAAATAATTAATAGATTCTAGGGTATTACATGAATCCTAGGATTGAAAAACTAGATTGAATGATAGATCCTAGGGTATGGCATGAATCCTAGGACTGAAAAACTAGATTGAATGATAGATCCTAGGATATGGCATGAATCCTAGAACTGGAAAACTAGATTGAATATATATATTGCAGTCTTGGAAAAGTAGAAAGGAAAACAATAACTGCATGTAATTGGTTAGCAGTTGCCTGTTTATGAATGGATAATTACTGTTGAGAACATGGGCTATATGAATATAAAGCTGAAATGATGAAACCTAAATTGGCTAAGTTAAAGAAAAATGAGCATGAACCCTACGGGGAATTAGGAGTAGAGCTCCTGAGAAGTGAATGGAATAGAATTGGGGAAGTGAGCTGGCCCTTGAGTACGGAGTACCAAGGAGAGCGACTGTCCCCCTGTTTAATGCAGAGCGAAGCTAGCCGGCCCAGGGACCCGGGGTTAGGTATGGCCACTTTGTACCGACTTTTGGCCCTCGTGTACACAGTACCAAGGAGAGCTACTAGTGTCGGGAGAGCACTAGCCACCCCACGGGCCCCGGGGTTTTGCTAGCCCTCCTACACCGACTTGTTAGGCCCACTGGGCAAACCAGGGTAGTCAGGCGAGGGTGCGCGAACTGTGGAGGGGCAAGACCCCTGTTTGGTTACTGTGGAGGGGCTGGACCCCTGTTACTGAGAGGGCTCTACCCTATATTGGTTCCGTGCTGTGCTTTGGGGTGCACCCGTTAACGGAAATGACTAACCGCGTGCCAGTCTACCCGTGCGTTTATCGTGCGTGCCGTAGTCACTATTACGTCTATCAGTGACCTTGGGGTGGTTGACTGAGGGTAGGACCACCACGGGGGACTCTCCCGGCCAGGAGAGCACCACGTGTTACTTCTACTTTTCGGAAAAGACTGCAATCAAGATCGTTCCCATGAGGACATTCAAGATCAAGAGAAAGATCTAAGGAATAATTCAATAATGAGTAAATGGAAAAATAAAGAAAGAGATTAAAAATATAACAGCTACTGTCCACCTTACTGTTTTTCTTAGCTTTTGGTTGCCACTCTACTCAGCGTTTCGCTGATGTGTCACCTTTGTCACCCTTTCAAGACCAGGTGTTGAGCAACTAGAGCCGGCGGCTGCAGAGGGAGCTGGGCCTAGTGGAGCCTAGTAGTCTTACCTATGTAGTACCTACTGTACCATTTCTTTTGTGTAGTGAGTATTGTTCTGTTACCACTGTACTCTTTTATTGCAAGCATCATGTTTATGTACCTATTTATTCTCTACTGTTGTGGTGGTGTATACGGTAGTAGTTCTTTTCTTTACTGTTGTATTTTGTTACCGCTAATTATATACATGGTGAATGTGGTTTATTTTACTGCTCTTTTAGTTACTTTCTTGTTGGACGACTAGGTCTTGGGATCAGTCGAGTCGGTCCGATTCTCGTGTCTCGTAGGGATTCGGGAATCGGGTTGTAACAAGAAGATGCCCCTTTTGTTCTCCATCATCGAGGAGAGAGAGAGAATCAGAGATTAACATGATTTCATGTGACCAAAAAAAAGCAAGAGAGAGGTTCGAGGGAAAATAAGGAAGGGAATGCCATTGATTAATTGAGAGATATATACAAATGCACTAAAAATGATTCCCTTGTTATTTTTGCTAGAACAAAATCCCAACATTACTATGGTATCTCAAATTAAGATTCATGTGATGCCCTTGCCTCCAAAATGAATAATTAATCCCTCCATATAAATATTAATGCAATTAATGCATGCAATGATAAATCTAAAGCTCATATAATTTTGTCAATATCATACATGCTTTAAATTACTCCCTTGTTTCAATAACAATATTCTTAGCTCTAATTTAGTCTAGCAAAGTGGACCTATCAAACGTCATCCATGATGTGAATTACTCTATCGTGAACATATTGGGAGTAAGTACTGTTGGCTCCTTCAAAGTTTGGAGGCATATATCCTCTTCTTGCTCGAGTGGGATTGCCGAGGCTAAGTGGGCCAACGCGTATGCCAGGGGGTTGTTGGATTGGGGTACCCACCTAACCAAGATGGTCTTAAAGTCCTACAACTCCTCCTTGACCTTTTCGGTGTACAAGATCATAGTTGGATCCCGGGCTTGGTACTCTCCATTGATTTGATTGGCGACTAATTGGGAATCCCTGTAGATCTCCAACAATGGGACGCCTCTTGTCTTTGCCACTAAAATGCTGTTTAACATGGCCTTGTATTCCGCCACGTTATTGGATGCTGAGAAGACATGTTGATGGCATACTTATGAGTAACGCTGTCTGGGGCAATCAAGGCTATTCCGACCCCAGACCTGGCTATCATGGACGAGTTGTCTACATATAGCTTCCAAGGCAAAGTGAGGGAGGCATCCATGTCTGTAAATTCTGTGACAAAATCCGCCAAGACTTGTCATTTGATTGATCTCCTCGGTTGATACTAGATGTCAAACTCCACCAACTCCATAACCCATTTTATCTGCCGTGCCGACCCCGTGGGCTTATGTAACATTCACTGCAGGGGGTAATCAGACAGAACCACTATTATATGGGCCTGGAAGTATGGGTGTAGCTTTTTGACGGCAGTCACCAGAGCTAGCCCGAGTTTCTCAATGATTGTATACTTAGATTTTACACCTTGATAGGTCTTGCTAACAAAGTATACTGGTCGTTGCCCCCTTCTCGCTTGCCGACTAAGACAATGCTGACAACAGGACATGGACGTCGCCAAGTATAAGAAAAGAGATTCCCCAAGCTTAGGAGCCATCAGGATGAGAGGACTTCCAAGTGATTCCTTCACTTCCTCTAAAGCCTTTTGACAATGAGGAGTTCAGTGAGTGGCAGTATAACCTTTGCCCTTTTTTATACACTCAAAGCAGGAAAGGCATTTATCAGAAGATTGAGACAAGTGTCAACCTAAAGAGGCGATCTTGCTGACTAATGACTGCATCCCCTTCAGAGTACTTGACAGTTCCAAGGTTATGATTGCCTGAATCTTATCGGGATTGGCTTCTATTTCTCTGTTTGAGACCAAGAACCCCAAGAAGTTCCCTGCTGAAACACCAAAAACACACTTTTTGGGGTTTAGGTGGAGGCGAGTGTTCCTCAGGACATGGTACACCTTTGCCAGATACTTTACATGTAGGGGGAAGTTTGATCCCTTCACCAACATATCATTAATGTACATCTAAAATGATTTTCCTATTAAATGAGAAAAAAATCATATTTACAAGGCATTGGTAAGTTGCTCAAACATTTTTCAAGTCAAAGGGAATAACTCTATACTGAAATAGACCCTTATCTGTTATGAATGAGGTATGTGGTCTATTGGATGGAGCAAGGCTTTTCTGATGGTACCCGCTATAGGCATCCAAGAAGGATATGTGAGATTGACCACTGCAAGAATCCACCAAGGCGTCCACCCTTGGTAAGGGGAACTCGTCCTTTGGTTAGACTTCATTCAGGTTGGAGAAGTCGACGCACATCCGCCATTTATCATTGGCTTTCTTCACCATGACCACATTTGATAGCCACGTCAGGTACAAAGACTCTTCAATGAAGCTGGCTTCAAGGAGATTCTGGACTTCTACCTCAGCCGCTTGCCACTATTCTGCTGACTTGTGTCTGCATGCCTATTTGACGGCTTGGGCGCCCGCCTAAATGTTGAGGTGGTGTTGAATCAGGGATGAGTCTACCCCGGACAGGTCATTGGCAGACCAAGTGAATATGTTCGCGTTGGCCCTGAGTAGAAGTAGCAACTCCTGAACTTTGGAGGAATCAAGGTTCGCTTCGACCTTAACAAGTTTGGAAGTGTCGTCAAAGTAAAACTGTATAACCATGGCTGACGAGCCTGGCTGGAGCTCTGAAGTCGCTGGTGGATTAGCAGGATTTGCTTCCTACTGGATCGCCTGGACTTGGCTTCTCTTCTTCCCCCATTTCTGTGGCTTGGGGGGTTTTGGCTCCATGGATCGCTCCAACTCGATCCTTAGGAGCTCTTGCTTGGTTGTTTGATCCCCTTGTAGTATTCCTGCTCCTTGAGGAGTTTGGAAAAGCATGAACTGGAAATAAGAGGGGGGAATCAATTAGAAGGTATGGGTCGTTGGGCGGTCGATGATGCCGTCAAACATCGCCGTCAGTACGGCCACTATGAATGTGGTCGTCCTATTCAGGTGTTTGTCCCCATTGCAGATGGATAAGGGAAGGCTGATCTCCCCTTTTGGCATCACCTTGTGATTGCCAAACCTTATGAGCAGGTGAGCTAACGGGGAGACGTGCTCTTCTTTGAAGCCCAACTTGAGTGGAGTCTTCCAAAATAAGATGTCCACTACACTACCTTTATCTACTAGGAGTCTAGGCTGTAGCTACCCTGCCAGCAAGAGAGTAACCACGAGCGAGTCTGCATGCTCTGCCGAGTTAGGCAAAGAGGTGAATAGCTTGGAGGCTGCCTGTTTGATGATACTTCTCTCCCCCCACTAAAGAGTAGGGAACGCACTGTGGGGCACCCATCTAGATGCACTAGCTTGCTGGCTTGGGGCGACGTTGACCCCAAAGATGACCTCGACCTCCATGCCCATGGGTTCAGGAGGCGAGAGATGAGCGTTCTAGGGTAACATGGCCATTATTGCCAAGACTTGGTGGTGGTATTATGCTGGGGGGAGCTAGGGCAACATTGCCTACTCAATCTGGCAGGACTTGGATCTGTCTAGCTACTAGTTTGTGACAAAGACCATGTTAACTCCCTGGAGCTGTTGGAGCTTCTCCTTATAGTAGTCCTCTGGACCCTCCATGGATCTCTTGCCTGTCTTTGCCATCGTTCCGCTTGACGAAGTGGGCCAAGCTTCCATGCTGGATCTAGGACTTGATTTGGTCACGTAGATCTCAACAGTCTTTAGTAGCATGCCCCTGGGCCCTTTGGTTCTTGGAGTAGGGCTCGAAATCAGCTTTCTTCTTGAGAGGCTTTAGCAGGGGTAGTAGGTCCTTGTCGATGGACCACACCTCCGCTAACACGTCCGCTTGGTTCACGGCAAGGGGAGTGTACTCTTCATAGAACTCCCACCTGGGCTGGTGGGGTATGTTATTTTGGCCCTTGGTGGACCGGTCACTCCTTTGATCATAAAAGTTGGCCTTCCGCTTGTTGAAGCGACTCCCTCCGCGGATGGACAAGGGATCCAACTCTCTCAAGGTCTTCTTCTCCTCAATGGGACTGAGATCTTCTCCATACCCATCTACCATCCAGTTTCAGGAGAAAAAGGAATCTTCCTGCTCCACGAATCGTGTAGCCCTGTCCCACAACTCCTCCATATCTCTAGGCGGGAAGTCGTCGATGTCACACCAGAATCTTTGGGTCAGGAGACCTAACTTGAAGTATTGGAAGGTTATGGCATCATGAGGCCTCTTACACCTAAAATATTAAGCCTTGAACCGATCTAGGTATGACCAGAAGGACTCAACCTTTTGCTGTCAGATTTTCGACAACCTTTCTAGGTTATCTCTAACCCTTTACTGCCCTGCAAAGTACTAGAAGAACTTATCCGCCAATTCTTGGAAGCAGGTGATCTATCCGGCCGGTAGTTCATTGAATCACTCATGGCCATGCCAGACAGATAAGCGGGAATACCCGATAGAGTACTCCATCTGGGCTGCCGTGGACCAACATCATTTGGCGATAACTCCTAACAAATCTGTTAGGGTCCACTGTCTCGTTGTATTGGGCCATGACGGGCTACTTGAACTTTTTCGACAGGGGGTCGTCATCACCTCCTCTATGAAAGGGTAGGTGGTGACGTAGGCACGCGAGCGTATACCCCTCATCGCCCGAGTAACCTTGCGGATAATCTCGAGTATGGAGCCCCTTCTACTGATAGCCATGGGGTAAACCCCAGATTTCTCCCCCAATGAAGGCAGGTGTGGAGCTTTAGGTGGGTTGGGAAGAACTTCCCCTTTTTGGCTACTAAGCTCGCATTTTAACTTCTCGAGTTGCTTGCACAAAGGGGCGTTCTTCTCTTCCACTGTACGCACCATTTCAATTGCTTATCCTCCGGACTGGAACTTTGGGGTTCCTCTGGCTGGATCTTACCCAACTCCTTGATCTGCTTGATCTCATGGAGTTTGTTGGCGATTGACTACTGCTCAGCCTGGCCTCATACTCTTCTTCCCTCGCTTGCATCTCGAGGTGGGGATCCCACCCGGGGACCTCAAGTAGCCCGCTAGGTTGAGCTTGCTTCTCCTTATTGGGCCCGGTTGAAGTCGCGAAATGCGTTAAGTTTAATTTGTCGTTATGGCATGTGTTTATGACATCAATTTTAAATGAAGATAGTCAAAATGAGTTCAAGTGTCGATCTCAGGGAGGTGTGAAATTGGATCAGTTTATCGCTTTAAGGTGTCACAAGATGTTCGTTTGGTTTGCTTGCGAAAAGAGAATGAGAGAGAGAGAGAGAGAGTTAGAAAATGTAAGTAGAATTGAAGTTACTAGCCATGCATGAAACCAAGGTATGATGAAACAAGATGATAACATAAGCTACCATAGTCCATAAGCGAAATCATTTTAAAATAATACCAGAAGAATGCTTAGATAAACATGAACATGAAACTAAAGCATAAAGGCAAAATGGAGAGGTGAGGCAACCACAGCAGTAGAGGGGCTTTCGTTGACGGCTTGATATTCTTCAGGATGGTGCTTGCGCTTCTAAGGGTGTGAAAGTATGCTAGGTAAAGGGTAGGAAAAAGCTAGGAAGGGATGCACACAAATGGAGGGTGTGTGGGTGTTTTTATAGTGGAGAAGAGGCTTCTAAATCAGGTAAGGGGCTTTAGTGACATCCAGGACGTCGCTATACTCCTTCCATAAGCATCGGTCAAGCTCCCCTTCCGCCGGTCAATGCACGGCTTGTTCTTTAGTTGAGGTGATCCATGTGCGCATCATCTAAGCCATCCAATCAAGGATTGGACGGCTAAGATTGCGCCTCGCATGCTGCCTCAGATTGTGCCTTACACCTGTATGATGGAGGGTGCTCGAGCGTGTATCGCGCACGTCACTAATCGTTTGCATCCGATGCGTAAGATCGTGCCACGCCGCACTATCACAATAGTCCACTCCCGCATCTACGACCTAATTTTGCTGCACGCTCGAGCTCCGCGAATCTGGTGTGTCGCTCGTCTCGAACTCCCACCTCCGTGCGTGGGTTTGAGGTGTTGACCATTGTGCCATCAACGCGAAAAGGTCTCATTTCGAAATTTCCATGCGGGCTCTCGCACTGTTCGATCAAGACTGATGGTTGTTGATGAAGAGTGACATGGCGCGACGAGGATCGTCTGATGAAGATCTGACGGTGGCTCATGGTGAAGAGGAGAGGTGGGCGCACGATGGAGGCAGGGCAGTTGCCACATGGCACAATGAAAACCGTTGATTATCAGATCAATAGTCAGAACTTCTTAGGCTTGTTGTGGGAGCTACGGAGGTCGGATTGAGGTTATTTTGAACCCGTTGGACTCCGTTCGTCGATCCAGATCAATCCATATGGTCCGATTGCTCATCTGAGGCATGTTTCAATATGCACTTGTACACATGACCATTAAACATTGATTATAAGAAATTTAAATGCAGATTTTACACAATATGCATGTATTGCTTCTGGACTCATTATAACATGGTATTAATGCATATGTGCCCTTGAGATTAACTTTAATTGATATAATTAACACTAATAATTGTAGAGTCATCACTGGTGAGCTGGGAGAATCCCTTGGACTCTAAGATGCTCAATTTTGCCTGCGTCGTTGCCTTCTCAGGATTACCGTGAGAGGAATTGCGAGTCGTAGGGGCCATTGCTAAGATTTTAGATAAGGAAATAGTATTGGATGGTAATTGTTTCCTATAGACGGCGCCAATTGATCAGTCTCCTTAGCGAAAGGAGGATCCGATTCAACAATAAAAGCAATGCAATCACAGAAAATAGACACGAGAGTTGGTGACCCAGTTCCACCTGAAGGGGTGTACATCTGGGGGGAGGGCAGTACTCCCGAACTTCCACTAGAATTAGCGGGTAGTGTAAGCACATTTGTTTTGATGCACCAAAATTATGTTAGTTGCAAAACTAACATTTCAAGACTATCACGGATTAGAACTTCTTTCATGGATCAAGATTAGATGGATGCTGATCTGTGTCTTTTACTTGTATTAAGTCTAGGATATTGTTGTAAGGAACCTCAAAATAAAACTCAAACAGATTTTCACGCTTTTCTCTAAAACCAGTTTCTAGGGTTATTGATCGACCAATAAGACTAATTGATCGACCAACCAACTTAGTTAATCCATCAAACCAGCCCATTTTAGGAAGTTGATTAATACCCTTTTGATCGACCAATTAAGCTAATTAATCGATCAATTAGTGATCGATCAAATAACTAGATTAATTGACCAAATCTCATTTTGATCGACCAATCTACCTTAATTAATTGACCAATTTCATTTCCTTTTTAGGTTGAATTTTTAATATAAATAGAGGTCATACGTAGCCCTTTTTCATATAACTTTCAATAGAAAGAAAACCTCCAAAATAATAGAGCTTCTTGTTCTTCTTCAAGTGCTTTTGCGCTTCGTTTTTCACTCCTTTCAAAGGACGTCGTTTCAAACCTTTGCTGAAATTCTAGTTTGATTTTTATTGAGGTTCCATAGCTCTACATTATTCTTTTACACTGTTGTTTTGATTAATGGATCCTAAGTTGTTGGGGTAGATCCATTGTAGTAGTTGTTGTTGTACTTCTCTTCAGGTTATAAAGAGAAGTGTTTGTAAAAAGGTTGTGTCACCCTTGTTAAAGTGGTACGATAGTGGATTGACTAGCCTCGATTAGTCGGAAAATCCTAAGCTGAGAGGTTTAGGTAGTGGTTTTCACCCTCCACTATAAATCTAGGTGTAATCTGTGCTTGATTTTGTTGTGGGTTTATTTTTGATTCATAATTTTTTAAAAGCAATATTATTAACCACTATAAATCTATTATTTGATTTTCCCTCACCATAACATACTTGTTGTTATTCCAATGCCCCTCAAATCAACTCATTTAACCTATTACCATTGTAACATAAAATTTAGGCAATGGAATCAATGGAGCCATGGTTTAGGTTCTTAATCTCTTAAATTAAGTGATTGGAATCTTAATTGACATTCAAGAGGCTTAATTACATGATTTCTTGTAATTAGTATGCATTTACAAATGAACTCTCACCGGTTCCGATTTAAAACATTCTAACTTCTTTATTTAAACACCTTTATTAATCTATATGCATTATTTCAAAACTTATTTATGTTTTTAGTGAAAACACAAATTCAACTTAGTTTGAAAGTGAAGACACAAATTTAACTTATTTATGTTTTTACCTATGATTTTAGACCGATTGTACTCAAACCTAGTTTGAAAGTGAAAAATGGGTCGAATTCAACTTAGTTTTTCTTTAGATTATTTGTAAGCATGTCGATTAAGTCCAAGTTGTTAGCATGTTCACATTTTACTAGTGGATAGAAAAATATACACTTGTTTCATCTTCATGTGGCTAGATTATTCTTTGTTACCTTCATTATCTATCAATCTTCCTGAGCATGTTTCTTCCTCATTTTTCTTGATTCTTTATTGGAACTTATTCCTTCTTTAATTTATTTTGTCCTTACCTTCATCGTGTGACTCATCTCTTCTTTGCGGCCTTCATCATGCTTTTACTCATTATTTATATTTGCAACATTACTAGTTTATAACTATCAAGTGAAGAGTACTTTGTTAACACCAAAATTTACGATAACGAGGAACCTAGTTCCAACACCCACAAAATAATGCACCACCTCACTAACTCTCTCACTTCAAAAATAAAAAATAATAACACATCACCCATTGTTACCACCTATCGCCCATCAAATCTATACTATTTTCCAAAATCTAATAAAATAAGTGAAATGTAAAAAATGATGTTTTGCAATGTATGTTACAAAAATGATATGTGATTGCCCCCTCTCTTTTAAGCATAGGCTTGGTGGGCCTTACGTCAATATTCACTTGTCAGAATTAAATAGTATCATGATTTTTAAAATATTATTAGTGATATTAGTTTTAACCAAATATAATTGGTGATTTTTATATTTGAATCAAATATCACTAGTAATTTTTAATTTTGAATAAAATATCACATATGATTTTTGCATTTAAATCAAATATGACAAGTGATTTTCAATTATAGGTGAAGAATATCGATGCTATTTGAATGCATCGGTGCATTCCATTGGTAGGTCATACTGGAGTTTTAAATACACCAGTGCATTCCGTTGGTGGGTCCCACTCATGTGCATTCCTATATGCATGAGGGCATGTGATGTGGTCCTTACTTTTATGTTGCATTTTACATTGTAAAATGCATTCCCCTACTAATATCCATAAAATAACTCATATACTTACATCTTTTCACCCATACGATCTATCCCATTTAAATCCATCACTTACTACTCCATTCAATCAAACACTCTCTATCTCTTATATTATATTTAGATCATGATTTAGTAGTGCAATAGTTTATGTATTCTTTAAAAAGAGAATATTATTGGTAATATTTATTATATTGTATCGATGATATTTTAAATATCACTAATAATATTTGATTCTATATTATTTATTTATATCTAAATATTTTCTATGTAGTTTAATTCAAAAGAAATTACATGAACTTTTATATTAGTATACATTTGTATATTATATTTTACTCCATGTCTTCATTAATATTCATCCAAACGTATACTAAAGATAAAATTCTTCAACTCATATTTTCGAAGTATCTAATCCTCTAAACAACCAATTTCGTTGATTCCAACAACTTTTCCACCCTCTTATTCCAACAACCAGACAACCAAATTCCTAAAAAAAGAAAAAAAAAACTCCACCAATTCTCTTTCATTGTTAGCCAAATACAAAAAAAAAACGTAATTCCTCCTCTAATTTCACTTTTCCTTAATTCTCGCTGCAAAGAGAAATGGGTATATTTTGATATGAATATTTATTTATATATTATTTGATTAATTTTCAAGGTAATGTTCGCGTCCCTTGTTTCACCCTTTTTTTCTTTGTGTTGCGTAACTTATCTTCATTTACTTTTTATTATATAGATAAATCAGTTCCCCTTGGCGAATCCCCGAAACAAACGCCGATGGTTCGAAGCCTACATTTTAAGCAGTTTTTTTTTTTTTCTGCGGGGGGTAGAGAGAGAGAGAGAGAGAGAGAGAGAGAGCGTCGTCAAGTATTTTAAAGTCTCCGATGAATCGCGTCATCGATCGGGCAAGCATAAAAGCACCAGTGCATCCTACCACCCTTGGGTGGCATCAGATCTTTCTCTTCCGTCTCCTTCTCTGATCCTCCGCCCCTGATGTCTGGCGAATCCCGCGACACCGTGGAGTCGTCAGGCGGCGAAGAAGCCCCCGCCAACATCAGCGTGCGGTGCTCCAACGGCACCAAAGTCTCCGTAAGCGCACCCCTCTCCTCGACCGTCGCCTCCTTCAAGGCCCTCCTCGCCTCCAACTGCGACGTCCCCGCCGACCAGCAGCGCCTCATCTACAAAGGCCGCATCCTCAAGGACGACCAAACCCTCCGCACCTACGGTAATAATAATAATAACAACAACAACATAAGAACATTCTAGTATTCTAGCTCCCTTCTTCCTTTAATTTATTATTAGTTCCTTCCCCTTGTTTCTATTCCCCCCTTTGTCTACTTGTTCGGCGTCGATCGGAACCGGGACGATCGTCCGCGATTATTTTTGCCTCGAGGTTTTCTTTTTCCTGTGTCTACTGATTGATAATTGAGACTCGGAATTGGGGATCGCCGACAAGGATGTTGGAATCTCCGCGGCCGGACGAACGGGAGGATTTGAAGATTGGGGCCTTTCCCTTTTCGCTTGTGAAGGATTTGATACGATGTGTAGGGGGTTTGGGACTGTCTCTGAAGTGGATGTGAAGCATTTGGGGTTACTTGGGAATGAAGATAGCGAGAGGGACGCCCCTCATTCTCCAACCGTGGTCTTGTGGATGGTTGCACGTGCCCATATCTCGCAGGTTTGCATGAAGTTCTTGAGTGCGATCTCTGGTGCTGATTTGGAATTGAGTACTGAACAGTCGGGGGATTGGATTATGAGATTGTGCATGTCATGTTACCTGATTCAACGTAGTTGGAAAAAGGTTTTGATAATTCCCAATGAAGAATTAGATACAGGGGTACCCAATGAAAACTGGGCTAATGGGTTGGAACAGTCTCTGGTTCCAATATGTGGTTGACTCCTGAGAAGCAACGCCACACTTGAATAATCTCTTCAAGCAATTTCTTGGCTTTCCCTGCTCCTTTTCCCCCATACAAGTTATCATGTGGATCTTCTTGTCTTTGCAGCAGAGCATTGTTTCATTACCCCTATAGTGTGCCTTTGCTTGATTAGGGATGGTTGAAGTGTCTCCTTATGTCCTTGTTGCAGCTGGCTAGAGCAAGGAATATGCATCTTCCAATTCTTATGCAATAGCCAACCATTGATTTCACATAGTAAAGATGCTCTCGGGTTGTGAATTATATTAAGACATGTTGAGAGAAATTATAAAAGAAATAGAAGAAATGAAGTCAGGTATAAGTAATATAGACTGTGAGATTCATCTTTGGAGCATCTCATCAAATAAGAGATCCATCCTTGGAGAATGAATTTCCAGCCATGCATGATTTTTTTTTTAAAGCTCCAGCTTCTGATGTTGTTTCCATTCCTATGCATCAAATGTCTGATATAATTCTCCTATTACAAGGCTTTCAATTTGATGCAAAGGGAAGTGTTTGGTTCATGGTGAAATTGATTTGATGAGTTGTTACCTGGACATGCAACTTAATTTTCATGCATGCTGTTGTTTATAGCTAAGTTGGAGGATTAAGAAACAATAGTAAAAGCCTAGGAAGTTATGATAAATTTGTTTAGTTGTCCATGCTAATTGTTGATTTTTTTTGGAAAGGTACTGATTGTTGATAATGAAGTCCAAACTCGACAATTTGAAATTAGTTTATTTCAAGAAATCCTGGAGAGCAATCTCAAAGTAGATGTGTCAAATCAGCCAAGCATAGAAGTTAAACTCAAATCTTGGCTTGTCATTGTAATTCGATAACGGAGTTCATGGTTTTTTAATTGTTGCATTGCACATAAATAAATTTAAAATAAAGTTTCAAGGCCAAATATGACCTACATATGGGGAAACTTGGCAATAGGGTGGCTGATTTGGGAAACTGGTCATGAGGTTGAAGGCATTTGGTTCGGGTGGCTTGGTGACAGGTGGTTGGAAGGCTTGAATTTGCTACACTGAAGTCTTGGGTGGGTGTTTTGTGGGGAGGGAGGGGGTGCATACAGGAGGTGGGAGAGGGGTGGGGTGGTTGGTGCAAGCTGGGCAGGGACCAGCATGGTGGTAGGAGAAGGGTGCTTATAAGAGAAAGGTGAAGCAGGCACGATGGGTGGGTGGTCGGAGAGGAAAGGTAGGTAGATCCTGAGTTGTATGCAAGGAAGTGCAGTGGCAATGGAGGTGTCATGAGGAGGATAGAAGAAGAGTTGTTTGCACTGTGAAGGGTAAGAAAAAGATTTCTGTATTTTTTTGGTAAGACAGAAGGATGGGGAAAGAGAAGATAAGCGGTAAGCCAGAGACACCTTTCAGTTTTCTTTTTCAACTTGATCAAACCTTGCCCATCGAATCAACTAAACGATAATCAGAGCTTGGAAAACTCTCTCCTATGATTTTTCCATGCTTGGTTAGGTCAAGGTTGAGAAGAGAAGTGGCCTATGGGTGTGAGGCAACTCTATTTAAAAGGATGGCAATGGATATAGGGAAATTAGCCAATACATTATGTTGATGACTTTGCTTTGAGGAGGAGATACAATTTTGTTTACATCATGAACGTGGGTAAATGATACTCCAACTCATAAAAGAAAGATAATTCCACTTCATCTACCAAATCAACATAGGTGTTGATATTTGGTGTTGAAATAACAAAGTAGAAAGCTTATCATGTGGACCTAACAACCATGCTTACAAGTAAGATGATTGAGAAGTTGTATAACAAACCCATAATCCAAGTAAAGGAGAACAAGCATGTTGTTTGTTGAGCCCAGGGATGCATTTGCTATTTTATGTTATTTTTGGATGACTATGTAATTTTTTCAAACCTCTCTATTATAAAAGAGATGCTAGGGTTTCTTTTCAAAGCTAATTCAACTTCTACTCTTCACATGGTATCAGAGCAGTGACCTTAGGCCTGTGCTCCGATATCCCACTAAATACCCCACCTCAAAAGATGATTGAATCACCAACAAAAGGGTGATTCTATGGAAGAAGGGAGGCAAGCTCTCAGTGGCAGCAACAACATGGGAGAGGAAGATCCCAACGCTGTAGCCCCTCCCAACGCTGCCACCCACACTGTAACGTTGGTAGGAGTCACTAACGTCGTCGTTGACAGGACCGACGTCATCGCTGCTGGCCTATCGGTGGCCTAGTAGGCTAGTGGGCATGTGCTGACCCCTGTTCGGGTGTTCTAATCAGCGTGATGAGTCTACTCTCACTCCTAATGTGCATGGTGATAAGTTTTCTCTCACCATGCTTGATGAAGTCCCTTCTCTCAAGCATGATGACTCTTCTCTCATTCAAAACAGGAGGGATTGGACTATTTAAAGGGTCTATTTTAGATCGATAGAGGTATGCGTGTGCAGCCCAAGGAGGTTCAAGGAAGAAGATGGGGGCCAGAGGAGCATGGGTAGTTGATTTCAACACCTCTATACATCTTATAGGGGATATGGATAGATTGGAGAAGTTTATTAATCCACCTGGGATTAGAGATGTTAGAGTGGCTAATAGGGCCACATCACTAATCACAACTGTTGGGAGTATGTGTGCTTCCTAGAAGGTGATGATTAAAGAGGTTCATTGTACTCCAGAGTTTCCAGTGAACATATTGTCTGTGAGTCGCATTTCCAAGGACCTTGGATGTTATGTAGTGTTCGATGAAGATCATTGCTACTTTTAGGATTGATAGACAGGAGAGATTATAGGTGGGGGTATAGAGCGACATGGTCTCTACTACCTAGACACACCTACATTGTTTGCTGGAGCCGTGTCCATAGCTTCTGATCCTTGGTGGTGGTGTAGGAAACTTGGACACTCGTTACTTAAGAAGATGCGGCAGATGTATCTTGACTTGCCAGACTCCATGGCCTTGCAGTGCAAGGATTGCCAACTTAGGAAGCATCACAGGGGCACTTATCCACTGAGGGAGGTTGGAGTGAGTACTATCCCTTTCTTTCTAGTACATTGTGATGTTTGCGGGCCATCCAAGGTTCCCATGCTAGCACATTGATATTATACAGTCTTTGTAGATGATCACAAGTGTCTCACCTGGGTCTTCCTGATGAAAGCACGCTCAGAGATTCCTCAGATTATTCAGTAGCTTCTTTCAGAGGTTTAGACTCAATATGCCAGTACTGTCAGAGTTTTTCGCAGTGATAATGCTCTGGAGTTTATGCAGTGGGATGTTTAGGAGCTTTTCTCTTCCAAAGGCATCATTCACCAGACGTCTTGTGTTTACACATCCCAGCAAAATGGTGTGGTTGAGTGCAAGTTTAGACATCTCATTGATATTGCTAGGACCTTAATGATCCATATGAATGTTACTAAGCAATTCTGGGGAGCTGCTATACTTACTACAACTTACCTGATTAATCGGGTGCCTTCATTTATGCTTGGAGGATAAATTCCGTTTGATGATTTATTCAGACATATCTCTTACTCTTCCATTGAGGATTTTTGGTTGTACTTGCTTTGTATAGGCATATGGTAGTCAAGACAAATTTTCCCCTAGGGCTGTCAAATGTATCTTCCTTGGGTACTCTAGAACACAGAAGGGATACAGGTGCTATGACCCGATCCGTAGGAGATATATTGTTACAACAGATGTTACTTTCTTTAAGAAGATCCCATACTTCTCAGAGTAAGGAACTTTTATACAGACCGCCTTGGAGGATACCCAGGTTTACCATTGGAGACCATAGACTATGCCTGATATGGTACCATGTCCTGCTATATGAGAGTGGCTCAGATACTGAAGAGCAGTTAGTTCCGTGGAGGTCCAGCAGAGCGTATACTCTTCATCTGCTATCTCTGTATACAGGAGTTGCCTACCTGGAGGATGGGGTTTGCTAGTTTGCCTCATCCGTTACTCCAATAGTTATACCCAGGAACTTTTCTTAGACCTCTTAGGACTCTAGGTGGTGTGTAGTGATGGATGAGATGCAGGCTTTACAGTCACGAAAGATATGGGATCTTGTACCATGTTTCTGGATGCTACAATGGTTGATTGCATATGGGTTTATAATATCAAGTATAGAGCTGATGGGACTGTGGATAGATATAAGGCCAGGCTTGTGGCCAAGAGGTTTACTCAGACATATGGCATATATTATCTGGAGACTTTCTCTCCACATTTGTTAGGATTATTATCTCAGTTGTTGCCAGGAGATGGCCTTTATATCAGTTGGACATTTAAAATACCTTCTTGTATGTATGGTGATTTATCCGAAGAGGTGTACATGAGACCAGGGTTTGATATATCAGTATTAATGGCCTGAGGCGTATTGATATCACCTGAGGTTTCTTTTTCCATGATATCGACGATATGTCGTCGATATCACGATATATTGGGTGATATCTCCGAGATATCGGTGATGTGTTGCCGATACCAGGCACTGTTCAGTGATGGGTGGGAAAAGTGAAACCTATTCACACAAAATTTTGCTGCTTAGCGATGGGTGGCAAAACACACACACGCACACCCACATGCACGCACACACGCAAGCACGCATGCATGCGCGTGTGCATACACAGTTAATTTTCATAAAATTTGTGCTATTTTTTTACATTTTTGGCCTTTTTGAGTGATTTCCTCAAAATTCACCGATATCAGCGATATATTCCTGATATATCTCTTTTTGACTTGTCGATACGATATCGATATTGACATTTAAAACCTTACATGAGACAACTTCCAGGGTACAATTGTCAGGGGGAGCTTATGTGCCATCTAAGGAAGGCTATATATGGGTTGAAGTAGAGTTCTTGTGTCTAGTTTGAGAGGCTTAGCTCATAGGTTGAGAAGATTAGGTTCCGACACTCTAGCTTATACCATTCTATCTTCACAAGGAAGGCTATTTATGGTGATCATGATTGAGTTGTTATTCTTGTTTTTACGTAGATGATATGATTTTTACTGGTGATGATAAGGATGAGATTATCTAGGTTAAATCTTCTTTGCAGTCCACTTTACTAAGGACTTGGGTGATCTTAGATATTTTCTAGAGATTGAAGCAGTTTGATAGGGATCGAGTTTTTCCTTGTCATAGAGGCAGAACATGTTGCAGATCCTTGAGGAGGCCGGTTTACTTGGGGCCAAGCCCTCTGTTATTCCTATTGAGTCTTTGCTTACACATTCTTTTGATGAGAAGGATCCATTGTATGAAGATGTCACCAGATATCGTAGAATAGTTGGATGTTTCCTTTAGTTTACTGGCACGAGGCCTGATATTAGTTTTGCAGTGAGCAGAGCCAGCCAACATATGCAAACTCCATGATACAGTCATTGGCATGGGGTTTGCCTTATTCTTAGGTATCTCAAGGGGACACTAGGTAGAGGACTCTACTACAGAGATGGCGGTTATCTGGACATTCTAGCCTATTCTGATGCAGACTATGCTGGGTCTGTAAATGATCGGCGTTCTACTTCAGGCTTTGTAGTTTATCTTGGTGGGAACCTAGTCTCCTGGAGAAGTAAGAAGCAAAGTACTGTTGCTCACTCGAGTGTAAAGGTTGAGTATTGAGCAATGGCTCAGGCTACTTGTGAGATTATGTGGGTTGCCACCTTTCTGCAGGATTTAGGCATTCATGTCACTATGTTCTACTCCTTTATGACAAGTCAGCCACATATATTGCTTCGAATCCGATCTTTCATCAGAGGACCAAGCATATTGAGGTAGATTGCCACTTTATTTGTGATGCAATCCTTACAAGGAAGATTAACACTGCTTATGTCTCTTTTAAGCTTCAGCTAGCAGATATATTCATCAAGGCTCTAAAGGAGAAACGTCTTGATTTTCTATGCGACAAGTTGCATTTTGTCGATATCTACGCCCCAACTTGAAAGGGAGTGTTGAGCTTAGAGATGTATTTGCTATTTTATGTTATTTTTGGATGACTGTGTAATTTTTCCAAATCTCTATTACAAAAGAGAGGCTAAGGTTTCTTTTCAAAGTTAATGCAACTTTTACCCTTCACATGGTTGAGAGTGATGTATTTGCCGAATGTTGTTGATGGTGACGTATTCGTCGAATCTGCTATATGTAAGTGTGGACAATTGTTGGGAAGAATGGGCTCCAATAGAGAGCACATGAAAGAAATATGGAACACCTCCTTATAGTTGATGTTATGAGAGGTAATAGAAGCAAAGTTTCAAATGTTGATATTGACGCCATTTCAACAAGTCAAAAGGGGTTATGTAAGGTACATGTCATTGATATATCATCGATATCTTCGAATTGGTCTAAAATATCTCAAAATGGTAAAAAATGTCACAAATTTTATAGAATTATGATTTTATTGATAGTGTATAAAATTATGATTTTAATTACTACTATACACATGAAGAAATGTATATAAAGTCAAAAATTGTAAATTTTTGAATGATAATGGAAATGCACCATAGACAAGTTCATAACATTCAAAAGGAAAAATTAAGAGACATGATAATAAGTTTATAAGTAGTATGAAAAACTCACTCTAAAAGGAAGACAACACATAATTATTGGCCTGATCATAGAATGTTAGGAGTATTGGTAGTCTACTAGTAGAAAAGAATAAAATAGATCATGAGTTAAGTAGGCTTTGGAGTGTTTATCTATGAGATTATCTATGAGAAATAAATGGTGAAAACACGAGAAAACTAGCATACAAGATCAAGTATGAGCTAAGTAGCATAAATTGCACATATAATATAGGTTGATTAGTGATGGTACTCCAGAACAAGCATGGGTTGATTACGCATATGATTGATTAGGATGGTCAGTATAAGGATAAATTTGAGTTAAACATGGTTTACACATATGGTATGAATTGATTAGTGGTGGTAAGTAAAAAAAAAATTTACATAAAAAGAATAGAGATAGAGGAAAGGAAGGAGAATAGAACCTCAAATCATAGGAAAGTGGAGACTCAGAAGAGATTAAAAAAGGGAAAGGATTAGATACTTGATAAGAGGCTCAAAGATTGTAAAGAAAGCAAAGAAACCCTTAGACCCAAGAATAATGCATTAAACATGGCAGTGTCAAATATCGAGGGCATATCACCGTGTCTCGCTTGATTTATGGAATATTTGCACCAATATCTCTTGAATATTTGTTCCTTTTATATTGATACAATTCTTTGGATGATTATTGACCTTTAAAAAAAAAATCTCTTGAATATTTAGGGATATTGATCAACACCCGATGATCTCGGCGATATATTGTTGATATCCTGGAGATAAGATATTCTTGTTGTTGGGATTTTGGGGGGAATATGGACTTTATTGAATTGAAAATAGAGGCCTTAGCCTGCTTATATAGAGAGGGCTTTGACATACAAGGAAGCACACCACACATTTACTAAAAATAATGACCTAAATATGGATAAGCACCTAACACAATCCTAATTTATTTCCTATGATTTATTTCTTAACACTCCTCCACAAGGTAAGATGCCTGAGACAACGAAGACTTGGATCCTTAAGGTAGTGGAGATCAATTCTTGTCGATGTGGTAGTCTCTTCTTCATGTCTTCAACCCTAGGTGTCTCTTCTTGTATGCCTTCATGGAGCTAGTCTATGCTTGGTTTCTCTTGAGGTGCGTGAGAACACTGTCCGTACACCTAACATCTTGAGGTTGCTCTTGTTTTCATTGTTTCTTCCACTCAAACATATGAGGACCCAAACAAGACAACTCAATACTTTTAGGGGTTACAGACAAGTACCCTAATAATAAAAGTCTTAACTTTAAAGAAAACAAAAAGGTGGACTTAATCATAAAACAACCTTAATTAATTTTTTTTTATGGGAAACTTGAAGCCTTGGTCGAAGAGGGTTTCTTCCTCTTCTTCTTTGTTGGTGCTCATCTTTTCTCTGTTGGGTATGTAACAATAGTAGCAACATCGACAACAGTAGCAACAATTGTCGTTGCCACCATCTGTACCAAAGCGGTGCTACTATAGCGGGGAGACACATGGTGAAGCTTTGGTAGGTTAAGGGGGGATCGGGCCACTGTGGTCCAGTAGAGCAGCCTCCATGGAGTCGACTGGTACCGTCAAAAACTCGAACAAATGAGGTTAGAGGAGTCGAAATGAGGATTCGAGCCTCATGGCTAATGGGTGGCATTGGACGAAGATCGGGCTTTTGCTAGCACATGGTTCTCTAGAGGACCACCAAAGGTGGTTGGTTTGGTCACTAAGGCTTCAACGACCAACCCACCGGTAGTCCCTTGTTGAACAGTGGCTGGAGGCAGTGCCACTGGTGCATTCTTCACCGACAATGAGTAGACCACCACTAGTAGTAGCGGAAAAAGGAGAGGAAGAAGAGAGGAGAGAGCTTCTCTGGTGGCTTGTCAGAGGTTGGCGGTGTTGTTGGAGGGCCTCCCCTCTCTAGGGCTTCTTCTTCCTCTCTTCTTTTCTTTTCCTATGGGATCAAACCCACTTTGATATCATGTTGGAATTTTGGGTAGAATATGTAT
The DNA here is from genome assembly GCA_037157565.1 of Thalassia testudinum. NCBI lineage: Eukaryota > Viridiplantae > Streptophyta > Magnoliopsida > Alismatales > Hydrocharitaceae > Thalassia > Thalassia testudinum. The sequence continues at coordinate 57,867,964 of JAZHRO010000055.1, forward strand.
TGAATTGAAAATAGAGACCTTAGCCCTCTTTATATAGAGAGAGGGTTTTGACATACAAGGAAACACACCACACATTTACTAAAAATAACAAGGACCTAAATATGGAAAAACACCTAACACAATCCTAACTTATTTCTTATAACACTTGTGATATTAATATGAGTCATGATGGGGATATAAGATATATCACCGATCTATTGAGATGTTTGTTTCCATGGATAGAAGAGACGTGGATGCCTTAGTTGGGAGATGTGCATCTTGACATAAGTCTAGCTCAAAGAATTATTCATAGATTGTTTTACTAATCACTTTCTTTCTTGGAGGAGGTGAAAATGCTTCAGGTTGCTGCAGGCCTTATACCGAGGAACAAATATTGCACTTGCATTTCTTGACTTGGATATGATCCAAGCGTTAATCTCTGAATAAAAATCTTCCTCGTAACTGGATTTTCTCCATCTCAATTTAGCAGTTTCCTTTTCCTTTCTCAAAAAAGAAAACAATTATTGTTTTGGAATTTCTTCTCTACAAGGTGCCAACTTCATGGGCGTATCTCCAACGGATTTGTAGGAGCTAGCATATGATATTCAAAGACAATAGATGGAATGAAGAAGTTATCTTTAAGCTCCTCATTTGGACTCTGGGCCTTTTCATTTTTGGCACGTTACCTCTATTTTCATTTTCAACTTGACTTTCAAGTGTTAAAGGAGTTGGTGGAGATGATGAATTGCCCGAAGCTTCTTTTTATCTTCTTTATTCTTTCGAAACTTTGAATTCTTCTTTTACAAACTCCAAATCCTCTTCTACCTTCAAGAGATTCCATTCAATTTCAGAGCATGTTCTTTTCAAACAATAAAAAAAATGGAGCATGTCTCTCTTTGCATCCCGATATTCTGCTTGTGCAAATAACTTGTCCTGTATCTTCATCCTCATAGTTGTGTTGACTTTCCCTCTCTGCTCTTTCTCTTTGTAGTAGCAACTATTTTCTCTTTTATATTCTTTTGTTTTGTGACATTGGGTACTTCTCCTTCAATCTTCTTTATTTTTGAAGTAGTAATTGGTTAAACCATAGGAATGATCATCTTTCTGTGTAATAGCACCCTGTTGGACGTAGGAAAGATCCTTTGTCTATAGCAATGGACCTTTCGATCATAGGAACAATATGAAATTGTTGAGTTATAAAGTAAAGGGCTGATATTTATTTTTTATATGTTTAAGGGGTACTCTTGTAATTTGACTAGGTCTCTTTTCCATAAAAGAGGACCTAGGGTTTCTTTTGGTCAATATGATGATTATTCTCCTCTATTTGGTATCAAAGTAGCGGTCTTGAGCCGGTGCTTCGATATCCCATCAAATATACACCTAAAAAGATAATTGAATCACATATATAGAGGTGATTCAATGGGAAAGATGGAGTATGGTAGCAGTAGTGACATCATGAAAGTCCACCACAGTGTCGCCTCCATTGATGTGAGAGTTGACATCACTGGCGACGCCCTTAGTAGCCGATCTGGCATTTCTAGTGTCGTTGCTGGGGGTACAAGTTGGTTGCCGATGGTCCGTGAGGCTGGTGATCACCTTGGATTCCTAATAGTTGACGTTTCAAAGGATGATTGAAAAAGGAACTTGTAATGTTGTTGCTGCCATGAAAGACAGTAGTAGCGTCGCTCTCATTGTGGAGGGCAGCAACAATGCTGCTGTTGCCTAGAAGACTAGCAGGCACACCACCGAATCACCTGTTGTGGCTGGTGCTGTCTGGTTCCCATACTGCTGCGTGATAAGCCTTCTCTCATTAGCCAAATCATTCTTTTGGTTGGTGATGGAGTTTTCTCTCACTATTGATGGAGTTTTTCTCTAGGAGCATGGTGAGCTTTCTCTCATGAAATTTAAATCGATGTGGAGATGGTCTCGACTTAGGAGGGATCAAAGAAGATGGATAGGAGATCTGGATCATGGGTGATTGATTTAGGAGCATTGATCTGCCTCACTGGGAGTGTTGAGAAGTTGAAGAATTCGTCCACATCATGTGGAATTTGAGAGGTTCTAGTTGCTAATGGGGCAACCTCTCCAATTACCATGGTTAGAGAAGGCCAGGTTTCCCCTGTTCTAAGGATTGGCGAAGTATACTGTGCCCCCAAGTTTTCCATGAGTTTGTTGTCAGTTAGCAATATATGTAAAGATCTCTAGTGTAGAGTCGTATTTGATGATAGACATTGCTACTTCTAGGACAAACACACCAATGAGATCATTGGTGGTAGGATGGAGTGAGAGAGTCTTTACTATCTGGACACAACGACCTTATTTATTGGGGTAATTTCCATTGCTAGTGATCCATGGCTTTGGCATAGGCACTAGATGTATCTTGAGTTGCCAGACTCGTTGACACTAGATTGTGAGGATTATCAGTTGGGGAAGCATTATCGAAGTACTTTTCCATGACAATGTGGTGGGGTGAGCATGACCCCTTTTGCCCTTGTCCATTGTGATGTGTGGGGGACCGCCAAAGTCTTGAGTATCGGAGGACATAGGTACTGTGTGTTTGTTGATGACTATAGCTGCCTTTCTTGGATCTTTCTAATGAAGAGTAGGTCGAAGATTCCATGGATCATTCTGAGACTTTTTGTAGAGATTTAGACACAGTACTCCTCTATTGTCAGTCTTCAGGAGTAATAATGATATGGAATTTGTCCGAAAGGAGATGTTGGATTTCTTCAGTGTGCATGTGACCATCTGCTTGACTTCTTGTGCTCACACTTCCCAGCAGAATGGTGTGGCCGAGCGCAAGTTGTGAGACACCTTCTCAACAATGCCAAAACATCGATGATTCACATGAACGTGCCCAAGCAGTTTTGGGGTGATGCTATATTGACCATCGTATACCTAATCAATAGAGTACCATTCAGGGTTTGATATATCGCCGATATATTGTCGATATACCGGTATCGATGGGTCTGGACATATCGATATCACATAAAGTATCTTTTTTCCATGATATCGTCGATGTATCGGAGATATATTGCCGATGGATCGAAGATATTATGGACTTTTGTTGAACTTTAGAGTTGCACATGGTAGTGTTCTTGCTCCCTTATAGTCCATCAAATATGTCAACTTTAGAGCTGTACATCCTTTGTCTACGATTTAGTTATTGCACTTGATTTTACTTATTGAAAAAAATGAAGAAAATTCTAAAATGTGGGTGAGAAATACATTAGCACATCTTCAAACCTCTATAAAAAGATGAATAAAATCAAACATTTTGATAATCTATGGGGGTATTGAAAGAGCTATCTTGTCATCTTCATTTGATTAAAGAATGTCATCCATGATAGTTCTTTCTTTCCCCCACAATAACCCAGGGTTGATAGGCTCACTTATTTCAACATGGTTTATCTAAGTACTTGCGCATTGGTGCTTTGTTGATCTCCACTAATCTTATAAACTGTGTATTATGCCATGATGAGCATAATTTCTCTCTAGTTATTTGATCGTTTATATTTGTCTATTATATACGCTTGTGTTACCATATCTTCTTTCATCAAGTGTATTTTTGTTGGTAGGAGATGCGATTTCATGTGTTGAGCTCATAATGAGAAGAGTAATAGGGTGGTTCATGAAATGTGAGACAGATCAATGAAAGAGAAGAGTATTGGAATGGAGAACATATTGGAACTGATAAGAAAATTAGGGCTCTAGATATTTGACCATTTATATTTGTTCATTATATACTCCTGTGTAATTTAAATCATATCTTCTATCACCAAGTGCATCTTTGTTGATAGTATTTGTGATTTCATGTCTTGAGATTGTAATGAGAAGAGTAATAGGGTGGTTCACGAAATCTGAGGCAGGTTAATGAGAAAAAGAAGAGTATCGGAATAGAGAGCATGTTGAAACTAATAAGAAAATCAGTGCAACTAAGGCATGATTTCAATTGTCAACAATATGCAACGAAAATTACTATAAATATTTTTCAATTATTATCATGTTCTGTATACTTTTTTTTTCAATATATGATTTTCTCGATATGCGACTAGTATATTTCTTTTATGTTTTCATTCAAAATTTATGATTTATTTCTTTTAGGCATTTTTTCATCATGTATTAGTTATTAAAATGTTAATTTTCATAAAATTTGTGACATTTTGGGACTTTCTGAACGATTTCCCCAAAATTCACCGATATCAGCGATATATCCTTGATATATTCTTTTTTAACTTGTCGATACGATATTTAAAACCTTAGTACCATTGCCAGTGCTTCAAGGGAGGATTCCATATCAAGCTCTCCATCTTGATTGTGATAGACCCTTCGGCTTGCCCCTACATGTCTTTGGGAGTACTTATTTTGTTTAGACCCATGGGAATTAGGATAAGTTTTCTTCGAGAGCAATGAAGTGTAATTTTCTATGCTATTCACAGTCTCAGAAAGAATACAGATGCTATGATCCCGTGCATAGACATTGTACAGTTACGACAGATGTCACCTTCTTTGAGAAGGTCCCATATTACTCTGAGAAGAGTGCCAACATAGAATTGGCACCTAAGGAGGCTTAGATCTACCATTGCTAGTTTGCTGATCCCTCTACAGTACTTTCGGATACACTTCCTACTATGGAACTTGATGAGACATTTTGCTGATGTGAGTCCTATTGCTCTAAGGAAGGCCACACGATCTTGCACCTTGCATCCAATGTCCATCTATACTAGGACTTCTCATCTGGAGGGGGAACCAGATAGTTTGCCTCTCCCATTACTACCACCACCATTCCCAGAGACTATGGAGATGCTTCCTAGGATCTTAGGTGGTTAGCAGCCATGGATGACGAGATGTAGGCCTGACAGTCTAAGGCACATGGGAGTTAGTACCATGCCCTCCTGGTCCTATTATTGTAGACTGTTAATGGGTTTATATCATTAAATACCAACTGTACTTTAGGATACACTTCCTACTATGGAACTTGACGAGACAAATTTTGCTGACGTGAGGCCTATTGTTCTGAGGAAGGCCACACAATCTTGCACCTTGCATCCAATGTCCATCTATATTGGGACTTCTCATCTTGAGGGGGAACCAGATAGTTTGCCTCTCCCATTACTACCACCACCATTCCCAGAGACTACGGAGAGGCTCCCTAGGATCTTAGGTGGTTAGCAGCCATGGATGACGAGATGCAGGCCTGACAGTCTAGGGGCACGTGGGAGTTGGTACCATGCCCTCCTGGTCCTATTATTGTAGACTGTTGATGGGTTTATACCATTAAGTACTAGATGGACAACGCTATTGACAGGTATAAGGCTTGTCTTGTTGCTAAAGGTTTCATCCAAACCTATGGTATTGACTATTTGGAGACCTTTTCTTCAATGGCATGGATATCGTCTATCGGGATCATTGTTGCTGCGGTAGTTAATCGATGATGGTCGTTGTATCAGTTGGACATCAAGAACGCATTCCTATACGGAGATCTCGTCGAGGAGGTCTACATAAGACAACCACCTAGGTATAGCAGTCAGGGGGAGCATGTCTGCCATCTGCGGAAGGCTATCTACAGCCTAAAGCAGAGTCCTAGGGCCTAGTTTGAGCGCTTGAGTACAAATATTTAGAGGATTGGTTTTCAGCGGTTGTCCTCAGATCATTCTATTTTAATACGGAGGATTAGAGAGGTAGCTGCGAGCAGAGTTGTTATCCTAACTGTCTACGTAGATAACATGGTTGTGATTGGTGATGATGAGAATGGTATTCGCCAAACCAAGACCTTTCTGCACTACCTTTGTGATGATCTTGGTGATTTACGATACTTCCTTGGGATAGAGGTTGTTCGCTAAGGACTAGGTCTTTCCTTATCTTAAAGATAGTATACTCTCCAGATACTTGAGGAGGCTGGCTTTCTAGAGGCAAAGCTATCTAGCATTTCCATTGAGACACAACACAATGTATTCATGATATAGAGGAGGACAACCCCTTATATGAAGATGTGAGCTGATATTGAAGCTTGGTTGAACGACTGTTGTACCTAAACATCACACTGTCGGACATTAGCTTTGCACTTAGCAGAGCTAGCCAATACATGCATGCACCACGTTACAACCATTGGCATGAGATATGCCTCATCTTGAGGTATCTTAAAGGTAATCCTTGCCAAGGCCTATATTGCAGGGTAAGTGGATTTATTGATATCAAGGCCTACTCAGATGCTGACTATGCTGGGTCTATAGAGGATCTCCGTTCTACATCTGGATACACGTTATTTCTTAGTGGCAACCTTATGTCATGATAGAGTGAGAAACAGAGCATAGTCTCGTTTTAGCGTTGAGGCTGGATACCGAGCCATGGCCTATGTTGCATGTAAGATCATGTGGGTCATGGCCTTCGTACATGATATATGTATCCAGGTTGAGATACCAGTGCCACTTTATTGTGACAATTAGTCGACGACTTCTATTGCATCCAACCCAGTCTTCCATGAGTGGACGAGGCACATTGACGTCGACTGCTACTTTGTCTGGAATTTGTCATGGAAGGCAGAAATAACACTCCTTACGTCTCCTCAAACCTACAATTGGCAAACATTCTTACCAAGGCACTCAAGAAGCAACCTGATTTCTTGTGTGACAAGTTAGGGCTTTTAGATATCTTTGCCCCAACTTGAGGGGGTGTTAGGAGATATGTGTCCTACTATTTTTAGTTGTTATTTTTGGTGTTAGGAGATAGGTGTTCTATTTTTAGTTAGTTTTGGTGAGTTGTTGTGGTTTATGTTTTTACCTTGTATACTTAAGCCCTCTTCATAAAAAGAGGGCTAAGGCTTCCTTTTCACAAAGTTGAATAATATCAAAAGTAGAAGTATAAAAGATACCAAAGCATAAAGCAATGGAAAAACACTTGGGTTTACGTAGAAACCCGACTCACGAATAGTAGAGAGAAAATCACAGAAGGCCCCTGATAGGGTGAGATTATTTTATTCTTCTCAAAGAAACAAGTGGAGGTACATGCCTATTTATAAGCCACCACACTCTAACACTCATCTCACGATGTGGTACTAAACCACCTACACATTCTCCAACACTCACCCTCAAGTTAAATGCTCAACTTGTACAACAAGAAAATCCCACTCTACACAATAGAATGCAACTCTTTCAATTGGTTCATTCTTGTAGGTGGGTATGCTGATGACGACACATCAGTGAGGTTTGGAGCTGCTGGACGAACTACTGTAGCTGGCTTTAATTAGGGCATTTCCTCTAGAGACCTCAAGTGGTGCTGCTGGTGGCTCCCTATTCAATATCCCTGACCTGGGGTCTTCCTTTGAGGACCTCGAAATTAGATCTCCCTCTTTAAAGTCCACGAAATTGGATCTCCTACATAGAAACCTGATATAGTCTTTTCCTTTGATGACTTGAAACTAAATCTCCCTCTTTAGAGGCCTCAAAACTCTGGACGTCCCTGAGTTATGGTTTCTCATGTCGTGATATCAAACAAAGGGGCCTCCAAATGGGGGTGACTTTAATAGCATCCACACACAACAACTAAGTTGATCTTTTCCAATAAGGTTGCTTGCTTAATTGATTAGACGTCCTAAATGATCAATAAGGACATATGAGCAATTGACGGCTTATTTTGTGAAATAGGTTGTATGATTAATGTATCAGATGTTTGACATATGGACATAAGTTGTTCTATCCTTTGTTTTGACTGGGTGATGAACTAGGTTGTTTGATTAGACGTTGGATTAGCGAATAAAATTGGATTTTGATTCCCTAATCATACACAGAGTTGATACCTAGATGTTTGATAATTGTTGTTATATGTTTAGTAAAGTCCTATTTTTGCTAGAAATCCTGATTCCAAACGCGATTTAAACTCGAAATCAAAGTAGATTGGATTCAACCTTTAATGGAAAACTTGATATCGGTATTAGGGAGTATCCGTTTACTCTTCAGAGACTTTGTTTGCATTTTGGTTTTGAATTTTTGTGCCTGATTGTATTATATGTGGATGTAATTCTTGTAGAATTAGGTGTGAATCAAAAACATATTTTGAAAAATGAATTTCGAACTTATAATAGGATTATTTTTTTCAAATAGATCTTAAATTAGGGTTTTACCAGTAATAACCGATCGCACTCACATAATATAATTAAGTAATAATCATAGGAGAATTGAATACTCGCATTCCCTCAACATATGATGTGATGACTATCTGTATGTCGATTTACCGCAATATTTTGATGATTGTAATGTTGTGGAATGACGATGTAATCAGAATGGCATGCAGTGTGTAGTGTTGGTGAGTTGGTTGAGTTATTTTTCATGTAACCCCTTTAATTTAGGAACCCTTTACAGATGATGTAATTTTTGTGGAATGAGTGTGAATGTGCTTGGATGTATGGAAGATGTGTCTCAAACACGATACATAGGAAAGATTAGAATGCGATTTCAATTTAGACTATGTTGAGATTAGTAATTTAATAGAATTAAAGACCTAGTTGAGCTAGTAGGATTGAAGCCCTCAAGCATTAAGCGAATCTTTATGGTGATGATGAATCGGTGGATGTAACCACATCGCTGTGCTAGTGAGTATGCTCCCCTTTGTGAGGGCATTTGCTATAGCATGCACGTGGAGTGAATGCCTCAATTCTCGAAAGGGATGGATTGTATGAGAATCAATTCGTTTGTAGGTCTTAGCCCCTCAGTAAGGAACATGTGGGAGCTCACGTATGCAATTGTGCGCATGCCCAACGGTGGTTTTATGTGCATGGTGTAGTGACATCAAAGGGTCAAAACAATACAATTGTGCGGGTTCAACTTGCGAGGTGGAAAGAGTTCCCGCTTCTCTTTGTTGAGATTGTATATGCAGGCCCTTATAGATATGTCTCAATAGAGAGGAGAGTTCATTCTCACTTGAGGCACTAGGATCGACATGTCTCTTAGGCTGCGTTTGGTATCGGAATTGCAGGTGGGATAAGGGCTTTGGGGTGGGATTGGGGAGGGATTGGGGAGGGTGGACGTGGGTTCTGAAGTGGGGATGGGAGGAAGGCTATTGAGGGGAGAGAGGAAACCGATGTAGAGAGAGAAAAAAAGTTTTCTAACCCTTTAAATTAAAAAAATATTTAACAAGTATCACATTAAAACCCACCCACTCTCTCTCCTCTCTCATAAGACCAACATATCAATCATTAATAATCCCACCAACCAAACACCTTATACTTGTTCCACTCTAATTCTATCCTGGAATAGCACTATCCCAATACCAAACACAGCCTTAGTTTAAAGAGTTGTATAGGGAACACTTAAATTAGACATAGTGGGAGACGTTTTAAAATTCTTGAAACAGGGTAATTTTCAAAATCTAACCACATCTGCATTCATGGAAAATGGCGATTTTCAAAACTCCCTTTGATGCGAATAAGTGGATGAAATCCATTCATGATGAATGGTTCACAATGATTGTGAATAGATTGAAAGTAAATAACTTGAGTTGTGTTGTGCTCCAAGCCATTCGAGAACCCAACAAATTAGGTCATGTAGAAATATAATAAAGCTTGACATGATGATGACATTTTTACAAAACATTACATCAAGTGTCTACCAAAAGAATTAATAGATCATGTGAGTGGATACAAATATGTAAGCGACATTATATTTAAACTGGTGTCTGGTTTGTCTACATTTCAAAATTCCAAAATGAGTTTGGAATGTTTTTTGGAAGAATACATATTCTTAATACAAAAGTTGTTTCTAGGATATGAAGTATATGGAAGGAACTTATACTAAGTTGAGAAACCTAATATTATCGCAAGATCTTTCCCTAACCTTTATGCTTGCATCCTTGACAAATAACACTTTAAAGGGACAGATCAAGAGTTGGTAGAACATCTACCGAACATATTAGATCGTCTAGATAGAGTGTGCAACATCTTAAGAAAGAGGAAGCGTTCCTCAACTACGAGAGTTTAAAGAAAGGACAACTGACACATGGACAAGACAGTCTCGCATGAGATGCAGATGTGTCCATAGAAATATGTAGACCTTCTAGAAGCTCAGAGGAAAGGTTCTTTAAGGTACTACATGTTTTCATCATTTATTTATTCATATGATGAATAAAGATTATTGCGCTTAACATATTTGCAATTATTGCTTATTATTCAGGTGATCAAGATAAAACTAAGGATGAAGAAGCTTGTAGAAGGAACCTAAGGCAAGTTGTTGCAGTGGGAGCCATTAAGAAATATAAAGCTTATATCTGGACTTTGTATTTTGAATTAGAAAGTTTAGAATAAGCTATGTGGCAGTTAGTGGTGAGTCGCGTGTGGTGCCTATATTGGGCATGTGAATGTGTGTACGTGTGCGTGTAGGTTTAAGGTTTAGTGTGGTGTTTTCAAGTTTGTTTTGTGCCACATGTGGTAAGTTATTTTGTGATTGGTTGTTGGAGTTCAAATTTAGGATTGAGTAATTTTAGGAATAGCTAATGTTAGGAAATAGTTGTCCTATTATTTTTAGTTATTATTAGTCGTCCTATTTTTAGTTGTTTTTGGTACACGAGTTGTTGTGGTTTATGGTGTTTCCTTGTATACCTAAGCTCTTTCTCCATAAAAAGAGGGCAAAGGCTTTCTTTTAACGATAACTAAGTTGATCTTTTCTAATATGGTATCTGAGCAGCGATTCTAGATCGGTGGTCTAATAATCCACCAAATATCCACCAAATCAAGATGTTTGAATCACCAACTACATAGTGATTCAAAGGATGATTGAAGAAGTTGCAGTGTCGTTGGTGCCATGAAAGATAGCAACAGCATCGCTGCCATTGTGGAGGGTAGCAATAGCACTGCTGCTGCTGCCTTGAGGATCATAAGGCACATTGCCGAATCACCTACTGTGGCTATTGCTGTCCGGTTCCCCTGTTGCTACGTGATGAGCCTTTTCTCATAAGCCAAATCATCCTTTTGGTTGGTAATGAGTTTTCTCTCATTATTGATGGAGTTTTTCTTTAGGAGCATGATGAACCTTCTCTCATGCATAGAAGGTTAGTTTACTTTTGGACGAAGTGAAATTCAAATCGATGTGGAGATGGTCTCTCGACTTAGGAGGGATTAAAGAAGATGGATAGGAGATTTAGATCATGGGTGATTAATTTAGGAGCGTCGATCCACTTCACTGGGAGCATTGGGAAGTTGAAGAATCCATCCACACCATGTGGAATTTGAGAGGTTCGAGTTGCCAATGGGGCAACCTCTTCGATTACCATGGTTGGAGAAGGCCAGGTTTCCCCTATTTTGAGAATTGGAGAAGTATACTGTGCCCTCGAGCTTTTGATGAGTTTGTTGTCAGTCAACAAGATATGCAAGGATCTCTAGTGCAGAGTCATATTTGATGATAGACATTGCTACTTCCAAGACAAATGCACCAATGAGATCATTGGTGTTGGGATGGAGAGAGACAGACTTTGCTATTTGGACACATCGACCTTATTTGTTAGGGCAGTTTCCATTGCTAATGATCCATGGCTTTGGCTAGGTGGCTTGGGTATCCTTTAGTGAGAAAGATGTCAGATGTATCCTGGATTGCCGAACTCATTGACACTGTACTGTGAGGATTGTTAATTGGGGAAGCATCATTAGATTATTTTTCTACGATGACGTGATGGGGTGAGCACGATCCCTCTTGCCCTTATCCATTGTAATGTGTGGGGGCTCGCCAGCGTCTCGAATATCGGAGGACATAGGTACTATATTGTATTTGTTTTTGACTATTGCCACCTCCCTTGGGTCTTCCTGATGAAGAGTAGGTTTGAGATTTCACAAATCATTTAGAGATTTTTTGCGGAGATTCAGACATAATACTCCTCTACTATCTGAGTCTTTTGGAGTGAATGCTATGGAATTTGTCCAGGAGATGTATGATTTCTTTAGTGTGCATGTGACCATCCACTAGATTTCTTGCGCTTACACTTTCCAACAGAATGATGTGGCCGAGCGTAATTTGAGGCACCTTCTCGACATTGCCCGACCATTGATTCACATGAAGGTGCCCAAATAGTTTTGGGGTGACGCTATATTGATTGTCGCATACCTGATCAATAGAGTACCACCATTAGTGCTTTAGGGGAGGATTCCATATCAGGTACTACATCTTAATTGTGATAGACCCTTTGCCTTGCCCTTTCATGCCTTTGGGAGTACTTATTTTGTTTAGGCTTGTGGGAATCGAGATAAGTTTTCTTTGAGAATAGTGAAGTGTATTTTTCTAGGCTATTCATGGACTTAAAAGGGATACAAATGCTATGATCCCGTGAATAGACAATATACAGTTAACGGCACTAGTGCTACTTTAATGCGACATTTAGTTAACGACCTATATTGCATCCAACCTAGTCTTTCATGAGTGCACGAAGTGCGTTGAGGTCGACTGCCACTTTATCCGGAACGCTGTCATGGAAGGCAGAATTAGCACTCCCTACGTATCCTCGGACTTACAATTGGTAGACATTCTTAGCAAGGCACTTAAAGAAAAAGTGACATGATTTCTTGTGTGATAAGTTGGGGCTTTTAGATATCTACGCCCCAACTTGAGGGGGAGTGCTAGGTTATAGCTGTCATATTATTTTTAGTTGTTATTTTTGATACATGAGTTGTGGTTTATGGTGTTTCCTTGTATAAAGGGCTAAGGCTTTCTTTTAACGATAACCAAGTTGATCTTTTCCAATAGTTAACTGATTGAGTTTGTTTTAGGAAATAAGATTTATAATTAGTTGGGATTATAATTGGGATTGGTTTTCTTTAAATAGACACCAAATCTCCTTATTTTCTCTTGAATTGCAATAAAATATTTTCAAACCCAAGGACTCCTCTCCTTTCTCTCATCTTCCACGCTGCCGTTCTCTCTCTCTTCCTCCTCTCTCCACGCGCGCAACATAGGAGAAGGGCTCTTCCACGCATGATCAGATCTTCACATGGTATTAGAGCGGGTCCTCCTGGCACCTTGATTTCATGCATGTGAAGGAGAGAAGATCTCTCTTCACGCAATTTCACTCTATGCTTAGTAAACATGGAGCCGTACCTATGGTTGAGCGCCAAATTTAAGTTCAAGTCAAGTTTGAGACGTGTGAACCTCTTACGCACCTGGGAAAGCCAAGCAAAAGACATTGGCTTTGGGGTGTACAAGAAGAGGCATAGAAACCTAAAAAACCAAGTTGAGGGGGTGCGTGAGAGGGAACGTCAAGCTATCACACTTGATTCCTTGGCATATAAGAAGAGGCATAGAGACCTCCATAAGTTGCAGTTATGGTTGATGTAGAGGTCCCAATCACCATGGAGATCTACAAGCTCCATGTTATCTTGGACAAAGGCAAAGAAGTGGAAGGAGAATTACAGGCCTCGTTTACATCCACAGATTTAGAGAAGCTCTGGGTGTTACTCAATGAAGAAAAGAAAGCAATTGCAGCTATGGCAATGACTTCTGAGGTTTACAAAGAAGTAACGTCTACTGAGGTTGCAAAATGACTCGTAGTTGCACTAGAAGATGCATTTAATGAAGATTTGGGAGCATACATGGATGCAGATGTTGAAAAAGAGTGGTGGGGCATCTAGCCTCACAAAAGTTTATGCAAGCCTTCACTCTCTTCGGCGCTCGACTTGAGGGGGCATGTTAGAGTTTGGAATAAGCTGCATGGCAGTGTTGCGTGACAGTCAATGGTGAGTCGCGTGTGGGGCCTATGTTTGGCGCGTGAATGTGTGTGTGTAGGTTTAGGGTTTGGTGTGGTATTTCCAAGTTCATTTTGTCACATGTGGCAAGTTATTTTATGATTGGTTGTTAAGAGTCCAAATTTAGGATTAAGTAATTTAAGGAATAGTTAAGTGATTAAGTTTGTTTTAGGAAATAGGATTTGTAATTGGTTGGGAATGTAATTAGGATTGGTTCTCTTTAAATAGGGACCAAATCTCCTTATTCTTGAGTTCCAATAAAATATTTCCAACGCAAGGACTCCTTTCCTCTCTTTCATCTTCTACGTCGTCATTTTCTCTCTCTTCCTCCTCTCTCTATGTGCACAACATAGAAGAAGGGCTCTTCCATGCATCATCAAATCTTCACATTTGTAATCATGCATCGATAGAAATTGTTTCTATTTTCAAAATTGTTTGGAATTGGCCTATTCATATGAGTTAATGTAAGTTTTAGCTATGGAATGCTTGAATGATTTGGAATCTATTTTCAGATGCTCGGATTTATGTAATGATGAGATTATTAATAAGAATTCTGAATAGGTATAAATAGGATATTTTGCCTCTATGAGAATCTCTCATGTCTTGGACATTAATGTCTACGAGTGAGATTAAAAAGACAAGTGAGAATAGTCTCTTCTGACCAGTGTTGTCAAGTTTATCACCTTAGGCTATCGAGCAACCAAGCCAGGCGAGAAAGCCAAAAGTCGCCTTTGAGCTATTCCAAGCTAGGGACTTCAGTCGGGCTATTGTCCAGCCACCTTCTTTGTCACTTGGGTTGCTTAGTGTCGTTGCCTTACTCCTAATTCACTTTAGGTAAGATTATAAGACTCTTATTTAGTCTTAAGTTACATATATTATAGATACATTTGTGTTATATATTGTTGTATATATATAGTACATACATACATACATACATACATATATGTTACTCAGTTTTGCCTTCGCTTTTTAACTTAGACTCTTGTTTGTCAGTTAAGACATGTATAAGTTATACGTATGCGTTATTATATGTCTGTAATTATATAATTATGATATATTGCAGTTTAATGATGTGTATATGTATATATTTGTTATTGTAAATATAACATATTGTAATAAATGTTATTGTCTTGAGTACGACTCAGAGACAGCCTTTTGGGCTAGCATTTTGGGCTGTTGGTTGATGCCTCTACCTTGAGGAGGGCCTCCACTTTATTGTGGTGCATTTAGCTTGGATATAATGGAGTGATTTTCCATAGGGAGTCTTAATAGGAGTGCTTTATCATTATTATGCTCTTTGAATTTTTGGTGTAATTAGCCCCTTTTATTAATGCAATGGAGGGTTAACATTTATTGTTAACCTTTCTTTTCTTCTTCAAAAAATATACATGTCACGATCTTGGTTTGGTAGATACATATGAAATATATTTTGGTTGTTTGTTTTGGCCTATAATTATAAATGTAATATGTATGTTTACACATTGTATGATAATATAAATATGTATGTTATTGTTACTTAAATTTGATAGGATCATTGTTTTTTCGTTCACTTAAATAGTATCATCATATGTTTCTTATGAAGGTCGAAGTTCCCATATGAGTTTATTAGGCATATTCAATATTTTAAGAAATAAAAAGATTGTCGCCTCAATTTAATTGGGCTATTGCCTTTTTGTCGCCTCTCGTTTCGGGCGATTAAGGAGCGTATTGCCTAACACCTTGATAGCTTTGCTTTTGACTCGATAATCAAGGACTCTAGGACAATTTGTGTTTGATCCTTTTATGAAACGAACTTTTGACGGGGAGATGTATCTCAGGGTAATACATGATGTGTGTATTGTGGAAAAGATCTTTGGTGGATGGCGACATTCATTAGTGATCATTTCAATTGTGATGATGTTCAAATGTGGAAAGGTCAAAGATCTTTTGGAAAATTTGATGATTATCACATGTTGGTTATGGAGTTGGTGAATTCCATGAACTATGAACACATTACATGAGATTTGATCAAACTTAGATAGTACATCTCAGATGAATTAGGAGTATTTCAATGGATTAGAAATAATTTCTAACTTTTTCCTTTTGTACACCTCAGCTTGGTCTTACCTTCTTAAGACAATACTGAATTTAGAGAAATTCAAATGATGATGAATGTCGGATTTCCAAAATCCAATGAGGATTGGCATTAGAGAATGCAAAGAGATGGCTTCTATGGGTTCAAATTGAGTTCTCTTGATCACATATGATGTGGACAAGGATATAAATATTCAGGTTTGATATTGATTGCCAATGTCCAGTTCAAATGAGTTAGGCTTTGGGACAATCCTTTGGATGTTACAAGCATTAGAATGGTTGTTGATGTTGTATACGGATTAGTCGAACATTTATAATTTGTGGAATATCACATTCCCAGAATGATAAATGCTCAACTCATAATTCAATCCAAGGAATAATTTTTGGAGAATTAATTGAACTTGACCAAGATAAGGCCACCAAAATTAAATTTGCTTGGTTAATGTCCTATTTAAGTGGGTTGGATCTTAGGATAGATTGCAATATGCATAGTCTAAACACATGACAATAGTTGTTATCAGTGTAATGAGAATTTCAAAAGGGGTAATTTTGACTTGTGGAATGTTAGATTCCATAATGATGAATGACCAACTGGGATTCAACCTAAGGATAATGCATGAAGTCATGCAAATCAATGGTTAGGCCCATAATATATCCAAGGGCAATTATTAAGTTTCATAATCATAAGGGATATGAAACTATTCTTATTCCTATATGAGAATTCTTAAGAAGTGTTCAACTTGTCAAATATTGGATTCCATGAGATAGATACTTGGAATGAGAGTCAGGTCAAAAGAAACAAGGAATCTTGTAAGGTTACTAGAACTCTATTAAGATCTTAAATCAAATATGAAGGGAATCAATTCTAGTAGATATGCTCACCTACTTGAAAATGTTTCAAGATGGTAAAACACACCCATGAAATTTTGGATATCATGACTCAAATGTGTTTGAGAATGATCCACCTTCATATGATGAATCATTGAGGATCATAACACGAGAGATTGGGTGAAAGCTATAGGCTTGAATCTAATCATGATCCAAATTGGCACCTAGACTTGAATGATTCGTAAAGTATTATGGATGCATTTAATGATGTCTTGACTCGTGAGAAATAGTGGGACAATATTAATGGTACCTGTTGAGATACTCCTTTTATTATTTTTGTTATTGGCTTTTTTTTTTTTGAAATGTGTGAGGGTAGTTATCCAATTGATAACCACCCATGATCATTTCATTCTACTAGAAAGAATTACATCAAAATTACAGATGGGATCTCCAGAACTTCATTTGGGACAAAATGGAATAAGAAAAAATTTCAACATAGGGTCTCTCCCCTAAAAAGCACCCCATTACTGTCCAGTCAAACAGCCCACAGCATAGCCAAAATCTTAGCTTGATCCTTCTTGGATCTAAAGGAGATATGGGCCTCTTGAGCATTCCCCTTACGGAAAGATGACCAAAAGCTAACCACATCTCAATGTACAATCAGTGATTTAAATGTCGATGACATGCCGTTGGCAATGGGGTTTTTGGAGCAAGGCCATGTTGACACAAAGATGGTGTCGATTTACAGGTAAATCGTCGACATGCCAACGATTTCGCCGGCATGCTGACAGTTGCCGACGAAACTGCCAGCATGCCGATCGTCTGTTGGGCGGGAATTGGAGCGTCGGGAGGGTAAAAATCAAACTTTTCAGGTAAGGGGCAGCGAGAGAGTGGGAATTCACACAGAGATTTTTTGTCATATATGCTTAAATAACGATTGTTTTTTGTTATATACAACTGTAAATATGTTTCTAACATCTTGATTTACTTGTCTTTCAAATTTTAATCATTTCTGTCATTTTTGTCGATGCATGCCCTTGGCATGCTTCGAAATGTCATTTTTTAGGGCCATCGAAATTGTCGAAATCTGCCATCGAAAAATGGGCATTTCCACGGCATGTCTTCGGCATGCCCACGAAATGCATACCTATAATTTCATTGGTACGGCGTCGAAATCGGCATTTCGAACCTTATGTACAATCTAGTCGATCCCCATCTTCTGCCACACCTGTTCTACAAAAGGGCACGGGAAGAAGAGGTGCTGCTGTCCTCTTCCGTTCCTCCACAAAGAGGACAGCTCACGTCATCCATCTGGGCCCACCTCGCTCTCCACCTCTTCGTCATGATCCACCCCCTCCTCACCAACTACCCGAAAATCTTCACCTTTAGCGGACACTTCACCTCCCAGAGGAGCCTGCAGTCTCTCAAAAGATCTTTGTCTGTTATTAGTTATTTTATCATTTCTATTTTCCTATTGGACATGCTTGTTATTTTCTCAATACCTCTTCTTTGGTGTTTGGATGCAACCTCAATGGGGTGTTAAGTAAGGTTGCTCCTTGGCTCTTCTTTTTAATGTCGCTGTTGACACCTTGGCAGCCATGTCTCCTAAGGCCTGTGAGGGTGGTGTCTTCTCTGGTTTCAGGTTGAGGGGCAATGACTCTCTCCTGACACCAATATTGTAGTATGCAGACAACATGCTATTTTTTTTGTGAAGGTAGGGAGGTTGAAAATGTGGCGGCCTTGGTCCGAATCTTTTGAGACATCTTAGACTTGGACATGAATCATGCAAAGTTTGCCTTTGCTCCTTTTCACATGGACAAGGAGGAGGCGGCAGCTACCTCACAGTATCTTTGCATGGCTACTAGCACTTTGTCATTTATGTACTTGGGCCTCCTGTTGAAGGGCAAGTGGTTGACAGTTGGAGATTGGACACCTTTTCTTGAGAAAATGAGTAGGAGATTGAGCTCTTGGAGTGGAAGGCTGCTCTTTAGAGGGGGATGGTTGGTTTTCCTCAAAGCTGTTTTATTTGCCATTCCTGTTTTTTATTTATCTGTTTTCAGACCTCCCAGGAAATTTTTTCAGAAGTTGGAGGTGATGAGAAAGTATTTCTTTTGGAAGGGTCCAAATCATAATGGTTCCTTAAGTTGGTACCGTGGGATGAAATCTGTTGGCCTAAGAAAGATGGTGGTCTGGGGATCCAGTTCCTTGGTGAGTTCTGTGATGCCTTGTTGGTAAAATGGGTGATGAGACTTTTTCTCAATGACATCTCTGCCATAGATTGTTGAAGGACTCATACAGTTCATGCATATCCTTTCGGGAAAGGTCAGTGACCCATCTTGGGGATTTGGCTTTTTGGAGAGCCATTGTGTTGGTCATGCAGAGGTTGGCTCCTTTTGTCACTGTTGTTGGGAGATGAGAGAACTTTTAGGTGGTCTGAAAATGGTCGGTTCGCCAACGTAATTCCGTGCCTGTATAGCTCAGCTGACAACAAGTTTAGTGATGTTTGTGAAGTGTGGGATGGAGATTCTATTGCCTGGTTGCCAATGGTGGGAAGTGGTCTCTCCGATGCTTGGATTCAGGATCTGTAGTTCCTTCTGTACATTGAGCAGCTGGATTGTTTGGTGTGGGCGGAGGGAGGCTGATGCGGGGAACAATTGAAAGTAATGAGGATTTCTTGTTGGATTGTCATCTGCTCTGCATGATGAAAATTCCGTTGAAAGTCAAACTCTTGCAGAAAGGGAAAAATGGCCACAAAAGTCCTAAGAAGCAGATGGGCTGGAAATTTGGATACAACCTGCTCTCTTTGCAGTTTGGCTGACAAAGACATCAATCATCTTGTATGGTTATGTGATTTCTCGGCCAGAATGTCGACAATGCTGTGATTGAGTGGAATTGACACTTCTTCTATGGAAGGCTTTTGGACTTATTTCAAGAATGACATTCATATGAACACCCTTTCTTGGACAAAGGTGGCAATGGCCATGTGGTCTTTATGGCTCCAATGTAATTCCATGGTGTTTAGAGGTGAAAGGTCTTCGGTGGTGAATGTTGCAAGGGAGTCTATTTTTCTGTCTGACCTTTGGCTACAAGCTCTGTAAATATGTTCCTTTTTAGTGGGTAAATGAAATGATTTCCCTTTTCAAAAAAAGAACTTTTTTAGAGTGTCTGTCTTGATGTAATTATTGTTTGCTTAAGGTTTCAGTCTTTGATCCCACTTGACGAAGTTTAAGTGGGAGATTGTAAAGGATCCCTGGTTCCTAAGTCATATTCTTTTGTCATTTTTCACTGTTACTCCCTTTTTTGAAGAAAAATAGTGGAGCAAGAGATAGCAAAATAAACAAGACATGAAAAAAAAAAGACAATGGTGGAGATGAGGAGAAAAAAAGGAGAAGAAGAAAGCGAAAAAGATTGAGATGAGGATGATAACAAGATAGGTTTCATTTAGTTATTTATTTTGAAAATAAGGTTGACATTTATTTTATGTCTCTACTTATTTGGGTCTATTTTATTTTGATAAGTGTAGGAAATAGAAAGAATTATGAAAAAAATGTGCAAGGACAAGTAAAACAAGGAGGAGGAAAAGAAGAGGAGAGGATCCTGTCTAGTTGATTCTACTTCGCCAACTTGGTTGTATAGGCCTTTCAATGAAAAAGACATGGTTGGATAGTCTCTATGAATTCAACAATCATGAGAGAGTGAGAGAATTCAAGTATGAACTTTGCTGTAGCCTTGAATAACAGAGATCTGCTCTGAGTTCCCTATATCAGAGACTTTGGTTTTCATGTGAGAAGCTCACACTTTGTCTTATGGGAGAGGTTTGGTCCCCACTGTGTGTGGTAGAGGCCATGCTCCAAACTTCCATTATAAGGGAGGCCACTCTCAATGCCCCCACTGGGAAAAGCACTACTTCTTGAGGGTTTTGTGAGAGAGACAACTTGCATAGCTCAGTCTTGTAGTTCATCTTTCAAATTATAAACCATAGTTGCAGGACCAGAGCATCAGCATCATTGTCATTCACTAAGAGAGCTATGACTCTTGATGTAATCGTGTCATCATCAACATGCCCACTTGCAAATAAGAGTGAGGCTGCAGCTCTATGACCATTTGTCATGTAGACATGATTGGGTTGCACCATTTATCATTGTTCTTACTTGTGTGAGAGGATTACAATTGTGGTAAGTTGAGTATTCTATGCTCTGCCTTGAGGGAAATTTTTGAGGTGAATTTTTACCTAGTTGAGTGAAAGGGATCCTGTGGGAATCTATATATAGGTTAATCCCACCTTGTCGGTGTGCAAACCTGAGAGAAGTGTGGTGGCCTGTATCTTGTGATTTTTCCTTATCATGGTTGTTAGGTAAAAAAAAGTAGATCATAATTAAATTTGTTAGGATTGGTTGTTTTTCATATTTTGAGTTTTTCCTATTTTGGTAAAAAGTTTTATTGTTTCCTATTATCCCTAAGTCCTTTATATAAAGAGGGCTAGGACTTGCATAATGAAATAATATTGTTCAATTTTCTCCAACAATGGTTAAGGTTTTTGACATAAATCATCTCTGTTTTAATGGAAATGAGGCTGAAAGTTCCAGGAGCTTGGCATAGACTTGCAAAAACTGGCATGTATATAGCCTGGTTTAGTCTTTTAACAAACTGAAGCTAGCATGCACGTAAGCTGGTTTTAATCTTTAACAAATTGAGGGCTGTAGCTAAAAGCTACTTTTGCTGACGACCTAAATGACTTGACTTAATGTCAGGCACTGCTTGCCAATCAGATGGAGCCTTGAATTTTTTGGCCTCAACTAACTTGAGGAAGGCTAATCCTTTACGGTCCAGCTTATTAATTGATCAATTAAAGATGAGTTTGAAAGGTTTGATTACGATCCTGGAGGGCATGCATGGATCATTTCATGCTGCTGTGAGGATAACGTCCCTTGTTTGGAATTGATTTGATGAGTTCGAGGGTGGATCTTGGCACATTATCCATCTGTAAAGTCTAGATGACATCTATACTATTTTCTGCACATTTCACCACTCAAATTACACAAATGAGAATGTCATCTGTGCCACCATCATGGGCCCTGCTGGAGATGGAGACAGATCAGATCTTTAAAGACACAATGGCTACAATTAGATTCATTGATGCTGCCACTAGCAAGGACGTGGTTGCTACCATCACCCCCTGACATCCCAACAGGAGCTCAAGCCACCGGACTAAGATGCCCAGCAGCTGGACTGTATTGATCAGCTGGATGCTGTTGCTTGGCAGGGAGATCAGGTGCTTTTGAAGGCTTGAAGCGAGGATACACATTACAGGAAGCCCTGGAGAATGCTGCTTTTAACTACATGCTGATTAGATGGATCAATGACAATGAGTTGGACTTAATTATTATCCAATTCTGCCTAATCTAATAACCATATCTTGTGGGCTTTATTTTGTTTTATTCATCTTTTTGCGTGACCCAGAATCCCATTTGCCCCCACAACACTTATAAATGCACTGATGAGGACTCGAACTTTGGGTTCCCATGCTTATTTTGCTAATGAAGATTGCCCTGTTTGCCTACTTGACTATTATCACTTTAAGTTACCCTTTTTGTTCGAAATTTTACCACAACAGGATGTTGTATGTAACTTTAATCTGTGTTGGACCAAACGATATACCAATAATCAAGCTTTCAGAGAACTAGTGGACCACATTGCATCAACCTAGGTTGCTTATGGAATGGAAAAGAGCAGGAGGCCTCATATTTGTTTGAAGGGCCCACCTCACCACTCCTCTTCTCTTGTTTCAACAATGGTACATAGCCTCTCTTTTCCATGAATTTCTTCAATCATATCTACGAATTTTCTTTTTGTAGAAGAAAAGAGATGCATTACTTTTCAAAAGAAACCTTAGCCTCTCTTTTCTAATAGAGAGTATTGGGTTAATTACATAGACACTCATAAAGAAGGATAAAATTGGAAATACATCCTTATACTCAACACTCCCCCTTAAGTTGGGGCGTAAATGTCAGTGAGGCCCAACTTGCTGCACAGGAAGTCAAGATGCATCTTTTTCAATGGCTTAGTAAAGATATTTACTAGCTGAAGCTCAAAAGAGACATATGGAGTACTAATTTTTCCTGCTAAAATAACATTACACATAAAATGATGTTTTACTTCAATATGTTTGGTCCTCTCATGAAAGATCAGATTTGAGGCAAATATACGTGGCAAACTTGTCACAAAAAAGTGGGACTGGCATGCCAGCCTGAATACTTAGGTCATGTAGAAAATTGACAATCCTCATGATCTTACATGCAACCGAAGCCATCGCTCGGTATTTTGCCTCTGCACTTGAGCGAGCCATCACATTTTGTTTCTTGCTTCCCAGGAGAATAGATTCCCACAAGTTTATAGACTACGTATCGTAGAGTGTCTGTCATCCACAGATCTAGCATAGTCTGCATTTGAATAAGCTATAATATCAAGATGCTCTCTGTCTCTGTAGTACAGTCCTCTACCTGGGGTCCCTTTAAGGTATCTCAGAATGAGGCAAACCTCATGCAAATGACTATATTGAGGGGTCTGCATATACAGGCTGACTCTGCTCACTGCAAAACGATTTTTAGGCCTCGTAATGCTCAAGTAGAGCAAGTGTTCAATAGTGGTACGATATCTGATAATATCCTCATACAGTGGGTCCTCATCAGTGGTGTGAGTGGATAGAGACTACCAGAGGAATTGGACCTAAGCAACCCAGCCTCCTCAAGTATCTGCAGCGTGTACTGTCTCTGGGACAGGGAGAGACTCATCTCCTATCGAACTGCTTCTATCTGCAATAAGTATCGAAGATCACCTAGATCCTTGGTAATAAATGTGGATTGTGGGAATGCCTTTGTCTGGATAATCCCATCTTTATCATCACTAATAAGGACCATGTCATCGACATAAACAACAAGGATTACCACTCGGTTAGTATCACCATATCTAGTCCTCTTGATGAAAATAGAATGGTTTGGAGTGGAGTGCTGGAATCCAATCTTCTCAATCTCCGAGCCCAGCCTCTCAAACCAGGCACATGGACTCTACTTCAAGTTGTAGATAGTCTTCCTTAGGCGACAAACAAGCCTCCCCTAAATACTGTACCTTGGTGGCTATCTCACATACACCTTATCAGATAAATTACCATATAAGAAGGCATTTTTAATGTTCAACTGATATAGTGGACATTTCCTAACTACTGCAACTGAGATAATAATCCTGGCATATGTAATGCGGGCCATAGGTGAGGTCTCAAGGTAGTCTACCTCATATGTTTGGGTAAACCCTTTGGCAACAAGCCTGGCATTGTAGTTGTTTACCGTCCCATCAATTCTATACCAAGGTTCGAAATGCCGATTTCGACGTTGCGCCGATGAAATTCTAAGTGTGCATTTCGTGGGCGTGCAGAAGGCATGCCGTGGAAATACCCATTTTTCGATGGCCATGCCGAGGGCACGCCGTGGGAATGCCGAGGGCATGCTGACAACATATCAACAAAAAATTACATAAATCCTCAAAATGATGTTAAAATACGTAAATTTTTGTGTGTGAAATCACATAAATACTCAAAATTTGTGTTTGATCCTTCTTGGGTTCCCTCCCTCGCATTGTCCCCAACACAGCCTTCCTGCCATAGTTTTAAAAATCGCACCTCGAGGCTATAGAGGCGTATGCCTCAAGGCGAGGCGGCCCCAGATAGCCTCGAGGCGGTAGCCTCAGGGTGCATTCAAGAGGCGTGCGCCTCGGTTGAGCCGAGGCGGTCCGAGGCGGTAGAGGCAGTGAGGTGCAGCCTCAACTGGTTTAGGTGTAGCTGCTGTAGCAGCGTCGAAGCTCGAGGAGGAGCATCGCCGCAGCAGCATCGGAGGAGGAGCATTGCCAGTGGTGCAGCTACTGCAGCAGCGTTGGAGCTCAAGGAGGAGCATCGCCGCAGCAGCGTCGGAGGAGCATTGCTGGTGGTGCAGCTGCTGCAGCAGTGTCCGAGGAGGAGCATCGCCGCACCAGCGTTGGAGGAGGAGCATCGCCGGTGGTGCAACTACTGCAGCAGTGTCGGAGGAGGAGCATCACCGGTGGTCAAGTTGGTTCTTCGATGGTTGTTTTGCAGCTTTTGCTTAGGGTTTACTGTGAGAAAAGCCCATTGTGAAATATAGTTCTCAATATGTGTTTAGGGTTTTGTGTTATTTATTTTTTTGGTTTATTTGATTGTGTTTTATCATTGTAAAATATCTTTAGGATGAGTTTTGAGGTGTGCTTTAGGATTTGAGGGGAAAGTTTGGATCTTAGTAGGGCTTGGTTGTTAGGATTTTGGGATGAATTTCGTTCTTTCAATGTTGTAATAGAGAAAATGTCATGAAAGTGTATTATTTAGATTATTATTTTCTTATTAGCACTTAATAAGTATATATCATTTCCTTTTTCTATGTTTTTTATGCAATTCTTGAGGCTTACGCCTCGCTTCGATGAAGGCAAACCGCCTCGCATTTTTTAAAACCTTGCTTCCTGTCACATTTGAATCCTTCCTGGCTTCTCTGCCTCGCATTTCGAATCCCTCTTGCCATTTCAAAATTCAGACCTCCCGCCAGTTCCCTCCAACTTGCCATTTCAAATCTCTACGTTGAAATTTGCTGGCATGCCACCAATATCGTCGGCATGCCGACAATATTCATGGTATGTCGGCGACGTCCATGCATTTCTGTAACTTACCCGTGTCAACAAGCTCCCCTTCTGAAAATAGCCTTGCTACCGGCATTTAAATCACTGCTCTATACTTGATAGTATACACCCATTTGTAGTCAACTACTGTAGCATCTAAAGGTCATGGCATAAGATCCCATCTCTTCCTGGATTGTAATGCCTGCATCTCTTCATCCATGGTTACATGCCACCTAGAGTCTTGTGAGGCTTGAATAAAATCTCTAGGAATAACTATAGTGGTGGTGGTCGAGGCATACTGTCTGTCTTCGTCCTTTAGCGACATAAGATGAAGACTACATGCTTTACTAGGCCTTGTCTAACTAGGTTGCTTAGTATTTGAGTCACTCTCATCCAATACGGTAGGAAAAGACATAGCATCAAGTGGAGTTTACGGTCTCCGATGGGAAACCTGGGTTTCCTCCAAGGCAGCCTGTATGGTGGCTCCTTCTGAGTAGTATGGGATCTTCTCAAAGTAGGTCACACCTGCTGTGACAATGTACTGCTTGCGGATTGGATTATAGCATTTATAGCCCTTCTGTGTCTTAGAGTACCCAAGCAAGACACATTTGACAGCTTGGGGGGAGAACTTGTCGTGATTCCCATGTGCCTGTACAAAATAGGTGCACCCAAAGATCCTTAACGACAGAGCAAATGGCTTGGCATAATTTAGATAAATCACCTGATATGAAATTTATCCTCCAAGCACAGACGAAGGCACCCGATTAATCAAGTATGCCATGGCAAGTATAGCATCTCCCAAGAATTGTTTAGGAACCTTCATGTAGATCATCGAGGTCCTAGTAATATCAAGAAGATGTCGTAATTTGTTCTCAACCACACCATTCTGCTGGGCTGTGTGAGCACAAGATGTCTGGTAAATAATGTCTCTGGAAGAGAAAGTCTCCTGTAAGTCCCACTACATAAACTTTAGGGCATTGTCACTGCGGAAGACTCGGACGGTGGTGGCATACTGTGTTTGAACCTATATGAGGAATTACTGGATAATATGAGGAATCTTTGAGCATGCCTTTATCAAGAAAATCCAAGTAAGACGATTGTGGTCATTCACAAAGACTGCATAATACCGATGTCCTCTAGAAATAGAAACCCTAGAGGGCCCCCACACATCATAGTGCACAAGGGAGAAAGGAACAACACACCCTATTGTCTCTCTGTGGGGAATTGCTCCTGTGGTGATTTTCAAGTTGACAATTTTTGCACTGCAAGGTTAGGAAATTTGGCAACTCAGGGTACATCTGCTGCATCTTCTTAACTGATGGGTGTTCAAGTCTCCTATGCCATAGTTAAGGATTGGTAGCTATGGACACGGCTCTAGCAAATAAGGTAGCCGTGCCAAGGTAATAGAGACTTTCTCGTTCTATACCCCTGCCTATAATCTCTCTTGAAAGAACAATGGTCCTCATCAAAGACCACACGACATCCAAGATTCTTGCAGATGTGGCTCCCTGATAAAAGGTAGTTGGAGAAAATGGAAGATCTTATTCAACAATGAAACCCTACACCTCTTTGTATAGAGAGGTGAAAGAGAAAATTGCAATACATGTTCAGGTAGAAATATAAAATAAGTGGTACAAACTACTTAAGGAGTATCTAAACTAATTATACTAACACTCCCCCTCAAGTTGGAGCATATATATTAATCATGCTTAGCTTAGAACAACATACATCAAAAGTAGGATGAGGTAGAGGTTTAGTGAAGATGTCTGCTGTTTGATCTTCAGATGCAACAAAAGCAGTATAGATTGACTCCACGTTGTCATAGTTTTAAAATCGCGCTTTGAGGCGAGGTGGCCCCAAATAGCCTCGAGGTGGTAGCCTCAGGGTGCATTCAAGAGGTGCGCGCCTCGATTGAGCCGAGGCGGTCCGAGGCGCTAGAGGCGGTGAGGTGCACATGAGGCGCAGCCTCAACTGGTTAAGGTGTCGCTGCTGCAGCAACGTCGAAGCTCGAGGAGGAGCATCGCCACAGCAGCATCGGAGGAGGAGCATTACCGGTGGTGCAGCTACTGCAGCAGCGTTGGAGCTCAAGGAGGAGCATCGCCGCAGCAGCGTCGGAGGAGGAGGAGCATCGCCGGTGGTCAAGTTGGTTCTTCGATGGTTGTTTTGCAGCTTTTGCTTAGGGTTTAATGTGAGAAAAACCCATTGTGAAATATAGTTCTCAATATGTGTTTAGGGTTTTGTGTTATTTATTTTTTTGGTTTACTTGATTGTGTTTCATCATTGTTAAATATCTTTAGGATGAGTTTTGAGGTGTGCTTTAGGATTTGAGGGGAAAGTTTGGATCTTGGTAGGGCTTGGTTGTTAGGATTTTGGGATGAATTTCGTTCTTTTAATGTTGTGATAGAGAAAATGTTATGAAAGTGTATTATTTAAATTATTATTTTCTTATTAGCACTTAATAAGTATATATTATTTCTTTTTTCTATGTTTTTCATGCAATTCTTGCCTCAACCGCCTCAAGGCTTACGCCTCGCCTCGATGAAGGCAAACCGCCTCAGTATCGCCTCGCGATTTTTAAAACCTTGAAAGTATCATATTTCTACTATAATGGCAATCAAGCTCTACATGCTTGATGTGTTCATGGAACATTGGGTTGTTTGCTATATAGATAGCAGTATGATTGTCTCACTTTATTTCCATGGCCCCTCAACTTGGACATGCAAATCCTGTAACACAGATCTAATCCAGACCATCTTTGCTGCAGTCTACGCCATGGCACGATACTTAGATTCTGCACTTAACCTGGATACAACTTGTTGCTTCTTTCTCCTCTAAGTCACAAGATTTCTTGCCACAAAAATATAAAACCCAATCGTCGACTTCCTATCTGCCATGCACCTTGCATGGTCTACATTAGAATAGCCAACCACAGTCGTGGACTTCCCTCTGTTGAATAAGATACCACGACCTGGTGCTCTCTTTAGGCACTTGAGCACTTGCATTGCAGCATCCCAATGCTGCTTAGTCGGTTTGTCAATGAATTGATTGAGCTTCCTAACAAGGGAGATATTAGGATAAATAATAGTAAGATGTAGTAGTTTGCCAATCAACTTCCTATAAGAACGACTGTCAATGGGATGAGACTCAGTGTCAAAGCGATGCCCTTTAGGATCCATAGGTATGTTGGCAGGTCTTGATGCCAACATTCCCATTTCCTGTAACACATCAAGAGCATACTTGCGCCGTGTAAGGATTATACCATCTCTGCTCCATGCCACCTCAATTCCTAAAAAATATCTTTGCTTACCTAGGTCCATTACAAATGTATCAGCTAGCTTTTGCTTGACCTCTTCTATCCCAGTTGCATCATCACCTGCGAGAATAAGATCATCAACATAAACAAGGAGCACAACAACTTCTCCCTTGGTCTTCTTGATAAAGAGCGAGTGATTTGCAGAAGATCCATAGCCTGAACTTCCTCCGATAACTTCTGAAACCATGTACGTGGACTCTGCTTTAGGCCATAAATGACCTTCTTTAGCCTACATACATACTTCCTGTGTTAAACCCAAGAAGTTGTTGCATGTAGACTTCCTTCTGAAGATAGCCATAGAGAGACATTCTTCGCATCTAGCTGATGCAAGGGCCAGTCATAGTGTGCAGCCACAGAAAGAAGAATACGAACAATAGGAAGTCTTGTCACTGGAGAAAATGTGTCAAAGAAATCCATCTTATATGTCTGAGTGAATCCCTTTGCAAGTTTGCAACCAATCGAACTTTGTGGTGAGAGATGGACCCGCCTAGATTATACTTTAGCGCAAACACCCAACAACATCCTACCACCTTGGCATCTCTGGGAAGATCTGTAAGCTCCCATATCCCACGTGAATGTAGGGCAGCCATCTTCTCCATGGCTTGACATCGTTTTGGGTCAAGCATCGCTTGCTGATACGTAGTGGAAATATGTGTGGTTGATAATGTAGTAGTGAACATAGCAAAGGAACTCCCCAGATTAGCAGTAGGTATTGCCCCAATAACTTGGTAGTGAGCACAACTGCGAGGTGCCTTCTGAATAGCAATTGGAAAATCAAGATCCTCCACCTCGGTCTCGTGAAGCATATCATGGGAAACAGTTTCATTAGAAGGTTGGCCAAAAGAATCTGATGAACCTGCTCAATCACCACTAGGACAAGTCATGTCAGGATCAACACATATTGGTCAGGGGAGGAGAGAGGTGGCTGAGGTAGTGGGGCAGTGCTGTAGTGTGTATTTGACACCATGCATGTTGTCTAGATGTGACTGGCAATTTGTATACATGAGTAGGCTGTGTCGTACACCACTATCCCCTGTAGTAGTAGTATTTAGGCTATGAATAACAGGCATCTACTCTAAAGGAACTGATGGTATAGGGATAGGAGCAGAAGTCTCCTTAAATGACAGCTGATGATCAACAGTGGAGAAATATGGAACATGCTTATGAAATGTAACATCAACACTTACGTAATGCTTCCTGCCCAGTGGATCATAACACTTGTACCGCTTTTGAGTACTGCTATACCCTAAAAATACACATTTCACAGCTCTTTGAGCAAGCTTATCCTTGCTTGGTCCTAAAATACAAATGAATGCAACACAACCAAATACCCTTAGTGGTACATGAAATAGGTCCTTATTTGGATGAACCTGGGGGCTTGCTCTTGTATAGCCGAATTAGATAGTTAATCAAGTAGCCCATAGTAAGCACTGCATCTCCCTAATACATCTGTTGTACATTATGATAAATAAGTAATGTCCTGGCCACATCCAATATATAACGATGTTTTCTCTCAACTATCTTATTTTGCTGTGATGTATGAGGATAAGAGGTCTGATGAATACCTATAGACAATCATCAACTTTGTCATGCATAATTTAAGTGCATTATTAGAATGAACAATTTTAATAATAGAAGAAAATTGGGTCTTTATTTGCATAATAAATGTTTCAACCACAAGGCCTACATCAGACTTATTCCGTAATAAGAATAACTAAGACATGCGAGAGTAATCATCCACAATAAGCAAATAATATTTATGACCCTATCTATTAGGAACTCTACTGGGACCCCAAACGTCCATATGCAGTAAAGCACAACATGAAGTAGAACTCTGGGAGGAACTAGCAGGAAAACTGGAACGATGATACATCCCTAGTTGGCAAGCATCATAATAGATCTCAACAGTAGGTAAAATATAGGGAATAACCCTTCTCCTTTCTCTCTTACGCTGACTGTCTCTCTCTATTGTAGCCCATTGACAACTTTGTGCAGGTGGGATACTGGATTGTTGATATAGGATTTCCACTCTGATGCCAAGTCAGAGAAAATGAAATATCTTATTCAACAATAAAATCCTACACCTCTTTATATGAAAAGAGGTGAAAGGAAAAATTGCAGTACATGTCCAGGTAGAAATATAAAACATCAAAGAGATACAAACTACTTAAGGAGTGTCTAAACTAATCATACTAACAAAGGTTCATTGGAAACTTTGGAGCACAATGAACCTCCTCAATCATCGTTTTCAGAGATGCGTGTACATTCCCAATTGCAATGATCGGTGATGTAGCCCCATTGGCCACTCTGACATCTCTAATCCTGTGTGGAACCGTGGGATTCACCAATCAGTCTGCATCTCCTGTAAGATGGATACAAGCACCAGAGCCTACAACCCATGTTCCTTCGGTCCTCTTCTATGAGTCTTCTTAGGCTGCACACGCAAGCCTTTGCAGAATTGAAACATACCCTTTTCTTGGACCCATCACATCTTCTTTGCATGAGAGATGGCTCATCATGCTTGAAGTAAGGATCTTTATCATTAACGGTGAGAGAAGGCTCATCACCATGAATACTAGGCATGAGAGAAGCCTCATCGCGCGAGTCATCACCAATCAGGAAGTGAGGCCACCACTTGGCCTGTTGGACCAACACCCCCAATGGTATTGCTAGTGTGGCTAGCAAGCCTCTCGATGGCAGTGGTGGTGCTAGGAGACCTCTCTCTTGTGTTGCTGCTGCTGTTGGGATTTGGTTGCCCTTCTTCCATCGAATCACCCTTGTGCTGGTGATTCGATTATCTTTTTGGTGGGTATTTGGTAAGATATCGGAGCATTGGCTTGGGACTGTTGCTTTGATATCATGTGAAAGAAAAGCGATGCATTACTCCTCAAAGGAAACCCTAGCCTCTCTTTGATAATAGAGAGTATTGGGTTAATTACATAGACACCCATAAAGAAAGATAAAATAGGAAATACAACTTTATACTCAACACTTTCTTTAGAGGACATAAGATTAAGGATGCCATCATTGAGGCAAAATGCAATGACTTAGGTTTTTCTACCCCGAGGCGCCATTTCAGCCATCTTTTTTAAATTGGCCTGCTCAACTTAATGTGGGAAATTGCTTGCTTTTTGTTTCAGTGTCAGGAATTAACCGAAGTTGTGGTGAAGGCCTGAGAGTTAGCACAAGGCATACTGAAGGACGAAAGGAAAATAACTTTGTTGGTATCACAAGCACCAAGGCATCAATGAAGAAAAGATAATCTGCAGTGAGGTTGTGCTAGGTGAGATACATGTGAGGAAAGATGGAAGCACCTATAGTGAGTCAAAGAGGGAAACTTGTTGAACGATTCTCATACAGTAGTTCATTGTATGTGTCCTTACCAAATACTTCTTCCTCCAGAAAGTGGTTAAATGTTGCAAACTTAACTAGCAAGCAGTAGCTGGCATTCATGTCAATACTGATCGTCATCCTGAAGTGGTTGGCATTTTAAACTACTCAGCAGAGTGAATTTTTTCCCCTCCTTTTCACTTCTAGATGGATATGCTGCCCTTTGCTTTGTCCATATCATTCTGTATTCCATGTAATTTCACTTTCAGTTGGTGCAATTTGAATTTCTTTTGTGAATTCTCTGCGACATCTGTGAATCTGCTAGGAGAAATTTTTCTGTATTTTCGCACAAATTATGCTGATCCCTAACTTCTCCAATGATGACATCAGGAGAATTCTTCAATGCGTAGTCATTACTAGTTGTTTGGCCTGAACTTTCTCTATCCAGCTTTACGATTTGTCACTCACCACGGAGTTGATTTGCATACTTTCAGTGCATTGAGGGTATCTTAGCGTGGGTTACCCTACTTAATTGATACTGATGTTAGAGTAGTTTGGTGGTTATTTTTTTGGTAAAAGCACTGGTTGAATTGTTTGTTTATTTGTTAATTCTGATCATGTCAGTTTTTATTAGATATTCATGTAAAAATATGATTGTTCTTGGTTATTTTTGGATCAAAAAATTGACTTGCACAACTATTTCATTTTTCTTCATTTTCTGGGAGATGATTAGCCAATCATTTGTTTGGTTTTATTGATCTCTTGTCTCATGTTTAGGTGTGGAATCAGATCATACCATTCACCTGGTTCGAGGTTCTGCCCCACCTGCATCGTCAAATTCTTCTAGTGGAACATATGTTGGAGGTTTGAGACCTCAGAATGGTTCCCAGGCTGATGGGACTGGAAGGGGTCAGCCCAATGAGGATGGAGGTCTGAACAATACTGGTCTTGGTAGCTTATTATTTCCAGGACTTGGACTTGCGGGCAGTGATGGGAACTCTGATCTGTTTGGAGCTGGGTTCCCGGATTTTCGTCAGCTGCAACAGCATCTTACTCAGGATCCAAATATGATGAGAGAAATGATGAACATGCCTTTCATTCAGAACCTCATGAATAACCCAGATCTTATGCGGAATTTTATAACGAGCAATCCTCAAATGCGTGAAATCATAGATCGGAATCCTGAACTTGCACACATCCTTAATGATCCCAATACCCTGAGGCAGACATTAGAAGCAACGAGGAATCCTGAACTTATGAGGGAGATGATGCGCAATACAGATAGAGCAATGAGTAATATTGAATCTTCGCCAGAAGGATTCAACATGCTAAGGCGCCTGTATGAAAATGTGCAGGAGCCTCTACTGAATGCTACAACAATGGCTGCTGAAAGAGGAAATGATAACCCCAACAGGGAACAATCTGCATATCCATCAACCACCACTGGTTCTGAGAACACAGCAGAGTCTCCTAATCCAAACACAACTCCTCTTCCAAACCCCTGGAGTACTAGTGGTGAGAGGCCCTTTTCTATTGTTTCTGGTAGATTCCTCTATTCCAATTTACAGTGTCCAGATCATGATTTGCATCTTGTTTTTTAAAAAAACAAAAAATCAACCGGTCAGCTGGAGGGCAAACCGATGGTACTAGGCCATCTCCCATGGACGATGCAAGGGCTCCGGGGCTTACTGGTTTGTCAGGACTTGGCTTGCCTGATCTGCAACATGCCGTGCCTGACTCTTCTTCTCTCTTTAGTCAGATGCTGCAAAACCCAGCTACATCCCAGATTATGCAGAGCCTTCTATCTAATCCTCAATATGTCAACCAGGTAGTTTTAGTGCCACCTAAGCCTACTTAGCTATGCTACATGATGGTCATTGTCCTTATCGTCAGTTGCAAAATTTTTCCTTGTATAGCTTCTTAATCTTTCTCCTGAAATGCGGAACCTGGTGGAAAACAATCCCCAACTTAGAGATATGCTGCAGAACCCTGACTTTCTTCGACAGCTAGCTTCTCCTGAGACTTTACGTGTAAGTTAAAAAGTTTGGCACTTCATTCCTCTGTTTCATGGCATAACCTTATCTTTTCCATGCAGCAAATGCTTGCTCTGCAACAGTCATTCTCAGCCCTTGGCCTTCAGCAACCAGGGCAGTTAGCTCTCTCTCTCTCACAGATTAGCAAGATCTAAGGCTTTTACCTGTGAAAAAAAAGGAAAAACTTTAGGTTTCTGTTGCCAAACCTAATCTTGTATGAACTGGGGGCTTGTGACAAAGATTGTTATAAACTATTGCTTTTTATGTAGGATTATGCCCCATTTAACCTTTGAAGAAATACTTTATGGTTTTCTCCGATATATTGTGTCCCTTGGCCTTTGTAGAGTTCACCATCCACATTCCTCATCCACTTTGAGGATCTGTTCTCTATTCATATAATTTAAGTTTACTTCAAGATAATATACTTGTAAACTGTTGTTAGATGTAACACTGAATTTTTCCCCTTCATTAATAGAGGTTTCTATCGTGGCCCAGATCACCTTAAAGTCTGATCCCTGTCACGAACATCTTTTGGAAAGTGCTTGGTGCCACTGGGTGCTGGCATTGCTGGTTTTAGTCCTCTATAATAATTTCCTCCAGTTTAAGGGTATACTAGAAAAGTACAAGCACTCCCTTGTATATGCTGTCCTTTTGGTGATGTGGAAATAGTTTGTTATTGATGCACATCTGATCATTGTTTTGTCAATATAAGTGGACGAATATCGGCTTTTGAGTAGCTAGCCTTTTATCTTCTAAAAGAAAAGAAACATATTTTACCCTGATTGGCATCATAT
Source organism: Thalassia testudinum (assembly GCA_037157565.1). NCBI lineage: Eukaryota > Viridiplantae > Streptophyta > Magnoliopsida > Alismatales > Hydrocharitaceae > Thalassia > Thalassia testudinum. Next base: position 57,902,698 of record JAZHRO010000055.1, read on the forward strand.
TGTTTCAGGTTGCAAAATCACAATGGCCCTGCTGGTTTAGGTATGTCACAGGCTTTCTCAATGTGATCTTTGCAAATATTGTCTTGATCCTGAAGATGTTACTCATCTAATTTCTTGTTTGTATGTAAAATTTGTTGATGGAATATGTGGAAATTTAGAGCATTATCTGGTTTCTTTATTCCTGCCAATGCTAAGGGTTACCACACAAACCTATTGCTGAAAGATTCTGCTTGGGCTTTCCTTGTGAACATATCTTTTTTCTCCCGGCAGGCTCATTCCCCATGGGACTGGATCAGTTGCTTGGTATGTTGTCTGGGCTTGGGCTTGATGGTGCCAGTGCTCCAAACAACTCAAATGGTTAATGTCATGTTTCTCATAATATTTGTCCCTAAGAAAACTGTATTTTCTTAATAAAATTGGTTTCTCTTTCCCCATACGTAGTCCCTCCTGAGGAACGCTATGCAACACAACTCTCTCAACTCCAAGAGATGGGTTTCTTTGACACCCAAGAGAATGTTCGTGCGCTGATTGCCACTGCTGGGAATGTCCATGCTGCGGTTGAGAGACTCCTTGGAAACCCCGGACAGTAGATTTCTTTGCACCTATCCGCTTAAGCTCAACTAGTGGAGGGTCAGATCAGATTCTGCTGAGATCTCATTGGAAAAATTCATATCCTTGGCAACTTTGCATGCCAAGAAAGCTGTCAATGTCACTACTCACACTTGAAGCTTCTTCACTAGCAAGATATATGAATTGCTGTGGTCTATACGCTGTTATGTAGTATGTACATTATTGCTTATAAGAACATTTAGGATCGAACTGTCATTCTTAAAATTGAAAATCTCTTCATTCACGGTGGTATGCATTATTTTCAGTTGAGTGTCTCAAAACCGTCATTTCATAGGATTGTGCAGTTGTTCATATGCCTTGACCATTTGCATTTGTAAAAGCATGCGAATCTAATGTTAATATTGTCAGTAATTTAGTAGCTCTTTATCTTCATACTTTATTTGGAAGGCTTCTGAGTGGCTGATTAGCCTGTAGATTATGTTACGAGGAGAAATTGGGTCTGTTGCGTATTGAATCTCCACCACTCTTTTATTACGTCTGGTTTTATTTCTTTTTGTTTGCTTATACGTTAAAGTCTTGAGCCTGACTTGTCCGTTCACATTACGAATTTAGGGCTTGTTTCTTAATCGGAATTTGGCTGATCATCCCCACTTTGGGCCAGTTTATGCCGGGTTTATTTTACACCTTACTCCAGAAGAAGGCTAATGAAACACTCTCTCCCATGGAAATGTTTTATTCCGCCTTTTTATTTTGAGAAAATATTGTCTATTTTGCTGCCCCTCCTTTTGCCTTGATCTCCTCTACCCTTCTCAGTCGTGGCAGCACCCATTTGCCTTAATCCCCTTCTATCGTTCCCACTTTCATCTTCCCCCAACCTCTTCGCCACCATGAAGGCAACCTCCATCTATTGCTCTTGTGGTGACTCCGTTGTAATATTGGCTGCAGGAGGCAAATGATAAGGTTGCGCTACAGATATGCTTCACTATTGTTGTGGCCATTTTGTAATGTGATCGAAATAATCTTCCAGTTTTACATTTGGTTTTTGGTTTTTTATTTCTCATTCTTTGCTTAACCGTTCCACAATGGTTGTGTAATGGACAACTGTAGGTTCAATTTTAGGGCTTTGTTTGAGTGTATTGTGTCACACATTTACTGCAATGTACTTCTAATCCTCCTTTGCATTAACACAGTAGATCTTGAGTCCTTGTGAATCGTTTGAATGACCTTAAATAAGGTGATATCCTGTGCTTTCCCATGCGAGATACGGGGATGGTTGGTTGTAGGGTTTTTAATATCCTTTGCAGGTTTGTTGTCCCTTCGAATATTATTGTATCTGGATTCGTTTGCGATTAATTCCACCGTGTGGCTGTGAATAAGTCCCATCTAATGGTTAATGCTTTAATGCTTATGTCCCTCATCACCTTGGTCCATCGATGGCTTCATCGAGACCCCAGGAGTCTTCTTGCAAACCCATTACTTCTGATGAATGGTAGTAGATCAAGAAGAGGATAAGGTTGGGGAGGTGCAATGAAGATGAGGTTGGCTCGCCTCATCTTAGATTATGGAGGTTATTAATGCCATCTACATCTTGATTTGATTCTCTTTCCCAAGACCTTTCTTACTTTTTTTGCCCAATCCAACACCTTTCAACTTGTACTTAGCTTAGCCGACCATTCATCCATTCTCCTTTGCCACAAACAGCAGGATGTTCTCCCATATATGCGGTAAGTGTACATGCATGAATGATTTTATGGATAACCGTTAAGAATGGATTAAGATGGGGTTTTTATGGGCTTAAGCATGGTCTAAAGGGTTTAAGACAACATGTATAATCCCTTTCTCTTGTTTTGGATGAAGATTTCATGAAATCTTGAATTTGGGGGTTGTGGTACTGTGTTTCCCAACATTGAAAGGGAAAAAGGAGGTCGGTGACTTGTTTTGGAGCAAATGAGCATTATAACCATTTTGAAAGCCTTTTGTATTTAGTGTGGATAAATCTCAAATTAATAAAATCTCCATCAATCTTCTTTTCACCACAATAGCCCCCTTATACGACATTTGTACAAGACGTAAATGGATAGCCTACCCAATTAGGTCCCAAAATGTTCATTAGGCTCTAAGTCCTTTATAGGCCATCATTAGCAATCTAATGAAGGTTGGATTTGCCTATCTTTGTAAATTCAAATCCTTGTAATAGTAAGCCTTTTAGTCATCCTTGTAACTTGCACTTTTGGTAGTACGTCGATTATGTACTACCACTGGAAGGGCACCCAATGTAAACTTGACTTCGCATCAATGTAAACTTTTGCCTTTCCATTGCTTCAGTATCATCAAGCAAAAGTCACGTATGGAAAAGTATGATCTTCCCCTTGTTAGGAATTGTCAACACAGGTTCAAAATTTGATGCATATGGCTTACTGTTATAAAGTCGACTGATCATCTGAGTTTGTAGAATGGTGTAGACACCATACAAGTAAGATGGCAAAAGCCATATTTACAATAATGGGGGGATTTAACTTGAATCAATCCAGCGTCGACGTATTATTAACAATGCATGTAAGCAAGATAACCAAACATGTTAAAAATAACGCTTGCAATTACAAACACAACGTGTGCCCATGGATGTACGGACAACTCGCCATGGATGCAGTTGACCATCTCTTTCTACTTAGTCATATCTTCTTATGTATTTAGTTAGACATATACTTAGCAATATGTACTTAGATAGACATGTACTTAGGAATATAGTCTGACCTTGCTACTACGGAGTATATTTCGTTGGGTGCTCGTTGGACTTTGCAACAACCTAACAATCTCCGGCAAATCTTCATTGACTACAGTGCTGAAAGCAATTTTTGTTTTTATAGTTGTTATATATGTTTGCTCTTGTTTGCATATTTTAAGTAACGTATGAACTCAACCAAATGAAAGAACGAAGAGCACTTGTATAATGGTGCAATTACATGTGTGCTGATATTTATTTACATTTTTTCTGTTATATCTACACACAATTTGCTTATTTCTCGGAATTAATTTTGGGGTATAGCTTTGTACTGTGATGGAATGGGAGGATTAGAGGGGAATAAACATCTTTTTTTGTTTGGGTAGTCCATGGGTCATTTCAAGGGATAGTTTGGGCTTATCCGTAGATTTGATACGGAATGGGTGTTATGGGATTAGGGATAGTTATGTGGTCATTTCAAGGGAAAAGGTGCCTATGAATTGTATTTGAATGATTTTGCCCTTAGATAGGTTGGCTTATTTTCGTTAGTTATGGACATGCATACAAGGATGGATCTACGGTGGAAATGAGTTGAAGTGTAATAAATGCCAAGTACTTCATTGGGAAAAAAAAAGTTATGTATGTTGGGTTCATGTACGGAAATAAAGATATAGTGAAATAGAGAAATTCATCAGCATACCCTTTTGGATTTCAATTATAAAAATTCATTCATACATCATATTAACTTGTATTTGTGCAAGTGAAATTTACATATGACATTAGTAAAGTTGACTACACAGAGAGAGTTAGTTTACACTTACATGAATCAAACGTGGGATATTATGTCTGCATAACTATGTAAGGGTATATATTCGACTATAGTGTTATTAACATATCCGATCATTAATGCGAGCATGCAGAAGATACCCAATCTTTGGACAACATCCTGAGACAAAATATCAAACAAGGTAACCAAAATGGATATTTGACCCTCATTGTACTCGATATGTATTTTCAGTTCCATTAAGTAGACAACCGAATTCCTTAGGGTACCATTTTAAGTTAGGGTTCTAGCCAGATAGATTGCGATCGGTACATTCCTGACAAGGGTGCTCACAAGCTGCCTGTGGCATACCATCTATCTTGAGTTCTAACAAAGAAAATTGTAAGTATTACAACTCCAACAGGCTACACAAATGCCAGTAACCAAGTTCATTCATTTATATCGAATGTATTTGTGATTTACATATTGCTAAATGTGAGCAACCCGAAACTCTCACAAATGAATTACGTTCAATAGATACGACACGGTTCATTGTAGTAGTTTAGACATGTGAAAATTATAAGAAGCTTACACATACAATGAGAACACATACATTTAACGTTCAAAGTCAACCAGGGACTCCAATGCAAAGCAGTTTGCAACTCAGTTGCCTGATATTGAGTTATCGGTTGGAATTTCATCTAGTAGTCCTTGCAAATCCATCTGACAAGGAGTTCTTCACAAGGAGTTCTCATCTAAAGGCATTAAGTTCTGCATGACATTTCCCCATCTGCATCTCCAATCCACCAATCGGTGTTGTAGCCTATTAACCTGTCCAACATGGGAAATTTGTTAAGTGCAATATGAAAGAATCGTTTGTCTGAAGAATTGGGAGCGGCGGTTTCAGATTACATATGTGGGCAACGTTCCACCACATAAAGGCCAAGACTATATGTGGCCAAGGCTTCAGCACATTTAGTAAATCTAATGTAAAGGTCACCCAAACATATACAAGGCCAAATGATACCAACTCCACTTCATGATCTACTTAGCTGCAGCAGAGATAAAAGAATTGAATCTAAATCTTCAATTGATCCCCCCCAGCACACAATAGCAACTGGTGATTTACAAATAGAGCAGCTAATGATTTGCAAATATCATTTGAATCAAAATAGCATTTGACGATTTAGAAATATCATATTAATAACCTTACAGCTGATATGTTCTCTCTAGTTGATCAACACAACAGTTGATGATTTTTAGATAAAATCACAATAGTAGTTTACGATTTACAAATAGAACTACAATAGTAGTAGGCCTGATGAACGATATATCTAGTTGTGTTAGATTAGCCGTTGATGAGTTAGAAATCCAATGACAATAGCAGTTCATGATCAGGTGATATATGAGATGAACAGCAATACAGATTTACCATATATGTAGTTGTATTACACAACACTTGATGATTTACAAATAAAATGACAATAGACCTTGATCATTTAAGCATATCAGATGAACACCCTGTCAGGGGAACCATATATGTAACTATTCTACACGGTAGTTCATGATTTACCAATAGAATCACAATAGGTGGAAGGGCTTATCTTTTGGCTTAGAATTATGAGAAGCAATTCCAACCCAGTGTCCTCAAACCTGCTAGGATGCTTCTTTATCCTGCAAATACATCACACTGACCAAATAAATGAGTGCATGTTCGGGACACATCTAGAAAATTACAAACGCAAGTAGACACTATCCATTTTATCACATGATCATGATATCTCAGCAATTTTCATCTCGAATAAAATAAGGGTCATTAACCATGCTTGGGCAGAACGCCAACACTACAAATTTAGAAGACTTACCTATAAGGGAGCTGATGAGAAGTGACCAAATCTTCTACTTGAGCAGTAGGCTTGAAATGATTGGAGTAGTAATTCATTAGTATATAAAAATGAAAGTAATCTTGTTAATAATTAAATAACGAATGTAGCTACATTCTGATCTTATCAATCTTTTTGGGCAGTTTGATTTAAGTAATGATTGTGGTGGTTTTGGACTTAAATTGCTAGTATAAAATCAAAAAATGTCATTGGGTTCACAAGTTGCCATGTGTGTTGGATTTTGTATGTCTTATAAGAGCTATCTGAATAATGTAATATGATTATATTAACATTTGCATAAAAGAGTTAAGATTAATTTCTAGTATATGAATTGAGTTTCTTAGTACGATTATGGTAACATACTTATCCAAATCGAATAAACTCGATGTGCGTTGATTTAGAGATTTAAATGGTTTAGAGGATTTGAAGCACATCAAGAAATCATTTGATTATGTTGTGAGATGAAAAGAATGTTCTATCTCGAATGAGAAACCATAGCCTCTCTTTTATGTGAGACAGGTTTGGAAAAATTACAAAGATACCCCAAAAGTAATAAAAATAAACAAGAAAGTCCCTAGGCTTAATACTTCCCCTCAAGTTGGGGAGTAGATATCTATAAGACCCAACTTGTCACACAAAAAGTCAAGACATTTCTTCTTGAGAGCCTTGGTACATATATTAGCCAGATTAAGCTCTAAGGAGATATAGGGGGTACTAATCCTGCCGCTAAGAACAACATCATGAACAAAATGATAGTCAACCTCGATATGCTTGGTTCTCTCATGGAAATCTGGATTTGAGGCAATAATAGTAGATTTGTTCACCTAAAAAAAAAAAAGTAGTTTTGTTGTCATAGAGAAGTGGAACATGTAGGGTAATCTGGATACCAAGATCCTGTAAGAAGGAAACAATCCACATAACTTCACACACAACTTGTGCCATGGCTCTATACTCCGCCTTAGTACTCGAACGGGCCACAACATTGCTTCTTGCTCCTCCAGGAGACAAGATTCCCCTCAAGATAGACTGCGAAGTCTGAAGTAGAGTGTTGATCATCTACAGACCCAGCGTAATCTGCATCAGAGTAAGCAAGCATGTCTAGGCTGCCACCATCCCTATAATACAACCCTCTACCTGGTGACCCCTTGAGGTACCTCAGAATGAGGCAAACCTTATGCCAATGGCTGTAACGTAGAGTCTGCATGTGCTGGCTAGCGCGACTCACTGCAAAACTGATATTAGGCCTCATGATGGTAAGATAGAGTAAGCGATCCACTATACTACGGTAACAAGTAACGTCCTCATACAACGGATCCTCATAAGAAGGGTGTGCAAGGTGTGGCTCTATGGGTATACTAGAAGGCTTAGTATCGAGCAAACCTACCTCTTAAAGAATCTAAAGTCTATACTACCTTTGTGATAAGTACAAACCTGGCCCATGTCATACTACCTCAATTCCTAAGAAGTATCTCAACTCTGCCAAGTCCTTGGTAACAAAGGTAGACTGCAAGAAGGACTTGGTTTGAGCAATCCCATCCACATCATCACCAATAAGGACCATATCATTCACATACATAGCTAAGATAACAACACAGGTACACCTTCCATACTCAGTCTTCCTGATGAAGACAAAGTATCAGAAGTAGAGTGTTGAAAGCCAATCTTCCCAATCTCTGTACTAAACCTCTCAAACTAAGCACAGGGACTTTGTTTCAGTCCATATATCACCTTTGTCAGACGGCAAACAAACCCTCCTGACTGCTGTAACTTGGTGGCTGCCTCATGTACACCTCCTCAGATAAATCACCATATAAGAAGGCATTTTTAATATCAAGCTGATATAAGTGCCATTTTCTGATAACGGCAACAGAAATGATAATCCTGATGGATGTGATATGAGCTACAGGAGAAAAGGTCTTGAAGTAATCTACCCCATATGTCTAAGTAAAGCCTTTAGCAACAAGCCTGGCTTTATACCTGTCCACCGTCCCATCAGGACGATACTTGATGGTGTAGACTCATCTATAATCCACCACAGTAACTTAATTAGGACATGGTACTAGCTCTCAAGTCTATCGTGACTGTAAGGCATGTATCCCCTCATCCATTGCAGCCTGCCACCTCAGATCATGGGAGGCCAGAGCAAAATCCCTAAGAATATCAGAAGCAGTAACAGCTAAAGAAAACTGACGAACGCCATCCTTAAGGTGAGAAACACCTGCGTACTGAGAGAGGATGAAGTGTGCACGCTCTACTGGGTCTCCTCAAAGGCAATTGTTCCTCTATGTCTGAACTGCTCTCATCTGCCAAATCAGAATTGATGTGTGGCCTCCGGTGGTAAACCTGAGTCTCCTCCAGGATAGCCTAAATAGACGTTCCCTCCTCTGAGATGTAAGAAATCTTCTCAAAGGTCACATCTACAGTGACAACATATCTCCTGCGACTAGGATCATAGCACTTGTACCCTTTTTGAGTTCTAGAGTACCCAAGAAAGATGTATTTGACTGTCCTAGGAGAGAACTTTCCTTGATTGCCATATGCCTGGATAAAACAAGTACATCCAAACACCCTCAGAGGTAGTGCAAAGGGCCTATCACAATCTGGATGAATCACATGGAAATGAATCTGTCCTCGGAGAACTGACGAAGGTACCCGATTAATTAAGTAGGCTGCAGTGAGTAGGGAATCTCCCCAGAATTTCTTAGGAACCTTCATATGGATTATCAAGGTCCTAGTAATATCTAGAAGATGTCGAAGCCTGCGCTTAGTCACACCATTTTGCTGAGATGTGTGGGCACACGATGTCTGATGAATAATGCCTCGAGAAGAAAAGAGACTCTGTACATCTCGCTGCATAAACTCCAAGGCATTATCACTCTGAAAAACATGAACCGTATCATCATAATGGGTCTGAACCTCTGCTAAAAACTGCTGAATAACCTGGGGAATCTCTACACGGGTCTTCATTAAGAAGACCCAAGTGAGGTGACTATGATCATCCACCATCACAGTGTAATATCAGTGTCCTAGCGTAGACACTCTGGATGGCCCCCACCCATCACAATGTACTAAGTAGGGTAAAGGGAGCAACATTCACTCCAACATCCCTCTGTGGATAGGTACTCTTGTGGTGTTTCCCAAGCTGGCAATCCTCACATTGTAATGTCAGAGATCTGGTAAATTGGGATACATCTGTCGCACCTTCTTGAGCGAGAGATGCCCAACTCACCTATGCCATAGCCATGGGTCAGATGCTATCGACGCTACTCCTATAAACAAGGTGGGTGTGTCAAGGTAATAGAGTCTGTCTCACTCTATACCCCCACCTATAATATCTCTGGTTTGTTCATCCTGAAAATAGCAATGGGCTTCATCAAACACAACATGGTACCTAAGATCCCTACAGATGTAACTTACAGACAATAGATTCATCAAGAACTCGAGAGTACAATGAACATCTCCAATCTGCATCTTCGAAAAGGCATGTACACGCCTTACAATTGTGATGGGTGATGTGGTTCTATTGGCCACTCAACATCCTTGATCCCATACAGGGTTTTGGGATCCACAGGACGTTTCACATCTACCGTAAGGTGGATAGTGAAGGTCCTACATATCTAAGTGGTATACTAGAGGGGAATGGTGAATAGTATCTCTCGACAAATTAAAAATAATAACACAGATAAATTCCAATCACAAAAAAATTATACACAAATGACACCTGAATTTATAGTGGAAACCCTCTTGGGTAAAAATCACTACTTAAACCTCCCAGTTCAGGATTTTCCCGACTAGGCAATGTTAGTCAATCTATTAACGCACCACTTGAACGAAGGTGACACAATCTTTTATAAGAATCCCTTCTCTTATCAACCTAAAGAGAAGCACAACAACAATGGGTCTTCCCAACAACTTGGGACTCGAATCAAAGCACTAGATAAAGATAAATACAGTAAAGTCCTATGGAACGTCAAAAGAAATCGAATCGATATTTTTGCAGAGGTATTTTGATTGGCATGCTTTTGAAAGCGTAGAAGCAGAAGCGTAGAAGCACTTGAAGGAAAGCATGAGAGCTCTTTTTCTAGAGTATTTTCTTTGAATGTGTTATGAAAAAGGGCTATCATGAACCTCTATTTATACTAGTAGAACAACCTCAATAGGAAATTTTTCAAATCTAATTGGTCGATCAATTAAGGTAGTTTAGTTGATCAAAATGGCTTTTGGTCGATCAAACTAGTTATTTAATCGATCACAAATTGGTCGATTAAAGGTATCTTAATTAAGATCCTAATTTGAATAGATTTGATCGATTAATTAATAATTTGGCTTATCAAAGCATTTTGGTCAATCAATTAGTTATTTGGTCGATCAATTAACTTAAACACTTGTTTTTAGAAATTTAAATTTAGTGCAAAAATCATTTGAGGTTCCTTACAAAATAATCTAGACTCAAGGAAAAGTAAAAGACTCAACGAAAGACTATGGCGAGCTTTTTGCTTCTTTCAATGAGTCAACGAGAGAGTCTTGTAGTCTAGACAGATAAGTTAATTTGGTGCATCAAAACAAAGGTACTTACATTTTCTCCCATTTTGATGACAACAAAATTATAATTATGTATAGAAAGGCTGAAAATTTTAAAAATATATATAATATCTCCCCCTTTTTGTTTCCGCAAAAAGTAAAATAGATAATTCCAACTTTTATCTTCCCCTTAAACAGGTAGTTGAAGAAGTAATATAAATAACATGCAACTCAACTATAGAAATATATAAGTATGCAGCTGAGTTAAGGAAATATATACATCTGAACTACATAAAGTAATGCAGAACAATCAAGTCCATATAAGATAAGTTCTACATACCAGAAAATGCTATGAAGCACTATCTAGATAATAGTCAATAATATATGAAAACTAATCTAGAGAGGCCATGAAGGCATCAAATGTGCTCTGGAGGTCCATTGAGTTTAAGAGAGTGAGGAGGATAGATGACCAAGATAGAGGCATCTCTGAGCGGACAAGGACGGCGTCGGCTGCCTAACTGTCTAGCGAGGAGTGATCTGTTGATCTGTCGTTGCTAGAGGAGGAGGTGCTGTAAAGGAACTATAGTAGAGCGGCGAGGATGAGGAGGTCAGTGAAGCTGTTGCTGCATACCATGAATAGACTTGCCAAGTCTATCCAAGAACTGTCCTTGAGCATTCAGGTAGTCGAATACTTGATGCATGTCTCATCATCACTAAGTCTGTCTCCTGCTGCCTATGCATCGTTAGTGCTGTCCCGTCAGTAACGTCCTGAATACTGACGTAGTCCCTGCCTGAGAGCAGCCTGTCTAAAAGACGCCACTCCTGGTCGTAGAAGGAAAGATTAGGTCGAATTGGAGGTCAGGTGGTGGTTAAATGCTTGTAAGGCAGAAAGGCTGGAGGTACAACAGAAGATGCTCCCTGAGAAGGTCAGTCAGGCTCCTGAGGATGTTGTTGCTGGGGATCTGCATCCTCACCACAGGCTCCCTGAGCTTACTCCATTTTAGCATATGTGAGCTTATCAAAGATGGAGACTCTCATGATAAATTATTTGTGGTTTATATCTATTGGGGCATTAAAGTGTAGGAAAATGTGAGATAGGAGTCTCCCAAACTGGAAGGAGCTAGTGGGTTTCTTATCCATCAAGTAAAGAATCAAGTGATTCCAATTGAACCGCTTGTACATTAGGAAAGCATATGTTGGTACAAGAGTATCTCAATTGTTGATTTTGATGATAACAAAATACTTGGTATTTAACATTTCCATTGAATTTGAGTTTTCATGAATAATACAAATGGATTCAAGTGTGAAGGAATTTAAGCTCGGGTTCATGATAGATTGGAGGAGCTTGATAGAAGAGAAGAGAAGATGGAGCTTCACTTGAAGCGAGAGTTTGAAGATATATGAACATGAAGAATATGATAGATATTTTGTCTCTTATATATTTGTACTTATTTTATTCTTTGCTCTTTATTTTCTTAGATTCATTGTTAAAGAGTTCAAAGTAACAAACATTAGTCCTAGGAACACTATTCCATCACCAGGACTCTTAGACAAACACTTAGGTTTTTTGTAGAAAACTCACAAAACCTAAATAGGCTTCAAATAGTTAGATTAGACGACCAATATGGACTTCAGACGTTTGATCTTAAACTTTAAGACATCTGACCTTTTGTCTAGACGTCCAAAACACTTAGGCTGGAAACCACTTCTTTGTTTATTATCTTTAGACGACTAGCCCATAGTGCAGACATCTTACAAGACGTTTGATGAACTTGCCAGATGTTCAACAAAAGGACTATTGGACATCAGTACATATCCTCGAGGATTGGCCTATGTTTGTATTAATATTACTTTCAGACATCTCAGACGTCTGATAAATAGATGTTAGGCTAGATCTGACTCAGATCACTTTTGTCAAATGATTATAGCTATTAACCTCTCGAGAAATCCATTCGTGCAGAGAATTCTCTTTCGAGATGTCCAGACACTTTGACAAATGTCCGTTCTGTCATCTAAACTTTTAACATCTAGAACCATGTTTGGATTTGGTCAAAACAGGAACAAACCCATTTAGAATTAGCCGTCTGATATCTTTCTTAGACATCTTATAATGATTTGTTCGACGTCCATTCAGATCCAACCCAATTTAGGATCATCAACCCTTCTACATCAGACGTCCAACCTTTATATTAGACGAAGATCCAGACATCTGACCTTAAAATCAGATGTCTGATAACCCTGTCAGAATCATAAATGACCCTGATTTCGTTGGGATTTTGGCTTGATCTTTTGTGATTTATTCCCAAAGGCTATGAAAGCATTCCAAGGCCTTTTAAACCCTTCTTTGGGCCTCTATAAATTGAAGATGACCCTTCATTAAAGACACCTTGATATACTACTTCCACTCATATTATATCCAAGAGAAGAGAGAAATCATTTAGAGAAGTGTTGTTGCTCTCCAAGATCATCCTACACATTTGAGAGCACCATCATAGCTGTGCACCCGCTCTCCCGCCTTCGCATACAAGAGTGTCATCGTGCCTTGCATGGTTCACAAACACTGCATTGTTAGTCGACACACTCCCATCAAAGGAAAGTATCTTTTGCCTATAGAAGCTTAGTTTAACATTTATACTTTGTGGGTCTATAGGATTGTTGTAAGTTGTCTTTGTTTGGGTATTTGCTTTGTGAATTTCCATCCCCCTTGCGAGACAAAATACTCCTCGTGAAGAGGAGGGGTTTAATGTATGCTACCTTCATGTAAGTAGTGTCGTCGTATTGATGTTGAATTACCCTCGGTTAAGTAGTTTGATTAGTGGATTTGATCGACTAGGTCAATCGGGAAATCCTAAACCGAGAGGTTTAGGTGGTGGTTTTTACTTGGGTTTGGGTTTCCACCAAAAATCATTGTGTATTTGTGTGATTGCTTTGTGTGATATTGTCTATTTTATTTCGCATTATATTTGTTTATCACGTTCGATCTCACCCCCCTTTGTCAGAACCTACAATTAGTATCAAAGCAGGTACTCGCTTTACGGCGTCACAACCCGGCAAGGATCCAATGGAGGAAAGTATCACCGCGACGAGACACTTGAAGGGACAATCTATCATCTGACCGCCTTATTTCGATGGGAGCAACTATGCCTATTGGAAATTGCATATAAGGATGTGGCTTCAAGCCACTGACTTTACGTTATGGGGACGATGCGAAACCCTATACGAAGTCCTGGCGAGACCCGAGGGAGGTACTCACAGCAACAAACCCGTGAGCTTTCTCTTAATGCGAAAGCGATGAATGCGTTGTACTGTACATTAAGCCTAAAGGAGTTTCACTGGATCTCGCAGTGCACCATCGCGTATGAGTTATGGTACACTCTCGAGGTAACTCATGAAGGTACATTAAAGGTAAAAACTTCTAAAATTAATATTTTATCTCAAGATTTTGAATCTTTTTTCATGAAAGCTAATGAATATTTAAGTGAGATATATACTAGGTTCACTCTTATAGTGAACAATCTTAAGTCTTTAGGAAAGACCTTTATTAAGGGGGAGCTTCAAGTGAAGCTTCTTCATTCCCTTGAACCGAAGTGGGAACAAAAGGTCACCGCCATCGAAGAGGCAAATGAAGTTGAACAGCTCAACATGGAAGACCTCTTAGGCAATCTTATGGCCTATGAGACGAAAGTGAAGCAAAAGAAGGATACACGGGAGCCAAAGCCAAGAAAGAGCTTAGCTTTCAAAGCTGTATCAGATAGTGAGGTAAGTTCTGATGATGAAGACCTTAGGATCTTATTTAAGAAATTCTCTAAGTTTTGCAGGGATTCAAAGAAGGAGAAGGGGCGAGATAGCCTGGTATGTTGCTATCATTGCAACGAAAATGGACATCTTCGACCCGAATGCTCTCTCCTTAAGAAAGAGAAGAAGAATGGGAAGGAGAAGAGATACAAGAAGAAGGCATTCTAAGCCACTTGGGATGATTCAACCATGGAGTAGGAAGAAGAGGAGGATCCTAAGACCAATAATAAAATCGCTTGCATGAGTTTCATGGCCATTGCGAGTGATAGCGAGGATGACGACAACAAGGAGGTAAATTCATTTAATGAGTTGTAAGAAGCATTTAAAGATCTGTATGAACTTAGTAAATCATTAAAGTTAGAGAATAAAAATTTGAAAACGGAAACTAGTGTCTTAAAAAGTGAAGTAGATAATCTTGTTGTTAAAAATCAAAATTTAAATGCTTCTTTTGATTCCATTAAATCTGAAAAGAATGCTCCAGAAAATCATGACCTTATTTTGAATAACATTCAATTGATTAAAGAAAATGCATCACTTAAATATGAGATTTCTATCTTAAAGAATGAGATGAGTTTTATTGAAAATAATCTTATTTGTCTTAAAGAAAAATAAAATAAGTTGTTAAATAGAATTAACACCGGTCAACAAGTTAAGAAAGGATCTCCATCAAGGAGACAAACTAACAAGTCTGGATCCAAGCTAACTTGGATATCGAGAAATTAATTACAATCTTGTTTTGTAGGTTATAAAGAAAATTTCAACGTAAAGGATTGGACCTACAAGCTCAAGAATGGTCAACTCGAATTAGGAAGACCAAAGAAAAAGACAAGAAGACCGATGAGATGATTGGCGGCTGATTGAACCGCCATGCGTCAACCATTTAATTGGAGACCGACACCGATACCTGGACCTCCAAGTTTCGGATGGGAACACCATCACCTTTGGCATCTACCTCAAGGGCCATTTTATTGGCCATGGTAAGGTAAACCCTTTACCGTAATTTTTGATAAATAGCATCTAGATAGGGGGAGATAAAACTTACATGCTATATGTCCATCATTAAAGAGGAGATAGAAAATATTTTCTATATGTTTGGACTCTTTTAAAAAGGGGAAGATTTTAAAAATAAATATAGCTATATTTCCATTAGAAAGCAGGCGTTAATGGATAAAATGAGTAGCTAACTTGTTATAATAAAAAGAAGAATTAACACAAATTAGAAGAGCATATATTAAGGGGGAGTATAGGATAAATGATTAAAATTGATTAAATCTTTTTGATAATGTCAAACAGGGGAAGAATTTTTTTATTATTATTTGTGGTTTTGTTATCATCAAAAAGGGGGTGATTGTTGGTGCAAGAGCACTTCAATCGTTGATTTTGATGATAACAAAACACTTTGTATTTAACATTTGCATTGAGTTTGAGTTTCAGGAATAATGCAAATGGTTCGAGTGTGAAAGAGCTTAAGCACGCATCCATGACAGATTTGAGGAACTTGATAGAAGAGAAGAGAAGATGGAACGTCGCTTGGAGCGAGAGCTCGAAGATACATGAAGATGAAAAACATGATAGATATTTTGTCTCTCATGTATCTTGTACTTATTTAGTTCTTTTCTCTTTATTTTCTTAGATTCATTGTTAAAAAGCCCAAAGTAAGAAACATTAGTCCTAAGAACACTATTCCATCACTAAGACTCTCAGACAAACACTTAGGCTTTTCATAGAAAACTCAGAAAACCTAAATAGGCTTCAGACAACCAGATCAGACGACCAATATGGACTTCAGATGTCTGATTTTGGACTTTAAGATGCCTGACCTTTTGTCTTGATGCCCAAAACACTTAGGTTGGAAACCACTTCTCTGTTTATTACCTTCAGACGACCAGCGCATAGTCCAGACGTCTTACAAGACGTTTGATGAATTGCCAGATGTCCAACAAAAGGACCGTTGGGCTATCAGTACTTATCCTCTAGGATTGGCCTATGTTTGTATTAATATTACTTTCAGACGTCTGATAAATAGACGTTAGGCTAGATCTGACCCAAATCACTTTTATCAGATGATTATAGCCGTTAGCCGCTCGGGAAATCCATTCCCATAGAGAATTCTCTTTCCAGACGTCTAGATACTTTGACAGATGTCCATTCTGTCGTCTAAACCTTTAACATCTGGAATCCTGTTTGGATTTAGTCAAAATGGGAATAAACCGTGTTTAGAATTAGACGTCTGATATTTTTCCCAGACATCTTATAATGATTTGCTAGACGTCCATCCAGATCTAACCCAGTCTAGGATCATCAACCCTTCCAGATCAGACGTCTGACCTTTAGGTCAGATGAAGACCTAGATGTTTGACCTTAAAACCAAACATTTGATAACCCTATCAGAATCATAAATGACCCTGATTTCGTTGGGATTTTAGCTTGATTTTTTGTGATTTGTTCCCAACAGTTATGAAAGCTTTCCAATGCCTTCTAAATCCTTTTTAGGTCTCTATAAACAAAGGAGGACCCTTTCTTCATTAAAGAGACCTTGATATACTTCCACTCATATTGGATCCAAGAGAAGAGATAAATCATTTAGAGAAGTGTTGTTGCTCTCTAAGATCATCCTACACATTTAAGAGCACCATCATAGCTGTGCACTTGCTCTCCTGCCTTCGTATACGAGAGCGTCATTGTGCCTTGTGTGGTTCACGTACACCGCGTTACTAGCCGACACACTTCCATCAAAGGGAAGTATCTTTTGCCTATGGAAGCTTAGTTTAACATTTATACTTTGTAGCTCTATATGATTATTGTAAGTTGTCTTTGTTTGGGTATTTGCTTTGTGAATTTCCATCCCACTCGCGAGACAAAATAATCGTGAAAAAAGAGGGGTTTGAGGTACGTTACCCTTGTTTAAGTAGCGTCGTATTGAGGTTGAATTACCCTCGGTTAAGTAGTTCGATTAGTGGATTTAATTGACTAGGTCAATTGGGAAATCCTAAACTGAGAGGTTTAGGTGGTGGTTTTTAGCTATGTTTGAATTTCCACAAAAAAATCATTGTGTATTTGTGTGATTGCATTTTGTGAGATTGTCTATTTTATTCCGCATTATATTTGTTTATCATGCTTGATCTCTCCCCCCTCCGTCAGAACCTACAACATAAAGTGTAATAAGCATGATCACGGGACAGTTCTCAAAGGAGGTGGATTTTGACAAGAAATTTCACAAAAAGACACGATTCAGAAAATGAGGGAGGCGGAGAAAATATGGTGATTTGGCTGGACGACCCAAATCATAGTGAGTGGGAGTAAGTAGAGTCTCCCTAATGGTGTCACTCTAGGTCTGCTAGTGGAGCTCAAAAAAAGTGGGACCGACACTGAAACAACCAAGAATCTTCGTAAGGCATTGACCAATACCTCTATCCCATACACATTAGAGGTAAACTCAATGTTGAACCCCTCACCTATATTTCTCAAATTCACGTAAAATAGGTGACATGCCATGAGGTCAACACCAAGGATATGGCTATTTTTGGAGCCGGCATAAAAATTGCGCTTAAAAAGACGTAGAATCTGGTGATATGCAAACTTATTAGGTAGACTGGGAAAGATCATCTCAAAATACAAAAAATTGACAGGTCAACCAACGTGTGGAGAGAACTTAGCTAATATGGAGAAATGCTCACGGGTGGCCCCGATAATGAAATACGATCAAAGGTATCATTACGAGAAGCGGAGGAGGAAGCACATGCACGTTTCAGGGCCATTGCAGCAAACAAAAAGTACGTTGGTCGATCAAAAAGAATTCGGATAGGGTTCTGAAAATGCAATTTTTGGTTGATCAAATGGGTAAATTGATCGATCAAAGCAGAAAGTAGGCGAAAAATCCGAGAGTTCCACAGGTTGATTTGCTCACATATACTACAAATGAAGTTAACCAAGCACAATATCTACACAAAAGGAGCATACAACATCTAAGCACAAGAAAAATCCAAAAGCAAGGATTTTGAAAAGGGGCTTAGAGGTTACCGTGGTCGATCAAGTGAATCGATCAAAAGGGAACCAGAGGAGAGACCGAGGGGGTCGATCCGACGAGGTCGTGTGAGGTGCGGAGGCACTGCAAGGAGGAGGTCGTCGCTCGAGAAGATGGTCGACGAGCGGCGAGTGGCCGAAGGGAGGTTGAGTGGAGGATCCACGCAAGTTTTAAACGGAGAGAGCGGATCAAGGGAGGGGGATTGGAGGTTGAACTCGCTCGGGAGGTCGACGACGTTGGTCGGTGGCAGTCTCATTTTGGTCGGTGGTGCCGGCTGTGGAGGTACAAGAGAAGGGTCGGTTGTGGTCGTTGGTGGGGTATGTTGTGCGGTAGGGTAGCTTTTTTGGTGGGGTATGCTAGAGTAAAGAGTGATTTTGGTAAAAAAATAGGTATTTTATATTTGTTTGAAGAGTTATGTAAGGTAAAAATATTTAGGGTAGGTAATCAATGACATTAGGAAGTAAGAATCGAGATTAGATGTGATTTGGATCGTAATCACGAATTTGGATTCTATCTTTATTTGGTCGATCAAAATTGAAATTGATTAATCAGTCAAGGTTATTGGTCGATCAAGGTTTAAAGTTTTGGAGGAAAAATTTTCACCCAAACAAAATGGTTGATCAATCAATATTTTTTGTCGACCAAACTTCAAATTTTTGGAGGGAAAATTCCTGCCAAAGATTTGGTCGATCAAATTTAGAAGTTTGATTGATTAAATAGTTTGGTGGATCAAAATTAAATTTTTGATCGATCAAAAGTGCAAAACATATCAATCAATATTTTTCAGTTAGCTCTTTTAACCTTGATAATCCTAGGGCATTGCATATAATGTTAAATCTATTTTTTGGTAAGGGTTTGGTGAAAATATCAGTTAACTGATTTTCAGTTTGAACAAACACTAAGTTAATTTCACCCTTTAGGACATAATCTCTTAGAAAGTGAAGCCTAATATCAATGTGTTTAGTTTTAGAATGTTGTACAAGGTTTCTAGATAGGTTGATAGCATTAGTATTGTCACAAAGTATTTTGTTGTTTTTATAAGACAAGCCAAAATCTTCTAGTGTTTGCTTCATTCACAATAGTTGTGAATAGGCTGAAGATGCAGCAATATACTCGGCTTCTGTTGTGGTTAAGGAAACAATATGTTGTTTTCTAGAGAACTAAGAAACTAGTGAATTTTTGAAAAATTGATACGTTCCACTAGTACTCTTTCGATCTATGAAACTACCTGCATAATTAGCATCACGAAAGGAATAAAGATCCAAAGTGGCTGACTTGGGATAGAATAGTCCTAGGTCTGATGTGTGGTTTAGGTACTTAAGTATTCTTTTTATGCTATTTAGGTGTGTTTCTTTAAGGCCAACTTGAAAACGAGCACACAAACAAGTGCTAAACATAATGTTAGGTCTACTAGAAGTTAAATAAAGTAGAGATCCTATCATGCTTCTATGTAACTTCTGATCTACAGACTTATCTGTTTCATCACTTTTGAGTTGTGTTGAAGCTGCTATAGGCATTTCTTTTCCTTCACCTTATCCATGGAGAATATCTTGGCGAACTCTTGACATAAAAGATCATTAGTAACATCGAAAATGATGTCATCAACATAGATTTGGATTAATAAAAGATCATTTTCTTTTCTTTTTGTAAAAAGTGTTGGATCTACTTTGCCAATTTTAAAATCATGTTCAATCAGATAATTTTTTTATCTGTCATACCAAGCTCATTGTGCTTATTTTAGACCATATAAGGCTTTATTTAATTTATAGACATATTCTGGATGGTTTACATTTTTAAAACCTGAAGGTTGCTTAACATAAACTTCCTCCTTGATAAATCCATTTAGAAATGCGCTTTTGACGTCTATTTGAAAGAGTTTGAACACCATGTGGGCAACAAAGGCTAGTACATTTTGATGGATTCCAAGTGAGCTACAGGTGCATACGTCTCATCAAAATCAATTCCTTCCTTTTGATTATACCCTTGGGTCACAAGTCTAGCTTTATTTCTAACTACTCTCGATTCATTAGCTTATTCCTAAAAACCCATTTAGTTCCTATGATAGTTTGGGAGTCTGGTTTTCGAACAAGTTCCCATACCTGATTTCTTTCAAATTGATTCAATTCCACTTCCATTGCAATAATCCAGCATTCATCGGAAAATGAGTCCTTAACATTTTAGGTTCTAGTTGGGAGACAAAGACTGAAAATGCTAAGGTGTTGGCTGAAGATCTGGATTGAACTCCTTTGGATAGGTCTCCTATTACTAATTCCTTTGGGTGGTCCTTCATGTAAGACATGTCTTTTAGTAATTCATCTGAGATTCTTTCTTCTGGTATGTTTGAAAGATCTCTTAGGTGGTTGCTCGGGCGTAAAATCGCATTTTAAGATATTTTCGTTGCAGTATAGCGCAAAAATATGTTGATAAATAAAATATAATGAGATGGTAAGTCTTGATCGAACTCAGGGAGGCAGAAAAATGACTCGATTTAATCTAACAAAAACTTAACTAGAACTAAACACTAAGCATGATAGATATGAAGCAACTCAATTTTATTCAGATAATAATCAGGCAATTGTTCCATTTAGTTGAATGCTTGACAATAATACTAACTAAAAATGACTAGAACTAAATTAAAATAATTAGAACAGCAATAAGTAGAACTACTATAATAAACAGCTATCTAATCTACTAGAACAAGGGCACCAAGGGTGGTCCTTGGTGGCCTTTGGAGGCGTGGAGTAGCAGCAGCGGTGCACCAAGGGTGACCTTGGTGGACGTCTTGGAGGAAGAGGGAAAAAAGGAGCTGGAGATGTTTGGAGGAAGAGATGCCTCTCAAATGGGGGGTTTGGGATCCTTTTTATAGCCAAAGTAACGTGCAAAATAGTTATTTTGGGCCCCCAAACCGTGCAACAACCTTGGAGCAACTAGATCCGTTGATCGAGAGATCAGCGGATCAGATCGTGCCTCAAAAGAGCCTTTATCATGCCTTCATCATGTGGACGCACCAGAAAGCACCATGTGGTGCACGCATGACCGCTCGATCCACCGCCATTATGCTCCTCACGTGCGCTCCCTTAAATCACTCCACGTGGCACCTGTTGTGTCATTGGATGATGATTGCACGACTGAGCATCACCGTAGCATTGCCTCTGGTTGTCGCGTTCAAATGCACGTGCTACCGTGCGTCATCTTGCACGTCTGTGGCACTGCTTGATCTAGCGCTCCATTGTAGGCCATGTGGCTCACTTTATGCCACTCGATTGAGATCGCGTGGCTCAATTTTGTCGGTGCTTGCCACCACCTTGATTTTGCATTGATCACGCCTCGAACTCGCTCCCACGCTTTATGTATGGAGGCAGTGACCGATGTGCTACGCACGCAGGTATGTTGCGATTATGCTTTAATGCTCGGCCACCCTCAATCGTTGGATGAAGATCCAACAGCTGAGATGAAGTCTTCCTTTGATGAGGCATTGGGGAGGGGTCGACGTGGCGCTCTTGTGGCCATTGCATGGTGATCCAACGGCCCACAAGGTGTGTAGAACCTCCTTCAGTGGATGGGGCCGGTGGCGTTGGGTAGCTATGATGGCGCCACGTGGCACCATTGTTGCTGCCCATGTTCTTTACTTTGTATACGACGCCACAGATGTTGGATTAGATTGATTTTTATGTCGTTGGGCTATGATCATTGATTCGGATCCATCCGTGCAGTTGGATTTGGCATTTGAGGTTCGGATTTGCGTCACCTTGCCCCTTGGCCTTTGATCTTTCACAGACTGCATATGATGCTACAGAAGTTCGATTAAGACAATTTCAGAAGCGTTGGACTTTAATTGCTGTCCTGATCAGATCCGTACGGTTAGATTTACCATCTGTGGCCCTGAATCATCTACAATTCATATCGCCTCTCAATTAGAACATAAAATAACATTATTATTTACAAAGCTAACAAATCAACTATGATGCAAAATATGCTGCTCATGCATGAATTCTCCTTAAGTTAAGCTAGGATCTAACTTAATTTAGGTAGATTAGGTCCTATGATTGCTGCGCAATCAGTGGTCATCATCATCAATGTGAGAAGATTGTGGTTGAGATAGAGTTTCATTGAAAGAAATGTGTAGGGTTTCCTCAACAACAGAATTCTTGTTGAAGACTCTATAAGCTTTACTTCTGGTTGAGTTACCTAAGAAAATTCATTTTGAGCTCTTAGCATCAAATTTATCAAGATTATCCTTTGTGTTCAATATAAAACATTTACATCCAAATGCCTTAAAATAAGAAATTCTAGGCGTTCTCCCATGATAAAGTTCAAAAGGTGTTTTGTTTAGGATAGGTCTAATCATGGATCTATTCTAAATATAGCAAGCAATGTTTACAGCCTTAGCCTAAAAATATTGAGGCAGCTTTGACTCGCACGGCATTGTGCGAGCACTCTTTCAAGGTCCTATTTTTTCTTTCAACAACTCCATTTTGAGGTGCAGCTCTAGGAAAAGCAAATTCATGTTTTATTCCATATTGATCACAAAAGTTAGAAAAAGATTGATTATCAAATTCTCCACCATGATCACTTCTTATCCTAATGACTTCAGATCCTTTCTCATTTTGTAATCTCCTTACAAGTTTACTAAAAACATCAATAGTCAAATCCTTACTTTTAAAGAAAGATACTCAGGTAAATCTTGAAAAGTCATCAATTATGAGAAGACAGTATCGACACCCACTCAAGCTTTTGGATTTGGTTAGTCCGAATAAGTCTAAGTGAAGTAGTTCTAGGGGTCGAGAAGTGCTGACCATCCCTTTTGGGTTAAAAGAGTTTTTAGTTTGTTTGCTAATTTCACAAGAATTGCAAACTTTGCTTTTCATGAAATTGCTTTTTGGCAATCTTTTGACGAGCTCATGTTTCACAAGTCTACTGATATTTTTCATGTGAATATGAGCTAGTCGTTTGTGTTAGAGTATTGCCTCATCATCAGATGCGACTAGACATTCAAAGCTGTCGCATTTCTTGAAGTTAACAATATAAATGTCTTTCTATTTGTAACCTTTAAGGAGGATTTGTTTGGTTTGTTTGTCTTTTATTTTAAAACCAATTGAGGTGAAACTAATTTTATAACATTTGTCACAAATTTGACTTACACTAAGCAAATTATGTTTTAATTCTTTAACTAAATGCACATTATCAAAGGAGGTAGAAGAGTTACTAATTTGGTCAGTACCAATAATATGGCTATTGTGGTTGTTCCCAAATACAACTGTACCACCTTCTTGGCGGTTGAGATGTAGGAATAGGCCTTCTTCTCCTGTCATGTGCTTGGAGCACCCGTTGTCCATGATCCACCTTTCTCCTTGATCCTGTCATTTGTTTATGTTTGTGAGGACTGGGATCATGGGATCTATATATTGGCTTCAAGCTTCCATTTGATTCATGATAACTCTACCTTTTATAATATACTTGATCTACAAAATAAGATTTCAAAAGTGCTTTTGGTACCCATTTTCGCCTGGGTCCATGATTGTTAGTTGATGCTACCTATTTAGGCAAGCTACCTTCCTCGTTCTTTTGGTTTGAATTAGATGCTTCATGATCATTTTTGGGTATGTATCCTAACCTAAATGTTGTGGTAGTCTGGGTTTGTGTTCCTAGTAGTTTATGTAGATTATGACTACCTTTTGTAAAGTTTGCTAGATCATTTATGAGATTGGCAGACTTTCCTTAAGCTTATCAATGTCTAGCTTTAAGTCATCTATTAGTGATCTAAGTGATGTGATCTCAAGAGATAGTTCTATATTTTGTAATGCAAATATCTCTTTTAGTGATTTCTTCTTCTAGAGTTTTTACTAATTTTCTATTTTCTATTTTAAGAGATTTGATTACATCATGCATTTCAAACAAGGCTTCTAATAATTCATCGGGAGTAAAAGATGTTACCTCGTCTTCTAAAGCCATGAGTTCTAGAAGAGTTTCTTCACTGAAGGTCTCTTCTTCTTCTGAGCTTGAGTCAGACTCATCCCAGGTTGCTTGAAGAGCTGTCTTCTTCCCATCCTTCTTTGGGAATTTCTTCATCTTCTTTCTTTCTGTCTCCTTTTTAAGGAGTGGACAATCCTTTTGGATGTGTCCTTTCCTCTTGCAGTTGTAGCAGATAATTGATGACTCTACATATAATAATGATACTTACATCAATTAGAGTCAAGTTCTAGGGCATATGCACATAAATATCATGATATAGCGGGTTTGGGAGTAATGCATGCAGTCTGTATTATTTTTATATTGACATTGCTTGGAACTAACGTTTAATGGACAGGTTATAAAAAAGCACCTTGAAACAGGCTTTAGATGAGCAATTGGACTGTATGGATGAATCCAGATCGACGAACGGAGTCCAACGGACTCCCACAACAAGCCCAGAAAGTTCTGGTCGTTGACCTTATGATCACCAACCCTCATTGAACCATGTGGCACCTGCTCCATCGTCGATCGCGTGCCAGCAACGCTCACCTCCTCTCTTCATCACACGCACATGCGCGATCTTGACCGTCGAATTAGCCATCAACGGCTACGGATGCATCTCACCCGTGCTTCAAAAATCAAAGGGGGTCTTCTTTGAGAGATTTGGGCCATTGGATGAGAATCCAACGACCACAAATCAGCCACGTTGCCACCTTCGGCTTAGCTTGCTCGTACCACAGAAGATCTCGATCGTTGAAGGCTGTTGGGAGGCTGTAGAACGACGGGGGGAGGAGCTCGCTGGAGCTAAGGTTTGAGTCGGGTGTGGAAGAGAGGGAAGACATTATTCTAGTCGTAAACCTTGCTGAGAAAATGCGCAATGCCACAGAGGTCCTTTTATAGGCCTTTAGATGGAGTTCCAAGCTTGGAAACTCCGAGCTCCTTGTTGGCATACAATACCTATTCAATCAAATTGTTTGCATGAGGATTCTAGAGAGATTTAGGATCCCTGGATGGGCTCATTTGGAAGGAAATTTCCTAAAGAATCTTCATTTCAAATCTGGGATTGATTGATTGAGAATCGAGCGAGAAAACCTCGCTCGAAACTCAACAGTGGAGGTTGGTCTTTCCAAACATGGTGTAGGGACCTATTTTTGAAGAAGATGACAAAGTTGGGGGGCTATTTGTAAGAAATTCAAAAGTTAGGGTCATGAGTGTGAGATAAAAGAATTAGATAGGACCAAATTGCAAACTAGGTCAAGAAAATCTCAAATTGGGCCCAAATTTTGGTACAAGACTAATTTGGACCTAAGGAATCCAATGGTAAAGTTGGATTTTGGTTTTGACCTAGTTTGATTGGGTAATTTATGCAAAAATCTAAATTAGGGTAAAAGTTTGTCTGTGGCTCTATTTTGGGTCAAACTAGGTTCCAATGGTCAAATCAAGCATACCAAACCCTAGAGAATATTTTTATATGAATTTTAGAGGGTTTAGGTGAATTTTATTCTAATCATAACCTCAATTAATTAAGCAAGTCTATTTTTAGGGTTTTAGATGTCTTTTAATTCTCAAAACACGCAAAAATCCTTTTTTGTCTGTACTAACCCACTTGTTAGACTCTTAAGATCATTTGACCCTTAATTATCCCTTGAGAAAACTAGTGATTGTACTGCAATTGAGATATACTGTTAAAACTGTAGTTTTGCCCCTATTTTACTATATTTCCCTCAAAATGGATTTGCAGTGAATTACGTCTCTCTGGCGATTATGTAGGAGCATTTATTGATGGAATATGACTAATTAAAGCTAGATATGGCTGATGATGATGTTATCATCACCTAAGTTTCCCCAAAGGAGATAGTAACCCTCATTGAGGGTTAAACTAAAGCTTCGCCCAGTTGAAGGCAATAAACTCAGCGCTTCCTGAGAGGCAACCTAAAGGATGCAAGCTGATCAGGTACATCATTTTTCTTTCCTTACTCCCTTGCATGCATTTATTTTCCAATGAGAACATTTTTCTAAATAGGCATGGGGGGGTGGTAATTATTTTCTGAATACAAAATTGTCAGCTTAAACTAGTTTTTATTTCTTTTATTTATAAAAAGAATAATAATAATAATAAATTAAAAAGGAAAAGAGAGAGAGGGAATTAGGAAAAGAAAACTTAGTCATTAGGAGCTTGTCAACTTTAGAAAATGATACGTTAAGTACTTGAGCTCTTAGAATCTTCAAGTCTTTAGGCTTAATTAGGCCGGGTATCCACTAAAATGTGGACCTATTTCTCGAGTCCTCGCCACCTTCGGTTATGTTAATTTGGTTAATAAAGTGGGGTGATAAGTATGCGACTTATCAACCCGTCCTATGATTTGGGGGGGCTTATAGTGTAAGTACTGCACACTTCTCGCACTGACTTACTCCTCGGCAATTCTAACGGTAATTAGATAGCTAATGAACCTTCTAGGTTGTCATGGTTGACAAGTTATCATGGGTTAGACGCCCCATTGGCAGGTTATCCAAAGCCCAGCCACGCGACCCATTCTCTTTGACGGATGCCTTTAGATAAATCTTGGACCAGGGAAGCCACTTACTTGAAAACAAAAGAAAAAAAAAGAAAAAAAATAGAAAAAAAGAGAAAAATAAAAAAAGTCACACTTCACTACACGAGTATGATTAGCAAGTTGTTGTGGGTTAGACGCCCTATTGGCGATTTGTCTAGAGAACAACTCATAAAATGCAAAACAATCCCCAAACACTTAAGGAAGAAGCGAGGAAGTAGAATAAGTTAAGGAAATATACACTGGGTTCGCCCTTGTGTTGATCTCACAAGAATAAAAGTAGGGAGAAAGCTACCATTCAGATAGATACACCTTTAGGCAGCATTTTCTTTTCTTTTCGGGTCACCTAGGGGCGTAGAAACTTGAAGTCCATTCTAATTGCCATTGAGTGAGCCTTTCAAAATTTCCATAGTAAGATGCTTAGCACTTAGAGTCCTTTTCGAGTCTTGGGTCGGTTGGGTAGCCGTAAAAGGTTACCCCGAACTCTCAACTCTGAAATCCAAAAAAAATTGAAAAGAAGAAAAAGAGAAAAAAAAATGAATTTTCCTTTATACAGAATAAGGCGAGGACTTGGGTGGTCCGCATTTTGGCGAGCACGTAGATGCTGTTGAGTCTCTATGGGTTAAGTTCTTGGTAGAAATTTCCTTCTGTTGACAAGAAACTTATGCCTAAACGATCAATTCTTAATTCTAGTTGTAGATAGCATTTAGTTTGACCTTGCTAGAGACTAGCAAGGGGTGGGCATGGGAGTATGATGACTCTACATATATATAATAATGATAATTACATCAATTAGAGTCAAGTTCTAGGATGAATTGATCTCTAACAGAAGAGCACGAGACATGGAGGTTAGTGGAGAAAACAGAATTCAAAACGGATGTACATACTGAACGTTATGTAAGAAATACAAAACAAGTGGAGAAGAAAAGAAAGAAAAGAAAAGATATACATAAATTTTTCCTCTGTCCCCTTCCATAAATTTCCACGGCATTCTTTCTATTTTCATTCCTAAATCTCGTGTCAATTAGCCCCTTCAATCAATTAACCATCGCTTCTTCCCTTATTCGTAACATTCCAAATTTGGGAATTCTACCTCTTCCCATTCCAAAGTCAGGTACACAACCCTTACCACCAACTCCCATGCATGCATGCATGCCTCTTCTTAGTGTCAACTAATCCCAATCCCACTCACGTCAAAACGCACAACACATTCCTAAAGTTTATATGCATCACCCGCTCTCTTCCTCAAATCATGATCATCATCCACTCATTCCTAATTTCTAAATCCCAGCCGACCCCTCTCTTTCCTTAAATTCATATTCCCATGCACGTAGAGACCATAGCATCTCTCTCAGCTCTTTCCTACTCTCTCTCTGTTGCTATTTTTATTTAATCCCACAATCGCATGCACAGACCCGACACCTTCCATCTCTCGCTTGCACTCCCTCGTCCTTTCTCTCCATCCGTTCTCTACCTTATGTAACTCGAGCGCTCCCTCTCTCTTTCCCTCTCGATTTCATGTAGGACGCCTTTCGTTCCCCATTCATTCCTCTGCTCATCTTTCTATCTTTTTCTCACTGCTATTCCCCCTCTCTATCTCACACGTGCAACCTCTATTTTCTCTCCAACATTGCACAACTTGAAATTGCACTAGAGAGGGATGAATAGTGTGGTAGATAAAATATATGCAAATAAAATTACAATCACATAAGCATTTACTAAAAGAGGCAAGTATTTTTAGGTGTAAACCCAACCCGAGTAAAAATCACCACTTAAACCTCTCGACTTAAGATTTTCCGATTGACCGAATCGATCAAATCCACTAACTGTACTACTTAAACAAGGGTACTACAACCTCAATTCAACCACACTACTTACAACTGAGGGTAGCGTACCTTTACCTCTCTTCTCAACGAAGAGTATTTTGTCTTACGAAGGAGACATGAATTCACCATGTGAATACCCAACCAAAGAAAATTAAAAACATAATTACAACCTATAGAGCCACAATATATGATTCAACCTAAGCTTCTATAAGCAAAGGATTACTTCCCTTAGATGGAAGTG
Organism: Thalassia testudinum; assembly: GCA_037157565.1. Taxonomy (NCBI): domain Eukaryota; kingdom Viridiplantae; phylum Streptophyta; class Magnoliopsida; order Alismatales; family Hydrocharitaceae; genus Thalassia; species Thalassia testudinum. Next base: position 57,931,547 of record JAZHRO010000055.1, read on the forward strand.
ATTCGGCGTGAGTATGCAACAGAGTTTTATGTTTGCCTGTGGATCTTAATGGATAGTAGATGGGAGGGGTGAATAGTATTGCTTTTAAAAAATTAAATATAATACTAGTGAAGTCAATTTAAACCACAGAAAATCAAGCACAGAAGACACCTAGATTTATAGTGGAACCCCTTCCTAGGTGAAAACCATTACCTAACCTCTCAGCTTAGGATTTTTCCAACTAGTCAAAACTAGTTAATCCACTAATGCACCATTTGAAATGAGGGTGACATAACCTTTTACAATAATCCCTTCTCATTACAACCTGAAGAGAAGCACAACAATAACAACGAATCCTTCTTAACAACTTGGGATTCGTAATCAAAGAAAATAAAGATCAAACTGAATTTTTTCGCAGAGGTTTGGATCGACGTGTTTTCAAAACAATTGAAGTAGGAGCACAGAAGCACTTAAGAAAAAGCACGAGAGCTCTTTTTTTAAGAGGATTTCTTCTTGGTATGTGTGTTGAAAAAGGGCTACCTTGGACCTCTATTTATACTAGAGAATTCGACCTAAAAAGGAATTTACTTAGATTCAATTGGTCGATCAACTAGGGTAGTTTGGACAATCAAAGTGCAATTTGGTCGCTCAAACTAGTTACTTGATCGATCAAAATGTAATTTGGTAGCTCAAACTAGTTACTTGATCGATCAGTGTTTGGGTGATTAATTAAGCTAAATGATCGATCAAAGGTGTATTAATCAACTTTCTAAAATGGATTGATTTAATCGATTAACTAAGCTGGTTGGCGATAATTCTTTTATTTAGTTGATCAATTAACCTAAGAACTTAATTTTTACGTTCAGTGCGAAAATTTGTTTGAAGTCAATTTAAAGTTCCTTACAAATTTTTTTAGACTCAAAAAATAAAATGACTAAGAAAGAAAAACAACAATCTTCTTTTTTTAGTCCATGAATCCAAAGAGAATCCTGAAAGATTAGTCTAGCAGATAGCACAATTTTAGTGCACAAAACAGAGGTACTTACATTCTCCCCCTTTTTGATGACAATAAAATTATATAGCGAGGTAAAAAATTTAAAGTTTTGTGCATAATATCTCTCCCTTTTTGTTTCAGCAAAAAGTAGACATATAGCTATCATCAATTTTTATCCATCTCCCCTTTAAACATGTAATTGAAGTAGGTAAATTTATAACATGCAGCTCTAATTTTGTATCAATCAAAGGTTCAAAACATGTCAATCAAAATTATCCAATTAGCTCTTTTAACTTAGATAGTCCTAGTGCATGGAAAATAAGGTCAAATCTATGTTTTGGTAAGGGTTTTGTGAAGATATCAGCTAACTGATTTTCTATTTTAACAAACTCTAAGGTAATCTCACCCTTTAGGACATTGTCCCTTAGGAAGTGATGCCTAATATCAATGTGTTTAGTCTTAGAATGTTGTATAGGGTTTCTAGATATATTGATGGCACTAGAATTGTCATAAAGTATTTTGTTATTTTTATAGGATAGGTTAAAATCTTCTAGTGTTTGTTTCATCCACAATAGTTGTGAACAAGCAAAAGATGTAGTTATATATTTGGTTTCTGATGTATATAGTGAAACAGTATGTTGTTTTCTAGAAAACCAAGAGACTAGGAAATTTTCGAGAAATTGACACGTTCCACTGGCACTCTTTCAGTCAATGAAACTACTTACATAATTAGCATCACAAAAGGAATAAAGATCCAATGTGGTTGACTTTGGATAGAACAGTCCTAGGTTTGGTGTGCTGTTTAGGTATTTAAGTATCATTTTAACTACATTTAGGTGTAACTATTTAGGGTTGACTTGAAAACGAGCACATAAGTAGGTGCTAAATAGAATACCAGGTCTACTAGTTGTTAAATATATTAGAGAACGTAACATCCTTCTGCATAATTTTTGATCTACAGACTTACCTGTCTTATCTATTTTTAGTTGTGTAGAGACTGTCATAGGTGTTTCCTTTCCTTTAACCTTGTCCATGGAGAATTTCTTCAAGATCTTCATGGTGTACTTTGTTTGTGAAATGAATATCCCTGAGGATATCTGGTCAATTTGAAGACCAAGAAAGAACTAATGTTTTCCCATCATACTCATTTCAAATTGATCCTACATAACCTTAGCAAACTCTTGGCATAGAAGATCATTAGTAGCATCGAAAATGATGCCATCAGTATAAATTTGTATCAATAAGAGATCATTTTCTTTCCTTTTTGTAAATAAAGTTGGATCTACTTTGCCAATTTTAAAATCATTTTGAATTAGGTAAGTTTTTAATTTGTCATACCAAGCTTGTGGAGCTTGCTTCAGACTAGATAAGGCTTTGTTTAGTTTATACACATATTCTGGATGGTTTGCTTCTTCAAAACCTGGGGGTTGTTTAACATAGATTTCCTCCTTGATAAATCCATTTCGAATGACACTTTTGACGTCCATCTGGAAGAGTTTAAACTCCATGTTGATGGAAAAGGCTAACAACATTCTAATGGATTCCAGGCGAGCTACATGTGCATATGTTTCATCAAAATCAATTTCTTCTTCTTGATTATACCGTTGGGCCACAAGTCTAGCTTTGTTCCTAACTACTTCTCCTGATTCATTCAGGTTTTTCTTAAAAACCCATTTGGTTCCTATGGTAGTCTGAGAGTCAAGTTTGGGAACAAGTTCCCATACTTGATTTCTTTGAAATTGATTCAATTCATCTTCCATTGCAATAATCCAACAATAATTAGAAAATGCATCCTTAACATTTTTAGGTTCTAGTTAAGAAACAAAAGCTATAAAAGCTAAGGTGTTGGCTGAAGATCTAGTCTGAACTCCTTTGGATAGTTCTCCTATTACCAATTCTTTTGGATGATCCTTCATATAAGACACATCTTTTGATAAATCATTCGATATGTTTTCTTCTGGTATGTTTGAAGGATCTCCTATGTGGTCATCATCATCATTATTTAGAGAAGATTGTGGTTGAGCTAGAGTCTCATTGAAAGATACATGCATAGTTTCCTCAACAACAGAATTCTTCTTGTTAAATACTCTAGAGCCTTTACTTCTTGTTGGGTAACCTAAGAAGATTCCTTCCGAGCTCTTAGATCAAACTTGCCAAGATTATCCTTTGTGTTTAGTATAAAGCATTTACAACCAAATATCTTGAAATAGGAAATTGTGGGTGTTCTTCCATGATAGAGTTCAAAGGGCATTTTGTTTAAGATAGGTCAAATCAGGGATCTATTTTGTTTACAGCTTCAGCCCAAAAATATCAAGGTAGCTTTGACTCACACAACATTGTATGGGCACACTCTTGTAAAGTCCTATTTTTCTTTTCAACAACACCATTTTCTGGTGTGGCTCTAGGAAAAGCAAATTCATGTGTTATCCCATATTTTTCACAGAAGTTAGAAAAAGATTGATTCTCAAATTCTCTACTGCGATCACTTCTAATCCTAATGACTTCAGATCCTTTCTCATGTTGTCATCTCCTTACTAAGTTACTTAAAACATCAATAGTCAATCCTTACTTTGTAAGAAGGATACCCAGGTAAATCTCGAAAAATCATCGATTATGACTAAACAGTATTTGCACCCACTTAAGCTTTTATATTTTGTTGGTCCGAATAAGTCTAAGTGAAGTAATTCCAAGGGTCGAGAGGTGCTAATGATTCTTTTAGGTTTAAAGGAATTTTCAGTTTGTTTACCAATTTGACAAGAATTGTAGATTCTACTTTTCTTGAAATTGGTCATTAGCAGGCCTTTGAAGAGCTCATGTTTCCCAAGTCTATTGATATTCTTCATGTGAACATGACTTAGCCATTTAAGCAAAAGTATTGCCTCATTGTTAGATGCGACAAGACATTCAAGGCTGTCACATTTGTTGAAATTGGCAATGTAAATGTCTTTATGTCTATTTTCCTTAAGAAGACTTATGATGATAACGTCATCATCAGCCATATATAGCTTTATTTAGTCATATTCCATCATTAAATGCTCCTACATAATAGCTAGAGGGTCATATTTCATTGCATAATCATTCTGAGAGAAAGACAGTAAAATAAGGGTAAAACTGCAATTTTAATAGCATATCTCAATTGCATAACAATCATGGGATTTCTTAGAGGTTAATTAAAGGTCAAATGGTCATAAATGTCTAACAAGAGGGTTCGTGCAGACAAAAATGGATTTTCATGCATTTCGAGAATTAAATGATATCTGAAACCCTAAAAATAGATCCGCTTGATTCACTGAGGTTCTGGTCAGGATAAAATTCACGTAAATTATCTAAAATTCTTATAAAAATATTCTCTAGGATTTGGTACCTTCAATTTGACCATCAGAACTCGTCTTGACCTAAAATAGAGTCTCAAACAGATAGTTGCCCTAATTTAGGTTTTTTCACAAATTACCCAGTCAAACTTTGTCAAAACCTAAATCTAACTCCACCATCGGATTCCTTGGATCCAAATTAAGTTTGTACCAAAATTTGGACCCAATCAGAGATTATCTTGACCTAGTGTGCAATTTGGTCATGTCTAACTCTTTTCTCTCACACACATGCCCCTAACTTTCGAATTCCTTAAAAATAGGGCCTTATCTTTGTCCTCACTCTTTGCAAATAGATCCCTCTGTCATTATCATGAAGGAATCCTTCTCCAACAACCTTTGATTAAAGAAACTCCTCTGATCAACGAATCTCTTCCAAAATTGGAAGGGAGATTCCTTGAGAAGTTCTCTTTCTAACGCACCTGATTTCAATCTCCATAACCTTTCCAATCTCTCATGCGAATGCATGAGGGATTCAGGTATCTTTTGAGTTTTCAACTTCGCCGAGCTTTCCAAGCTTGCAAAGCTTGGCTTCCAAGCTCCAACTGACCCCTGATACCCATATAAAGACCCCCAGGGCCTGCCTGTCCTCCCTATGCTCGAATTTGGTCGGAAAACCCTCAATTCCTCCCTCCTCTCCAGCCGAACAGCTCCTCGACATCCGATGACCTCTTCAGACCTCCCTCGTCATCCGCCTGCAATACCAACAGTGGATTCTCCTTCCTCGTCTTCCTCCGCGTTATGCCGAACCAGCTGACGTCTCTCCCTCCATCGTTCTTGCCATCCTACCCCCACCGGAGTGTGGGTTTCCCTACTAGGAGGGGTGACGTAATAAATGTGAAAATAAAATATAAAGCAATCTCACAAAAAATCAATCGCACAAGTACACAAATGTTTTTAGGTGGAAACTCAAAACGGGTGAAAACCACCACCTAACCCTCTCGAGTTAGGATTTTCCGATCAACCTAGTTGATCAAATCCACTAACCGAATCACTTTAAAACGAGGGTGATTCAACCTCAGTACAACCACGCTACAAGTATGAGGGTAGCGTTCCTCAACCCCTTCTCTCCACGAGAAGGATTTTGTCCCACGAAGGAGACGGGAATTCGCAAAGCGAATACCCAACCAAATCACAAAGATAAAATAAACAACAAACCTATAGAGCCAACAAAGTAATAAACCTAAGCTTCTATAGGAATTAGGAAACTCCCCTTTGCAAGGAGTGCGTCGACGATGACGCGGGTGCGTGAGCCACGCAACGGCGCAATGTCGCTCTCGTGAACAACGGTGGGAGAGCGGGTGCGCGAAGGCTTGATGCTCTCAAGATGATGGAGCTTGAGCTTGGAGAGCAAGAGCTATCTAGGACACAAGAGAGTGGAAGTATGTTGCTTAAGTGTGTCTTGTGTTTCTCTTGGTGTGTCTTTGTGTTGCAAAGGTTCCCCTCTATTTATAGAGGCCTTAAGAAGGCTTTGGAAGGCTTAGAAAAGCTTCCATAGCCATTGGATACAAAGTCCAAGTGAATCAGCCCGAAATCAGGAACAATCATTGTTCTGACAGGCTTATCAGACGTCTAATTATAGCATCAGACGTCTGGAAGTTCACTTTAAGACGTCTGATTCCAAGGTCAGACGTCTGATTTTGGGTGGGTCTCTTCCTGACTTCAATCAGATCTAAACAGGGTTCTAGCGCAAGTCCATCAGACGACATATAGGACGTCTGGCACTATGTCTGGACGTCTGGAAACCTACTTTTACTGTGGGAATGGATTTTCCAAACGTTGCAACGGCTAGAAAATCTCTGAGAAGAGATTTTGGGTCAGCCGAGGCAAAACGGTCAATTATCAGACGTCTGGTAAGTCCTACGGACGTCTGATAAGGCTCTAACGGTCACATTCTTGAGTGTTTGCTAAGCCAGCCAACGGTCCACTAATTGGATGTCTGGCAAAGTCATCAGACGTCTCCTAAGACGTCTGGTCTAAGGTCTAGACGTCTGATTTCATCAGACAGAACCAACTTTGTCCAGCCTAACAGTTATCAGACGTCTGAAACAACAGTCAGACGTCTTAAAATACTTTATCAGACGTCTGATTTGGGAATTAGACGTCTGGAAGTGCTGTTTGAACCCTATATTGGTTTTCTAGGTATTCTACAGAAAACCTAAGTATCCTAGGGTTGTGCCGGTGTTCCTAGGACTACTGTTAGGGTTCTTTGAGGCTCTTTAACATGAAATATCTAAGGAAATAAAAAGCAACAAAAGAAACGAAAAATACAACTAGTACAAAAGAAGGAAATCTATCCTATTCTTCATTTCCTTCCATCTTCAATCTTTCGCTCCACGCGAACCTCCTCTGTTTTCCGTCAAGCTCCTCCAATCTGTCCTGGATGCGGGCTCGAACTCCGTCTAAACACGTCCACATTTGCAATTGACCTGAAATCTAGGACTCAAATTGCAAATGTTAAATAACACGTGTTTTGTTATCATCAAAAGAAATGATCGTGGTGCTCTAGCACCAACACGGAGTACTTTCTTCCCTGGCGCCAATGTACCCTTGGCAAGTCGATCTCCCCCCTTTTGTCCATTGGTTTAGGAGTAGTTTAGTTCCATTAGACTCTTAGGTTAATTCCCCCCTCTTAACTTTTGTTTCAACCCCTCGACACTGCCATTCACTCCTGTCTTCTCCACATCCGCCTGCTCCTCCGACGAGGCGTCCCTGCCGCTACACCCCTCCATCCGCCTCGCCAAAACCCTCTACACCTCCGGCTCGATTCCAGGAGCAAAAGCCCCAACTTAGTTAAGTCGATTGCCCCTCCAAACCCTCCACCCAACACAGCGCCTTCCGCACCAACAGACCAAGGTCGTTCGACCTTTTCACTCACTCTCACACACTGTCGCATTCGCCATCTTCATACGAAGCTCTTGAACTTGTTTAACAGGGCCGAGAGGCCATTTTGCTTGTTTCAGGTCTTCAGGTCCTCTCCGCCATTAACGGGAAGCTTCAAGCTTGCTCTAGGCCACGCAAGCCCTAGGCTCCACCTCCAGGTTGCACGGAGTTGTTCCAGACATCTTCCCAGGTCTTTGATTGCAAGCTTCAACCTCAATAGCTACCTCAATTGGACGAGGCTTCATCCACAGTTGACATGTGAAGGGTTGTGGGATTTAGTCCCACCTCATGGAGCACAACGCCTCCTACAGTGCATAAATTGAATTTGTTGTGCTAGCTATTCGCCTCAAGTCACACAGGGGTGTCAAGTCCCCCGTGCACCCCTCATGCCTCGCCCGTGACACTTGCACACAGGCTTGGCTCCGAACCCAATTACCAGCCTAAGCTATACTCACACCTTGGCTGCGACCCATGCCCGTAGCCTTGGTCCTGGGTACGTGTTCACCCGATTATCCCATTGAGCATGGTTTGGAAGAGATAAGGAGGGAAAGAGAGAGCGGGGGAAGGGGGGTTTTGCTCTGAAGGAAGGAAGCTTGACACTTAGTCGTGAGAGCTTGAGAAAAGCAGAGAAAGAAAGAGAAGAAGAAAGGAGACAAAGCAGAGCAGAGAAAGAAGGGAAGAAGAAGAAGTACAATGCCCTCTTGGCACTGTAGTAGTGGACACTTAAGCCGTCTGATTGAGAGCTCTGTCATCTGATTTGCTTGACAAGGAGTGCACTGTGCACTAAGGCTTACGTGGATTTAAAGTGGTTGATACTGTTCATTTATTTAGATCATTAAGTAATTATTATATGTGTATCTAAGCTAATAATTGGTGATTCAAATCACCATTATCTTGCCTTAGATGTCTTTTTGCTTCATTAGATTCTTCATATACTCATGTTATACATTGCATATTAGTTTTTGAGTAATTAATTGTGCTAATTTATATTGTCTATAGAGATTAGTGCGTGAATTCCATATTTGCTCCTTGTGTTCGACCTCGGACTTCAATTCGAGTAATAAATTTTATTTATTGACGAGAGACTTTGATCTGTACTACAACGTATAAATCTTAAACACTGACTTCACGCGCTTCAACAGTTTGGTTTCTTTATCTCTTATTTTAAAACAGTTGAACTGAAAGTAATTTTATAACCTTTATCACAAATTTGACTTACACTAAGTAGGTTATGTTTTAGTCCTTTAAGTAAATTTACATTATCAAAAGAGGCAGAAGAGTTGCCAATTTGGCCAGTACCAATATTACAACCTTTATGGTTTTTCCCAAATGTAATTGTACCACCTTCCTGATGATTGAGTTGCAGAAAGAGGTCTTCCTCTCCTATCATGTGTTTGGAACATCCACTATCCATGATTCATCTTCTTTCTTCTCGATCCTGTCATGTGTTTGCATTTGTGAGTTCTTGGATCATTGGATCTATAAATTGGCTTCAAATTTCCATTTGATTCATGATATGTCCACCTTTTATAATCTACTTGTCCTACAAAACAAGATTCCGAGAGTGCCTTTGTGTTTTCTGTTTAGGCAAGCTACCTTTCTCCTTCTTTTGACTTGAAGTAGAAGCTTCATGATCATTTTTAGGTACATACCCTAACCCAAATTTTTGGTACTTTGGGTTTGTGTTTCTAGAAGTTTATGCAAGTTATGACTACCTTTTAAGAATTTAGCTAAATCATTTAGAAGGTTAGCAAAATTTTCTCTCAATTTATCTATAATATCTATCTTTAGGTCACCTATCTGTTGTCCTAGTGATGTGATTTCAACAGATGGCTGCTTATTTTGTGATGCAAGTGTATCTTTTTGTGCCTTTTCTTCTTCTAAGGTTTTCACTAAGCTTTTATTTTCTATCTTAAGTGACTTAGCTACATCATGCATTTCAAAGAAAGCTTCTAGTAGTTCATCAGGTGAAAAAGAGGTTACCTCATATTCTAGTGCCATGAGTCTTAGAAGAGCTTCCTCACTAGAGGTCTCTTCTTCATTTGAGCTTGAGTCAAACTCAACCTAGGTTCCTTAAAGAGCTTTCTTCTTTCCATCCTTCCTCTGGAATTTCTTTTTCTTTTCTGATTCCTTTCTGAGGAGTGGACAATCCTTTCTGATGTGCTCCATCCTTTTGCAGTTGTAGTAGATGATGGTGTCTTCCTTGGACTCTGCCTTCTACTTTCTCCAATTCTTTTTGTTCTTAAGAAACTTCCTGAACTTCCTTGAGTGAAGATCAATGTCATCTTCTTCATCTTCACTTGACGTCTCCTTTGATTGATCGTTGGCTTCAAGTGCTATGGTCTTCTTTTTAACTCCTTCACTTTCATGCTCCTTCATATGTTGAAGCTGGACCTCGTATGCCATTACACTACCAACAAGATTGTCTAGTTTTAAGGTAGACATATCTTTTGATTCTTGAATGGCAGTGGTTTTGGTTTCCCAATCAATGGTGAGAGATCGAAGGATTTTCCTCACCAGTGCCTCATTTTTGATCTCTTGATCTAGGTTCTTGGAGAGTTCATGATATCCATGAATCTTGTAAACGTCTATTTGATGGATTCTTTTTTCTTCATCCTAAAAAGCTCATATTTTTGCATTTGTAAATTAACTCGGGTTTCCTTTTCCTTGGAAGTTCCTTCATTCCAAGATGCTCTAGATTTCATGAGCTGTCTTGCTGGTTGATACACGATTGAATTCTTCTTTTGAAAGTCCACAGAAAATCGCGTTCATGGCCTTTGCATTGTGTGTTGCCATCTTCTTTTGATCCAAAGTTATCGCCACTCACTCCTTGATTTTGGATGTGTGTACTTAGAGGCAATGACATCCCAAACTTCAAAATCCATTGATTCCAGGAAGATTTGCATCCTGGTCTTCCAGTATTCGTAGTTCATTCCATCAAACAATGGAGGTTGAACTGCAGACTGCCCCTCAGCCTACATGTCAATAGACGACTTTGACATATTCTGGACAAGGAAGCTCTGATACCAAATGTAATTGCCTGTTGATCTTAATGGATACTAGAGGGGAGGGGTGAATAGTATCACTTTTAAAAAATTAAATATAATACTAGTGAAAATAATTCAAATCACAAAAAATCAAGCACAAAAGACACTTGGATTTATAGTGGAAACCCTTCCTGGGTGAAAACCACTACCTAAGCCTCTCAGCTTAGAATTTTTCCGACTAGTCAAAACTAGTCAATCCACTAATGCACCACTTGAAACGAGGGTGGCACAACGTCTTACAATAATCTCTTCTCTTTACAACCTGAAGAGAAGCACAACAACACAATAATGGGTCTTTCCCAACAACTTGGGATCCATAATCAAAGCAAATAAAGATAATAACAATATAATCCTATGGAACCTCAAGGAAAGATCAAACCAAATTTTTTCGCAGAGGTTTGGATCGACGTGCTTTGAAAAGTGTTGAAGTAGGAGCACAAAAGCACTTGAAAAAAAGCATGAGAGCTCTTTTCCTAAGAGGATTTCTTCTTGGAATGTGTGTTGAAAAAGGGCTACCTTGGACCTCTATTTATACTAGAGAATTCGACTTGAAAGGAATTTATTCGGATGCAATTGGTCGATGAATTAAGGTAATTTGATTGATCAAAATGCAATTTGGTCGGTGATTGCATAGCAATCATAGGGCCCAATCTACCTGAATTAAGTTAGATTTTAGCTTAACTTAGGAATAATGCATGCATGAGCATCACAATTTGCATTATAGTTGATTTGTTAATGTTACAGATAATAATGCTATTTTACACTCTAAGAGAGAGGCGATATTAATTGCAAAGGATTCAGGATGGATTCAGATTAACGATCGCAGTCCAACGATGTAAAAATCAACTCAATTGGAGCCTTATAGCACTAAATACATAGGTGGGAAGATGGACGGCCAAGATGGCACCACATGGTGCCATCCAAACGGTCCACCTATGTTCCTAAACACTAAAGAGCGAAGCACCGTTGCGCCACGTCGCCCCTCCCCGCGCTTCATCAGATGAGGAATCCATCTCAGTTGTTGGATCTTCATCCAACAGCTGAGAGCAGCCACATGTGAAATCAAAACGTGATATAAGAGCACACAGTGCGTTGGTTACTGCTTCCACGCGAGAGCGCGAGACGTGGGGTCGAATCACACTGAGCGTGAAATTGGGGAGGCGGTGGAGTGTGGGCGCAATTGGACCATCAGATCAGATCAAGCGGCCTGGAGGTGGCTGCTTGGCGGGACGATCATCAGATGTGGCAGTACGATGCATGCGCGGTTAATTGTGTGACTAGATGCCTCGATGCACGTAGAATCAAAGAGGTGGTGTGACATGCATCGTAAGTTGTTGATCTGGGAGATCGAACAGTTGAAATCAAAAGCATGCGTGTGTGCATGAAGGGAGAGAGGCGGTGGATCGGGCAGTTGAGTGCGTGACACGTGGTGCAATCCTGGGCAATGCAAGCATTGAAGGCGTGTTGGAGGCTATTTTGAGGTGCCATCTGATCCGCTGATCTCCCGATCGACGGATTAAATCAATCCAAAGGTGTTGCACAATTTTATGGGCCAAAATATCTGCTTTGCCTCTCATTTTTGCTATAAAAAGAGCCCCTAGAGGCCCCTTTTGAGAGGCAACTCCAACTAGACACATTTGTGGCTCCTCTCTCTCTGCAACATGTCTCTCTGGTCTTCTTCCCGGTGCTTTGGATCTGAAGTGCTGCCGCACTTCACACAAGCATCCCTCAAGCGGCTCCATTCTTCATCTATTTTTCTCTCTCTACTCTTTAGTATAGTTCTTTTGATTACTAGTTTAGAACTCTTTGCAAGTAGCAATAAAAAGTTGATTCTATGAATATCTTTTCTCTATTTCTATGCTTGCATTAGGTTAGATTAGTTAGTATGAAATGCTTTGAGAATTTTGTTTTGCCTCCCTGCGAATGACTCAGGACTTACTATTGCTAACTTATAAATTTATTTGTTTCAACGTGATTCTCAACTACAACGATATAAATCTTTTAATGCATTTCTCAATGAACAATCGGTCAAACTAGTTACTTGATCGATCTGTGTTTGGTTGATTAATTAAGCTAAATGGTTGATCAAAGGTGTATTAATCAACTTCCTAAAATGGGCTGATTTAATCGATTAATTAAGCTGGTTGGTCGATAAATTCTTTTATTTGGTCGATCAATTAACCTAAGAACTTGAATTTTACGTTAAGTGCAAAAATTTGTTTGAAATCAATTTGAAGTTCCTTACAAAATTTTCTAGACTTAAAAAATAAAATGAGTTAGAAAGAAAAATAACAATATTCTTTCCTTAGTCCTTGATTCTAGAGAGAGAGAGTCCTGAAAGATTAGTCTAGCAGATAGCATAATTTTGGTGCATCAAAACAGGGGTACTTACAAGCTTCGATGCTCTCAGATGTGAAGAGTAGAGCTTGGAGAGCAAGGCTGCAATCTTTTTCTTGTTGAATTCTCTTCTTTGAACACTAAAAGTGGTAGAAAGAATTATATCAAGGTGTTACTTCACAAAGGAGAGGCTCTTATCTATTTATAGATGTACTAGGAACCTTCAAGAAGGCCCTGGGAGAAGGCTCATAGCCGTTGGGATAGATTCCAAGACAAATCAGGACAAAATTAGGGTCATAATGACTCTGATAGCAGAATTAGATGTCAGATTGTTGGGTCAGACGACAGGTTAGACGATTGGTCAATGTTTTGGTCATCTGATGCAAGGGTCAGAGTTTCTGATTTCGTTGGACAGAAATAGGGTTCTAGGTTAGATGTCTGGTATATCATTTTAGGATGTCTAGGTGAAAAATTGGACGTTTAATTTTGTACAGGTTTGTTTATGTTTTAGACCAGATCTTAACATGGTTCTAGTGTAAAGTGGTCAGACGATGTATTAGACATTTGGACTAACTATTAGACGTCTGAAAGCAAAGGTTCTTTGGGGGAATTGATTTTGAGATGCAACGGTTAGATTTGGTCTGACATCTTGTGATTTGGGTCTAACGTCTCTTTATTAGACTTTTGGAAGGCTCTACAGACGTCTGTGATAAATATAAATTTATTTCTACGTTGGATCTCGAAGATATTGGTTTGGTAGTCCAACAGTCCTATTATTGGATGTCTGTCAAGGTCATTAGACGTCTTACAAGATGTCTGGAATTGAGTTAGGGTGTCTAAAAGGAAAGGCATAGACTATTAATTTCTATCCTTGGTAATTGGACGTCTAGGCATAAAATCAAGCAACTTAAAAGTTTGGATCAGACGTCTGATTATCATGTTGGACATCTGATCAGTTTGTTTAATTCCTATTTTGGCTTTCTAATTCTATTCTAAGGATTGCGTCAGTGTCCTAAGGATGTCTAAGTGTTCCTAAAACTCAGGTAATGTACTATTGGGCCCTTTAACATGAATCTAAAGAAGAATAAAGACAACTAAATACAATAACAAATACATCTACTTTTCTATCCTATTCTTCTTATCCATGCATCTTCTACCTTTTGCTGCCATGCAGAGCTCCATCTCCTCCATGCTCCTTGATGCTTTTATCCATGAGAAAACTTCTTAAGCTTGCTTCCATTTTCATTTATCCTGAAACTATAAACTAAATGCAAATGTTACATAATACATGTTTTATTATCATCAAAATTAACGATTGAGGTGCCTTTGCACCAACACAACCAACTCCTCCTCTAGAAATCTCTCTTCGCATGACGACCCACAGCATCTCTCCTCTGACTTTCGTCACCTTGCGTACAGCAGCCACGACTCCGCGACCCTCTCCCGCTCTCCTTCTCCGATAGGTGCACGTTCCTCTTCAAGTGACCTTATGCTTGTAGCACATCTCCTCTAGATGTGACCTCCTCCTCCTCGCCCTTCCTCTTCTCGCACGACGTCCTCCTTCCTTCGGTGACCTTCAACTAGCTCCTTACTCTCCAGTAGATTGTATCCTTCCTTATCTTCTTTTTCTTCTCCTTTTCCTCCTCTTCTTATTCTCCTTCCCATCCTCTTCCTTTTCTTCTCCTTCATGCATGCCCACAACCACCTTACTCTCTTCTTCCTTTTCGTTTTCTTCTTTGGTTCATATTAAACCACCTTCTGTTTCTCTTTCTTTTCTCTTTCTACATCACCTTCTCCCTCCTTTCTCTCTCTACATACTTTCTGTCTCTATATATATTTTTGCATTTTCTCTTTGCATTTTCTTTATTGTTTTCAGGTTACTTGGGGATTCCCACATGTTCATGCATCTCAACACATCTTCACATCTTCCCGTGTGTTCTCCATTTTCACTCGCATCTCTTTGTGACTTCTCCGACTTCTCACCTTCGCGCACATGTTCCACCGATGATCATCAACGGCACTCTCCACCCCTGTGATGACCTCGCTGGACTTCTCACTGAGATTCTTTACTCTCATCTTCTTCTTGTTATTCTCTATTTACATTTTATTCTAACTTTCTAGTAGTAATAAAGTTTTTATTTTAATTTATGTGTTCTCTTCATATTTGTCTCTGTGCTTGTTTCATTTATTTTCTTTTATTATAAAAAAATTCAAAAAAAAAGGTTGGCTTAGTTAGGCTAGAAAATACTTAGATATTTCTGCTCTCTGTGAGATGACCTATACTCTCAACATTATTCTCGTATTTTTGGAGACGATTTTATAAATTTGAAACAACATGTTTTCGCACCTATGGCGGAAGATTTATCATTATCACTATTTCACGATCAGTTTTTGGCGCCGTTGTCAGGGAGGCACGCATTCGAGGTGTTTTCTTTCTTGACTCGGATTTTTTATGTATTCGTGACCCTCATATTGTTCTCTTTCTATTTGCAGGTACCAAATACGCGAAATGAAGTCTTGGCTGGTTGTGAAAGTAGGTTGCAGAGGCAGAGATTTATGTAGGCCGGACACGAGCAAGGCACGTGAGGCGTGGCATAGTTTAGATTATTTTTCTTTTAAGCTATTCGTATTAGGTATTTGGTGAGAGAGCATATTTTGGACTATGTTATTTTGGACTCTGGACTCCCCCTCTCTTTCTCTCTCTAATCTCTGTAGTTAGCTTGTTTGCTTGATTGCTTGCATTTAAAAAAAAAATATTTTCATGCTTATCTAGAAGTTGCATACTGTTGATGCAGAAAATGTGAGTAAATGGGATTGAGTTTTGAAAACTCGTCGATGTAGTATGATTTGCGAAAAAATTCGTCAACAGATAAATTTAACCGAAACTCGAGAAGAATCCGAGTCGAACACAAGAAGGCAGACATTTGATTAGAAACTGCATTTGTTTTATTTGTCACGAAGCAGATTAACTGGTCGAATTGCATCTAAACTAGCTATCTACTTAAAGAACAAATAATAGAAGAAAAGGAGAGAATATTACAAATAAAGAGAAAATAGAGATAGAATAAACATGGATCTCATAACCACAAGTTGATGTTCATTACAATTACAACTACTCACTAAACTAGAAAGCAGGAAATCTACACTAGAAAGTGGGAAATCTATACTAAAAAGTGGTAAAAGAGAAGGTAGAGAGAAGTTATCCTCCTCAACGGTTGCTTGGAGGACAAGTCGCAACAACGGAGTGCCCGGACGAAGGTGGTGAGATGCGAGATGAAGAAGGACGAAGAGGGATGACAGAGAATGGGGCAGGACAATGTCGCAGCGGGATCCGCTTCCCGAATGGTGGTGAGAGGATCACCGTAGAATGCTCCACGAAGGGGATGAGAACGTGAAAAAATTATAATTTTAACTCTAGCATCCTAGGTTTGGGACAAGCTCTTCGAGCTTTAGAGGGGGTGAGAGAAGAGAGGAAGGGATGAAGAATTCATGTGGTATGAGTCTCCTTTTATAGTTGTAGGGATTAAGGAAAAAATTGACATTTCAAGCTTAAAACATTAAATGAGGGGGTCTTTAGTGACGGATGGATTTAAGTGTCACTAAAGGCCCACGTCGCTGAAGCTTCGTGCACATGCCTACCTCCTTGCCTTCTGTGCGCTCATCGCTTGCCCATGTCCTCACGATATCAGCCATCCGATTGCGAGATCGGACGGCTTATAAGCCGCTATGCCTCATCGCGCGCCCATGTCAAATCGCGTGTGCGCAATCTGCACGCTCTGGGTGCACCATGTGTCGCTCCATCCAGCCGTTTGCCATGCATCCATCGGATGAAATCATCTGCTCCCGCACTCATGCTGAATTGAGGCGCTTGAAGAGGCTCAAACCCGTGACCTTTATCTCGCTCGTAGGTGCATGACCATTGTGCCAAGGCTGAGAGTTGGTCACGTTTCCATCCAAAGAGAGCAGCAGGAGTTCATGGCCAATATTGGGCGGTTGGGATGGCGCCATGTGGCACCATCCTGGCCGTCCATCTTCTGTGACTTGTAGATGGTGCCACGAATATCAGATTGGATCGATTTGCATGTTGTTAGGCTACGATCGTCGATCCAAACTCATCCGTGCAGTTGGATTTGTCATTTGAATTGCGAATCGACACCATCTTGGCCCTTGACCTCTGATCTTCCTTGAACTACATCTGATGCTACAGAAGTCTGATCAGGGTAATCTTGGAGTCGTTGAACTCCAAGCGTCGCCCTGATCAGATTTGTATGGTTGGATCTTCAATCCGAGGCCCCAATTAAATGTTGCCCTGTTACTTGACCATAAAAGGAGACAATTAGCCTAAATTTTATACAATCTAACCTAAATGTAAGATGATGCATGTTATGCAATATTTATAATATATGATGCAACTCTATGTCTAAGAATGCACAAAAATAGACGGTTTATGTGATATAAGCATGTTTACATGACATACCCTTAGGCATTCATGATTGGACTTGCATAAACAGCATTTAGATTTTTATTACGCGTATTGCATTTGCATTCTGAAGATTACTGGAGTTAGGTACATATTTGAGCTGCTTGTGATCTATTTCTATCTCTCTCTGAACTTAATTGAAAATCTCACTTGTTTTCATTGAAAATACTTTTAAGTGAGAACATTATAAAACTTAGTAATCAATGGTGAAACCCTAAAATTCACTTCACAAGTGCTTAAAGGCCTTGATTGTGATTTTACCACATGTGTTGCTTGACACTTCTCTTTCACTGTGAACGCATATAAGGTTACCAAGAGGGAGTCAGTCAGAGGTCAACAAGTACATCTCACCCGTACCTTGGGGAGTCTAGTGGTGAGCATGCTCGACTCAGGATCAACTCCATTATTGATTAGGTCTTAGTCTTTTCTATCGCTTCTCCCTATATCACAACATACAGTTGGTCAGAGGTCAACAAGTCCATCTCGCCCATACCTTGGGGAGTCCAGTGGCGAGCGGGCTTGACTCGAGATCAACTGAGTCTTGTTAGTAGGTCTATTTAAGGCACTCCGTAGGTGGATTTAGGGTGCGTAACTATTTGATAACTTGCCTGATCGCATGCAAACATTAAATTTCTGAGAAAAGCAAGTAAAATCTAATTTTATCTTGTGTTTGCTTACTTGACTATTTGTGGTGCATGCATGGTACAAGATCGAGAAAACCAAAGTTAGGGGGACCTTTAGACTTCAAACCTAAGAGGAAACCTAATTCCAGCGAACCCTCAACAATGGATCCACCACTTCTTGACCCACCTAATCGAAAACATGAGGAGCTAAAGGAGAAATTGCATGAAAAATTTGAGAGCTGGTTCAAGAATAGAAACCAAAACCAACCACAACCTCGACCCTTACGGGACTTCTACGATCCCGCAACCTACAATGTTGTACCTTATGTAAGGGTTCTTGAGGATGATTCTTAACCCAAATCCCATTGGATAGGTCTTATTCAAAACCACTTTCCTGGACTTAAACACTGAAGATCCCTTCCAACACATTGAAGATCTAACCACCCTTTGTCAAACTATAAAACCCAGGAACATGAATCTTGATGTTTTGATGATGAAACTTTTCCCCTTCTCCTTAAGAGACAAAGCTGCCCTTTGGTACAGAACCATAGGGAAACCCATTAACACATGGGATGACCTAAAGAATACCTTTCTTAGGAAATTCTTCCCTATCGGAAAAACAAACGGCCTTAGGAGAGCCATCACAACTTTCACTCAACAATCTGGGGAACATCTCCATGAAGCTTGGGAAAGATTTACTGAGTTAGCCAAGAAATGTCCACACCGTGGCATACCCAAGTGGCACCTAGTGCAAATTTTTTACCATGGGCTAAATGAACAATTGAGAAACTATGTGGACACGACTTGTGGGGGTAACTTTTCAAATAAAGATGTGAATAGTGCATATGATCTGTTTGAAAGCATGAGTGAAAACTCCCTCAACCAAGCCTCTATGAACATCTTTGGAAGAATCCAAGAGGAATGTATGAACTCCAAATTAACCTAAATAAGGTTGACTTAGAAAATCTTTGTGAGAAGTTGGGAACCACAGTCCCTAAGAAGTTTGATGAATTCCTTAACACAATTAAGACCACCCACTCTAAACTCAATCAAGGGACACACACCTCCCCACTCTAATTTGCATAGACTCCTGCAAGGGAGTATCTTCACAACCTAAATTTGACTCACTCTACGAGCCCAAGCTATTAAGACCTTTCTTATGGGGCTCAACAAGGAACCTTTGCTCCTACCTATACTGATTCTTCCTATCCTATTGACCCATCCTAAGGATTCGAGGATATTCAAGACATCCAAGGACACTCTAAGAATGATCCCTTTTCCACCACTTACAATCTTGGATAGTGTAATCATCCAAACTTCTCCTGGTTCAACCAAACGGATAGACAAATGCCCTACAAGATCGAGATGACACAACCTTGTCCCAGTTCTGTCAATCAGGGTCAATCTTCAAGGCAAACCTATGTCCAAAACCCCCCTGCACCCACCCAACCGAACCAAATGGAATCTTTGATTAAAATGATGGGTGAGGTTTTGACTAAACAACAGAAGCAAATAAATCAACAAAATCTAAGACATCAGGACAACATGAATGAAATCAAGGGGCAATTGAGCTAATTGGTAGATAATAGACAATATGGTGCTTTACCATCTCAATCCATCCTGAACCCTAGGAATACGTCAAATCGAGCCCAAATTCCCTTGGGGTTCAATCAAAATAGGGAACTACAAAATCAAGCTCACATGATTTACCAAAATCCTCCTGGACCTAACCCGAATCAGATTCCACCTATTTTGCCTAACCCACATCAAGGCCCCCCCAACCCACATGCCTCTGTAAATACCATTACGTTGAGGAGTGGGACCATGACTCAAGACCCTGTTTGGCCAACGCATAATATCGACCCTGAACAAGAGAATGGAAAATTTGATACTGAGGATGATGGTCTTGAGGTTCAAGAACCCGTAGTTTAGATTAGTTATATTTATAAAAATTAGGATTTGCTTGAACCTTAGGATTAGTTAGAATTTGTTTGCTTATTGAAAAAAAAAATCTCTCTTAATTTTTGAGCTGAAATAAAGTCTTATCTTATAAATTCAATTCCCAAAGATCCGCATGTCCAAAAATTCTCAAATTTTTACTGGACGTGGGTTTCAAAGTCAGGAACAACATATCCAAAATTTGCTCAAATCTGAGTTATATAAAATTTTTAAAATTCTTGTATTGATCTGTTATCAATTAGGTTATTGTTCTTGATTTTCTGGAGTTCAAAATATCATAAAAATTTTTATACAACTCTAATTGACTTGAAATTTATGGCACTGAATTTTTAACATAATAAAAAATTTAGGAAAAATCCGAAAAAAATATTTCTTTCACATTTGGTTGCACGGATTATCCAATCACGAACTAGAAGTCAAAACAGATTGCATAACCCCCAATACACTTTAAATCTAAGAAAAATAGAAAATGTGCATTAAAATTCTTGAAAAAAATATTTTCTGAGTGCCTAGTTAGTGATGCAATAGGAACAATTGATTTCATTACTTGGGTTGCCACACTAATATGATTTTTGGACTTAAAAGAGCTATCTAGAACTATTTGTGCTTAGGGTTTCATGTTAAGGGTAAAGACACCTGCATTTCCATAATTAAAGGAAATTTATCCAACAATTGGGATTTACAAAACTCTTGTGTGTCTCATTGGAACCTTGATTGAAGATATTAACCTAAGTGAACCCTAAAACGTATTAACACAAGCATTCGAATATTAAAATTCATTTCATCATAAGAAATTGCTTGTGAACCCTTTTGCTTGAGTACTTCACACATTTCAAAATCAATTTTAAGAGCAAACACCCCCTAACGCCCATCATATTCTAAAAGCACATCAAACCCAAGCCTAAAGTTGAGTAGATGTGTCTTAGGTAGGACTAATAGACTTGGGGACTTAAAATTAGATTGGGCTAAGGTTAAGGCCTTGTCTACTTGGAACCACTGGTGACAAGAAGGTTGGTGCAATAACTGCGTTAACCCTTAGTGGTGTCCCATCTTGCGGGGTGTCCTAGGGGGTCCCACCCTTCTGGCCAACCAAGTAATTCAAGGGTTGATCTAACCTAGTCATATTTTGGGGAGTCAGGATCAGGTCTATTTAGGGTTGACACTCTAAGGATCAGTTTGATTGCTTGTATTGAAAGGGTGGGGTATTCTCTCGTCTGTCTTCTCCCTCTTTTCTATTAACCTTCTTCTAGTACATGGATGCTAAAAGGTCTCTGAACCCTACTTTGGTATCACCTTTAGAGAGTAATTTAAGGAGAAGACCTAATTTTTCTGAATACATTCCAATAGCCAATTGCAATGAGGAAGAACTGATTGAGGAGGAAACCATGGACCCATACTCTTTTGCCTCACACTATTCTCCCTATTCCAACCCTTTCCTTACTTCAACTTCTTCAGGATGGGAGAACTCTCCTCAACACCTGGGACGTGATTCCCTTGCCTACACCTCATATTTCTCGGGTATAGCTAGGCCTACCTCGAATTCCACATGAATCGTTGGATATCAAGGATCTCTACAACCTGAAAAGACACTCTCCATGCGGACCAGCACCTAATTGGTATGACCAACTATCTTGACTGATTCAGCCAAACTCATTTCTCCTCGGATCAGGGATATGCCTCAAAGTCCCAATACCTAGAATATCAATCCTATCCTCGAAATCACTTTGCAAATTATCCCAATTCCACCCAAACAACTTCACCTTCTTATTGGGACAACTCTGCAACACCAAACCAAGGATATGATTCATACCCTAGGTATTCAAATGATAGATATTCTGATTTGACTGAGGTTAGAAATTTTAAAAATTATTATCCTCAGCCTGCTCAAATCCCTGACCACGACGATGATCCTGAGATCACTCAATTACTCCAAGTAGTCCAGGGGATGAGAGAAGCTAATAAAAGAAATACAGATAACCTGACAAAATAACCTAATAGAATCCGGAAAGCACAAGGTGATAAAATGGTCCGAGTATGCCACAAGTTGGTGGTAAGCCACTCAAGGTTGAGGATCCAACCTTAAGTATGACATCTTATCCAATCCCAACCTTTACATACACTAAGCCCACCCACCAACCCTGTGATTATGCAGAACAGATCCTACCCAGACCTACAATTGAACAAATAAATGATCTTGATATCCCAGAAACTGACTTTGAGGAGGAAGACTCACTTGAAGAAATACATCTTGATTTAGGCCCTAAATTGCAACGATTCTATTTTGAGGAGCCAATCCATGGTGGGCTGGAGTATGAGTCTTTTATGTTTAAAGACATAATTGGACTACATGGATGATTTGGGAAAATCAGAGCAAGATCAAGAATATAGAAAGATTGGAGACAGTGATACTCTTAGCCAAGCACAGTTAGATGTTTCTGATATGTTCTTGTTTGAAGATTACCATGATCATATGTGCTTAAATGATTCGATATCTGGAATTGGCGATACTAATCATTCTAAGATATCCCATACAGAAATCGAATCTACTGTCACTTCTATTTCAGCTAATTCTCACCCTTCTCTTCCCATCCACCAGAGTTCTGAAGAAAAATCTGACCCTTATTCCCAACATCTCGAGATTGAACAAGACAAACAATCCCCTTATGAAAAATATGTTCAAGAAATTGCAGAATTACTGGGGATGACTTATGAAGTTCTATCTGAGGAAGCAAAGAATTTAGCTGAATCATGGAATCTTGAGGAGATTGACTTGATTGATGAGAAACAAGAAGACATTCCCTTAGAAGATATGGTCCAAGAGAAAAATAATTGGGATCAAATTCAGAAGTGCACAGAATAAAAAGGATTTAAGGTGTTGACTAATCTAAACCTCGATCTTACTCCCCCTAGGGCTGTGACTCTAAGGAGTAATGAATTTCCATCCATTACATTTGAAGACTTGCATAATGATTTGGGTGACTTGAATGAGACTTTTGATCACCCCAGGGATACGATTGAAGATTTTGATAAGTTTGAAACTATTGAGATAGATCACTGGATTTTATTTGGGTTACCTACTCGACATCCATCTATACCTAACTTGACTTGCGAAGTGGTTTCCTATACCATTTCAGACTACACCACTCGAGTTCCTCCTTTCATTTCCCATCACTTTCAGGACCCATATGATTTATTCTCGATGAACCACCCTGTATCCACCTCATCTGCCTTCCTCATGCATCACTTCTTAAGGTTGCCACTATCTACTTTCCTCTCTGGCACCTGCACTAATGTTTCTCTCTTTTGTAGCATCTGGCTACAAATAGTTTCAAGCCTATTCACTTTATTTTTCCGACCTTTTGGGCTTGGTATTGTTGGTGCTAGAGCACCACGATCATTTGTTTTGATGATAACAAAACACGTGTTATTTAACATTTGCAATTTGAGTTCTAGATTTCAGGTCAATTGCAAATGTGGACGTGTTTAGACGGAGTTCGAGCTCGCATCCAGGACGGATTGGAGGAGCTTGACGGAAAACAGAGGAGGTTCGCGTGGAGCGAAAGATTGAAGATGGAAGGAAATGAAGAATAGGATAGATTTCCTTCTTTTGTACTTGTTGTATTTTTTCGTTTCTTTTGTTGCTCTTTATTTCCTTAGATATTTCATGTTAAAGAGCCTCAAAGAACCCTAACAGTAGTCCTAGGAACACCGGCACAACCCTAGGATACTTAGGTTTTTTGTAGAATACTCAGAAAACCAATATAGGGTTCAAACAGCACTTCCAGACGTCTAATTCCAAAATCAGACGTCTGATAAAGCATTTTAAGACGTCTGACTGTTGTTTCAGACGTTTGATAACTGTTAGGCTGGACATAGCTAGTTCTGTCTGATGAAATCAGACGTCCAGACCTTAGTCCAGACGTCTTAGAAGACGTCTGATGACTTTGCCAGACGTCCAATTAGTGGACCGTTGGCTGGCTTAGCAAACAGTCAAGAATATGACCGTTAGAGCCTTATCAGACGTCCTTAGGTCTTTCCAGACGTATGATAAATGACCGTTTTGCCTCGGCTGACCCAAAATCTCTTCTCAGAGATTTTCTAGCCGTTGCAACGTTTGGAAATCAATTCCCACAGTAAAAGTAGGTTTCCAGACGTCCAGACTTAGTGCCAGACGTCCTGTACGTCGTCTGATGGACTTGCACAAAAACCCTGTTTAGATCTGATTCAAGTCAGGAGGAAACCCGCATAGAATCAGACGTCTGACCTTGGAATCAGACGTCTTAAAGTGGCCTTCCAGACGTCTGATAACCCTGTCAAATGTAATCATTATCCTGATTTCGGCCTGATTCTCTTGGACTTTGTTCCTAACGGCTATGGAAGCTTTTCTAAGCCTTCCAAAGCCTTCCTAAGGCCTCTATAAATAGAGGGGAGCCTTTACACACCAAGACACAACAGTTAGAAACACTTAGAGACACAAGATACACACCAAGAGACACCTTGTAATACACTCTCACACTCTTGTGTCCAAGAAGCTCTTGCTCTCTAAGCTCAAGTTCTACATCTTGAGAGCATCAAACCGTTGCGCACCTGCTCTCCCGCCGTTGTCTACGAGAGCGAAGTTGCGCCGTTGCGTGGCTCACGCACCCGCGTCATCGTCGACGCACTCCTTGCAAAGGGGAGTTTCCTTATTCATATAGAAGCTAGGTTTATAATTACTTTGTTGGCTCTATAGGACTTGTTGTTTCTTTTATCTTTGTTATTTTGTTGGGTATTCGCTTTGCGAATTCCCGTCTCCTTCGTGGGACAAAATCCTTCTCGTGGAGAGAAGGGGTTGAGGAACGCTACCCTCGTACTTGTAGCGTGGTTGTGCTGAGGTTGAATCACCCTCGTTTTAAAGTGATTCGGTTAGTGGATTTGATCAACTAGGTTGATCGGAAAATCCTAACTCGAGAGGGTTAGGTGGTGGTTTTCACCCGGTTTGGGTTTCCACCTTAAAATTACTTGTGTACTTGTGCGATTGATTTTTTGTGAGATTGCTTTATATATTATTTCCGCATTTTTTTTACGTTACGTTAATCTCACCCCCTCCAAGTAGGAACCTTCAGGTATTCACCATCAGCTGATTCGCATTTGTGGATCACTGATTCTAGCATTACATGATCATATCTTCATTTTAATCCTGACTCAACCCATTAATCTGATCATTCATTTTTGGTTTAAGTCCAGCAAATGACGTTAAACTTAGCGCTGGCTGGGAGGCAACCTAGTATTCATTACAGGTAGGTTGCATCTTCTGCATCCATGCTGACCTGGATCAACAAGCATAGTCAGGTGATATCCCCTCCTGTTGCTTATTCTATTTTGATTTTCATTCATACATTTCAATGAGGACATTGTAATGAATAGGCATGAGGGGGTGGACATTGCATGTCTAATTTTTATGTCAAAAGAAAAATGCATTTTGGCATAAAGAAATGTTCCAACAAGGTTTTATTAGGGATTTATTCTTAAGTTGATTCCTGAGTTTAGAATCCAATATAATTTCACACTTACATGTAGAATTTGCAATGGATCCTCTGTGAAGACCGATAAACATCTTTAATTTGTCTAGAAGAAGCAGTGCTTCTTCTCCAAAGCCCTTGGACAGTAATTAGGGAGTTAGGCAAACTATCTTCTAACAGATCCACCAAACAAGTGTGAGGTAAGAGTAGTAAGTCTACTAATGCTCTAAGGCTAGTATGAGGAATCTTAACTTCTGGATAATTAGATAATGAAATTTAGAGTTAGGCATGGTTTTTGCTCTCGATTTCTGCGTACAAGTTCCTAGTGCGAATATTTTGAGAGCCACCAAATAAGGCAAGTATGCAGAAAGTGGGTTTTGATAAAACTAGGACTGAGGTGGATGGTCACGACCATCCTTTACGGAATCCTCTGCAGAAGGAGGGTATTAATATCAAGGTCAGAAATATGCTGTCTTATCCATTCCTTTTCCGATGGCAAGACTAGTCACTTCCACCAAATAAGCCACTCGATATCCTCTTGAACATCTCCCAATCCAGAATAATGCCTCATAAATAAAAGTTCTTGTGTAATACAGTGTTGCGTTGTAGATATTTGGATGCGAAAGAAGAAAGAAAGTAGAGAAAAAAGAAAAAAAAAATAAAAAAGAGGAAAAAGAAAAGAAAAGAAATATATATATACATAAAAAAATTTAGAAAAAGAAAAGAGCAAAAAGAAAAGAGTTTATGAGTTAGAGTTTATTTCAAATGTAATGAGGCAACAACACCTCCCACCCTTATGATCCACTAAATACAGCCTTTACCTACTTTTCTGTATTTTTGGTCACTTGAATATGAGTTGAGGAATGCTGACTTAGTTGTAAAGTTATCAGAACCTAATCAAAGTGTTACTGCCAAGAGAGACCACCAAATATATCGATAAATCTGATAAGATTGTGAGCTCAAAAAACGAAAAAGAAAGAAAAGAAAAGAAAAGATAAGAAAAGGAAAAAGAAAAAAAATAAGAAAAAGAAAGAGAGAAAATAAGTACAAAGGAACTAAAGAGAGCATAGTTTCTCCACCTCTCTTTGAGTTGAATTATTCAATAGTCTGGAAATCTAGGTTCTAAAGTACTAGTCTATTTGCAGCACCAGATGAGTATAAGCCACCAAATACAAATCTACTTGACTCAGAAATCTTCTACTTAAGCCAAAAGCCAGGGCTGAACATACAGGTTACTTTATAACCCCGAGGGAAGAAGTTTGCTTATCCCAATAGATTTTTACTAAGGGTCAAGTATGAGCTTTAGATGTGAATTGACTTTTCACTTGGATCTGTTGAATAAGCTACAACAAAACACATTTACGATTATTTGGATTACTAAAGTTTTGGATGAAAACAAAAGAAATAAATCTCTAGTCAAACTCTTAATAAAAAGCTGTCATCTAGGCCCATTTTGCATTTAGCCTTGCATTTTCTAGGGACTAGCAAGATTTAGGCATTGGGGTGTGATTACACAACAATCATGCAACCTAGATCACCTGAATTAAGCTAGATTCTAGCATAACTTAGGAATAATGCATTCATAGGCATCGTAATTTGCACAATGGTTAGTTTGATTAGCTACATAGATAATATCGTCATTTTATGTACTAATGAGGGATGATTTTAACCGCAAATGATTCGAAGCTGTGGATGCCAGGTCAGAACGAACAAATCTGATCAGAATGATGACGAGAGTCCAATGCTTCCGAAATCGTCTCGATCAGATAACTAGAGCATCATGTGCAGTCCATAAAAGAATGGTGTTCATGAAGCCAAAGGACTAAGGTCAGAGCCTCAGATGAAAAATCCAACTACACGGATGGATCCAGATCAATGATCGTTGTCCAATAGTGTAAAAATCAACCCGATCTGAGGTCTCAATCACTAGATACAAAGAAGAGAAGATGGACGGCTATGATGGCACCATGTGGCGCCATCACAGCTACCCCTCACCACAACCCAGTATCTAAAGGTGTCTTCATCATTTGCTGTGGGCCATTGGATGGCCATTCAACAGTTCACGAGCCGCCCACGTCGCCCAGCCACCACGCCTCATCAACCAAGAGAAGATCTCGACCATTGGATCTTCATCCAACGGCTGAGAATAAGTTACCTTAAAACCTAAACGCTACAAACAAGTCAGAGTAGCGCGTTGGTTAGCGCCTTCGCTAAGAAGCGAAGGGCATGTGTTAGATCTGTGCCTTACGTGAGATTGAAGAACCATTGGGCGCGAGCGCCTATTGGCCGTTAGATGGCGAGTTGGAGGGTTTGGATGTAGCCACGTATTGCGACCAGAGGCGTCTACAGCAAACGATAAACGCATGCACTCTTTGAGAAGGCAGTGGGCGCGATCTTTAAGCCGACCGATCGTAAGATCGAACGACTGAGGAGAGATGGCACATGAATCAAATTCAAAAGCACGCGTGGGCGTGAATCTAGGCCGTTCGATCGTATGATCGAACTGTTGAGGATCCGACGCTAAAATGAGGCATGTGGCCACACGTGAAGAAAGCAAAAGTGGGTGAGCACACGTGAGGAAGCAGCGGAGTCGTGCGATCATCATCCAACACACCAGCAGCTATCATGTGTCGATTAGAGGTTGAATTCGTGCAATGGAGGCAAGTTTGAAGGTGTTTTGAGGCCTAATTAGGTCCGTTGATCTCCCGATCGACGGATCTGATTAATCCAAAGGTTGTTGCACAAATTCAAGGGCTAAAATACCCTTTTTGCCCTCTATAAAAACTATAAAAGAAGGCCAAAACCCCCCTTGGATGGATCGTATCTTCTAGACACTTCTTCCACCTTCTTCTCTGCAATCCTCCATCTCCCTCTACAACTCTGCTTCAACCTTCATCCCGACGCTCTAGATCTAAGATGCTGCTACATCTCATACAAGCGACGTAGTCTCTCTGCCTCATTCTATATCCCTCTCTATTTCTCTCGCTTTCTCTATCTATCTGTTTCTTTTAGCATTCTCTATTGTGAAAACTCTATCTAATTGCAATAAAATTATGCTCTTCTGAATGGCCGATATCTCTTTATACATATATACATATATAAATACCTATTAGAAATAGTTTTCTAAAGAGCTTCTGCATAAATCGAGATTGCCTCCCTGCGAACGACTCGGTACTCACCGATCTTTATAAATTTATTTGTTGAAGTGTTTTTGCACTATACTACAACTACATAATTTTTTAAAACGTGATTTATGCATCGAACAAGGTACCCTAAGGATAATTCAAGGCTAATTTACATTCTAAAAATGAAACAAAACTAAACTAACTACATCTCCTCATCTCCTTCTATCTTCATCTCCTCATTTCCTTGATCTTAAGCTTTCATCAAGCTCCATCCAACCCTAACAAGGCTAATTTACATTCTAAAAATGAAACAAAACTAAACTAACTACATCTCCTCATCTCCTTCTATCTTCATCTCCTCATTTCCTTGATCTTAAGCTTTCATCAAGCTCCATCCAACCCTAAGCTTGAAATATTCACCTCCAAATACAATGTTAAATATAACATGTTTTGTTATCATCAAAATCAATGAGCGTGGTGCTTTAGCACCAACATTGGTTTGGGGAAATCCGATGGTTTCATAACTTGGGAGCCCGTAAGTCAAATCACAATACAAAGCATGGATGCTTTAAACTCACGGCTTAACAAACCTTGGTGATGGTAACACCATCATTCATCATAACTAACTTAATTTAGTTAGAAGCAAGTGATAAATGCTCTTAAATAATCGTCTGAGGATCATAATTCCGCACTGATCTGACTTAGGAAGATAAGAAAATAAAGTTAATTATGTAGTTTTAACAGCACATCACAAATGTAGATTAACCAAGGGATTGATAAGGTGTTAATTAAGGGTTAAATGAACTAAAAAGACCAAGTAGTGGGCTCATACTGATTGAATTAGGGTTTCACGTATTTGGAGGGTGAAAATAGGACTGAAAACCCTAATTATCAGCCATGCTTGAATTAAAATGGTTATGGTCCAGATAAATTCAATCTAAACTTTCTGAAATTCATGAAAAATTATTCTAAGAGGTTTGGTATCTTCACTTTGACTATCTGAACCCATTTTGACCTAGAATAGCGATTCAGACGGGAATTTACCCTGATTTGGGATCCTGTGCAATTTACCCAGTCAAACGTGGTTAAAACTCAAATCCAAGTTCACCATCAGACTCCTTGGGTCAAAATTAGATTAAAACTAAATTTTGGGTCTAATCAGAGTCCATCTTGACCTAGTTTGCATTTCTGCTCTCAGAATCTTTGTTTCTCACATTAGCATCCCTATGTTTCAAGTTTCTTACATTTACATGCCTAATTTCTCATCATTTTTGTAGAAAGGTCCTTACCACCATTAGAGTATGAACAACATCTTCACACAGCTACTTGCCTTCTTCAAACAGGAAAATCTCTCAAGTTTAAGCACCAAATCCCTTTAAATTTAGAGGGAATGGTCTTCAAGTGATCCCCTATCGATTGCACCTACTTGCTGCCCAGATTGGAGCATGTAAAGCTCCACCAAACTCTAGATTCAAAAATAGGAAACTCCTTTGATTCCTAGAGGAAATCTCATGAAATTTTGGAATTGAGAGCACATTTGAGCTCTATTTAAGCTCCTGTTCATCCCAACGTGCTCCTGAGCCCAGTTCTGGCCCAAAAACTTATTATCTTTCTTTTTCTGACCACCTTTGATCGTGGCTTTGATGACCATCTCTGTCCTCTTCCCTAGGCCAGCCAACAACCAATTGGTTGGTCCTCCTTCTTCCTCAACTTCTTTTGCCTCTTGTTGGTTAAAGCAAGGGCCCCCAAAGCCTTCTTGTTGTCGTTCTTCACCATCAGAGGAGTTCATCTCCCTCTCGTCTGGCAAGGTACGCTGGTGCGAGTTCCTTCCCCCTTTGACCAGTAAAGTAGGCCTCTACCTTCCCCTTATTCCCTAGGTTAGATTTAGGCCCCATAAGTTTAGCTTCGACCACCGTACCGCTCACTCCCTCTCTTTTTTCCCCAACTTCGGCCACCCTGCTAGGTTAGATTTAGGTCCCTTAGGTCTAGTTTCAACCATCGTATCACTCTCTCCCTCTCTTTCTTCCCCAACTTCGACCACGCTGTAACGACACGAGTTCTACTAAGCGACGAAATTGGGTAGGCGTGTGCTAACCACTAGCAAAACTCGCCCACAAGATCGCAGTCACTTAGCACATAATCATAAAATATAAACATAGCCAACAAGCAAATCATATTGCAAAATTTAAGGGAACATAAATTGAATACTAAATGGAAGAATTACCATAGTATATAAATCTAAGGAGATGCGAATTGCCAGGTATACCTGAGTATGGAACCCAAAAACATGTTAGTAAAAACTGAGTAGAGTAGAAACAACAACAGCAGAGTCAACAGTAACCAAGCGAGAAAATGGGTATTATAGCTTTAATTAATCCATTTATTAGACATCTCGTTTTTCGATTCCATTTCTTATATTGGAGCCTAATTTATTAAAGTCCAAAATTTATTAATCGACGTCTCAGGGCACGAGACAATTTCGTGTAACTTCCTATAGCACAAGACCGATATAAGCCACCTTCCTGGTCGGGAAGATCGCTTATACCCATTGAGTTGCTGCTCTCCATTACCCTAGGGTCATTGCGAAAAGGGGTTGCGTTATGTCATGTAGCGTGAACATGTACATGTGCTATGTACGCTGAACCACAGACAACCAATAACCCACCCACCGGTTGAGAAAGAAGCCACTCCAACCCTCGAGCCATGCAATCTGCTATCCCAGTTGCCGCTAAGCCTAGCAGAAGAGTCGTAGGGAGGCCAGCAACTCCCTAAACCAGCCCTTGAAACCAATCTGAAAGACCAAAGCTACAGCCAAAATCCGATGAGTAGCGAGGCTAAAACCAGTTATCTAATTCCTTTATTTCCTGACAAATTCGTCGAACTGATTATGTAACCAATTCTAGATAGCTGCACCTTTCATTTTCATTCATTCAAACCATCCTCAATAATTTGACATTATTAATTCTAGAATTAATAGATATTCACGTTATCCTCCAACTTATCTATTTCTAGGGAATTTCTAATTTCTGATTGTAGTTCCAATCAAATTATTATTTAGCCATCTTGAGGATACCAGTTTTACTAAAAGTAAAATTCCTTTTGTTCATATGATGATAAGACCACATCCCAAGTTCTAAGTGTATCATAATTCATGAACAATGGTCTAATAATTTGTTGGTTAACTCCTTTTAATCCAGTAGTTAATTATATCAAGTTGATTATTCACATTCCAACTCAACAACCTGATTTACATCAGCCATATTTAATATTCTAGTACCCAGAGCAACAAGAAATACGTAAACAGGTTTGATCCCAACAAAAGATAAGAATGCACACTAAACGATGTAATACGCGAAGAAAATCACCATGTAGATAAATTGTATGGAAAAAGAGAGACTACTTTACCTAGCATCACCGAAGGGTCACAGTGACTTTGGAATGCTCATCTAGTGTTTCTTTTTTGCTATTCTAGGGGCCCGCATATTCCGCTCGTGTTCTGGGAACTAGATTAACATCAAGATATGTAAGAAATCTTTTAAAATTTCCACAGAGGCTTTACTGAAATTTTCACAAAATAATTAACTTTCAAAGCTGAGTTTAGAGTCTACTGTTGTGTAGTTCATGAAAAAGGGATTCCAATGAGTCCTGGAACACATAAAATGGATGCCATTTAACCCTAAAATAGATCAAAACTTGTATGCACGTGAATCGAGAACTGTACGTTCTCGAACCTCACACCACTGACATCAACGTCTCCTCTTCTCGGCGTATACGCCCGCGTCCCCTCTTCTCGGTGTGTACGCCCCCGTCCCCTTGGTGTACGCACCCGCATCCGTTCTTTTCAATCTCTTTCTCTGTCTCTTCTCTTCCGATTTCTCCCTGCACGTTCTTTTCCCTATCTCTCTCTTTCCTCTCTCTTTCAATTTCTCCCTGTCCAATTTGAGTAATAGTATATATAAAAAAATCCCATGCTCTATTTCACGTCACCGCCCCTCTATAAAAGCCCATTTAGGGCATCTGGTTTCATTTTCACCCGTGGCTATGTGTGAGCGTGTGTTGGAGGTGCTAGCGAGCAGCCTCCAAAGCACAAAGCACACATCACACAATGCAGCATCGAAAGCACAGGAGGAAGCACATGTAGAGCCGAAGCACACCAAAGCACAACCACCCCACCCCTCCCCCTCTCCCCTCCCCCTCCCACCACCACCTTCCTCGACTCGCAGCACTGGAAGTATGGGAGGAACCTCGACCCGCCACACTCGTCGCACGGCCCCGGCCCCGCTCCCAACGCCCTCCTCGACAAACCCTCCACCATCCTCACCAACCGCCCTTCCTCCTACAGCCTCAGCACCTCCTTCGCCCCTCCTATGTACCTCCCCCTCACAAACACCTTTGACACTGAGCACCCATCAACACTCCCCTCCATGAGCCCCCTTAGTTCCTCCCTGAACCCCATGTCCATCGACACGAGGTGCCACAGCACACCAAAGCACATGGTCAAGCAGCGCACATGCATCCCCCTACTCAATTTCAAAAACAACCAAATAAATGGCAAGAGGAAAACAAATAAATGACAAGAGATTATTTGAAAATAAAAGAAATAAGTTATCTATTCACTTTTCAAGATTTTTTCCAAAAGATAAAAGACAGCACATAGCACACATCAAAATTTCAAAATTTGAAAAAACACCCACTGCCATCTCCCCCACTTTGTTTGTGTTAAAAAATAACCAATATCCAAAAGCCACTTTTGAAGAGTATAAGCCACCGCTTGGAAATTTACTTGACTGCTTGTATTGAATTCATATGGTTCCTGTTACTTCTCTCTAGGTTGGTACTTGCTATTACGTTAAATTTGTAGTCTTTAGCTTAAGAGCCACATTGAGTGGACTCATATTGTCATTACAGGGGAGAGAGCACCAATATGGATATTAAGTTCAGAGACTTAATATTTATGCCTAAAATGGGAATTGTTCAAACCTTTATTCTAGATGGCCTTTGCATTCTGCATAATTGGAAAAGTAGATGGAAATTATTGTTGTCCTTATTCTTAAAAAATCTTTATTAACATCATCTGATACCATGGTATTGTAAAAGTGCAGTCAACTCCTTTAGTTTTGTTAAACCAACAATTTAACTCATGTTGCTATCAATCAAGCAAAAAATTGAAACCAAGCACTTGTCTTTTTTTTCCCCCCTCTTAAAGAGTACAGATGTATCTTGGGTTACATGGGTAGAGGAATGTATGGCCCAATAGGACTACATGCATCCACTTGTTTGTTGATTTCTTTTTGCCTACTCAAGCTATGGGCTTTCCATGGCATATGCTTTGACGATTGATCATACCAGACTATAGATCTCTTCGAGGAAGACAGAAGTTGTATGGCAGATGGTAATTAATTGAAAGAATATGGGAGGAGAGCTAAGATTTTGGCATCTTCTATATATGCAAAACTAATCCTTAACTTTCTGTCATTAATTATCACAATACTCATATCCTAATAGGTCTCTTTCAGCTTCTCTCCAGCCCTCATAGGCATGAATAAGAGCAAGATGATCACTATAGTCTTGACAAGAAAATTGAGCCCTAGCAGAATCTGCAAGATGCATGCACCAGCTACTAGTTAACATGCTTCCATGTAAGCTATGAATTTAAGAAAGCTGGTGTGCATTTCATCGAGCCATAGTGGGGCATTTCATCGAGCCCCTGGTGTGCATTCTCCGGAGGAGCGTGCACGGGCACCCTGGTAGCACACGAGAAATAGTGCTCGCAGAGGAGTGCACATGACCACCGTTGAGTGCCTCCCACAGCCACCCGCATGCCGCCGCTCTCTCACCTCGCGCAGCACCCGACTGCAACACTTGGCCACCGACCTCACACACAACACTCACCCGCGTGTAGCACTCGCCCCGTGCGCCCTCACGTGCGCCCGCGTGCCACCGCCAGGGCAGTGGGTTGTTGCTCCTTGTAGTAGCACCCACCACCTTCCTCCTTGGCATCTGGTGAGCTCCGGGCATCCCACTCCTTGCCACGACCACTGTCGGGTGTGGCTCAGTCCCATCAATCTCCCTCGAACTCCTCGCTACAGGCTGTCCCTCCTTTCGTACGAGGGAGCTCCTCAAAGGAGCTCCCTTGTTTTACTACAGTGGAAGCTCTATTAATAATTATAATCGATGCCATTATTAGTTGCCATTTTTTGCATTTCATTATCGTTTGCATCTTCACGGGACAACACACAACACACATACAAGCGATGAGGTGAGGGTGAGTCCCTCACATGAGGGGACACAGCACACAAAAAATAATACAATGGCAATATATCCATCATTGAGATCCGACGAGGCATGGAAAATTACTTAGAAAGTGACTTTTGTTTTCCATTTTTCTTCCAATTTCCCCCTCCCTCTCTCGATCATCTCTCTCTCACTTTCTCTAAATTCCCACGGTTTCTCTCTTTCTTTCTCTCTCTCTCGGTCTCGTCCTTCTCTCTCTTCCTCTCTCTCTCTCTCTCTCTCTCTCTCTCTCTGTCTTTTCTCTCCGTGTTTTCCGATTTCCTCTACCTCTCTTGATCTCTCTCTCTCCTCTCTCTCTCTCTGTCCTCTCTCTCTCTCTCTCTCTCTCTCTCTCTCGATCTCTTCTATTCCCTCTCTCTCTCGGTCTCTTTTCCCTGATGCTCACAATCTCCCTATCTTATTTCCAACCACGAAAAACCCCCCATCCCATACCTATTTATAAAGACACACTTTACCTCTTAATTTAATTATTAAAAAGATTTATTTCCGTAATCGCATGCTGCAGCTACCGAGCTTTATTTTTATTTTAATAATAGTAATTTTTATTATCAACGTTATCATTATTATTATCACTTATTATTTTATCTTAACAATCCCATGACATAACTTTGTATTTCGTACATAACCTTTACCCCCATAGTTTTGCAAATCAAGTATCATTGGAAAGCTTATAACAAGGGAAGTTTAATGATATTAAATTGATGTATTTTGGGTAGGTTTTTCCAGGATGTTCCTGTTTGACCAAAAGTATAATTTTTCCAATTTTCAAATTATCCAAACTCGATTGAAGCTCGAAGAGCACCGATGGGTTTGTCTCGACGTGCTTAACCTAAAAATGACCTCGGAAAGTAGGTTCGGGTCTTTACACATGCCTCCGACATGGTCACCCCATTGCCACACACACTCAAACATCAAGTTGCCATCTCCATAAGCTTTGCCTCGACCTTGCCACCAAAAGCCCTAACCTTATTGGGTGGAGCAACAACCCTAGATCCCTGTCGGTCAACCCATCATTCCGCTGCCCTCACTGTCACCATCCGACACTACAGACCTCCATTCACCAAGCTACACACACCATTGAACTCCACTCCTCACGGCGGAGCTAATGAACCATCTAATTGGGGATTTTAGCCCGTATTGATTGTTTTAGGTACTCGTTGAATTTGCCGTCATCGCCTCCATCATCCGCCGCCGTCAACCCACCTCCGACCACGCTTCCACATCCAGGAGTTGCGGTTAGACACCCCGAAGGCACCTGTAGCTCCAAGTGAGCAACACAGCAACAGTAGCAGCTTCGATTTCACCCAAGTTGCACACGTGCAGCAACTGAAGAAGGGTCCCCGATAGTCCCACATCATGGGAAACTAATTTGGAAATTTGTATTTATTGTTTTTGCTGCTAGGCTCATCGCCTCAACACATGACGGTGAGGTCCCCTTACTCTTACCCTATTCACACCTCACCAGCCACTACGTCGGCGGGCTTGGTCCTAGATCCGATTACCTGACCTGATTATCCTAAACCCGATTCAGAGAGAGTGAGAAGGGAATTTTTTGAGGGAGGAGGGGTGGGTTTTGCATTGTTCATCCTCGGGTTTTGAGCCTAACACTTAGGCAAAATTCTAAGGATCTGGGGTTTTACTTTAAGGCGTCTAGGCCTTATTCTTGACATCTGATTTGGGAAAATTGAGGCTCTAATTTGAGGATACTATTGGCTCTTAATTGAGATCTGACCATTGGGAATTGTGCTTAATTGGTGGTTTCAACCACCACTTTTTGGCTCTTCATTATAGTTTTGTCTATTTGAATTTAAGATACATTTTGGATTCTAATTGAATATATTTGATTATTCATTGCATATATAATGATTTGTGCTTATTATTTATCATATTTCAATTAGTGGTTTGAATTTCATATTTGCTCCCTACGAACGACCTCGGAACTTACGATTTTTCGAGTTTTACAAATTTAAATGTCGTATCGATTTTTGTCACTATACTACAACGCGATGTTTCCCTAAACTACGACGATTTTCGACTACAACACTTGGTTGGATTTTCTAAGCCATAGAAACCTCTACTTGACACCCAAATTTGAGGTGGGTTAGAATCTGATTAGGCAAAGTAGTTTGTATCTTAGTTGGTACTTGAATGTTGTTGAGTCTTTGTATGAGATTTTGGGCATACTCTTTATGGTTGGTAATGACTCGTACCTCTTGACTTGTATACCTTAGCTTAGATCCATTCTATAATTCATTTTGCATTTTGCTAGAGACTAGCAAAAGTTAGGCATGGGGGTGTGATAAGTGCATAATTTAAAGAGATAACATGGTTAATTATGTTAGTTTCATAGCATTATTGCATTATACATATTAAATTTTAGGTCACAATTGCATGCAGACACTTGAGAATTAAGAAGAAACATTTAGGCGTAATTTATCATGTTTATTAATATGGAGCTATTTTATGTGCTTAAAATGAGTTTATATTACTTAGTTTGCATTAATTAAATATCTATCTAATTATGCATTATTTTATGCTCTAGCAGGAAATTATTCAATATTGGTCTCTAATAAATGAGCACAAGACAAGGAGGTTAGTGGAGAAAATAGAATTCGAAATGGATGTGCATACTGAACGTTATGTAAGAAATACAAAACAAGAGAAATAGAAAAGAAAAGAAAAGACTATATATATAGGGGTCTTATCTTCTGAGCATTGTGCTTAAAAACACTCAAACGAGCACCACATAATAGCCATCCGATGAAGATCTTCTGATCAATACAAAAATCAGCAATGATGAGATAGGTAGCTTTGCATTTGGTCATCTATAATGATATTTATTAAAATGGTAGAGATTTGATTAATTAATTAATGAACGGCTACCTATAAATAAGGGATTATATATTTTTTAACTAA
Source organism: Thalassia testudinum (assembly GCA_037157565.1). Taxonomy (NCBI): domain Eukaryota; kingdom Viridiplantae; phylum Streptophyta; class Magnoliopsida; order Alismatales; family Hydrocharitaceae; genus Thalassia; species Thalassia testudinum. Next base: position 57,969,053 of record JAZHRO010000055.1, read on the forward strand.
ACTCTAATTTGGGGAAAGGCGGGCTCATTCCTGCCTGTGGAAGTTGCTCACTTTTTTATCGGAAATAGCGTCGCTCCCTCCTTTTCTAGAGGACCGCTCCCTCCTTTTTGTCAAGAAAGAGCGCTGCTCCCTCTTTCCCGATCACACCTTGACCTTGACCTTAAACTGCCGTTGAAGAGGACCCTTGCGCCGCTCCCTCTTTCTCGATCACACCTCAACCTCGACCTTAAACCGCCATTGAAGAGGACCCTTGCACCGGTCCCTCTTTCCCGATCACACCTCAACCTCGACCTCTTTCCCGATCACACCTTGACCTCGACCTCTTTCCCGATCACACCTCGACCTCTTACGCCGCTCCCTCTTTGATCTATCCCTCTTCTCGCACCTCGACCTTAAACCCCTCACGTCGATCTTCATTGTGTTTGCTCCCTCTTCAATGGAGGTTGATCGGTTGGGTGTGTGGCACAACCGAGAAGGAGCTGCGAACGACAAGGAATCACTGTTCCTTGTTCATCTTTGCTTTGACATCCCTTGCCTGCCACGACGATGATGAGGAGCATGACGAGGGCGACAAATCTTCGATCTACAGCAAGGAGAGGATGACGCTCGCGGCAAGGAATCCCCACTCCATCATCTTGCAGCCCTCTTCCTATGTAACATGGCCGAGGATGAGGTTGAGGAATAAGGTAAGGGCATTTGGAGTGAATATTAGCCTCAAATTTTTTTTGTTGTTGGAGATTTTAGATATAGTTCACTTGATGGAAACATCCAGAAATCTAGAGCATTTAGGTCTATTCCTCTATGTTGAATCATGCCTGAAACATTCAAAGTGTCTTGAGCAAGTGACCATCGCAATAGATCATTGCTCCTTCTTAGGGTTTCTTTGGTAGACGCTACAAAGCATAGGACTCCTTAATTTGTCCTTCATTGTGGGTAAATGGGAAACCCAACTCGATGAACCCAAGGGAAGTTTACACGCAGAACTAATAGGGGTATAGAGACTGGAGATTTTTACAGTTTTGCAGATAATCATCTTGGATAGGAATTGAACTTAAATGGGCCAAAACTTGTTAAAGAAAATAACAAAGATATAAGGCATTCCATAAAAGACTACAATACCTTTCACCATGTACAGTCCCATTTCGGCAAGATCTATATTATACCATTTTCTTTTAAAGGCAAATGATGCCATTTTAAAGGTTTTTTTTTTGAAAAGACATTTCAAAGGACATACACACCACCTACTGTTCAAACTTAATTTAAGGTACCATTTATACTGAGGATTTTATGTAGGAAAAGACTTTCCATTTTTTTCCTGTAAAGGGGGAGCGACCTATCCTTTTTTTTTCTTATAAAGTGGGAAGAGCTTATTCTTTGCATTTGGAATCGAAGTAATGGTCTCAAATGCCATAGAATACTTTTACCCATAGTGTATGTTTGTACTTGAAAGAAGAAATTGAAATTTGCTCATTGCGAACTTCATGAAACTAAGAGAGCTAATGGAATGTGAACAAATATCATGTATGCATTTATTATTATGGTATCATTATTCTTATGATATCTAACTATCTATATGCATGTCTTTGTATTTAAAGTCAGATTCCAAGACTACAACCTTTACTGTCAAACAAAGAAGGTATTTGACATAGATATTAATTCATAAAGCTGAATGCATCATTTACGTAGATGCCAACAAAATTAAATACTTTTGCTACTCAATTTCTAGATGAATGAGATTTAATGATATATTTTTACATGCATTTAGGAAGATGGATTATTTGAATGATAGAACCTGGATGTACTCCATTGTCAATAGATTCCATAGTGAAAGATTTCAATCCTGGGTTAGAAAGTTTATTGAATTCGCAAGGAATAATTTGAAAGATTATCCAAAGGGGATAATTCCTTGTCCTTGCAAGAAGTGCGACAATAAATATAATCAAAATATGGATGAGGTTTTTGAGCATGTGATGCTTAGGGGTTTCACTCCTAATTATTTTACTTTGACACAACATGGAGAGATGTGACGTAAATAATATTCAAGTGATCCTCTTATTGAAAACACAAATGATAACATTCATGTTTTGCTATAAGATGCTTTTGGGATGCATGCGAGTGAAAGCAACATCAACAATATAGAAGATGTAGAAGAACCTATTAATAGGGATGCAGAAAGATTTTTTGAGCTCATCAAAAAATCAGATGACCCTCTTTATATTGGATGTGAGAAATATAGTAAACTTTCATTTATCGTTAAATTGTTGCACATGAAAGTTTTATATGGTTGAAGTAATAAGTCATTCTCTGAGACATTATCACTATTAAAAGATGTGCTTCCTATTGGGTGTGAAAGTTTACCATCTTCTTATTACAAAGCAAAATACGTAGTTAGGGAGCTTGGCCTTCATTACAATAAAATTGGTGCATGTCGTAGTGACTGCATGCTATTTTGGAAGGAGTCTAAAGACAAAGAGATATGCGATCATTGTTAGGCTATGAAGATGAGGCTACATCTAGGGGAAAAAAGAAAAAGGTTCTTGCAAAAGTGTTGAGGCATTTTCCCTTAATTCCAAGACATTAAAGGATGTTCATGAATGAGAAGCTTGCTAAAGAAATGACATGGCACAAGGACAAGCGAGTAGATGATGGTTTGTTATGGCATTCAGCAGATTCAGAAGCATGGAAAGTAATGGATTGCAAATTTCCAAGTTTTGCAATTGATTCTTGAAATATTAGACTTGGCCTTGCCAGTGATAGTTTTAATCCATTTGGCAATATGAATAACGCATATAGTATTTGGCCTGTCATTGTCATACCTTAGAATCTCCCTCCTTGGTTGTGTATGAAGCAATAAAATTTCATTATGACATTGCTTATTCCTAGGAAAAGATCTCCTGGAAATGACATAGATATATATTTGCAACTTCTTATTGATGAATTGAAACAATTATGGAATGGAGTGAGAACATATGATTTATATTCCAAAAGTAACTTTGTGATGCATGCTATGTTGTTGTGGACGATAAATGATTTTCCAGCATATGGTGATTTATTTGGGTGGAGTACTAAAGGAAAACTTTCATGTCCTATTTGTCAGAAGAATACATATTCCAGGCATCTAAGATATGGGAAAAAAGGAGTCTTATTGCTTTCATCACTGCTTCCTTAATGAAGGTCATGAATTTCGTCTTGATACAAGAAATTTTAATGGTAGTAGAGAAGAAAGGACTGCACCAAATAGGGTAACTAGATCAGAAGTGTTATAACAATTGAAGGACTATAACAATTATTTTGGTAAACAGTTCAGACACAAAGGAAAGCACACTCAAGATTATATGGGGGTTTTTAATGTTAATCAACAAGAGCAATTTCCATACTCATGGAAAAAGGTAAGTATCTTCTTTTAATTGCCATATTGGAAGGATGTTGAAATTAGACATAATTTGGATGTGATGCATATTGAAAAAAAAGTTTGTAAAAATATATTGAGTACAATACTTCAAATAAAAAGAAAGAGCAAAGATAACATTCAAGCATGCTTGGATTTAAAAGAAATGGGTATTCGAAGAGAGCTTTGGCCGAAAGAAAAGGAAAATGGTATATTATCATTTTCATCTACTTGTTATCAATTGTCAACATCTGAGAAGGAATGCTTTTTTAAAGTGCTGAAATTGATAAATGTTCCAAATGAGTATTCTTCAAATATTTCTAGAAAGATCAACTTGGACAACAAGAACATGATAAGGTTGAAAAGTCATGACTATCACATCCTTATGCAACAATTGCTTCCATTTGCAATCAGGGGCTTACTACTAAGCAACATATGTCGGCCAATCATAAATCTTTGCTGTTATTTCAATAAACTATGCTCCAAAGTTATTAATAGAGAAGAATTTTCCAAAATGGAAAGTGATATTGCAGTGTATTTATGTGAATTGGAAAGGATATTCCCACCATCATTTTTCACAATTATGACGCATCTACCTATTCATTTGGCATATGAGGCAAGTGTTGTAGGACCTGTACATTATCGGTGGATGTACCCTATAGAAAGATACCTTCTAACTCTTAAAAGATATGTAAAGAACATGAGTTGTCCTGAAGGTTGTATAGCAAAAGGGTACTTGGCAGAAGAATGTTTGACATTTTGTTCACATTACTTGAAAGGTGAATCTAAGTTAAATCATGAAGTAAGAAATCTTGATGAAGCTACAATAAGTGGAGGAGCAATTCGGTGGCTTCTTAGGGTGACATTGGAACAAGCACATCGCTATATTCTCTTTAACACTGATTCAATGGAAGTGTATTGAAGGTAACTTCAACTCTAAACATGTTTGATTATAAAGATATCTATAAAGTTATTTCTTTAATGATATCCGTAAATTTTATTTGCAGAAAGCATGTGCAATTTCTTAAAGAGAATTTTCCACGACTTGCATCTTGCACTCTTGATAGGAGGCACCATCTTGAATTTCCTAAATGAGTGAACAAACATGTACGTTTGTAATTTATATCTTGTAATAAGGACTTGAAAATATTTCAACTCAAACACTCTAACATCTAAATTTCTTATAAATAGGTCTTGACTTTGCTTGAAAAGAATGTGAAGTGTCAGAAGAAGTGAGATGGCTAGCACAAGGTCCTTTATCAGAGGCTACTTCGTATGATGGGTATATTATTAACGGTTTCCAATTTCACTATAGGCGTGTGGAGGTATATGCCAAACTCAAAATAGTGGAGTGTATTTGCAAGCAGACACAGTCAGTTATTCCAATTCAAGTCAGTTATTCCAATTCAAGTGACCAAAATTCCATTTTGGAGAAGGTAACATACTATGGCCAATTAGTGGATATTCTCAAATTAAGGTATGGTGGAAGTATGAAGATAGTGTTATTTGAATGCATTTGGTTTGATGAGAAGCATGATAGAGGGTTGGTCATTGATGAGTATGGATTCACCTCTTTAGATTTTCTAGATATGCACATATGGATGATTGATTCATTATTGCTACTCAAGCACAACACTACTTTTACATTGAGGATCAACAAAAAAAAGGATGGAATATTGTGATAAAGGTGCCTCCTCGAGATTTTTACAATGTTCCAATTGATTGTGTTTTTGGGAATGCAATAATACAGCCATGTCAAATAAGGATTGAAGACAAATTAACCACTTGGGTTAGAAAAGATATACCAGAGCAATTGCAATACCATAATGAAGTTGAAGACGATGATCATAATTGATAAATTATGAACGGTATAGTAGTCTTCATTTCACTTCCAAAATTTCTATGTGTACTCTATTTTGTTTATATTTTCATTTTACTAGCGATATATTCGTGGTTTATATTGAAGATATATATATTTTAAATCTAGAGGGCAATGAGGACAAGGAGATCATTATTTCAATCAGAAAGGGAAGAAACAAGGACCACTACACTTATTGAGGAACAAGATGTGTAAGAACTTAATGATATCATAAGGGGCCAAGGAACAATGGGAAAAACAACAGGGGAAGGTGAACACTTTCAACACGAGGATGAACATGAAGAGATGGAGGAAGAAGAGAAGTCAAATGACGAAGGTGGTGGCAATTTGAAAAAGGGACGAGGAATTACAACAAGGAATGCATTTAAGGCCAAAGATGGAATTCCACCGGTCATTGAGTGGAACAAGCATGGGTAGGCAATAGGAGAGAATGGAAAACTATTGTCACGAGGGTGTGCTTTTTATGCTCATCAATCATGGCTTTGGACACTTGATCAAAGATGGAACAAGATACAAGAGAAAGGCTTCAAGGACACATGGAAACTTTTGAAGGTAATGATTTTTCTTTAGTACAAAAATTCCTTATTTGTTTTTTAGTACTTTGAATCAAACATTGGATTACAATTCAAGGGATAATCACCTCAGTTAACCCTACATGTAGAACATGGTAATATTCAAAAACATGAGATCTTGCTGCTAAATCTCAATAAAGACCAAACTAGAGTCCATGAAAATGGTAATTCTCCCCCTTAGTAGGAAAAAAGGAGTAAATTTATGTATTCAGCTAAAAAGAACATGAATGACTAGTGAAATTCACATGCAATAGGTTGTCTGAAAAAATTGAAAAAATAAGAGTAAATTTAAATCAGAGTTAACACCCTATCGTAGAAAACATACTACAAACTGAAAAAATCAAAGTTAACAAGATGATTCTTCACCAAGGAGGGGAAAAAAAAAGAGGGTCAGTAAAAATCAAAATGAAGAATAAGTCAGTCTAAACCACACATCTGCTAGTTCCGCCATTCCAATATGCACTAGCAATATAGAAAATGAATTCAGATACATGAGGTAAATTGAATAGCCTGTTGTTTGTCTTGATGTAAATGCATATTTATCCAAACTATCTATTGGTCCAATTTTCTACTTGAATAGCTTGTTGTTTGCCTTTTATTCATTTGGAGTGCTTTTAAGATATGCAAGTTCACATTAAACATTGAATATAAATCTTTTTGTTATTTTTAAAAATTATGAACACAATGATTTAGGAGGATTTCAAATTGGATGGCCATTCAAATGCAAGGAAGTGGGTACTTCAACATGTCCATTCAAGATGGAAGTCTTGGAGGAGCACTCTGAAAGAGAACTGGGAAACTTTTAAGGACCCTATGAGATTTAAGGCCTACATTGAGAAGGATCCACGTATTAGTGCTAGTCAAGTTGATAATTTGGTTAGTGGGTGGGAGTCACTCAAATCAAAGGTATGGGAGATTTATTTATCTTTATACCATGGAATATTAATGTGTCAAAGCTTATATGAAATTGATGAAATCATTTGTCTTTATTCTTTTCTATAGGAAAAGGCTGAAATAAATAGTAGGAATCGTAACAACAAGAAGTTAAATCACAATTGCGGAACACTATCAATTGCGAACATACGCAAAGAAATGGTAATGTGTCGTTTTGACTAATGTTCATTTTACTTAAAAATGGATATTGACTTTATAAGCTCTTTTCATTTTTAGACAAAGGAATTGGGAAGGGAACCAAATAATATGGATTTGATGAAAATGATCTATCATAACCAAGGATTAGTGGTAAGTCTAGATTAGCACGTTCTATATTAACAATGATTGTAACATATACGTCTAGTTATTTCTTTTTTTCTTATCCTTGAATTTAGTATGACATTGAAGATCACGTGGAGAATACACAGTCAGCTATGGAGAACTTACCCCATTCACATATTGAGGAGGCATATAACTATGTCCTAAAACCTAGAAGGAAGGATTACATTCGCAATCTTGGGATTAGGCATGATCATTCCAATCATTCATCTATCGATATAGTATTCCAAGAATCTGATGGGATGCATTATGATGACAAAGAGGTCATTTTTTTAAATAAAATTATATTTATTCAAGTACAACTATATTTATATTCTTTTTTCTTTAATAGAGGAAAGATTGAAGAAGCTTGAAAACCTTGTGTCATCCCAAAACACTGTAATTGAGCAACTGAAACAACAAATCCAAGAAATGAGACAGAAATCCTCTCACTCAAGTTATCAGGTAATAGGTACTAGACTTGAAAATAAAATTTATGAGTGTATTTATTAAATTGATTTAAATGTTTTAATTGCCTGAGAATTCGAATGGAAGGTTCAGTAATGGTAGTGGCAATAGCCACTTCCAAGATGGAGGTAGCAGCACAAATTTAAATAATATCATGGCCAACCAATATTCAAATCACTCTTTCTATCCGATTCTGTACTTTCTCCCACAATAGGTTTGTTTTTATTATTTTTTAAGTAACCTTTATTTATTGACTCCCAAATATTCTTTATCACATGTATTAGGTACAATGTCAATTTTACTTGTAGGTCGGTTACCATAATCATGGAGGTAGATTCCAGTGTGGTACACTTATCACTCAACCTTTTCAATAGATAATTTTAGCACCGATCCTTTAAGATTGTTTTTAAAATGTAATTTTTGCACTATTCATTAATTTACTTATTTAAAGTCATCAAATGTCAACAATCCATTTGGAAGCTAGGGCTAGCAAAATGGGAGTTGAAGTTGGTGCTCTTTAAGAGTGACCTTACGAAGGAGCATGCTGAAGACAGGAATTATTTTGGTTTTTTTGTTTTAAGAAGGATTTTGCTTAGTGTTTGGGATTGTGAAGACGTTATCTCACTTTTGAAATGTTACTTGAGAAACATCAGTTTCTAATGGAAAACTTTTTTTTTAGTGATTTCTTTTCTTTCATAGAATTTATTATAAATCCATTAAATTCAATTTCATTTTGCAACTTAAATTCAATTTTATTTTTAGAAGCCCTATGAAGTCATTATTGAAAAGATAGAAAAGGTAAAGGATTTATACACTTGATGGCTTCTGTGAATTATGGAGAGAAAAGTTTCAATATTGATTTTAAGTGTTCGATGAAATTGACCTTGTCATTTCTAGGTTGTTGATCGTGGAGAGAAAATTGAAGTTCGTATTGACGGAACATAGAATCGGGAGAGAAAAGTTCTAATATAGTTTGACTATACTGTCATTCATGTTTATATTTTAGTTAGTTTTCAAAGAATAAAAATAAGAAGAATTATGTTTTGGTTTTTGCCTTCTGACCTTATCTAAACTTTTTACAGATGTTAAGAACCGGGAGCAAACAAGCTCTAGGCAGGATGAGAAACTGATTCGATTTGGCCATCAAAGTCTTTTGGCAAGTGATTCTTCATTTGGCATAAAGAAACTTAAGGCATTTATATTCATTCCCTTTTCAATTGATCGCTGGACTATTTGCTTAACATCAAATGGAGACACTTTTGTCTGGTTGATTTGAGTTCGGAGTTCCACTATATTCAGCAGTTTGTGTGGCACGGCACACACATAGCACATTCCATCAGTCAAATGTTTTTCTAGCTTCTTGTTTTCCAAAATATACAAGTTCTAGCTGTAGTATGAAGAAGATGGTTATTCTTACTTAGCTAATGTAATACTACCACTGAATTTTTAATTAAGTCCCTGCCAAAATGGGATGTTGGCACATGGTTTTCTTGAAAGCTTTCTTGATAAAGCATGGACAGAGTTAGGGGGAGGCCAGTGGGGGCATGTGCCCCCCCTCCCCCGGGATTTGCGATTTCTATGTATTGTTGATAAGTTGACAGTAATTGTAGGTTTTCCAGTTGGTTTGGTGCCCCTCCTATTATGTGCATTTTATCTTCCATTTTTTATTTCTCATTTGTGGCATCGTGAGCCTCGTACAACGATAACGTGTTTGTTTTGCTGATCGCGGCGTTCCGATCAGTGGCGCTGTTGCCGGGGAAGCTTCACTCAAAATCCCGATTCATCAAATCCCCATGCGTGTTACTGAAGATGCCTACTGATGTGGGCTATCACGCTTATGACTTTCGTAGCCTAACTCTGAGTATGTGCAGAAATTAAATTTCAGAAGCGACAGTGTGTTTCACAATCTCAGATCTGTGGGCTTTGACTGACAGAATTTTCCAGATTAAATTTGAGCCTTGATTTATGTACGAAAAATTTTGAATTTTTGGCTGATAATAGATCTTTGAATGAGCTTTCAAACGGTATATGTTGCGTCTTCTAACACCAAGTGTGCTGCTAGATATTGACCAATTAGAGCAGGGGTGTCGAACTGAATTGCAGCTATTGTGCAGCAACTTTCAGGAATTTTCATATTTTCTAGGAAACTCGGATTTCAATGAAATTTCTTTTAGAGTTTTCTTGATTAGCGTAGTTTGTGGAGAAAAGTTCTTGAAAATTTTGAGGCTATTTTCAGTAGCAGCTACTGATTTCATCACCAGCATGCAAATCTGAATTTTCAGACTTTGATTGTCGAGTTTGAGAGATTTCTCTAGAGCTGCACCCCTATCTAATTTGCTCGAAATTCATGCCAAAATTTTCTTTGTTGAGTCCACTGTCAATACATAAATTTGGAGAAATTTGATGCCTAAACTTGTCATAGCAGGCCAGCTGATGGTTCACCAACATGCTACATTTGTTAGCAGGAGCAGCAGCAGCAGCATACCAGCAGCAGCAGTAGCATATGATGAAGCTGCAGGACATGTTCAGGGGGGAGCAGCAGCTCAGCCAATTCGTGCCTTCAGCCCACTTGAAGTTCCAATGGGAAATTTTGCTTTCTGGTAAAGTTTACAGTATTGGTAAAAGTTGGAAGTTGAACATTTAAAAAACCAATGTATTTTTTTTAATCTTTGTTTGATTAAACCTGATTTGTAATGACCGATACCATTAATGAAATGCTTTAGTATAACAATGACTAAAGACCTCATGGAGATACGATAACCAAGCTTGGTTATACTACTTTAGGAGATCATCGTTGAAACTGCAATATGGTTCAGAACATATTGATTCATTTGCTTTTTACTCCATTAACTTTCAGGTGATGACGTTAACTCAGACTCAACTTGAGGAAGCTATGCAACCTGAGTGCTTTGATACTTGTGGATCATTGGTTGTTGAGCATGACAGTATGAGTAAAGAGTAGGAAAAAATGTCAAAATCTATGGTCACTCAGGATAAGTCATTTTCTACATCAGGAAGCCCCCTTCGCTCATTGCTTGCTAGAGAGAGAATTCAGTTTGGTGAGCGTTTTCAGTAGCAAAATAAAAAATGTTGTGTTTGTTATTATCTATAGATTGTTGAACTTTTATATTGGTAAATGGCATTACCACATTGGTTTCCATATGGTGGTTCATACCAATTCCAACCTTTATGTAGGAGCGGTCATTACTCCATCCTTTGTTCCTTCAGTTACTCAAGCTATCAGCAACGGAACAGGTCTTCTTTCTTCCCCTACTTTCAAGACTGAGAGTTCAAAAGAACACACATCTGCTTCAGAAAATGCTCATGCCATATTTTTTGAGAAGGAAAAACACTGTGATGAATCTTGTATCCATTTAGAGGATTTAGAAGTTGAAGCCGAAGTAGCTGCTTCTGCTGTTGTGGTTGCTGCTATTAGCAGTGATGTGTTGGTTGGCAATGGTTTGGGTACAACTTCTGTTTCAGTTTCTGATCATGGAAAGTTTGGCAGTGTGGATGGATGTGGGTTAACATCACAAGGTAACAGTTATAGTAAAGTAGCAGAAGTAGCAACCAGCAGAGGGTTCACCTCCAGTAGTAGTAGGGGATCAGGGGGGTTGTGCAAGGATCAGGAAAGAACTACTCCAGGTAGACACAGTCGCTAAACATCCCTCGAGAAAGAGCAAATTGGAAATTTTGCAGATATCTGAGTAGATGAAGATCCCTTATCAGAGCAATGAATTTCTTCTCGAGCTTCTTCGTGGTGTTAGATTGGAATAGTTTTCACTTCTATTGTTAAGAGGAAAAAAAGAGTTGAGTGCTCTATTGTATTATGATGTATTTTTTTATTGTTCTTTTTTGTAATTTTTTCATAATATTGTAACAAGTACTTTGTATTTTCATTTCAATAAAAATGCCTTTTGTCAAATATCACTTTTATCAAGCTATGCAAGTTATATGTGTTACTATAATTAAGAATGTTTTGATGTTTTATCTTAATAATTAATATTCACAATTATATATTCCTTAAAATATTATGAAGAGCACATATTTTTGTTCCTAGAACTTATAGAGACAGAGTAATCCGTCCCTAAAAAAAATCAAATGCCAAGTCATTTTCTTCTTTTGTGTCTAATCTATTGTGACCAATTTTCTGTCACCATAGTTTTGAAGATGGAAAATCTGTCATCAAAACTTTTAGTGACCTTTATTTGGGGGATGAATTTTCCGTCCCTCACACTAAAATCAGTCCTCATAGCCTTCAATTCCATCTCCAAAGGCCGTCACTACAAGTCTACTTTGTTGTACTGCATCTAATTAAACCAACATTCTAAATATAGTTTTGCAAATAACTCCTCGCATGATTTTTTAATATGTAATACAAGCATTGCATTGATTGCGCCGTAACATTTTGTAGTCAGTACATTTTACATTTAAAACATGAAAAATAGTTGTCACAAAATAGAAGGTCTTTTGTAATAAGAGGATCATATCTTGTAACAAATGTATACTCGACTTGTAAAATTTCTTATACATTTTGTAACGATAAAAAGTGAGTATTGTAATGATAAAAGTCTGATATTTGTAATACAGATTATATGACGGTTGTAATACAGATATGTATGTTGTTTGGTAGTTTAATGTAAGCAGTTTTGGAGGTTGTAATACAAGTTGTAGTAATACATCAAACATGAAATGATATAATATAATATGAGAATTGTAATACAACTTACATGACAGTTGTAACACATATATGTAGTAACGATAAAAGTTTGATATTTGCAATACAGATTACAAGACGGTAATAGTACAGATATGTATGTTGTTTGGTGGTTCAATGTAAGCAATCTTGGATGTTGTAATACAAATTATGGTATTCATCAAGTATGAAATGACATAATATATATCTGATAATTGTAATACAAATTACACGACTATTGTAACATATATATGTATGTTGTTTAGTGATTTTACATCAGTGGACTTCAAGGTTGTAATACAGTTTGGGATAATATAATAAACATCAAATATTGTAATATACATCCGAGAATTGTAATACAAATTAAATAGCAGTTGTAATGTAAATGTGTGAGTTGTTTAGTGGTTCAACGTAAGCGGAATATGAGGTTGCAACGCATACTACTGATATTACAATTTAAATTTCTAACATATGATATTTAGTGTCATACTATAATATGTTGAAGACTTCTTCGTTACGATTATGCACCATATTTGTAATATTTTTTTATATTTTATTAATGATAAACAACTATTTATCATATTTGATACGATGGTTTTGTTTAAATTATCAAAAACACTAATATACTATGCGAGAGACTTCATCAATTATAACATCAATCCGATGATCATTATTTGCTACTCAAATGACTATTTATAAAGCTCAATGCTCTTTGAATACTTTTTCTATATATATATATATATATTACCTCTCTTCCCTTCCATAAATTTCCACAGAATTCTCTCTATTTACCTAAATCTCACGTCAATTAGCCCCTTCAATCAATTAACCACCGCTCCTTCCCTTCTTTATTCGCAACATTCCAAATTTGCGAATTCTACCTCTTCTCCCATTCCAAAGTCACGTACACAACCCTTACCACCGACTCCCGTGCATGCATGCCCTCTTCTCAACGTCAACTAATCCCAATCCCACTCACGTCAAAACGCACAACACATTCCTAAAGGTCATACACGTCACCCGCTCTCTTCCTCCAATCATGGTCATCACCCACCCATTCCTAATTTCTAAATCCCAACCGACCCCTCTCTTTCCTTAAATTCCTATTCCCATACATATAGAGACCACCGCCTCTCTCTGCCTCTCTATTTCTATTTAATCCCAATTCTCATGCACGGACCCTACACTTTCCATCCCCCGCGTCCGCTGTCTCGTCCTTTCTCTCCATCCGTTCTCTACGTTACGTAACTCGAGCGCTTCCTCTTTATTTCCCTCTCGATTTCATGTAGGACACCCTTCGTTCCTCCTCCGCTTATCCTCCTATCTTTTTCTCACCGCTATTCCCTCTCTCGATCTCACGCCTGTGACCTTCGTTCTCTCCAACACCGCACAACCAACTCCTCCAGAAATCTCTCCGTGCGACGACTTGCAACATCTTTCCTCCAACTTCCATCACCTTGCATACGACAGCCACGACACTGCAACCCTCTCCTGCTCTCCTCGGACAAGTGCATGTTCCTCTTCGGGTGACCTCGTGCTTGCAGCACATCTCCTCCATACACGATCTTCTCCTCCTCGCCCTTCCTCTCCTCGCGCGACGTCCTTTTTCCTCTGACGACCTCCAGCCAGCTCCTTCCTCTCTAGTAGGTTGTATCCTTCCTTATCTTCCTCATTTTCTTCTCCTTTTCCTCCTCCTCCTCTTCTTGTTCTCCTTCCCATCCTCTTCCTTTTCTTCTCCTTCTTGCACACCCACAACCACCTTCCTCTCTTCTTCCTCAGATTACACCACCTTCTCTCTCTTTCTTTTCTCTTTCTACATTACCTTCTCTCTCCTTTCTCTCTCTATATATTTTTGCATTTTCTCTTGACATTTTCTTTGTGTTTTCAGGTTACTCGACAATTTCCATGTGTTCACATCTCGGCACATCTTCACATCTTCCTGCATGTTCTCCATACTTCACTCGCGTCTCTCCGTGACTTCTCCAACTTCTCGCCTCCGCGCACGTGTTCCACCGATGATCGTCAACAACACTCTCCACTCCTATCACGACCTCGCCGAACTTCTCTCTGAGATTCTTTACTCTCATCTTCTTTTTCTTGTTATTATCTATCTTCTCTGTTTTCATTTTATTCTGACTTTCTAGTCGTAATAAAGTTCTTATTTGCATTTACGTGTTCTCTTCGTATTTGTTTCTGTGCTTGTTTCATTTATTTGCTTTTATAAAAATTCAAAAAAAAAAGTTGGCTTAGCTGTGTTAGAAAATACATAGATATTTCTACCTCCCTGTGAGATGACCCATATTCTCGACATTTTTCTCGTATTTTTAGAAATGGTTTTATAAGTTTAAAATGATGTATTTTTGCACCTACAATGACAGATTTATCATTATCGTGATTTCATGATAAGCAGCCACCTATCCTACCCACTCCTTACCTCGTAGGATTACATTCAGTAACAACCTACAGCAGTAAAAGTACTAAGGACCTAGAACCTAAGACGTATACTAAATCTAGTCTTAGTATTTCCCAACCCGGGGTGGTTATCAAGGATAACTAGGAATCACCCAAAATCATCTCGGAAGCACCCAGAATTGCACCATTTCCTAAGGCCTTGACTAAGGGAAATAAGGGTAGGAAACAACCATAGATTTACGAGGACTTGGTTAAGCTCTTTGAGCAAGTTTAGATTAGTATTTCCTTGATGGATTCTATTCGTCATGTTCCTGCTTATGCTAGATTTCTAAAGAATTTATGTATGCTAAAGCGTAAGTTGAGAAATTATGAAAGAAGTTCTATTTTGCTATCGAAGTAGGTTAGCTCCATCATTTTGAGCAAGCTTTTTTAGAAATTAAAAGACCCTAGCATCCCTCTAATCTCCAGCAAGATCGGAGACTGAGAATTTGACCAAGCTCTTTTAGATTTAGGTGTGTCCATTAACCTCATTACTACCTTCCTCATTGATTATTTTGAGGATTCTGAGCTTAAGCCCACAAAAGTGACTTTGCAGTTAGCAGATCGATCTATTAAGTCATCTCGTGGAGTTTTGGAGGATGTAGTTGTTAGAATCTAGGATTTCTATTTCCTGGTTGATTTTATTGTCTTAAACATGGATACACCATAAAATCTGAAAAATATACTTATTATCTTGGGGAGACCATTCCTAGCTATTGCTAGGGCAAATATAAATTGTGAGGAGAGGCTAAATGGAAATTAAATTTGGGGATAAGGTGATGAAGATCGATATTTTTAAGGCCCATAGAAGAATTAATTGTGGTGTTATTGAGGAGTTGAATGGAATTAATATACTTCTTGAGGACCCAATTTCTGATAAATTGGATTTGATTAGCCCTGAACTAGAGCCTTAAGAAAGCCAATCCCAATTACACCTTGAGGAACCAAGGACTAATCAAATTCCACCTATAGTTCCCCCTCAGGCCAACCCTGACCTTCCTACTGCTGCTGAGAATCAGGTACTTGAGTTGAAACCGCTTCTTGACAACCTCAAGTACGTATTTTTGGGTTCGAATAGCACGTTTCTTGTGATTATCAATTCCTCTCTTGCCACTAATAAGGAAACACGTCAGATTTCTGTCCTTCAGAAGCATCGTAAGGCCATTGGTTGGACCTTGGATGATCTCACTAAGATAAGTCCTTCCTCTTGTACTCACCGAATCTTTATAGAGGAAGGCTCACAACCTATGCACGAAAGACAACGCTAACTCAATCCTAGTCTATAGGAGGTCGTGAAGAAAAAGAAATTATCAAATGGCTTGATCTAGATATTATATATCCCATCTTTGATAGCCATTGGGTGAGCCCAATTTATGTTGTGCCTAAGAAGGTCGGGCTCACCATTGTCAAAACTGAGTCAGGGGAATCCAACCCTACACGTGTTGCAAATTCATGGAGAGTCTGCATAGACTACAAGAAATTAAATACCTCAATAAAGAAGAACCATTTTTTGTTACCATTTATCGATCAGATTCTTGAGAAGTTAGCGGGAAATCAGTACTTCTATTTTCTGGATGGATATTCTGGCTATAATTAGGTGGCCATTCATCTTGAAGATCAAGAAAAGACCACATTCACCTACCCCTATGGAACATTCGCGTTCCGTAGAATGCCATTCGGACTTTGTAATGCACCTGCCACCTTCCAACGGTGCATGTTGGCAATATTCTCAGATATGGTAGGTGAATTGTTCGAAGTCTTCATGGATGACTTTTCTATCTTCGGAAGTACATTTAACAAATGTCTAGGCCACCTGATGAAGATCCTCAAACGATGTATAGAAGTAAATCTTGCCTTGAGCTGGGAGAAAAGCCATTTTATGGTCCCATACGGCATCATTCTTGGGCATCTTGTGTCTGAGTAAGGTACCCAAGTTGACCGTACGAAGATTGATTTAATCTCTAAACTTCCACCTCCTTCGATGATCAAAAATATTAAATCTTTCCTGGGGCACGTCGGATTTTACTAACGCTTCATTTATCATTTCTCTAAAATTGCCAGGCCCCTGACTCATCTTTTATCGAAGGATATTCCTTTCAAATTTTCTGACATGTGTGTCGACGCCTTTAGAATTCTAAAGGATCGAGTCACCAAGGTGCTAGTTTTGCAACCCCCCAATTGGTCTCTATCCTTTGAGATCATGTACGACACTTCGGATTATGCTGTGGGGGCCATCCTTGGTCAGAAAGTTGATGGGAAACTCATAGTGATCTACTATGCAAGCAAGATACTAAAAGAAGCTCAGCATAATTATACAATCACTAAGAAGGAACTTCTGGCTGTTGTTTTCACCCTGGAGAAATTTTAGTCATACCTTCTTGGGTCCCGTATTATTGTATACTCAAATCATACTTTTATTCGACAACTACTCACTAAGAGGGATGCGAAACCTCGCTTGATTCGATGGATTCTGCTTTTGCAAGAATTCGATTTAGAAATTCGCGATAAGGATGGGAAACAGAATGTAGTTGCAACCTTCCCTCTTCTGTGATTGACCCATTTGCTCCTATTATTGAACATTTTTCGAATGAACACTTGATGAGTGTTGATGCTGGACTTCCCTGGTATTCCAATATTGTTAATTACTTGACATTGAGCTAGATTCTGTTCGATTGGCCAAAAGCCAAGAAGGACAAATTGATTTCAAATGCTAGGCATTATTTCTGGGAAGATCCATATCTTTTCCACATAGGAGCTGATCGAATCATCTGGAGGTGTATTCCCAATGCCGAGCTCAATGATATAATTTCTTTCTACCATGACCAGGCTTGCGGTTGCCATTTTTCTGGGCACAAAACAACAGTGAAAATCCTCTAGTGCTACTTTTATTGGTTGACACATTTTAAAGATGTGCCCAATTATTATAGGGCATGTGTTCGTTGCCAGACTGCAGCAACATGAGCCATCACAATATGATGCCCTTGAACCCGATAATTGTGTGCGAGATTTTTGATATATGGGGGATTGATTTCACGGGTCCATTCCTAAACTCAAATAGTTTCGAGCATATTCTTTTGGCTATGGACTACGTGTCCAAATGGATAGAAGCTGTTCCGACTCGAACCAATGATCATAAAGTGGTTATCAAATTCATTCATGATCACATCTTTTCTCAGTTCAGTGTCTCGGAAGCTATCATTTCTGATGAGGGGACCCATTTTGTGAATGTGCATTTCCAGTCTATGCTTAGAAAGTATGGGGTATCTCACTGCATTGTGAGTGTGTGCGGAGCCTAAGGGATCAAGTATACACTAGAGGGGGTAAATAGTGTAATATCTATTTCTATGAGAATTTAAAAAACCATTCACCACAGAAAAAAAATTAAATAAGCACAGACCTGAAAGATAACACTTGATTTAGAGTGGAAACCCTTCCAGGTAAAGACCACTACCTAAGCCTCCCAGCTTAGGATTTTCTCGACTAGTCGACGTTAGTCAAATCCACTAATGTACTGATGTCGAAAAATGAGAAGTGATAACTTTTCGTTGTAGCATGCAAATATGACGTCAACTTTAAATTAGGAAATGTTAATGTGAGTACGAGTGTCGATCTCAGGAAGGCGGAAAATCGGATTTTATAGTCGCTTAGTTTATCATCACATGATGGTTTGCTTGCATGCAGAATGCCAAGAAAAGAAAGAGAGAGAGAGAGAAAGAGTGAGAGATCTGTGATAATGGTGGTTATAGCAACATGGAATTGCATAAATAGAACATAATTCATAGCAACAATGATAATAATGAAAGCTACTCTATTGCAATGGCAAAATCATTTTACAATAATGCTAGATGAAAGCTTAAAGCAACATGAATATCAACTACAGAACACTAGCAAATAAATGTGATGAATGAAGACGCGAGGCAGCTACGGTGGTGGATGGACTTTCGTCGACGGCTCGATAACTCCAGAGACCTTGCTTTGGAACTCTATAGATGTGGAAACGTGCTTGGTAGAAGATGGGAAGAGATGATGACGAATTGAGGGGTGTAGGTCTTTTTATAGTGGAGGAGAGGGAGCTAAAACGGGTATGGACCAATTAGCGACAGCAAAGACGTCGCTGTAGATCTGTTGCAATCATCGCTGTAGCCTAGCTCATGCGCCCGCTGGCACCTGCTCGCTCACAGTTGCTGCGAGCTTGGAGGAACCATGGAAGTAGGATCGACAATGGGTGGCCCTGATCACGAGAGAGCACGCACTTTAGATCACGCAGATCACACACATACAATCGAGTGTGATTGCATGTGTATTGCGTGGACGACTGGATGGTGCTCATCATGCCTTCAGATCAACCGCTTCTTGACTGTTCGATTTCGATTGAGCGGTCAAATTTCAATTGGAGCTCGATGGGGAGTGCCTCTGCGATTCGAACCCCGCGTTGCTTATTTGTGAGGGCTTCACTCGCCCGCTATGCTACACTCACAAATTATCACAAAGATAATGAGGTGCTCGTGCGGTGGTGACGTTGGATGATGATCGTGCGGTGGATGACAAGGAAAGGCGTGGCGAGATGAGGTGTGTTCGTTGAAGATCAAATAGTGATGATTGCATGTGGCTGCGCGATGAAGAAACTAAGTGGTGGCTGCTGGTGCACGATGGAGGGCGGAGAGGGTGCCACGTGGCGCAATGAGGGTCGTTGATCATCAGAACAATGGTTAGAACTTCTCGGGCTTGTTGTGGGAGTTATGAAGGTCAAATTGAGGCGATTTTGGGTCAGTTGGACTTCGTTTGTTGATCTAGATCCATCCATATGGTCGGATTTCTCATCTGAGGCCTATTTCAAGGTACTGTTCTGTAACTTGGCCATTAAACGTTAATTCCAAGTAATATCAACATAAAATAATGCAGAATGCATGCAATGCTCCCAAACCCACTATATCATGATATTTATGCACATATGTGCTTGAAGTTGACTCTAATTGATGTAATTAATGCTATTATTTGTAGAGTCATCACATACCACTTGAACGAGGGTGACACAACCTCTTAGAAAATGTCCTCTCTTACACCTGACCAAGAGAAGAGCAACGAGACTTCCAAGACAACTTGGATTTCTAGATCAAGAACAACAGAATATAAAGAAAATAACAATAATTCCTATGGAACCTCAATAAGATTATAATAAATAGAGCTTTCTTGAATCGTAAAGGAACGTGCTTTGAATTGTAATAGTTGTAGGTGCAAAGGTGTGAAAGCACTAGAGAGAATATGCATGCTTTGTTTTTTGAAAGCTCTTGAGGTGTGTTTTGAAGAGGGCATCGAAGGTCCTATTTATAGGTATTTTTCGACCTATTTTGGAAATATTGAAAGTACAACTTTGATCGATCAAAACATGGGTTTGGTCAATCTAAAATACTTTTGTCGATTAAATAAAAGTATTGATTGATTCAATGTTGATCGATCAAAGGAGAATATCTTAATAATTTCAAAGGAAATTTGACCGTTGGAATATTTTGATTGATTAAATAAAAAGAATTGATCGATTAAGAGACAATATGACCATTACAGTTCTTTGATCGATTAAACTAAGGAGTTGTTCGATCAAGGTCTGGTCAATCAGAAACTGGTATTGGTTGATCAACAGTAGTAATGACTTAGGTTCAAAAGAGAACGATTTTTGTGAATATTGAAAACTTAGCATTTGTTATCCTATTGAGATTTCTTACATAGTTCTAGACTCAATAAAGGTAAAACTAGTCTTCAAAGTCTTCTTCACATGGAGAATTTGAATAATCTTGATGAGGGCACATCATGCTTTGATTTAATTTAACTTGTAATGGTTAGTCTTCAATAAAAACATAATTTTGTTATATTAAAACAAGGGTATTAACATTCTCTCTCTTTTTGATGATAACAAAATTATAATTAACTATGCATGATTAAATTTTTCTCCCCTTTGTTATTAACAAAAAGATTTAGGTAAAAAATTGACAAGCAATTGTTGCTCCCTCTTTTTGAAATTTTTATGCAATTCATGATATGCTGCTATAAAATTGAGAGAATTATAAGCACATTTGACTAATATAGGCAACATAATTTCATGTTTTTGAACAATAAGCAAGATATATCAAATTACTAGATGAAAGTGCTATAGAGTTCATATATCAAAGCTATAAAGTACTACGAGGCAAGATATAAATATAGAGTTCTACAATCCAAAAGACAGAATATAAATAGAATGTACTACAATCTAGAATAAGGAAATAAATCTAGAAGAAACTCAGAACAACCTCGATATTTGATGGAAACTCAACATTGATATCGAAGTCGTCTAGGGAAAATGGAGGGGAGTTGGTGCTAGGTTTGGTAGTGGAGGAGAAACGACGTCTGCGCTCCGAAACTGGAGAGATCTGAATGTTAATAGATCTACGAAACGGCTGCACTAATGAACTATTCTGCTGAGTCTACCAGAAAGAGGTGGGTATTGAAGTACTCGGAGAGTTGCTGCTGCTTCTACTGTACATCTGCCTCAGGGGGGTCTCTGGTCATGGATAGTAAGTGAGGGATCTACTCTCCAAGCTAATCCAAAACTGACCCTGCCTTTCAGGTAAGCAGAAACCTGAGTGCCATGCTCCATCATCACTTGACCTATCTCTCTCTCGCGATGCATCATCAGAGTATGCCATCTATAACATCCTGTACTCCCAGTGTGTCGTGTCTGGTGAACTGCCTATTAAGGTAGGGCCACTCCATGTTGAAGAATGAAGGAGAGGGTCTAACAGGCGGTGGGTAGTAAGCATCAAAATGTTGGTAGGGAGAGTATGGAGTTGGAGTAGAGGAAGGTCCAGCCTGAGAAGGAGGCTGAAGAGGAAGCTGCTGCCTGAGGAGGATCCTGATGAGCCTACTGACGCTTCTGTTCCATCTTGGAGTATGTAAGTTCTTCAAAAATGGAAATACAAGAGATAAATTGCTTATGATTGATGTCCATGGGGACACTAAAGTGTAGGAAGATGTGGGAGAGAAGGGTACAAAAAGGAGACGCTCATGGGTTTCCTCTCCATGAAGTTATTGGTCATGAAGGCGTAGAGGGCCACGAGCATAGGACCTGGTCAATTCTCAAAAGAGGTAGATTTGGACATGAAGTTCCAAAGAAATACATGGTTGAGGAACTATGGGAGAGGACGAAAGAAGGGTGACTTGGTGGGCTTGCCCACGTCAAAGGATTTAGGAGTCATCAACGTCTCCCTAAAGACCTCGGAGGAGGTGTCATGGTGCAACTCAAGTAAGTGGGACTAGAAGAGGGACAAGCAAGAACCTTAAATAGAACATTAGCATTGACGAGAACCTCGATGCTGCAGACATTAGAAGTCAGCTGATGTTACGACCCGATCCCGGCTCCCTACAGGACTTGAGACTGGCTCGCCTTGACTAGATCCTAAGACCTAGTCATCTAACAAGAAATAACCAAAAGTAGAAAATATTCCACAACCACGCATGCAATGTAACTAGGCAGAAAATAAATAAGAGATAGTAAAGTAAACAGAACGAAATGTTTCATAATATTACATGACATTACAACAACAACAGAAAGTAAGGCGGAAATGTAATTGAAACAGTCATACGTATATCAAGTACTCACTACTACAACAAAAGAGCGTGCTGGAACAGAAAAGCGACAACAGCTATGGCTGGGTTCGACTAGGTCTAGCTCCCTCTGCAGCCGGTGGTGCTAGCTGCTCAACTTCCTGACCTGAACAAGGTTACAAATTCCGTGGTTAGCTAACGCTGAGTAGAGTGGTGGTTAATCCATTTACATGCGATTAACATAAGACAAGCAACTACTTAATTATTCATTTCCATTTAGCGCAATTAAGCGGTTCTAATTAGTTTATTCTACTAGGATCCATACATTTCTTGATCTTGCCTATTCCTCAGAGAACGATCTTGATTGCAATTTTTCCCGTGATGTAGGATGTACACGTGGTGATCTCTTGGCCGAGAGAGTCCCCCGTGGTAGTCTTACACCCTATCTACCATCCCGAGGTTACGATCGTGACGCAGCGGTGACTATGACATGCGCGATAAGCGCACGGGTAGCTACCCCGCACTGGCATGCGATCAGTTATTTTCGCTAGTGGGTACACCCGAAAGTACAACACGGAATAACACAGGGCCTTGCCCTCTCAGAATAGGGGTCTCGCCACTCAGAACAGAATAGGGGTCTCGCCCCTCCACAGTTCGTGTACCCTCGTTCGACTATCTCGATTTGCCCAGTGGGCCTAATAAGAGTCGATGTAGGGTGGCTAGTCCTAACCCCGGGCCTCGTGGGACGGCTAGCTCCCTCCTTACACTAAATAGCTCACCTCGGTACCATGTATGCGAGGGCCAATAGGAGTCAGTGTAGAGTGACTAGTCCTAACCCTGGGTCTCAACCCAAGGGGTGGCTAGCTCCCCTCTACACTAAAGGGACAACTACTCTCTTTGGTACCGTGTACACAAGGACCAGCTCACTTCTTGTCTATATACGAGATTCTTTCCATGTACAGGAGTTCTTTTCCTAGTTCCCCATAGGGTTCATGCTTGAATTCATTTCATTTTATTTCTCAACATGCATATCTCGCTGTTCACATTTTGGTTCTCATTCATATAATAGGCAGTTCATGTTTTAATAGCTGAAGAAGCATCACATCATATATCTATACACTTGTTAGCAATTAGGGTTTTAACATAATCTCAAAGTAAACAGTGTAGCTCAAGCATTGTTCATTTGTTTCTACCCTAGGGTTCATTTCACATCCTAGGGTTCAATCAAGTTATTCTAAGCATGCATTTTATTTAATTAAATCTTAGTATGAAGGTAAACCACTCTACTGGGATACACAAGAGGAATGGGGGCCTGAATCATAGATCTTGTCGTCTCCGTGGGCCCCAAACATGCTACAGGCTGGAAACCTATACCAGTGTAAAATTCACATCAGATGAGTTCAAAATAATGTACAAGTGTCACTAACACATAGAGAAACTCGAGCGGAATACAACGGTACTCTGTTTGCGTAAATCCGACTCCGTTTGGGCCCTGAACGGGCCAAAAATGTACATGTTGACTAAAATCAGATGTCTGGGACTAGGCCCAGAAGTCTTAAACGATGTCAGAAACTCACCTTGTGTTCCTACATTTCTGGCGAATGTTTGGAACCCCTCACTGTTGTCCTGGGGTCTTTCTAGACGTCTGTGAGTGCATCCAGACATCTAATTAGACGTCTGTAGAGTCATCCAAATGTCCTAAAGCACCTCGAAGAGCGTGCTTACGTGCCTTTCCAAGGTTTGTACCTACGCATGCATTCATAGGATTAAAACGACGATAGCGCAGTGTTAACGTACCTCACGTACATGTATGCATGAGCGTACAGAACTCATACCTCGGCACTCTACGTATTTTTAGAAGTTTAGCTTCAGCTTTGGACATCTCGCTGTTGCTACAGATATCTGATAGATGCTCCAGACGTCTGATACTGGAAAAACTAGTACGTAGAACTCCTTCGTGGTGTTCGCCTTCTCGCGAGCTCCACCCACAGTAGCTGCTCCAACAGCTGTAGGAGGTTGGGGAACCTCCTCCTGCGACCTCCTCTCCTCTCGCACGAGCTCCCTCGACTCCCATGGCTCCTTCATCTGTGGCTCCTCTCCTCGCATCTCCGAGCTCCTTGTTATTGCAACTGCAGCCAGGGCAGCTCCCACATGTGAGCTCTCCTGCTCGAGCTCCTCCGGACACGCACGCTCGAGCTCCCTCAAGCTCTCTCTTCTCTCCCACGCTCTCCCCTTCCTCGCTCACACTCTCTCCCTCCCCCTCTCTCCTCCACTGGCAAGCTCCTCTCCACCACGCGTGGCTGCAAGTGGAGAGGGGAAGGCTGTGGCTCGCCAACAGGGTGTGGGGAACAATGGTGGAGGTGGTGGTGTGAAGGTGTGAAGGTGGAGAGGGGTGTAGGGTTTAAATAAGAGTGGGATTAGGGTTTTAGGGAGGAAGGAGAGGTGTGTGTGCGTGAGTGTGTGCGTGGGTGTGCGAGTGGGAAGAGATAGAGGGAGGGAAAACTTGTGTGATACCCCCTCGAAATTCCCTCTTTCCTCTTAAACCCCACACGCCTAAACCCAAGGGGCTTAGAATTTTGCTTACGCCCCTAACTTTCTGGAAAACTCCGAATGGTCCTTGGAAAGGGTCAGTTCACCTGAATATCAAAACCTTCACCTATGTTGTGAAGGCTGGAATAAAAGAGATGACAAGCCATAGGGTCAATGCCCATGATGCGACTACCCCTTGCACGTGCATAAAACGTCTGATCAAAGAGGTGACCGACTGCACAGCAATCATGGCTCCTGATTAACCTAAATAATGTTTGAACCTAGCTTAATTTGTGGATATTACACTCATATCTTGCATATCATTCATTGCATCAATCTATTTAGGATAAGATGAGATATACTTCTATTTAATGGTTTTTATTACTATTTGCAGGTAATAAAGTGATCCATGAAGGGGATAGTGGAATAAAGCAATAAAGGAAGAAGAAGATTGATCCAGATAAGAGTGAGGAGGATAGCCTTATCCCTACACTTAGAAACCTTAGGATAGCCTTCCCAAACCCAAAACAACCTCCATTAGGGCACCTTAGCTTCAAAACCCAAACATGGATAGCACTATCCATGTTCTTATCCACCCTATCCCTCTCCCAAACACTTAGGAACCAAAACTCACCTTAGAAAACCTAAAACCCACTCTTCAGCACCTTTTAGGACATCTAGACATCTGGCTGGACATATGATTTCTGCAAAATAACAATCCAGGAAGCCAAAACTCATACTGACATAGAATTGGACATCTCATTTAATGTCCAGATGTCCAATTTTGTAGTATAAGACGTCTGACCACTATCCTGGACGTCTGATACTTCTCTTTGGTTCCTGATTTTGGTGTTGGAAGCCCTAGCTTGCCTATTTTGACCTAGGAACCCCACTAGACACCCTAGGAAACCTAATTAGAGACCTCCTAAGCCTAGTCCACTATCCATAGCCCTACTTATCCTATCCCTAACCCAATTGAACCATCCCATACCTAATTGGGTGCATCTACAGTTGATTGGGTGCACGTGAGCCTAACTAGATCCACTCAAGATCTAATTGACTCATACCTATTAGGGTTACCCTAGCCTAATCACATGCAAACATCCAATTAGACTTGACCTAGACCTAATTAGGATCACTCCTATCCAATTAGACTTTCCTAAGCCTAATTAGGTCCACACCCACTTAATCTAGATTGACCCAACCTATTTAGCACCTAATCCTACCAAAACCCACAACCTAGCCCTACGAAAAACACACACCCACACACGCCTTCCTATTTTACCCCTACCAAACCCAAGCACACTCTCTTGGAAACCCTAAAACTTGTGTCAAACCTAGATCCTAAAAATGTGGCATTAGCTAATTTTGGAGCCACCAAAAGTGGCAACCAAATGAAGCCTTCCATAAGGGCAAAGAGAGAGCCATGAAATTGCACCATCTCCATTCATTCTCTCCACTCTCTCAACTTGCGACCACACCTCCTCCTCTCCCTCTCAAGGCCGTCCTCCTCCTCCAAGGCTCCCTCCATGGATGGCTAGGAAGAAGCTCTCCTTCAAGCTTCTTCAAGGGTGGCAAGAAGAAGAAGAGCATAAGGATGCAACACCTTCTCTTTTCTTCTTGTGGGTGTGCCCTCTTCTTCCACCATAGAGGATCCATGCCCCCATTTTCTTTTCCTCTTAGACGGCCATAGAGAAGACTCCCCCTGAAGGTCTTCTCAAAGATGGCCATCGGTAGAGAAAGGGTGCAACACCCTCATCTCTCCACTTGGGTGTACACACCCATCCTCCTCTCTTTAGTGGACGGCCAAGAAGTCTTCTCCTTAGCCTCTCTTGGTTGATCCCTTTCTTTAGTTTAGCTTTATTTTCATGTATCTAGATTTTATAGTGACTTAATTTTTGATGCATGATACTTTTGTCTAATGGTTTTATATGCATGCTATTATCTTCACGGCTTACAACTTTGATGCATGCATTCATTTCGTGTTTCAAAATAAAGATCAAAAGCACAAAAAGACAAAAATATTAGGTTAGATTAGATTTAGGTTAGATTAAGCCGATCCAAATCTCGACTTGTTTTCATGCCTCCCAGAGATGAACGATCGGGACTCAAGTTTTCAAAGGAATAAAATCCATCGAGTTTCGGTATTATAAATATTTTTGTCAAGGGGATTTTGCGACTATACTACGATTTCTGACGATTTCAAAATTCACGATTTCCACGCTTGTCAGTGACCTATCCTTTGGTAGGTAAATTGGTCTCTATGACCCAGAAAGATGCGCTCAAAATAGTCTTGGTCAATGAGGCGACCTACATGAGGTGAGAGGTGTGGGTAGATAAAAAAGTTGTGACACACCTCATCACTAATGAAGAATCTATCAAAGGTATCATCTCAAGGGGTAGAGGTGGAGGCTTGAGATCGTTTGGGGGCCATAATCACAGTTCTGTTACAATTTTGGCCAATCAAAAGGTATAGGTTGGTTGATCAAAACAAGTATTGGTCGATTAAAAATAGGCATTTGATCAATCGAAGGATAAATTGGTCGATTAATAAATCAATTTGGTCGAACAAAAAGTGGACAGGAAACAAGTCAAAATTGCAGAGTTATTTTGGTCTATCATGGCTTGGTCGGTTAGCATAAATAAATGGTCCACCAAAATCAATTTAGAGGAGTCTGAATACGATAATTTTTTGTTGATCAAGGACAAAAAGTTTGATCAATCAAAAATAAACAATGTGCAAAAAAATAAGATCGAAATGGATCAAATGATTTGAACACAAAGAATGAAAGAAGAACACTAATGAACATCAAGAATAGTGGCCAGAAAAGCACAGGATCACAAGTAAATCTTATCAAAATAAGATAAAAATAATAAGATGTGATCAAAACAATAGGGAGAGGAGAGGGATATGCCAACGATGAAGAAAGATTAATCTGTTCGATAGTGAGGAGGAGTAGGATGGTTGGTCGAAGGCAATCGATGGTTGCTGGAGGAGGGTTGTCAGTGCTGAAGTGGATGTCACCGAGGAGGTGATCATGGTTGGTCGACGAAGGGTTGGTCGAGGCCAGCGGTGGCGATTGTCAATGGGAAGAGGAGGGGGCCACGTTTGGAGGAGGTGGGGGACGTGCGTGGGGTCTTGAGAAGGTTTGGTTGATGGTGGGTTTGTTTTGGTTAGAGTTGAAGGTTTTGTTGTGGTCAAAAGTTGTTTTTATAGGGAATGGGTAAATCAAATATGGCAGATGGTAATAAATGAGCGAAATCAAAGATTAGCGAGTGATTAGTGATCAAATCAAGTGATTAGATTCACTAAACAAGAATCTACGTGAGATGAAATCCGCCCAGATTTGGTCGATCAAAACACATTTTGGTTGACCAAATTCAATTTTTGTCAATCAGAAAGAAGAGTTGATCGATAAAAATTGAAGTTTCAGTGGAGGGAAAATTGCCACCTAGAATTTGATCGATCAAAATGAATATTTGATTGATCAAGACAATTGTTTGGTTGACCAATGGCTTTCAAGATAAAACAACAATCAGTAATCAAAGTTCAGCAAGTCTTGTTAAGCCTAATTTTCTTCTTATTGTTATAAATCTTTCTTTTGCTAGAGGTTTTGTGAAGATATCAGCTAGTTGTTTCTTTATTTGAATGAATTCTAGGATTATTTCCTTCTTTAGGGAAAAATCTCTAAGGAAATGATGTCTGATATCTATATGTTTTTATGTTGAATAGGATTCTTAGATAGGTTTATTGCACTGGTATTGTCACAGAGGATCCTAGTACTTTCAAAGTTTAGTCGAAAATCTCAAGTGTTTGTTTCATCCACAAGATTTGTGAACATGCTAAGGAAGCAAAAATGTATTCAGCTTCAATTGTGGATAGAGATCGAAACACTGTTTCGTTTCTTACTGATCCAAGGTACTAGCAAATTTCCTAGAAATTGACATGTTCCACTAGTACTCTTGCGATTAGTCTGACTTCCCACATATTCAGCATCACAATAGGAGAGTAAGTCAACTGTGGCAGATTTGGGATGGAACAGACTAAGATCTACAGTGTTAAGTAGGTCCCTTAGTATCTGTTTTAAGGCATTAAGGTGAGAATCTTTAGGATTTACTTGAAATCTAGCATAGAGGAAAGTACTCAAAAGTATGTCAGGTCTATTAGCAGTCAAGTATAACAAAGATCCTATCATATTTCTAGATAGCTTTTGATCTACGCACTTACCTAACTCATCTTCTTTGAGTTGTGTAGTGGTAGTCATTGGTGTGTCTTTTCCTTTTATTTTATCCATTTTGAACTTATTCAAAATCTCCTTTGTGTATTTGGTCTGTGAAATGAAGATTCCATCTTCAGTTGATCAAACTGCAATCCTAGGAAGAACTTTAATTTTCCCATCAGCCTCATCTTGAATTGATCCTACATAACTTTCGCAAACTCTTGTCATAGAAGATCGTCAGTAGCACCAAATATTATGTCATCAACAAAAAATTGGATTAGAATTAGTTGGTTATATTTTCTTTTAGTAAATAATGTTGGATCAATTAAGCCAATTTTGAACTCATTGTCTATTAAGTAGTTTCTTAGTCTTTCATACCAAGCTCGAGGAGCTTGTTAAGTCCGTATAATGCTTTGTTTAGTTTGCAAACATGATCAGGGTTTTCTATACTTTCAAAGCTAGGGGGTTATTTTACATAGACTTCTTCTTTTAGAAATCCATTGAGAAATGCACTTTTGACGTCCATCTGGAATAGTTTGAATGCCATATGAGCAGCAAAAGTTAGTAGCATTCTAATGGATTCTAGTCTAGCTACAGGAGCATAGGTTTCATCAAAATCGATTCCTTCTTCTTGATTATAGCCTTGAGCCACAAGTCTAGCTTTGTTTCTTACAACTTTTCCTGATTCATCAAGCTTATTTCTAAAAACCCATTTTGTTCTAATGATAGATTGAGATTCTGGCTTAGGAAATAATTTCCAAACATCATTTCTTTCGAATTGGTTCAATTCTTCTTACATTGCTACAATCCAACAATCAATGAGACGATCGTCTCTTTCGAATGCTTCTTTCACAGATTTGGGTTCTAATTGGGGTACAAAAACACTAAGTGCAAGGTTATTAAGAGACGATGCAGTTTGAATTCCTTTTGAGACTTCACCAATCACCAATTCTTTAGGATGATCCTTGGTGTAGGTTAGATCTTGTGGAAGTTCACTAGAGATGGTGTCTTTAGGAATATTTGAAGGATCATCTAGAGGTTGATCATCATCTTTGGTTGATGCCTTTTCTATTTGATCTGATTCATTAAAAGATACATGCAGAGTCTCTCCAACTACCAAATTTTTGTTATTAAGGACTTTATAGGCTTTACTTCTAGAGGAGTATCCTAGAAAGATTCCTTCCCCACCTTTTGCATCAAACTTATCCAAGTTTTCTTTTTTATTTAATATGGAACACTTGTAACCAAATACCTTGAAGTACGGGATCTTAGGAGTCCTATCACGATAGAGTTAAAAAGTGTTTTCTCAAGGATAGGTCTAATAGAGCCCTATTCTGGAGATAGCAAGTAGTGTTTATAGACTCAACCCAAGCATATCAAGGTAGCTTTGACTCGCACAGCATGGTGCGAGCACACTTGCAGGGTTTTATTCTTTCTTTTTACAACACCGTTTTAAGGAGCTATTGTAAGAAAAACAAATTCTTGTTTTATTCCATAAGTAGAGAAAAAATCTTGAAATTTTTTATTTTCAAATTCTCCTCTATGATCACTCTTAATCCTAGTGATGGATAGGCCAATTTTGGTTTGAATTCTTTTGGTTAATTTTCTAAATTCCTTGAAAGTAGAATCTTTAGATCTTAAGAATAATACCAGAGTAAATCGGGAGAAGTCATCAATAATGACAAGACAATATTTGCACCTATTTATACTTTTAGACTTGGTTGGTCTAAAGAAATATAAGTGGATCAGCTCAAGTGGCTTGGAAGTATTGACCATGCTTTTTGGTTTGAAGGAAGTTTTATGAAGTTCACGAAGTTCACAAGATGAGCTGACATTTTCTTTCTAAAGGAAATCTTAGACAAGCCTCGAACTAAGTCATGTTTCACAAGCTTGTTTATATTTTGCTTGTGAACATGACCAAGTCGACAATGCCACAATATTGACCCATCATTTGATGCAACTGAGCAATGAAGATCATTGCATTTATCAAAGTCAATAGTATTGATATCTTTTGATCTATCTCTGATCAAAAGGATTTCCTTTGAATTCTTATCCTTAATTTTAAAACCTTTTGATGTAAAAGTGACTTTATAGCTTTTATTACATATCTGACTTACACTAAGCAAGTTGTGTTTTAGGTCATTAACAAGATTAACATTATCAAAAGAGGTTTTAGAGTTACCAATTTTGCCAATACCAAAAATATGGTCCTTGTGGTTGTTGCCAAAGGTGATTGAACCACCTTCCTTGCGGTTGAGGCTAAGAAATAGGTCTTCTTCTCCTGTCATGTGCTTCGAACAACTGTTGTCCATATCGTATCTTCCTTTTCCTTGGACCTATCATTAGTTTACGTTTGTGAGGTGATGACTCTACAAATGATAATGATAATTACATCAATTAGAGTCAATTTCGAGGGTGCATGTGCATTAAATCATACTATAGTGGGTCTAACAGCAACAGAAGCATATTGTGCTATTTCTGCATTAAGATTGCTTAGAATTAATGATTACTGACCCTATATACAAGTGCATATTGAAACAGGTCTCAGATGAGCAATCAGATCATATAGATGGATATAGATCAACGAACGGAGTCCAATGGACTCAAAATCACCTCAATCCGACCTCCGTAGCTCCCACAATGACCTTGAGAAGTTTTGACCATTGATCTGCTGGTCAACGACCCTCGTTGCGCCATGTGGCATTTGCTCCACCCTCCATCGCGTGCCTACCTCTCCTTTTCACTACATATGTGCACGATAGCCATCGTTAGATCACCATGAGAGGGCCCTCGTCATGCCATGTCGCTCTTCATCATCAACCGCACGATCTCCATTAGACGGTGGCGAGTGCATGAGGGGAAATGCAAAAATGAGATTAAATCGCACTTGTAGCACGTTGGTCCACACCTCAAATTACAACTAGCGAGTGCAAGTACGAGCCCTTGTGAGGCTCAAATCCGCAGCATGCGAGCGAGTGGTGAAATTGGATGGCTTGTTCGCGAGCGAATGGTGGAAATTGAGGTGACGTAGTGTACTCGGATGAGTGCGATTGATGGGAACACCATCATTGGCCTTAGCTAGCCACTGTTAGTCTAGTATGATTGATAAAAGCTCCTACATAATCATTTGAGGGTCGTAACTCCGCATTGCTCTGATTTGAGAAGAGAATGGGAAATTAGGGTTAATTTTGTAATTTTAACTGCACACCATAAACACAGATTAACCATGGGGTTGGTCAGGGGTTAAATGAAGGTCAGATGAGCTTAAAAGTCCAAAGAGTAGGTCCATACTAACAAAAACAGGGTTTCACGTTTTTCGAGAACCACAACAACACACAAAATCCTAATTTTAGACCCACTTAAATTAAAGAGGTTTTAGTCGAGATAAAATTCATCTAAATCGCTTAAAAATCATATAAAAATATTTTAAGAGATTTGGTACCCTTGATTTGACCATCTGAACCCATTTTGACCTTAGATAGAGTCTTAGATGGGATTTTGCCTTAATTTAGGCTTTTATGCAAATTACCTTGTCAAACGTAGTCAAAACTCAAATGTGACTTCATCATTAGATTCCTTGGGTCCAAATTAGGTTGGTACCAAAATTTGGGCCCAATTAAAGTCCATCTTGACCTAGTTTGCAATTTAGCCCTTTAAAACTCTATTTCTTATATTTAGCCCATCAGGTTTCGAATTATTTGCAAAAAGCCCCCTAACTTGTCATCATTTTCTTCACTTAGGTCCCATTGCCATTAGCAGTGGGAACACATCTTCATCGAGAATAGACGAAGGTTTTCTCCCTCAAATCAGATCCAATCACCTCTAAACTTGGAGGGAAGATCCGCAAGAAGATGCCCAATCTCTCAGACCACCTCTCGTTGCCTAGATCGTGCTCTAGAACTCAATCGAACTCAAAATTTTCAGGAATTTTTCTCCTTGAAAATTCGGGCAATCCAAGCTTCTTCCCAAGCTTAGAGGTCGTCCTGAGCCCTTTAAAAGGACCACCATCATGCGGTCATTCTCTTTAGCCAAGTTTTGATTCAAGAATCCTCTCTCATCCTCCTCTCCGGCTATCCTTGCTTTGGCTCTGACAACCTCCTCCGTCTTCCTCCTCCGACCGTCCAACCATAAAATTGGATGACTGATGATAACATCATCATGAGCCATAACTAGCTTTAATTAGTCAGGATCAAGTAACAAATGCTCCTACATAGTCGCCTGAAAGTCGTAATTTCCTACACATCCATTCTGAGAGGAATACATTAAATCAGGGTTAATTCTACAGTTTTAACAACATATCATGAATGCAGAATAATCATGGGATTTCCCAAGGGTTAATCTAAGGTCTAATGAGCATTAAAGTCTAATAAGAGGGTCTATCCAGATAGAAATAGGATTTCACACACTTCGAGAACTGATTTAGCTCTCAAAACCCTAATTTCAGACCTGCTTAAATTCTTGAGGTTCTATTTCGGATAAAATCCATCTAAACCTTCTAAAATTCATAGAAAAATATTCCATGAGGTTTGGTATCTTTGATTTGACCTTTATAATCCATTTTGACCTCAAACAGAGTCACAGGTACAATTCTGCCCTAATTTAGGTTTTTACACAAATTTCCTAGACAAACTTGGTCAAAACTGAAATCCAACTTAACCACTAGATTCCTTGGGTCCAAATTAGGTTTGTACCAAAATTTGGGCTCAATCAAAGTCCATCTTGACCTAGTTTGCATTTTAGTCCAATCGAACTCTTTCTCTCTCACATACGCCCCTAACTTTTGAAATCATTGCAATTAGGTCCCTAGGTTTTTTGTCATCTTTACAGTTAGGTTCGTACCACCATTAGTGTGAATAGAAGCTTCATTGTCAAGATTCGAGCGAGGATTTCTTGCTTGATTCTCAATCAAACACTTCCAAAATTGAAAGGGAGATTCCTTAATCCAAATGAACCTAGCCATGGACCTTGATTCCTTCTCAATCTCCTATGCGAACGCTTAGAAGATGCAGGTATCCTATGTGCGCGAAACTCTGGAAGCTTGAAAGCTTCTTTCCTTGCTTGGAAATGTCCCCTAAGACCTATAAAAGAGCCGACGATGCAATGCCACTCTTCCTTAGCTAGGTACAGGGCAAAAAAACCTTCTTCTTTCCCAATCTCCGGCCTCCTTCGACCTAGATTCTGGTGACCCTCTTCCCCGTCCTCCTACAGCCTCCAAACCATCAAATTGGGAGTGCCAAACTCTTCCTCATGCTCGTTTGTGCCATGTAGGCCAAGCTAGGGTTGCCTCCCCCTCTCCTCAATGGAGAGTTCATCTTCTCCACGTTCGATCATCACACTGGCGTGGGAATCTTCTTCCTCTTTGTCCTGTAATTAGGTCGAACTTCTCCCCCTTCTCCTAAACCTCCCTATCTCTTTCTTTTCCTAAATCGACCGACGACCGTGCTTCTCCCCCTTTGTCTTCCTTTGCTCTAGCCAAGCTTTGGCGAGGTCGTGAACCCGCTACACATCACCATTTGCCACGCCACAACTCCCATAAGCATCGCCATGCTTCACACATCAAAAGCCCCAACTTAATTTGGGCTTTCGCGCACTCAACGCCTCCATCAGACACTTCCTTCTTTGTTCACCCCTTCCGCCTTTGTCCGGCCGCCACACACCCTAATTCACCACGAAAACATGACCACCACCTTCGCCATCACTTGGCGATCCTCCTGAGCTATTCTAATGTGGCCGCAAGGTCTTTCTTTATATTTCAGGTAGTCATCGTCCTCCGCCATCGCCTTCATCATCTCCAACATCATCCACCTCTCTTCGGTTGCCATACACCCTGCCACTTCTCCTAGGCACTGCAGAAGTAAATCATGAACCTAGCTACAACGCCAATTGAAGACCCTAGCAGCTGCAGCACATCCAATTGATGAAACAATCACCTGCAGCATTTGCGCAAAGAAGAGGGTGGCGTCTTAGTGCCACATCGTAGAGTAAAGGGCGAATGCAAGCACATATAAGGAATTTGTGATATCATCTTTCCGCCAAAGACACGGGGGTCAGGTCCCTATATACTCGCACACCCACTTACTGCCCACGCTCACTCCTCGATCACCATACATGCCCGGTGACCCTGGTTAGATCCGATTACCCGAATCCAAGTACTTGTACATGGATCCGACTATATGTTGGGTTTGAGAGAGAGAGGATAATTTGTGAGGAGGGGGGAGGGTTTTGCTCTTGAGGGCTTTACATGTAGCCATTGAAGGAAGTTGGTTCTCCTGTGCGACCCTTAGCCTCTGAAGAGAGGCTGTGCCTTGTGTTGAAGAAGGAAAGGCTTGGAAGGAAGCTTTAGAAGAAGAAGAAGAAGAAAAGAAGAAGAAGGCTTGAAGAAAGAGAGAGACATGAAGGCTCCTAGAGAGCCTTAGCCTTGTGCCTGTGCTCGTAGAGGTTGATTATGGTCATTGCTGCATGATTTAAGAACTGAAGTTTACATTTGAATTCTGATTGAAGATTACTGTTAAATAATTTGAGTAATTGAATGCATGCTTAATTGAAGAGAATAAGTGGTGATTCAAATCACCATTATTTTGATTCTCTTTTCTTTTTGATTCCATGATCTTCTGAGATATTAGATTACATTGAATATCCAATTGATTAGTTTTATTCATTGAATATCTATTTTGTGATTAATTGATTGTGCTCATTTATTTTAATGAAGATTATTATGTGAGTTTTATATTTTCTCCCTGTGATCGACCTCGGATTCTTTTTTGATTTTGAGTTATAAACTTAATTATTTTTGAGCGATTGAAGCTTTGCTACGATGATTACTCCTTAAAACCCCTTGATAGCTCGTTAACAACGACCCTCCGGCTTCCTCTCTTTTTTGCGACCTCAACCAGCCAAAGTTCGGCCACCCTCCACCTCTTCTTCATCGCCGACGCCTTGTCGTACTTCTCGTCTTCTTCACATCCGATCGGTCAACGCTGGATGCATCTCGCCCTCTCGCTTCTCCTTAAGCCCCTTAAACACTTCCTCTCACCCTCCTGATCTCCTCCAACCCTTTAGAACTTAGGTTCATGCAACATTCAACTCCTTCCCTCTCCATCTTCTTCATGGCTAGCAAAGCTCCGGTGAGCTTCGCCTAGTTGCTACACCCGACAAAATGCCATACCACCACCTCCCACACCTTCGTCTCATTGTCACGAGCAAAAGCCCTAACTTGATTAGGAGCTTTTCTTCCTTCATCTCCCCACCGAACACCACATTTCACCATCACCTTCTTCGACATCGTCTGACCTCCTCTGACCACCACACACCCTAATACCACCACCACTACACTCGCCATCCCTTGGCGAAGATCTTAAGATTTCTAACTAGGGCAATTAGCCCATTTTCATGTGTGCACGTCTTCATCGGAGCTCTGTCGCTGCCACTATCTTCTCCGACCAGAGCAGCTCCACTCCGACAATCATCCCCTCTGCTGCAACCTGCACTCGACACGGATAGATCCTAGAAGCCCACCTGGGGCTTCAATTGATCGAAGAAGCGTCTCCAGCTACCTTAATTCCTTGTGACCTTCAACAGTTGAGCACGTGGAAGAAAGGGACAAAGATAGTCCCACATCGGGCAGTTCCAGAGCAGCCATAGCGCTTAAATTATTTTTGTGATCCCAGCTTCTTGCCTTCGAATGCATGGGGGTGAGGTCCCCACTCATGCCCAAATGCACGTGCACTCACACGTGCTCCTTCATGCGCCCTCGCCCGTGATCACGCCCGTGAGTCTGGGCTTGGGTCCGATTACCTGGATCTAGCTTGATCTAAAGAAGAGATAATTTGAAGGAGGAATGGGGAGGGTTTTTGCTACCTTGGGAATTGTACCCCTTCTCTCTCAGTACTTAGCCTTTTGAGGCTTAGTGAGGCCTTATGCCTTGCTCTTGAGAAGGCCCTGTGCTCCTTTATAGCAGTTGTGCCTTAGCTCTTGCTGAGGAGTGAAGATAAGGCATCTGAAGCCTTATATTATCGTCAGAGGCTTTGTGTTGGCTCTAATTTGATATTACTGTGGAAACATTTACTTCATTGTATTTGATTGAGACTGTTCATTTATTTGAGATAATTGTTGAGCTTAAACATTAGGGTTCATTTGTTGATTCGAATCACCATTTTAACCCCATCTTTTTGCACCTCATCCTTGATTTTATTGACATTATTCTGATTTGTCTTGAGCAATAATTTGGTTATAATTGCATATCTTTATTGATAATTGTTATTACTGATTAAAATTTGCTATTTTGTTCCCTGTGAACGACCTCAGACTCACATCGATTTAAGTGTTTGTGTGAATTTTGTCCTATACTACGAGGCGTATTTCTTGAAAGACGATTCTTGGACTTAAACATTTTAGCGCCGTTGTTGGGGAGCAACGTGCAGTTTCATTCGCTGATTGAAATCTTGATTTGATACTAACTTGCTTTATTTGATATGTTGTGATTTTGCGAGATACACGGGAGAAGATCAGCTGCACAACAACCACTCCAGGGGCATGTAACTTCATTTCCTTCTTCTTAAGTCCCTCATTTCTAGAAGGAATTAAAATAGGCAATCAATTAGGATCAACTCGCATTATTTCATAGAATTAATCACATGAGTTGCCTAATTTGGACTGATTAGAAATCCCATTTAGATATCTGCACCTACTAGGGACTTAAGGTTCCTAGGGCTATTCACCTTCTTGATTGAGCCCTAGGTGCCACTTTTGGAAAGAATTGGACTTGGAAAATAGAGCCCAAATTAGGGATTCCGTCTTTAGGGTTTCAGAAAAAAATACTTGCCTGATTTAAAAGAAATTTGATTTCCTGCATCGTGTGTCACCTAAGCCCTGATTGAATTGATCTAATCAAGTAAACCCTAAAAGAAGGCTCTAACATTCACTTGAATCCTTAAAATTTGAGACTTAATAACATGTTTGCAAACCACTCAAAGTGATTTGGGTTCTTTACCCAACTCATCCTAAACTTTAGGGCAGGTTAGGTGAAGTTGACCCACCTTGTGGGTTAACCAACCTTTAAATTAGGTCACAAATCACAATCAATTCTAAAGTTCAAGTCAAATTTGATAAAGCGAACTTCGTTTTCGATAACAATTTTAACATAAAAATGATGTCATTATAGCTCGTTGCGTGGTACAAAATCGTTTTTAAAAAATATTTAATAATTCAAAACTAACCACCAAGAGTTAGGTCGTGTCCACAGGGGGAATTAGCCTATTGGACTAGTGCGTTGTGCTTCATTTATTCGGAAATCTCAATGGGCATGCATACTAGTTATTGCAATTCATTTTCAACATAAGTTTAGCATTTATGTAATTACTCAGGAATATAGGGAGGTTACATGCAAAGTCACCACTATGGCATACGTGAATCGTAATCTTAATACTGACAAATATTGTCAATATAAATCAAAACCAAACCCGTTCCCTATAACCAATATCCTATATGCTATCATTTATGTGATGAATGCAACTGTATGTAATTCGGATTAAAAAGAGGGATGTCCATGCAAATTTACTGTAATATATTAAATCAGAAAAATAAAAGAATTGTGAACTTCACAATGGCATCATCCGTAATTTTTAATCAGAGAGGAAACAAGGGATTTCCCTTCTCTCTTGCTCGTGCGTATGGGAAGCGACTGTCGGCTGGCTGGAGTTCAGTGGAGGTGCGTCAGAGGCCAGGCATCGTAACGGAGGTGACGCACCAGCAAGTGGTGGCCAGAGGTCTTGCCGACGTCCAGGAAGGCCAGTGCGGTGGCTGCGGCTCACCAACGTAGAGGGCTGTCGTGGCTAGTTTCTGAGGGCGTGGCTATCCTCGTGAGGTCAGGACGAGTGCGAGGGAGTCGTCGGTGTGAAGGCTTGACGTTGGAGCGGGTGGTTGCATGGTGCAGTGGAGGCCTGCACTTTGGGTTCTTCCGTTGGAGTTGTAGGTGGCGGTGGAAGTAAGAAGAGGAAGAAGAAGCACGAGGAAGAGGAAGGGGTGCCGATGGATGCTATGGATGGGTGCACAAACGAGGGCACAGCTGCGCTTGGAGCTGCTGCACACGGAGCGGCACAGGCACGTGGTTGATTGGTGGTTTGCTCTGCGGGTGGAGAAGAAGAAGAGAGGAGGAAGTTGAAGATGAACTGTGGATGGTGGTGGGTTGCAGATGTGGTTGCGGAGGTGGTGATGCATGCTGTCACCATGCACCACTGCGGTGATGGAGGTTGATGGCAGTGGAGAACGCCTATGCCACAGTGCTTGCTGGTTCCACAGTGTGCGCCTCCTTCACGATGGAGAAGATGGAGAAGCCCCCCCTACCAGGGGGAGAGATGCACTTAACTGCCTCTCTTGTTTGTTTCTCTTGCCGCGAATCTCGACCATCGACTCGCCCGACGAGTTAATCTCAACTGTTGGGGCGTTGCATTGAAGTCTCGCGGCGAGGGTGCGGTCTGTTGCAAGGGAAAAAAATAAAAAGAAAATGGGTTATTTACAGAGATATTCCAAAATAATACATGTAATGCATGCATGTCACCATAATTTATATTACCTTCTATTGCATGTGAATGTAATTTATAAAACAAGCATGCCATCATATTTATACACTAATCTATTTATAAATCTAGGTATGCTATGTACAAGTAGAAATCCTTCTAATATATAGGTATTTATGCGTTCGATTAGCCCATAAATGCGGTCTCATCAAAATTCAAAGGCACATATTCAGGAATAAAATTGGTAGACTTAGGGGTCAAGCTTGCTCATTCCGGTCTACTTGGATTCTCAGTGACAAGGAAGGTCCAGTGGGGGAAACCCTTTAACCTGTGGGGACACTCTATCATGTAAGGGTCTTTGCGGGGCTCTCCCTTCCTGGCTGCCCAAGTAGTTCTCAAGTGAGTGACTTTCTAATCAAGAGGTATCATCCGCCTCGAACCTCCTTAGTCATCCAAAGATTTTTGGGTGCCTCAATTGGGTCCATCACACATTTTGTCCCTCATTTGGCTCTATAGTCCATGTTTGGGAGGAGGTCCTTAAGACCACCATTGAGGCATCCATTAGCAGTCCATTCTCTTCGAGGCCAGACCTCAACCCACTTGTTTCTGATACCACCCAACTATATTGACATCTCTTCCGACTCTTCTACTTTTGAGCCCAGATCTCCTTCATCCGCATCCATGGAGAATCACGAAGAAGAACCCAATCTCCAAAATCAGCTATAGCACCTCAATGAACTGTTGGATATTACAATCCTGTTGCAGTGGCGATTGAACCCAGGGTGCAAATCCCAGTTGGAGGACCTGATATTGAACTCAAGCCGAATCTGATTCATGCTATCCTAAAATTCCACGGCTTGAACTCCGAAGATCCCTTCCAGCACATCAAGTAGCTGAAACATTTGGCCCAGACCTTTTGGCCACCTGTTCAAATCGGGACATCCTGCTCATGAAGATGTTCTCCTTCTCCCTCATGGATAAAGCTATTCACGGGTATCAGACTCTGACTCATCCAATCAGCACACGGGAGGAACTCTAATATGAATTCTTGAAGAAATTTTTCCCAGTTGGTCGGACGAATGCTTTGAGGCACCAGATCACGCACTTCACACAGAATGCAGAAGAACCACTTCATGAGGCATGGGACCGCTTTTTGGATCTCATGCGAAAATGCCCCCATCATTGAGTTCCTAAATGGGAACAAGTACAGTCATTTTACCAG
The DNA here is from genome assembly GCA_037157565.1 of Thalassia testudinum. Classification (NCBI taxonomy): domain Eukaryota; kingdom Viridiplantae; phylum Streptophyta; class Magnoliopsida; order Alismatales; family Hydrocharitaceae; genus Thalassia; species Thalassia testudinum. The sequence continues at coordinate 58,009,821 of JAZHRO010000055.1, forward strand.
GGACTCCATGTGGATATCAGGTTATTTGTTAATACAACTTGTGGTGGCAACATCATGGGTCAGCATGAAGATACAGTTTGGGAGATTCTCGAGAACATGTATGAGAACTCCATAAACAAAGAATCGATGGGTGTGTTCGATCAGACAACCACCCACGCATTGACAAACATGTGAGGGGCACATGAGACTCAAGGCCTATCCACATTCGTCGATCTGGAATTAAGGGCTAGTTGCCTAGATAAGGTCTTGATCATCGAGAAAAAGGTGGACAAATTGACTTGACATCTGCGGAGAGCCACTGCCGCACAGCAAAACATGTATGTGCAACCGTCCTTAGGCAAGGAGGCTGTGCATAACATTTACCACCACTCTCACCAGGGGATGGACTCGTATCCACCCTCATCTGATCTTGGTTTCAGAGGAAACTCTGAACCTACCTACTCTAGTTGGGGAAACTTTGAACCCTCGTATTCTAACTTCTCTAGAGTTCCTCAGGCCTACAAGGATCTCCACACCATCCAGAATGATCCATTCTCTAACACTTATAACCTTGGATGGCGTAATCATCCCAACTTTGCATGGTCAGGGAATAACTAGAACACCAGACCTCAATTCCAGCCTCGACCACAGGCTTTGCACCCATATCAGCCTGCTTAGCCTAGGCCCAACCCAAATTACCAATCCAGGCCATCAAGGGAAGATCAAATGACTCTGATTCTACAAACCCTGAATGACATTCAAAAGACCAATGCGGCTATGCAGAAAAAGCACAAAGACGAGATTACAGAGGTTCGAAATTAGCACGCACAAATGGTTGGGTCTCACCAGCCTGGTGCACTCCCATCTCAACCTCTGTCGAATTCGAATAACGTAAAGAACTAGAGGCACGTTATGAACTCGAATCAAGGCCAAGTTCACTATGTATATCAGGCCCTTCTACTCCATCACCTGACGGGATGGAGGCTTCGACATCATTTTCAGGATATCAGCAACAACCACCTCTTTTGCCAACTCCGAACTCAAACCAAGTAGGTCTTAATTCTGTTACCACTCATGGTGGCAAATCAACTCTGGATCCACCTTATCCTAGGAACTTGAAACCTGATAATTTAGAGCCTAACCCTAGGATGGTTATTCAGGACACCCCAATCCCAGATCCAGAACCTGAACAAATCCTAGAGGAACCTACAGAGGTTCCATTTCCTGAGGCCTTGACTAAAGGAAAGAGGAAACCTAAACCCGTGGTACTTGAGGAAGATCTGGTCAAGCCCTTTGAGCAAGTCCAGATAAACATCCCCTTGATTGATGTGATCGGCCACGTACTGGCTTAGACACTATTTCTGAAGGATTTATGTACACCAAAGCGTAAGTTGTGAAACAAGGACAGGAGTCTGATTGCTCACACGCTAGATCAGTGTTTTAAGATTGTTGCATTGTAGTATAGCCAAAATAGTGCTCAATCAAATAAATTTTATTACTCGAAAAAGTTTTGAGGTCGAACACAGGGAGCAATATGGAATTCAAATCTCAAAAATTGCAATTTAAGATAAGAAAGCTATGAAATTATAAGCAAAAATTATTTCATAATAAAATAGTACTAGGATCAGGTATCAGAATGTAAAAATAATAGAGTAAAATGGTGATTTAGATCACCAAATACTCCTTACAATGATAGCTAATGAACTCAATGTATATATGAAGTGCAATGCAACCAAATCAATCGTCTGATTTGTAAATCAGATGGCTTAAACTATTTAAGCCTCTCTGTTCTTCTTCTTCTTTCTCTTTATGTCTCTCTTCTTCTTCCTTTGCTTCTTCTTCTCTTCTTTCCTTCTCTGTAACTCTTCTTCTTCTGCCTTCAGCCCTTCTTCTTTCCTTCTCTGTCTTTCTTGTTTTTCAATTCTTCTTCTTCCTTCAACCCTTCTTTCTTTGGCTTTCTTCACACAGCAGGGGAAACTTCAGAATTTGGCTAAGTGTTGGCCAGGTCTCACCAGAAGGAAAACCCTCCCCCTACTCGTGTAGACTCTCCTTCTCTCTTTCTCTCTTTAGGATTCGCTCTCCCAAAGCCACAGGGTAATCGGGTTATCGGACCTAGCGTACCTAGGTCTAGGCTCATCAGCAGTGGGTGATGAACGAGGAGTGAGGGTTAGGCGGGTTAATGGGTTAGGATAGGTTCGCGGGTAGAGGTCACGAACAAGGTGTGCGTGGGTGAGAGGGACCTCACCCCATGTTTGAAGGTAGTAAGGCTATAGCACTTTTACAATTTATGCGCCGCGGGTCGCTTAGTGACTTCTGAGGTGGGACTATCTACCCTTCCTTCTTCACGCGTCTGCAGCAGAAGCACTTCCTTCGATTGCCGCAGCTCGTGAGATCCCAACGTCTAATTAAGCACCTGGGGCAGTACCTGAAGTAAGTTCGCATGACCTGAGACTTCTAACTGAGGCAGACGAGGCCTGGAGCGAGCTCGAAGCTTCTTTGAAGCTCTTCGTCAATGGCGGCTAGGGGGTACACGTGAAATCAAGCAAACGGCCTCTCAGCTCTGTCAGAAGGTTCAGGAAGGATCGCTGGACCACGGTGAATGCAATGGTGGAGGTTGTGTGGCGTGGCGAGGTCCGTGCGTACGTGGCGGAGTCGGACTGTGTGTGTGAGAGTGGGTGTGTTCGGGGCATGGAGTGAGTGGATGGAATGAAAAATTGAAAGAGGGAAAATGAGCGGAGAGGTGTGGCAGAGGTTTTGAGGTAGTCGGAGAGGAGTTTGGTGGCATGTGGAGCGAGATGTTCCTCACCAAAGGTGTGGTCGGAGAGGTGGAAGGCGAAGTCATGAAGGTGTGGTCGACATCGAAACGGTGTGTCGACAGTGTTGGTGTAATGAGGAAGAGGTTAGGGAGTAGTTGAGGGTACTAACGGACGAAGTGGGAAGGAGGCACCGGTTGTGGTGTTGCCAGCGCCGGAGAAGAGAATATTTCTGGAGAGAGAGGAACGACGAGGAAGAGGGAGGTTAAGGTGTCGATTGGTACAGCTCGACGTGGGAAGAAACGTGGAGGATGTTTCCATTGCTGGTATTGCAAATGGGGGACGAAGATGGATGGAGGGGCTCGCCGAATGTCGAGGAGCTTTCGGTCGAGAGAGAGAGAGAGAGGAATTAGTCAGGATTCTTGGCCGATTTCGAGTGTGAAGAGGATGGTATGATCAAGAGGTTTTTTATAGACCTCAGGAAAAGGTTTTGGGCTTGGGAATCAAGCTTCCCAATCTTGGAAAGCTCGCTGGGGTTGGGAACTTCTTTGATACCCAAATCTCTCATGCGTTCGCATGAGAGATTGGGTAAGTTTTAGGGCATGGGTTTGGGTTCAAAAGGAAGGGAATTTCTTGACAAACTTCCCTTTCAAATTTGAAAGGGATTTGTCAAGAAATCAAGGAGTTCATTCCAAATTAAGGTCACCGGAGCAAGTAGGAATAGGTTTAATGGTGGAGGGGACCTTTTTGTGAGAATGGCAAAAAAGTTAGACGTCTGTTTGAAAAGATTTTGAAAGTTAAGTGCATAAATGTAATTAGACAGGACCAAGTTGCAAACTAGGTCAAGACAACCTAATCTTGGGTCCAAATTTTAGTATAAACCTAATTTAGACTTAAGGAATCCAATGGTGAAGTTGGATTTTGGTTTTGACCACGTTTGATTGAGTAATTTATGCAAAAACCCAAATTAGGGCAAATGTCTGTCTGAGACTCTGTTCTGGGTCAAAACGGGTTTTGATGGTCAAATTGAAGGTTCCAAAGCCTAGAGAATATTTTTCTATGAATTTTACAGGATTTAGGTGAATTTTATCTTGACTAGAACCTCAGTTAATTAAGAGGGTCTATTTTTAGGATTTCAAAAGTTATTTAATTTTCAAAACACGTGCAAACCCTTTTCTGATTGTTCTAAGCCACTTTTTATCCTTTTAAGACCATTTGACCCTCAATTACCCCTGGGAAAACCCATGGTTGTGTTGTATTCATGATATGATGGTAAAATTATAATTTTAACCCTAGTTTCTTATTTTTCCCTCAAAATGATTATGCAGTGACTTATGATTCTCTGGCAATTATGTAGGAGCCTTTACTGTCTTAATTGGGTCAAAATGAGCTAGTTATGACTCATGATGGTGTTCCCATCATACCCCCATGCCTATCTTTTGCTAGTCTCTTAGCAAAATTTCAAGGTATTAACTTTGATTCTAGACCATATGACTTTTGATGCTTAAAACTTTGATGTATGCTTTCTTTTGTAGATTAGGTTAGAATGTCGATAGTAGGCCTAGAGGTACTCAAGTACCAACCAACATTTGGTCCTGACCAGCTCTAGCCTCATTCCACTGCAAAGGTTTCTAAGGCCCACAGGAACTAACCAAAGGTTCATTGAACTCCGTGGTGAAAGCACCCGTGCTTGTAACATGTTTTAGACCAGTTTCAGTTTGTAGTGCATTTTTGTAAGAGAGAGATAGAAGAACTTTTCTTTGCTTTTGAAGAGTTTTCTCTCTCTTTTCTTTTTATTTCTACCTTCATAGTAGACTTATAACACGATTTGTATCGGATTCCTAGTTCCCACCATCAATCCTTGCATGGTCCCTGACAATCGATGCTTCGAGATAACACCGCCCATAGCAACCCCTTGAACCATGGCTTTCTAGATTTCGAGATAATCCCGCCAATGGCATTCTATAGCTAAATCCAGACCCTGGCAATCGACATTTCGAGATAATACTGCCCATGGCATCTGAACCAGCATAAGATGCTTACATGCCCTTGGTAGGATATTTAGATATCCTAGGAGACAAGCATCGAGGAGACGATATGTTATTACGCATCTTCAAGGGAAATTTCCTACCTCTCCGTGCCGGGAACTCGTCCAAATCAACTTGTGTTGATCAGCTGCTCCTAATCTAGGTAACTTTTTTCATAACAGATTTAACACATTAGCGTGATTTTGATACTTAGGCACACTGAACCAGACTGTGTGTGGCTTGGGGTGCTTAGGTTACTGAGTCTCGTAAACTAGAGGCCAGTTAATGAGGCTGAATAATCCCTAGGCCTTAAACCTAATACTTAAGCTTTGCATTTTCCCCAACCTCTTGAGGACTATCCAGATCTTAGCGGGTACTTGAATTTTTAAGCCTAAGATTGCAGCCCAAGAGGCCTAAGATCAGCGTTCCTACTAATCTCTTCTTTGTTTCTTTATCACTTTTTGCCTTCCATTTTTTTTCTTTTGATTTGGTCTAGAATTAAGTCAATTCCTTAATCTTTTACTAATGACTATCTCTTTTTCTTTTCTTTTCAAATTGTGCTCCTTTTTGACGTTTTTATCTCCTCCCCTTTTTCTCCTAAAAAATGGTATGCAATCCATTCAAAATTTCCTCCCCTCTCCTATTTTTGTTCTTTTTTCAATTTTTTATTTTTTTGGTTTTTTGGAATATGTGATTTTTTTGATGAAACCCTTTCTTGTGAAGTGATTTTCATGGCATTTTGCACTTTAATACCCCCCATGCCTACGATTTGCAATGCCCTCATTGTAAATTAGGTGGGTTCGAGTTCAGCTTAGATCATTCATTAGAACAGGTGTTGGGTGGGTGAATGGGTCGGGGTGATTGCTGCGGACGATTTCAAGCTCGGGTACGGGTACCAGAGGTGGAGTCAACTGTTCTAATGGATGAACCCTAAAGTGTAATATGAGTTCAGCATAAGATGTGTCAGGAAGGGTTTCAGGTTTTTCAAAATGATGGGTTGCCTCTCGTTAAGCACTGAGTTTAACGCCATCAGTCGGGTGCAGTGAGCTCAGGGAGAATGGAGGGTAAAAGATACCTCAGCCAAGTCTGTATCGATGAGTTTAATGAACGGTTTGAGTCTCTGACCGTTCACGACAAAGGGTTCTGAATCATGGCTAAGTTGACTGATTTCGACAGCTCCATTTCCAAAGATTTGTCGAACAAGGTACGGTCCAATCCATTTTGATCTGAGTTTTCCTGGGAACAATTTCAGTTTGGCGTCAAAGAGTAGGACTTTCTGACCGAGGAAAAAGATCTTTCTGGATATGTGTTTGTCGTGAAAGGCCTTAACTCGCTCTTTGTAAATTCGTGAGTTATCATACGCGTCATGGCGTAGTTCATCGATCTTGCTCATTTGAAGCTCTCTATGGGTTCCTACCTTAGAAAGATTGAGATTGCAGTTCCGTACTGCCCAATAGGCTTTGTGCTCCAATTCAACGGGGAGGTGACACGCTTTCCTATACATCAATCTGAAGGGAGACATGCCTAATTGGATTTTGTGGGTGATCCTATAAGACCACAAAGCTTTCGGAAGTCAGGATGACCAATCTTTCTTGTCAGGTCGAACAGTGACCTGGAGGATTTTCTTGATCTCTCGGTTTGATAACTTAGCTAGACCGTTAGTTTGGGGGTGATAAGGAGTCGAGATTCTATGAGACACCCCGTACTTGGTCATCAGTGATCTGAACTAAGCATTCGTGAAATGGGTCCCTCCATCGGAGATTATGACACGTGGAATCTCGAAATGAGAAGAGATGTTCTGATGAATGAATTTGATAACCACCTTATGATCATTGGTTTGGGTCGGAATGGCTTCGATCCATTTGGACAAGTAGTCAATAGCGAGAAGAATGTATTTGAAGCTATTCGAAATAGGGAAGGGTCCCATAAAATCAATCTCGAAGATTTCGCATACGAGAATCTACTGTAAGGGCATCATATCGCAGCATCTCATGTTGCCTAAGGTTTGGCAATGAGTGCATGCCTTACAATGATTGTATGCATCTTTGAAAATCGTGGGCCAATAGAAGCCGCACTGGAGGACTTTTGCTGTGGTTTTATGACCAGAGAAGTGTTCACTGCAAGCCTGGTCATGGCAGAAGGACAAAATGTCTTGAATTTCCACTTCCGGAACACATCATCAGATGATCTGATCAGCACCAATGCGGAAGAGATATGGGTCTTCTCAAAAGTGGCACTTGGCATTGGAAAGTAATTTGTCCTTCTTGGCTTTTGGCCAATCGGATGGGATCTAATGTGATGCCAAGTAGTTTACTAAATCAGCAAACCATGGAAGTCCCGCACTGATAGTCAGGAGGTGCTCATCGGGAAAATGTTCAGTAATGAGTCCGGGAGGGTCGATAATGCCGGAAGGAAGGAGAGATAAGTGATCACCTACCACATTCTGTTTTCCTACCTTGTCGCTAATCTCAAGGTCAAATTCTTACAACTACAAGATCTAGCGGATTAGCCGAGGTTTCTCATCCTTCTTTGCAAGGAGATGCCTCACAATAGTGTGATCTGAGTAAATGATAACATGGGAACCCAAAAGATATGATCTGAACTTTTCCAGGGTAAATACTACGGCTAGCAGCTCTTTCTCAGTAACTGTATAGTTATGTTGAGCCTCGCCAAGTTCTTGTTAGCATAGTAGATGATCACAGGTTTCCGATCTGTTTTCTACCCAAGTACCGCCCCCACAGTATAATCAGATGCATTGTACATGATCTCAAAGGGTTGAGACCAATCAGGGGATTGCAAGATAGGTGCTTGGGTAACTCGATCATGCAGGATCTCAAACTCCTGAGTGAACTCCTTGGAGATTTCAAAGGGGACATCCTTATATAGAAGATTAGTCAGGGGGCGTGCGATTCTCGAGAAATCGGGAATGAATCGACGGTAAAAATCAATGTGCCCCAAGAAGGATCGGATGTCTTTGACCGAGCTAGGCATAGGTGTTTGGAAATCAAATTCACCTTGGCTAGGTCAACCTTGATGCCTTTTTCAGAGATGAGATGTCTCAGGACAATTCCCTCAGGTACCATGAAGTGGCTCTTTTCCCAGGAAAGAACCAAGTTCACGTCAATGCATCACCTGAAGATCTGAACTAAGTGTAAGAGGCAATCGACAAATGATTCACCAAATACCGAGAAGTCATCCATGAAGACTTCAAGGTATTCACCTACCATATCTGAGAATATGGCAAGCATGCACCGCTGAAAACTAGTGGGTGCATTGCAGAGACTGAATGACATCCTTCGGAATGCGTAAGTTCAAAAGGGGCAGGTGAAGGTGGTCTTCTCTTGGTCCTCGGGATGGATTGTGACCGGATTGTAACCGGAGTACCCATCCAAAAAGTAGAAGAATCGATTTCCCGCTAGTTTCTCGAGAATCTGATCAATGAACAGTAGTGGGAAATGATCCTTCTTCGTGGAGGAATTAAGTCTTCTATAATCAATGCAGACTTTCCATGAGTTTGCTATACGGGTTGGTATGGTTTCTCCGATTTTAGTTGTGATGACAGTGAGCCCTGCCCTTTTAGGCACAACTTGGATTGGGCTCACCCATCGACTATCAGAGATTGGGTAGATGATCCCAGCATCTGACCACTTGATAATCTCCATTTTCACGACATCCTATAGATTTGGATTCAAGCGTCTCTGCATTTCACGGGATGGTCGTGAGCTCTCTTCAGTATAGATGTGATGTGTGCAGTATGAAGGGCTGATACCAGTCAGATCATCGAGAGTCCATCCAATGGCTCTTCGATGTTGCTGGAGAACAGAAATAAGGTGTGTTTCCTGATTAGGTGTGAGTCTGGAGTTGATAATCACAGGAAACGTCTGATTGGAACCCAAAAAGACGTACTTGAGGTGATCGAGAGGATGCTTTAATTCCAAAATCGGGTTTTCAGCAGCAGCGGGTAGTTCAGGATGGGTGTTGGGAGCAAAGGAGAGAGCTATGGGTGTGTCTAGGTTGATTTCGGGCTCCTCTAATTGCGGGTTTTGATCCTCTTGTGGTTGATCAGAAATAGTTGGTTTTTCCTCGATAAAGTCATCAACCACAGCTTCAATATCGCAAATTTGTTCTATGACTTCACAATTAATTCCTTGTTGGGCCTTAAAGATGTCAATCTTTAGTGTCTTACTCTCAAATTTTAATTCAATTTGGCCCTCCTCACAATTGATGTTGGCCCTAGCAGTGGCCAGAAAGGGTCTCCCTAGTATGATCGGTGTATTCTTGACATTCTCAGGAGCATCCATGTCTAAAACAATGAAATCCATCAGAAAATAGAAATCATGCACCCTAACTGTGACATCCTCGAGAATTCCTTTTGGTGACTTAATTGATCAGTCGGCTAATTGTAAAGTCATTTCTGTCGGTTTAAGTTCAGATTCTTTGAAGTAGTCTAGTAGGGATGTAGGTATCAAGTTTTTGGAGGCTCCTAAGTCTAATAAAGCTCAGTCAAATTGTATATCACTTATTTCATAGGAGATCAAAGGGGTGCCTGGGCCTTTTGCCTTAGGTGAGATTTTGCTCAAAATGACAAGTTGGCTTGCTCTGGCAGTACGATCGGATTCCATCTTTGGTTCATGGCTTATGCTTAGGTGTACATACATCTTTTAGAAATCTTGCGTAAGCCGGTACGTGACATATTGTATCCATCAAGGGGATGTTTATATGGACCTACTCAAAGAGCTTAACCAGGTCCTCCTCAGGTGCCACAGTTTTGGTTGTCCTTTTTCCCTTGGTCAAGGCCTCAGGAAATGGAACCTTAGATGGTTCCTCTAGAATGGGTCCAGGTTCTTGATCTGGGATAGAGATGTCCTGGATGACTATCATAGGGTTAGGGTTTGTAATACTAGGCTGGAAGTGGCTTGGATAAGGTGGGCCTTGTGTTGTTTTGCTAGTGTGGGTAGTAACAGAATTCAATCCTACGTGGTTCTGGTTTGGTATGGGTAAAAGAGGCGCTTGTTGCTGGTAACCCGTATACGATGTCGAAGCCTCCATCCCGTTGGGTGATGGAGTAGAAGGAGCCTGATGAACAAAGTGAGCTTGGCCTGGATTTGGGTTCATAACGTGCCTCTGGTTTAGCACGCTATTTGGATTAGGCAGAGGTTGTGAAGGAAGTGCACTAGGTTGGTGAGGATTTGCCATCTGGGCAAGTTGATTGCGAACCTCTGTGATCTCGTCTCTGTGCTATTTTTGCATAGCCGCATTCGTCTTCTGAATGTCAGCTAGAGTATGAAGGATAAGAGCCATTTGATCTATCTTAGTCGGCCCAGATTGATAAGTTGGGTTAGGCTGAAGCTGAGGTAGATGATATGGATGAGGAGCTTGTGGTTGGGGTGGATATTGAGGTCTCTGATTTTGATTATTGCCTGACCACGTGAAATTGGGATGATTACTCCATCCAGGGTTGTAGGTGTTTGAGAATGGATCATTCTGAATGACGTTGAGGTCCTCGCAGGTCTGAGGAACCTCGGGAAAATCAGAATATGAGGGTTCAGAGTTCCCCCAACTTGAGTAGGTGGGCCCAGAGTTTCCTTCGAAACCAGAATTAGACGGGGGTGGATATGGATCCATCCCCTGAGAAGGTCGGTGATAGATGTTGTGTACGGCCTCTCTGCCAGAGGGTGGTTGTGTGAATAGGTTTTGCGCAGAGGTGGCTCGCTGCAAATGTCAAGTTAGCTCATCCACCTTCTTCTCAATAATAGAGACCTTGTCCAGATGACTGGCCATCAGTTCCAAGTCGACGGAAGAAGATAGGCCCTGTGTCTCATGTTCTCCCTTTAGATTTGTCAATGCACGGGCATTCGTCTGGTCGAACATGCCCATGGATTCATTATTGATGGAATTCTCGCACATATTCTCGAGAATCTCCTACACAGTGTCTTCATGTTGACCCATGATGTTTCCTCCGCAGGTCGCATTGACGAATAATCGAATATCCTCACGGAGTCCCTGATAAAAAGACTAGACTTGTTTTCATTTAGGAACTCCATGGTGGGAGCACTTTCGCATGAGATCCATAAGACGATCCCATGCTTCGTGAAGTGGTTCTCCTTCTTGTTGTGTGAAATGTGTGATCTGCTGTCGTAAACATTTGTTTGGCCAACAGGGAAGAACTTTCTCAAAAACTTTGATTGAAGTTCCGCCCATGTGTTGATTGGACGCATTTGGTTTGGTACCAGTGAGTAGCTTTATCCATGAGAGAGAAGTAGAACATTTTCATGAGTAGAATATCCCGATTTTTAGCTTTTGACCCGAAGGTCTGGGCTAGACGCTTGAGTTGTTTGATATGCTGGAAAGGATCTTCGGAATTATGCCCATGGAATTTGGGAATGGCATGAATCATGTTGGGCTTGAGTTCAGTGTCAGGACCTCCAGCGAGGATTTGTACTCGAGGTTCTATCGCCATCGTAGTGGGATTGTAGTGATCTCGCATCATTGGATGCTACGGTGGGTTCACAAAGGCTTGGAATAGATCATTGAGGCGCTGAAGTTGATTTTCAAGATTATTTTCTTCTGCGGGTTGTGCCATGATGATGGATGCAGGAGAATCAGGTTCAGATGAATCGGAAGAGATATCAATAGGATTGAGTTGTCGCACAAATAAGGAGGTTGAGGCTTGGCCTCGATGTGAATGAGTAGCTAAAGGAGGCCTCAAGGATGGTCTTAGAGACCTCCTCCCGAACATGCACCGATGGAGTAGATGAGAAGTAGATTGTGATGGACCCAATCAAGACAACCAAAAAAAATTTTGGATGACTATAGAGGTTCGGGGCGGATGATACCCCTTAGTCAAAAAGTCGTCCACCTAAAAATTACCTAGGAAGCCAGAGAGGGAGAGTCCTGCAAAGGCCCCTACATGGTAGAGTGCCCCCACGGGTTACAGGGTTTCCCCCACCCGACCTCTCTTGTCACTGATGTTCTAGGTAGACCAGAATGGGGACTTGACCTCTTAAGTCTGCTAGTTTTAATTAAGAGCAAGGGTGCTTAGGATTTCACTTGAACTTAAAGATGTGTTGAGTGCAAAAGTGACCTAATTTGAAGATTGGTTAACCCAACAAGGTGGGTCAACTTCACTTGTATTGTCCTCTTGAGAATCTTAGGTCCCTCTTTTAGTGTTCAAATTAATTTAAGAGCTTGATTTTAGGGCTTTTCTTGAATAGATAAGTTCAATCAAGGTCCAGGCACACATTGTTTGGAAAGATGATTTCTTGATTAAGCAAGTGTGTCTCTAAAAACCCTAAACTGGAATCCTTAATTGGCTCTACTTTGGTCCAATTTAATTTGTCAAAATGTGGTACCTAGGGCTCAAGCAAGAATGTGATAGCCCTAGATACCTTAAGCTTCAAGTGGGTGCACAGATCAGGATTTGTTGTCTAAATAGAATGTATCAAATCAGGCAACTTGATGAATTATCTAAGGATAGAATGCAAGTAGCCTTAATTGATTTCTTCCGTTTAACCTTTTCAGAATCAAGGGCTTTAAGAGAGAGTAGTTAGAACTTACCTGCCCCCTGGTGTGTTTAATGTGCGGCTAATCTTCCCTGAATGTATCCCTCCTGAAACACACCACAGCAAAAGAGATATAGCAAGTTAGAATCCAAATTAGGAATTGCAATCAAGAGTTCTAAATTGCCTGCTGCTCCCTGGCAACGATGCCAAAATGTTCGTTCGCTAAATCATTGTTTTAAGATTGTCGTGTTGCAGTATAGCCAAAATAGGGCACAAACAAATAAATTTTATTACTCGAAAAAGTTTCGGAGTCAAACACAGGGAGCAATATGGAATTCAGATCTCAAAAATTACAATTTAAGACAAGAAAGCTATGAAATTATAAGAAAAACTATTTTAAAATAAATAGTACTAGGATCAAGTATCAGAATGTAAAAATAATGGAGTAAAATGGTGATTTAGATCGCCAAATACTCCTTACAATGATAGCTAATGAACTTATATGAAGTGCAATGCAACCAAATCAATCTTCTGATTTGTAAATCAGATGGCTTAAACTGTTTAAGCATCTCTGTTCTTCTTCTTCTTTTCTCTTTCTGTCTCTCTTCTTCCTCTACTTCTTCTCTTCTTTCCTTCTTTATAACTCTTTTTCTGCCTTTGGCCCTTCTTCTTTCTTTCCTTCTTTGTCATTCTTGCTTCTTCAATTCTTCTTCTTCCTTCAGCCCTTCTTTCTCTGGCTTTCTTCATACAGTAGGGGCAATTTTAGAATTTGGCTAAGTGTTAGCCAGGTCTCACTAGGAGCAAAACCCTCCCCCTACCTGCGCAGACTCTCCTTCTCTCTTTCTCTCTTTAGGATCTGCTCTCCCAAAGCCATAGGGTAATCAAGTTATCGGATATAGCGTACTCGGGTCCAGGCTCACCGGCAGTGGGTGATGAGCGAGGAGTGAGGGTTAGGTGGGTTAACGGGTCAGGCCAGGTTCGCGAGTAGAGGTCACAGACGAGGCAAGCGTGGGTGAGAGGGACCTCACCCCGTGTTTGGAGGCAGTAAGGCTATAGCACTTTTACAATTTATGCACCGTGGGTCGCCCAGTGATTTCTGAGGTGGAACTATCTGCCCTTCCTTCTTCACGCGTCTGTAGTAGAGGCACTTCTTTCGATTGCTGCAGCTCGTGAGATCCCAGTGTCTAATTAACCACTTGAGGCAGTACCTGAAGCAAGTCCGCATGATGTGGGACTTTTAACTAGGGCAAATGAAGCTTGGAGCGACCTCGAAGCTTCTTTGAAGCTTTTCATCAATGGCAGCTAGGGGGTACACCTGAAATCAAGCAAACAACCTCTTAGCCTTGTCAGAAGGTTCAGGAAGGTTTGTCGAACCATGGCGAATGCAACGGTGGAGGTTGTGTAGCGTGGCGAGGTCCGTGTGTGCGTGGCAGAGTCGGACTGTGTGCGTGAGAGTGGGTGTGTTCGGGGGGTGGTGTGAGTGGATGGAATGAGAAATTGAAAGAGCTGAAATGAGCAGAGCGGTGTGGCGGAGGTTTTGAGGTAGTCGGCGAGGGGTTTGGTGGCGTGTGGAGTGAGATGTTCCTCACCGGAGGTGTGGCTATAGTGGTGGAAGACGAGGTCGCGGAGGCGTGGTCGAGGTCGAAACGGTGTGTCGACAGTGTTGGTGTAATGAGGAAGAGGTTAGGGAGTAGTTGAGGGTACTAACGGGCGAAGTGGGAAGGAGGAGGCACTGGTTGTGGTGTTGCCGGTGCCCAAGAAGGGAATAGCTCCGGAGAGAGAGGAACGGCGAGGAAGAGGGAGGTTAGGGCGTCGGCTGGTACGGCTCGATGCGGGAAGAAATGTGGAGTATGTCTCCACTGCTGGTATTGCAAACGAAGGACGAAGATGGAAGGAGGGGCTCACTGGACGTTGAGGAGCTTTCGGCCAAGAGAGAGAGAGGAATTAGTTGGGATTCTTGGCCGATTTCGAGTGTGAAGAGGATGGTATGATCAGGAGGCTTTTTATAGACCTCAGGAAAAGGTTTTGGGCTTGGGAATCAAGCTTCCCAAGCTTGGAAAGCTCGTCGAAGTTGGGAACTTCTTTGATACCCAAATCTCTCATGCATTCGCATGAGAGATTGGGTAAGTTTTAGGGCATGGGATTGGGTTCAAAAGGAAGGGAATTTCTTGACGAACTTCCCTTTCAAATTTGAAAGGGATTCGTCAAGGAATCAAGGAGTTCTTTCCAAATTAAGGTCACCAGAGTAAGTAGGAATAGGTTTAATGGCAGAAGGGACCTTTTTGTGAGAACGACGACAAAGTTAGGGGTCTATTTGAAAAGATTTTGAAAGTTAAGGGTAGAAATGTAATTAGATAGGACCAAGTTGCAAACTAGGTCAAGACAACCTCATCTTGGGTCCAAATTTAATATAAACCTAATTTGGACCTAAGGAATTCAATGGTGAAGTTGGATTTTGGTTTTTACCATGTTTGACTGGGTAATTTATGCAGAAACCCAAATTAGGGTAAATGTCTGTCTGAGACTTTGTTCTAGGTCAAAACGGGTTCTGATGGTCAAATTGAAGGTTTCAAATCCTAGAGAATATTTTTATATGAATTTTAGAGGATTTAGGTGAATTTTATCCTAACTAGAACCTCAGTTAATTAATCAGGTCTACTTTTAGGGTTTCAAAAGTCATTTAATTCTCAAAACACGTGCAAATCCTTTTCTGATTGTTCTAGCCCACTTGTTATCCTTTTAAGACCATTTGACCCTCAATTACTCCTGGGGAAAACCTGTGGTTGTGTTGCATTCATGATATGATGGTAAAATTGCAGTTTTAACCTTAGTTTCTTATTTTTCCCTTAGAATGATTATGTAGTGACTTATGACTCTCTGGCAGTTATGTAGGAGCCTTTACTGTCTTAATTGGGTCAAAATGAGCTAGTTATGGCTCATGATGGTGTTCCCATCACCGATCATATTGTTTGAGCAAGTTAGCTCAATCATTTTAAGCAAACTCTTGCAGAAAGCAAAAGATCCTGGCACCCCTTTGATTTCCTGTAAGATCGGTGATTTAGAATTCCATTGAACATTATTGGATTTAGGAGCCTCCATAAACCTGATCCCTACATCCCTATTAGACCACTTCAAGGAAACTGAGCTCAAACCGACTGAGGTGTCCTTGCAATTAGCAGATAGATCAATCAAGTCACCTAGAGGAATTCTCGAGGATGTTCTAGTTAGGATTTGAGATTTCTATTTCTCGGTGGACTTCATCCTGTTAGATATGGATATTCCTGAAAACCTGAGGAACACACCAATTATCTTAGGTAGACCATTCCTAGCCATAGCTATGGCAAACATCAACTATGAAGAGGGTTAGATTGAGTTGAAATTCGGGAACAAGACTCTAAAGATTGATATCTTTAAGGCCCAAAAAGGAATAAATTGTGGGGCGATCGAAGAAGTATGCAACATCAATTCTGTGGTTGAGAACTCGTTTATAGATGAGAACTCGATTATCCCCGATCCTCAACCTCAAGGAGATCTTGACCCACAGATAGAGGAGCCCAAAGTTGATCCAGATTCACCCATAGCTCCCACTTTATCTTCTGAGGCCCATCCCGAGCCCCCACCTGCTGCTGATAACCTTGTAATGGAACTAAAGCCCCTCCTAGATCATCTAAAATACGTCTTCTTGGGTTCTAATAAAACGTTTCCTGTGATCATTAATTCCCAACTCACACTTGATCAAGAAACAAGGCTGATTTCTGTTCTCCAGTAGCATTGAAGAGCCATTGGATGGACTCTCGACGATCTAACTGGGATAAGTCCCTCGTATTGCACACACCGTATCTACACTGAAGAGGACTCACGACCATCTCGAGAAATGCAAAGATGACTCAATCCGAATCTTCAAGAGGTTGTGAAGAAAGAGATCATCAAGTGGTTGATGCCAATATCATCTACTCGATCTCTGACAGCCGCTCGGTGAGCCGATCCAAGTTGTGCCTAAAAAGGCAGGGCTTATTGTGATTATGACTGAATATGGAGAGACCATCACACCTGCATTGCAAATTCATGGAGAGTCTACATAGACTAACGGAAACTGAATGCCTCCATGAAGAAAGATCATTCCCGCTTCCATTCATTGGTTAGATTCTTGAGAAACTAGCAGGAAATCGATTTTTCTGTTTCTTGGATGGGTACTCCGGATGCAATCAAGTGGCAATTCATCCCAAAGATCAGGAAAAGACCACCTTTACCTGCCCCTACGGTACGTATGCGTTTTGCAGGATGCCTTTTGGGCTATGCAACGCACTTACCACTTTTTAAAGATGCACGCTAGCATATTCTCAGGTATGGTAGGCAATTACCTTGAGGTGTTCATGGACGACTTCTCAGTATTCAGTGAATCTTTTGATGAATGCTTCTTGCATTTGGTCCAGATCCTTAAGAGATGCATCGAAGTGAACCTGGCTCTCTCCTGGGAAAAGAGCCACTTCATGGTTCCTGAGGGCATGTTCTTGGACATCTTGTCTCTGAGAGAGGTATCTAGGTCGACCGGGCTAAGCTTAATCTGATTTCCAAATTACTTGTGCCTAACTCGATCAAAGATATCAGATCATTCTTAGGGTACATCAGTTTTTACCGTCAATTCATATATGATTTTTCCAAGATCGCGCGCCCCTTGACAAATCTCCTCTCAAAGGACATGTCCTTTGAGATGACGAGTGAGTGCATTCACGCATTTGAGATATTGCGTGATCGAGTCACCTAAGCACCAATCTTGCAATCTCCTGACTGGTTTCATCCCTTCGAGATCATGTGAAACATGTCTGACTACACAGTAGGAGCAGTGTTGGGTCAGAAAATCGACGGGAAACCGGTGGTCATACATTACACCAGCAAGACATTGGATGAGGCTCATTATAATTACATGATTACAAAGAAAGAGATGCTGGCCGAAGTATTTCATTTGGAGAAATTCAGATCATACTTCTTGGGTTCCCACGTCATCATATACTCGGATCACACTGTGGTGAGGCACTTACTCATGAAGAAGGACGCGAAGCCTAGATTAATCCACTGGATCTTGCTATTGCAAGATTGGATCTTGAGATTCGCGACAAGGCGAGAAAGCAGAATGTGGTAGCTGACCATTTGTCCTGCCTTCCTTCTTCGGTTATTGACCCATCCAGACCTATTACCGAGCACTTTCCGGATGAGCATCTCTTGGCCATTAATGGACTTCCCTGGTTTGTCGACATCGTGAACTACTTGGTTACGGGAAAAGTCCCGATAGATTGGGTGACGTCTAGGTAAGATAGGATGATTTCCGATTACAAGTATTATGTCTGGGAAGATCCCTATCTATTCCACATCGGTAATGACCAAGTGATATGGAGATGCATTCCTAAATAATGAGGTCAATGACATCATCTCATTATGTCATGACCAGGCCAGTGGTGGCTATTACTCTGGGCTTAAAACTGTTGCGAAAATCCTCCTATGTGGGTTCTTTTTGCCCACCATGTTCAAAGACACACACTCCTATTACAGGGCAAGTGCTTGATGTTAAACCCTCGGCAACATGGGCCCGCGTGATATGATGGCCTTGAATCTAATCATTGTGTGTGAAATCTTTGACATCTGGGGAATTGATTTCATGGGACCCTTTCCAAGATCTAATGGCTTCGATTACATCTTACTCACTATTAATTACATCTTGAGGTGGATCGAAGTCGTCCCCACCAGAACGAACGATCATAAAGTTGTTATTCGGTTCATTCAGGAGAACATTTTTTCTAGATTTGGGGTTCCAAAAGCCATCATCAGGGATGGCAAGTCTCATTTCGCAAATGTGCACTTCTAGTCCCTAATGAAAAAGTATGGGGTGTTACATCATATCTCGACTCCTTATCACCCCTAGACTAATGGATTGGCTGAGCTGTCAAATCAGGAGATCAGGAAAATCCTTCAGGCCACTATTCGGCCTGACAAGAAGGATTAGTCTACCTACCTTCCGGAAGCCTTGTGGACCTATCGAACTGCCCATAAGACCCAGTTAGGAATGTCTTCCTTCAGATCGTGTGCGGGAAGGCGTGTCACCTCCCCATAGAAATGGAGCACAAAGCCTACTGGGCAGTATGAAAGTGCAATCTAGATCTTATGAAGGCTGGAATCCACCGTCGGTTGCAAATGAGCAAGATCGAGGAACTACGCAATGATGCATACGAGGACTCGTGCATCTATAAAGAGTGGGTCAAAGCCTTCTATGATAGGCACATTTCACGGAAATCTTTCCATCTTGATCAAAAAGTGTTACTCTTCAACGCCAAACTTAAGCTCTTCCCAGGAAAACTCAGGTAGAAATTGATTGGACCATTCCTCGTGAGACGAGTGTTTGGAAATGGAGTTGTCGAAATTAGCGAACTCAGCCATGAATCAAAATCATTTGTTGTGAACGGTCAAAGACTCAAACCGTTCTTCGAACTCACCAACTTGAATCTGGCTATAGTATCTTTTGATCTCCATTCTCCCTGAGCTTCATTGCACCCAGCTGATGGCGTTAAACTTAGCGCTTAACGGGAGGTAGCCCGTCATTCTTGAAAAACCCAAGACCCTTCTAACCTATCTTTTGGCTAAAATCATATTGCACTTTAGGGTTCGTCTGTTAGAACAGTCGACTCCACCCATGATACCTGTATCAGATCTTGAAATCATCCGCAACAATCATTCCGATCCATTCACCCACCAAACCTATTCTAATGTACTATCTGAACTGAACTCGAACCCACCTAATTTACAATGAGGGCATTGCAAATCTTAGGCATGAAGGGGTATTCAAGTGCAAAACTCTGTGAGAATCAATTCATAGAGGGGTTTCATAAAAAAAAAAAGAGAAGAGAAAAGGAGAGATGAAAGTGAGCTGAATTGAAAACAATTGAGGAAGAGAGAAAAGAAAAGAAAAGAAAAGAAAAAGAAAGGAGCAATTAAAAAAGAAAGAAAAAGAGACAATCCCTTGTAATTGAGTATGGAATTTACCTAACTTCTAGGTTGGATCAGATGATGAACTAAGACTTGGAAGGCTACAACTTGGGAGATTAATGACGAGTATCGACCTCAGGCCTCTTGGGCTTATTCTAGGGCTTAAACACTCATGTATTTGTTAAGATTCGAATTACTCCTCAAGATGTTGAGGAAAGCATGAAGCTGATGTAGTAGGTCTAAGGCTTAGGGATTATTAGTCCCATTGCCTGCTCTTTGGTTTGCGGGAGTTGGTAACCTAAGCACCCAAAATCACACACTATTTTGGTTCTGTTCGCTTAATAAAGAAATCATGACAAATGTGTTATGTTCTAAAAAGCTGTCTCGAAGATCTAGAGTAGGAGCGGCTCGACAACACAAGTTGATTGGACATGTTCCCGACATGGAGAAATGGAAAATTCCCCTTGAAGATGCGTAATAACATATCATCTCTTTGGTGCTTGTCTCCTAGGATATCTAAATATCCTACCGAGGGCATGTAAGCACCTTATGCTGGTTCAAGTGCCATGGGCGGGATTATCTCGAAATGTCGATTGCCAG
Source organism: Thalassia testudinum (assembly GCA_037157565.1). Classification (NCBI taxonomy): domain Eukaryota; kingdom Viridiplantae; phylum Streptophyta; class Magnoliopsida; order Alismatales; family Hydrocharitaceae; genus Thalassia; species Thalassia testudinum. The sequence goes on from JAZHRO010000055.1 coordinate 58,029,657, forward strand.
GGCTTGAATTTAGTTACAAAACGCCATGGGTGGTGCTGTCGTGAAATGTCGAAAGCCAGGGTTCTGGGGGTTGCCATGGGTGGTGCTATCCCAAAGCATCAATTGCCAGGGACCCTTCAAGGATTGATGGTGGGGACAAGGAATCCAATACAGACCGTGTTTAGGGCCAATCCGAGGATTTATGAAAATCTAGAAGGAAAAGAGAGAAAACTCCCAAAATGAAAAATCCTTCTCTATCTCTCTCTTATCAAAATGCACTGGAAAACTGAACCTAGACACGATACATCTACACACAGGTGCTTTAATAGTTGGGGTCAACGAACCTCTGGACAATTTTTGTGGGCCTTCAAAACCTTTGTGGCAGACTCAGGCTGAAGCTGGTTAGTCTGGATCTTGGCTGTTACTTGAGTACCTCTAGGCCTATTGTTGGTATTTTGATCTGATTTCTAGAGATGCAGCTTAGTAGGGCATCATGACAGTTACATCCAGCCTAGAAACCTAGTTTGATCCATAAGATTTTTGCCAGAGACTAGTAAAATCTAGGCATGGTGGTATGATGGGAACACCATCATAGGCCCTAACTAGCTGCTTTTAGTCAGGTATGATTGATAAAAGCTCCTACATAATCATCTGAGGGTTGTAACTCTGCATTGCTTTGATTTGAGAAGAGAATGGGAAATCAGGGTTAATTCTATAATTTTAACAGCACATCAAAAACATAGATTAACCACGGGGTTGGTCAGGGGTTAAATGAAGGTCAAATGAGCTTAAAAGTCCAAAGAGTGGGTCTACACTAATAGAAGCAGAGTTTCATGCTTTTCGAGAACAACACACAAAACCCTAATTTTAGACCTGCTTAAATTAAAGAGGTTTTGATGAGAATAAAATTCATCTAAACCTCCTAAAAATAATAGAAACATATTCTAAGAGGTTTGGAACCTTTGGTTTGACCATCTAAATCCATTTTGACCTTATGCAGAGTCTCAGATAAGATTTTACCCTAATTACCCAGTCAAATGTGGTTAAAACTCAAATCCGACTTCACCATTAGATTCCTTGGGTCTAAATTAGGTTGGTGCCAAAATTTGGGCCCAATTAGAGTCCATCTTGCCTAGTTTGCAACTTAACCCTTTAAAACTCTATTTATTACATTTAGCCACTCAAGTTTTGAATTATTTGCAAAAAGCCCCTAACTTCTCGTCATTTACTTCACTTAGATCCCTGCCACCGTTGGTGGTGGGAACACATCTTCAGCGAGAATCGAGGGAGGTTTTCTCCCTCAAATCAGATCTAATCACCTCCAAACTTGGAGGGAAGATCCGCGAGAAGATGCCCAATCTCTCAGACTGCCTCTCGATCCCCAAATCGTGCTCTAAAATCAATCGAACTCAAGATTTTCAGGGATTTTTCTCCCTGAAAATCTGAGCAATCCAAGCTTCTTCCCAAGCTTAGAGCTCATCCTGAACCCTTTAAAAGGAGCCCCATCATGCGGCCATTCACTTTAGTTAAGTTTTGAGCCAAGAATCCTCTCTCGTCCTCCTCTCCGACCAATCTCGCTTCGACTCTGGCGACCTCCTCCGTCTTCCTCCTTTGGCCATCCAACCATCAAATTGGATGGCCCTCCAGCTTCCTCTCTTCTTCGCGACCACAACCAGCCAAAGTTCGGCTGCCCTCCACCTCTTCTTCATCACTGACACCTTGCCATACTTCTCATCTTCTTCGTGTTCGGTCGGTCAATGCTGGATGCATCTCACCCTCTCACTTCTCTCTAAGTCCCTCAAACACTTCCTCTCACCCTCCTGATCTCCTCCAACCCTTTAGAACTTAGGTTCACGCAACATTCAACTCCTTCCCTCTTCATCTTCTTCATGGCCGACGAAGCTCGGTGAGCTTCGCTCGGTCGCTACACCCAACGAAATGGCATACCACCACCTTTCACACCTTCGTCTCACTATAAAGAGCAAAATCCCTAACCTAATTAGGAGCTTTGCTTCCTCCATCGCCCCACCGAACACCACGTTTCACCATCACCTTCTCCAGCACCGTCCTACCTCCTCTGACCACCACACACCCTAATACCATCACCACTGCACTCTCCATCCCTCGGTGAAGATCCTGAGCTTTCTAACTAGGGCGATCAGCCTATTTTCATGCCAACAGGTCTTCATCGGAGCTCCGTTGCTGCCACTATCTTCTCTGACCACAATAGCTCCATTCCAATGATCATCCCCTTTGCTGCAACCTGCACTCGACGCGAATAGATCCCAGAGGCCCACCTGGGGCTTCAGTTGACCAAAGGAGCATCTCCAGCTGCCTCAATTCCTTGTGACCTTCAGCAGCTGAGCACAAAGAAGAAAGCGACAACGATAGTCCCACATTGGGCAGTTCCAGAGTAGCTACAATGCTTAAATTATTTTTGTGATCCCAGCTGCTTGCCTCCGAATGCACGGGGATTACATCCCCACTTATGCCCAAATGTAAGCGCACTCACACGTGCTTCCTCACGTGCCCTCGTCTACGATCACGCCCGCAGTCTAGGCTTGGGTCCGATTACCTGGATCCAGCTTGATCTAAAGAAGAGATAATCTAAAGGAGGAAGGGGGAGGGTTTTTGCTACCTTGGGAATCATGCCCCTTCTCTCTCTCAGCACTTAACCTTCTGAGGCTTAGTGAGGCCTTATGCCTTGCTCTTGAGAAGGCCCGGTGCTCCTCTATAGCAGTTGTGCCTTAGCTCTTGCTGAGGAGTGAAGGTAAGGCATCTGAAGCCTTATATTATCGTCAGAGGCTTTGTGTTGGCTCTAATTTGATATTACTGTGGAAACATTTACTTCATTGTATTTGATTGATACTGTTCATTTATTTGAGATAATTGTTGAGCTTAAACATTAGGGTTAATTTGTTGATTCGAATCACCATTTTAACCCCATCTTTTTGCACCTCATCCTTGGTTTTATTGACATATTATTCTGATTTGTCTTGAGCAATAATTTGATTATAATTGCTTATCTTTATTGATAATTGTGATTAGTGATTAAAATTTGCCATTTTGCTCCTTGTGAACGACCTTGGACTCACATCGATTTTGGGTTTTATAAAGTTAAGTGTTTGTGCGAATTTCATCCTATACTACGACACGTATTTCTTGAAAGGCAATTCTCGTGCTTAAACAGTGATTTGCGCATGCGTGATTCGACGCATTAGCAAACGCAAGATCGTATGCCCTGGCAGGGGACGCGATCCTGAGTGTGCGGTGAGGTGCGATCTTGATTCTTCATCAATCATAGGACGACTAAGGATAAAGGCACATAGATAGTAGATGCCTGCGCAGATGCGCGGGCGGGCCATGAGTTGTTCATGTAGCTGGCCATGCACGCAGCTATGCGCGAGATGGCCTGGACGAGTGCGTGTTTGGGCATGATTCTTGGGCTAAATGATTTGGCATAAGCCCTATAAAAGGCCCTATGGACCCCCATTATAGGGGCAACTCTTCCTATCTCCTCCACCAAGCATCCCACCACCTTCTAGAGCTTAGAATAGGTATTCGAAGATGCTGAGCCACTGACGGAAGCTTCCTCCACCATTGTGGCTGCCTGGACATCCTTCTTTTCATTAGTTCTCTTTATCCTGTAGTTTCAATTTCCGTAAGCATGTCTCTAGGTTGATTTGTTATTGTTGTAGTACATTTTTGCCATAATCTCAAGAAATGATTTGCTATCTTTTTTTGCTAATTCTATGCATTCTGAGTTAGGTGTACTTTGATTACCTCTGCTATTATGATAACTTTTATTATTATGCAAGTCTTTGTTTAGGCATAACTAGCAACATTTGATGTACCTCGAATTTGCTCTCTCTCTTTCTCTCTCTCTCCCACTTTTTGCAAGCAAATCCAAATAACCATCATGTGGAAATAAAATTAGCAACTAATTAATCTGATTTCTCATCTCTCTGAGATCGACACTGTACTCATTTTTCATATTCTTCTTAAAATTTACGTCATATTTGCATGCTACAACGAACATATTATCTTCATGCGATTTTCGACGTTAGTTTTTGGCATCATTGTTGTGGAGGCAACAAATCTTTTTGTCTCTTTCATTCTTGCATTAATGATATTTCTATCTAATCATCTTTTCTCTCTCTTTATTCATTGGTTGCAGGAACTTGGAGCCTAGGCGACGGGAGGAGCGTGATCCAAGTTGGTAGATTAGGAGAAAAATGTGGCAAAGATCATAGTATCACTTTACCTAGTGTAGTCTCATCTTTCCGTTATCTACAAAGAAAAGAAGAAAAAATTGCATTTAGGCTCGTGCATAAATCCTAGGTTAGTTGATTGTTTGCTTGCTAAAAAGAAAAATAAAAAAAAAATAAAAATCCAAAAATTGTCATGGTGAATGGCTACTTGACTCACATCTTGAACACACCACACAAAAAAAAAAAATTCTTCCATTGTTCTTCCTGGAGTGGTGCTTGCAAAGCCAAATGTATTTTGTAGTGGGCCACACCACTCAAACTAAAATCAATTCACTTGGTAGAATCGCATAAACTTTAGGGTGAATACATTAGGGTTGTTTTACTAGGGCCACATTACTTGCACTAAAGGAAATTGATGAACATCTGTTGTGTGCAAAACATTATGTGCCAACTACAAACATTGCTTGAATCCATTAAGAAATTTTAACCCTAAAAATCACTAAATCAAGGAAGGAACATTAAAAGACACCACATCCAAAAAAACCTTGCTTGAAAATTAGGTTTTGTTGAGTGCACACACACACACACTCAATTGGATTAATTAAGAGACATAACCCCTAGCAATGCCTCACCACATACCTCGAGCACAAACACTGTGCTAGCCCTTAATTAAAACTAATTAGACGTGCCCTAGGTAGGACTAATCTAAGTCCTGGAAGCATGATTGGATTTGTTAAGTGCTTGGCCGTAATTTCCATTGTAGAATCTGGTGTCTAGGCTACGAGGAAGTGTCAAACGACCACAGTTGGGAGGTATCAGGGAACCGACAATGTGAGCCAAAGGTTGAACCTTCCCCTCAATGTCCTTGTAATCAACCTGGCTAGATTAACTTTGGGAAAAGGGGTTTAAGTGCTTGTAGATTTGATTATTCTTTCAAGGCTTCTAGGTCACTTAGGTCCTACACTATAGGACTTAGATTTGTTTGCTTGATTGTGCACACATTATTCTCTCCCCTATCTCTCTTCGCATCCCTCCTTGTTCTTCTCTAGTATATGCACGGAAGATGATCACTTCATCCTGAATTAGTTGCATTAGAGAGAGACCAGGAGGAGACATAATTTTTCAAAGGATAGGACTGCGGAAATAGCTGACCCAAGAATTGAAGATATTGAGGACTAACCTCAACTGATGCCATGGCCATTATCCAAGCTCAAATCATAGCCAACCACCAACTCCAGCAACAATAAATTCAAACCATCATGTAGGCCATACACTGACTACAGAACCCTCAAGGGCAACCCCCACGAAACCCACCATGACCCCTTGAGGGTCAACCAAGGCCTCTTTGTGATTTTTATGATCCATCTTCCATCTAGATTGAGCCACATCTTAGGGTATCCAAAGGGGGAGATTATTTTGAGCTGACACCTAATGCCCTTAGCTTGATCCAAAGCCATTTCCATGGGAGCTCAAATGAAGACCCTTTCCAACACCTAGAGGATCTAGACTGGATTGCTCAGACCATGAAACCAAGGAACATTAGTCTGGACATTGTTTTAATAAAGATGTTCCCATTCTCCCTAAAAGACAAAGCTTCTCATTAGTTTAGAACCTTAGGGAGATCCATCTCCATTTGGGAGGAATTGAGGCATGCATTCCTAAAGAAGTTTTTCCCCATAGGAAAGACCAATGCCCTTAAAAGAGCCATTACCACATTCACCTTACAAAGTGGAAAGCAACTCCATGAGGCGTGGGAACCATTTAATGAGTTATTGAGGAAATGCCCACACCACGAGGTTCTGAGGTGGCAATTGGCCCAGATCTTCTACCATGGTCTGGATAGCAACCTTCGGAATTTTGTCGATGCCTCATGTGGAGACAATTTTCTGAACAAGGATGAGGAAAGTGCATTCGAGCTCTTTGAGTCCATGAGTGATAGCTCGCGTAATAACGCCTCCATGACTCAATTCAATAGGTCCAGTCAATGTCGTGGTGGGATTTACAAAGTACAAACTAATTTAGGGACGGTTGACATGGACATCAAAGAAAAGAAGTCAAATCATGTTCAGTTGCTGGATGAAAAAATTGATGAGCTTTTGAATCAATCTTGAGCCCCACTGCAAATCGTCTCCCTAACAAAGGGAGCTCACAATGTTGACCTGGTTCAATATATGAACTAAGTGCACCTGGAACATCCCCTGACTATGTTCCAGGGGGGACCTTTGCTCCCTCATACCTTGATTATTCTTTCCCCTCCCTTTCGGCACCTTCTACCTTTGAAGATGCCAATGCCATCCAGGGTTACTCTAAGCCTGATCCTTTCTCTAACACTTACAACCTTGGATGGTGCAACCACCCAAATTTTACCTAGTCGAACAAAAAATTGAACCAATTCCAGAACCAACCCAGGCTGAACCCTTCCTCCTATCAGCAGGGTCCACCTAGTAGACCACCCTTTAACCAAAATAGGGAGACTCCTACATAGCAAAACCAAATGAACACTCTGATCAAGATGATGGATGATATGAATTAGAAACTTCAGGAAGAAATGGCTTTAGTGAAGGGACAATTAAGCCAGTTGTTGGATAAAAAGCAACAGGGGTCCCTTCCATCTTAGCCCCAACTGAACCCAAGGAATGTAATGAACAGAGGCCACAATCCTCAAGGGTTCTGACCAAGTTAGGGGTAAGCCCATGTGATTTTACAAGCGCCACAAACACCCCCCAGGTTTATTGCTTCTTCTTCTTAAGGACCCAAACCTGGTTCCAATGCCTCAGCCAATGTGGTTGCCTTGAGAAGCGGCACCCAAACCCAGGACACCAAATGGCCGACCCCTCCTGTGATTGCAATGCCCAAGATAATTGATGATTCTAAGGATGAGTTGGAGGAACCCAAGGATCAAGAACCCGACCCGGTTCAAACCCAAATCCCATACCCTGAAGCCTTGGACAAGGTCAAGAAGAAGAGAAATATGGCTGAGAATGAGGAGTTGTTAGAGATATTCAAACAAGTACAAGTCAATATACCCATCTTTGAGGCAATCAAACATATCCCGGCTTACGCAAATTTTTTGAAGGATGTTTGCACACCTAAGTGTAAGCCAAGAACCTAAGCACCTAGGAAGGTAGTTGTTGAAGTTGCGAGTTGCTACGCTGACGTGTTTGGTTTTGAGAACCTGTCATTATAGTTTGAAAGCGAAGAGCTCATGTTCAACAAATAAAATTTATACTGGAATAGAAATCCCAGGTCGAACTCAGGGAGGTAGACATTTGATTTAAAAATACACATTTGTTTTATTTGTCACGAAGTAAATTAATTAACTAGAAACTATCTATCTATTTACACTAAATAGAAGAGAGAGAGGGAATGAGAAAGAGAGAGAGAATACTACAAACAAAAACAAAAAAAAAGATACAGAATGAACATTTAATTCATTTTCAAAGAAATTGTTCATTACACTAAACATTACGACTAGAAAGCAGAAAATAATTACACTAGAAAGCAGTAAATCTACTTTAGAAAGCATTACAAAGAATGAGGAGAGAGATATCCTCCTCGACGGTCGCTTGGAGGACGAGCCGAACGGGACGAGTCTTGGAAGACAGGGAATGGAACAGGATGAAGAAGGACGAAGTGGGAATAACGGGAATGGGGCAGCACATCGTCGTCGTCGTGGGATCCACTTTTGAAAGGGGGATGAAAATTCGACTTTATATCTTGAGAAGCATCCCGGGTGTGGGACAAGCTTCTCTTGAGCTTTGGAGAGGGAGAGAAGAGAAAGAAGGGATGAAGATTTCGTATGGAGGAGGTCTCCTTTTATAGTTGCAAGGAATGAAGGCAATTTGGTACTTTTAATCACAAAACATTAAATCAGGGGTCTTTAGTGATGGATAAAATTGTCGCTAAAGCCCATCGTGGGCGATGTGCGCCGCCCACTCACCTCCCACACATGCAACATGCACTCACGTCCATCAAATCTCAGCCGTTCGATCGCGAGATCAAACGGCTGAGATTTGATAACTGCCGCGCCTCATCTGATCACGCCTCTGCGTGAAATCGCGTGTTTGCGCAGCGTGGTTCTTGAGTGCACCATGTCTCCGCCCTCACAGCAGCTCATCCAAGATCTGACGGTCCAAATAACGCCATCGCAAGTGTCTGCGTTCAATTGAGGCTCGCAGGGTTTCGAACCTGCGCCTCTTGCTCGCGATAAGGCTTCCACCCGTTGCACTACGGAGGGGAAATAGGCACGCAGGTGTTTTGAGGTGCGGCTGCCCATGGCCGTTGGATGGCGATCCAACGGCCCAGATCTAACACGCGATGGAAGGGTGCGGTGGTCTTCAAGATCAGCTAGGCTAGTTTGGGCGGTCGAGATGTCACCACGTGGTGCCATCTTGGCCGTCCATCTTTTGGATGATGTAGATGGTGCCACGGTTGTCGGATTGAGTCGATTTTCGCGCAGTTAGGCTGCAATCGTCGATCCAAATCCATCCGTGAGGTCAGATTTGTCATTTGAAGTGCGGATTCACACCATCTTGGCCCTTGATCTTCTAAGGTTCCCCAATCTCTATCTATTACTACAGATGTTTGATTAGGATGATCTTGGAGCCATTGGACTCCAATCATTGCCCTGATCACATCTGTACTATTGGATCTTCGATCTGAGGTCTTGATAAAAATTTTTCCCTGTCCTTGAACATAAAAGGAGACAATTAACCTCCATTTTATTCAAACTAATCTAAATGTATTATGATGCATGCTATGCAATATTTATAGTATGCAATGCAATTTTATGCTTAAGAACATGCATAAATAGACATCTTATGCAATGTAAACATGTTTACATTACACCCCCATGCCTATCTTTTGCTAGTCCCCAGCAAAAACTATATGCTATTTATAAAAGAATTAGGTTGGATTATTTGGGCATGAGTTATTGTCAATCATTAAGAAAATGTTTACTTAGGATCAGAACTTTCAAAGACACAACAGTGCCTGGGTATCTGCCAAAATGCAGACCGCCTCAAGCCCTCTCCTTATTCAAAGAAAATTTTCTTTTTCTCTTTTTCTTCTTTTCTTTTTTTTTTTTTGGATTTTCGAGTTTTAGGGTTTAGGAGTGGCTTTCTACGGCCATTCAACTTACCCAAGATTTGATGAGAGCCCTAAGTTCTAAGCATCTTATTGTGAATGTGATAGACTCGTTGATCGGCAGTAAAAATGGACTTCGGATTTCTATGCCTCTAGGTGACCTTAAAAAGAGAATTCTGCCTAAAGGTGTATCTTTACAACCGGTAACTTTTTCCCTACTTTTATTTTTATAGGGTCAACACAAGGGTGAATCCAGTGTATATCTCCCTGATTTATTCTACTACACTTCTTCCTAAGTGTTTTGGAAATTTTCAGTGCATTTATTGAGCTGAGTTCTAGACAACCAGTCGATGAGCTGTTACCACCGAGAACTTGCCAGCCATACTCGTGTGGTGAAGTGTGGTTATTTCTTTTATTTTATTTTCTTTTCTCCTTTGCTTTTTTTTTTTTAAGTAGGTGTCTTCCCTGGTCTAAGATCTACCTAAAGGCAGCAAAAAGAGTGGTCTAGTGACTGGACTCTGGACAACCTACCTATGGGCTGTTACCCATGATAACTTGCCAGTCATATCACCCTAGAAGGTTCATTAGCTACCCAATTTTTGTTAGAACCGCCGATTAACGAGTCAGTGACAAGATAGTGTGTAGATGCTTAGGCTTAAAATTCCCTCAAATCAGAGGACAGGTTGATAAGTTGTGTACTTATCACCCAAATTTATTTGCTCGAATTAAAATAGAATTCAGATTGGCGAGGACTCGAAAAATAAATCCACATTTTAGTGGATACACAGGCTGATTAAGTTTGAAGACCTGAAGGGTCTTTGTGTTTAAATCCTAATGTAGTATTTCCTAAGATTGAAAATTTTCTTAAACCCAAGTTCCTTCCTAATTCAATAATTTTTTTTAATAAATAAAAGAAAATAGAATGGATCTACGAAGCTGATGAATTAATTCAGAGATGAATATCCACCCCCTCATGCCTATCTAATGCAATGTCCTCATTGTATTAAAAAGACATAAAATAGAGTGGAGTAGAGGAGAAAGACCTGAATTGCACGAATGACGGGTCCGCTCCGAGATAAAGAAAAATTGTATATGTGCTGAATTTAGTGCCTTCAGCTAGGCACACTATACAAAGAAGAGAAATAAAGAATTCACAGGTGCAGGTCAGAATCAGAATAAAAAGAAGAAATCTTTGACCTGTCAGTAGATGTCCATAAATGTGGACCAGATTGTGGTACAGACCCATGCCCCATAATCGAGAATATCTAAGGTTCTGGATAAAAATTACCCAAAACCTAAATCAGTATGTAAACGGGTTCGGGCCTACGATTTGTGAGGATGCAACCCAAGACCAAAGAGTCAGGTTACAGAGAATTCAGTATCGAAAGGATAATCAATGAATGTATGCTTAGGTTGAACATCCTCAGAACAAATGTCATAAGGGTTTTGGTTTGATGGTTTCAGATGAAATGGAACCCTTAGACACAGTCTTCTACTTCCTCTGGAATTTGCTTCCCAAATCAAAATTTCCCAGCTCCTATCCTCCTCATTTAGAATGTCAAGTTTTGGGAGCTCTTGCATATTAATCACCCCGTCTGAAATTTCCAAGTCTAAAAGATGTGGTTGAATCAGAATTGACTTGGGTCTAGTTATCTCAAAAACAGAATCATCGATAAGCTCAATGGGGTGTAACTGACAATCAGGGCATTGAATTGAATCCTCCAGAAAATGTGCATCTCGATCCGTAATGTGAGCCCTAATAAGATCAGTTTCCTCAGTTATTGGGCTATCAAATGATCTTTTAGATTTCTCAGGCCCAATTGTCTCACAGAAATCTTGTTCTGTAAACTCGTGTGAGACTTCGCAACTTGAATCTTCACCATCAGAATCAAAGAAATCAAAATCCGTATTAATGTATGTCTCAAAATCATCCATCAATTTCTGGTCCATAGAGACATACGTTTCCTCATACCCCAGCTCAAGGATTTCAGGTGAAGAAATCAGATCATTCTTAATTGGTTTCTCTAATTCAATCTGGTCGGCCTCGTAACACGTGTCCCCCCCCAACAGGTGCCTAAGCAGGTTCTGACATTGGCTCTCCTGAAGGGAGTTCATCCTGGGAATCATCCCACGATTAAACTAAAGCAACCACAAATCTCATTCTCAATTTTGCTGACTTCCCAAGTAGAAACTCACTCGGGTTCTTATCCTTAACATCCTGGAGCCAATCCAACAAATACTTGTTCAAATCATCAATCATTTCAATCAGGGGCTCCAATCTTTCAATGGAAAGTATTGGCTAAACTTTTAAAGATTGTATGATATTCCACAAGTTAGCTAGAACCTTATCTTGAACCTGGTTACCTTGAACCAAATGAGTTGGTTTAGGGTTGGGCGGGTTTGGAATCAGTGCAGAGGAGTTAACGAATTGAGATTCATTATACCCTTCCTGATAATAGGTCATTTCGAATTGTTCAAAAGGTGGTGATGACCTACAGGCAATGTAATCGAGGATGGGTAAGAATCAGTGTATCCTTCTTGATTGTAGATTGTATTAGGTTGTCTATGAAAGGGTGACGATCTATAATCGATGTGGCTCTGAGAAGGATGGAAATCACAATTATGATGTTCAGGGTTAGACCCTAAACACGGAGGTCCGGAACTATATCCCCAATCTGAGTTATACCAACTAACTGATGGTTGATTATAGTACGAGTCGGGATAATCGTCATGTTGAGGATAACTCATAACAGGAGAGAAAGGGTGGGAATGCGTATAAAATGTGGAAGGATTCATTATAAACGGGAGAAAGAAAGGCACCCTGCAATACAAGCAATCAAACCTATCCTTAAGTGGGTTAGCCTAAAGACCTACAGACTCCCAGAACTCATCTTGAGATAAAGAAACGATTTGATCTACTTTTGTCTGTTCAATCTAACCAATTAGAAGGAGGGATTGGGGAGAACGTTCTTCCTTTGGCTTGCGCCTCCGGTTCCTAGTGTACCCCCCAATTGCGATCGTTTGATTCTGCTCCCCTAGCTAGACATCAGATTGAACAGTAAAAATAGACTAATCGAAAATAATCTCGATCTGGGCTCCGAAGAGCGAGTCGAATCCTTAAGGCCAACATCTACTCTGTTTTATTTAGGACTAGGTTTGAATGTGCTTTGGAATGTGATGGGCCCTTTATCTGGGTTGTGACCTTAATGATTGATTGATGTGTGTGTGCATTCACAACTAGTGGTTTTCAAGCAAGATTATTTTTGATGCGGTGAATTTTAAGGTTCAAATCTTGCTTAGTAGCTTTTAGGATTCAACTTTAGGTATTTTCAAACAAGTTTTGTTGGCACACCAAGTTTTGAAAGCACAGATGAAGATGTTTTCCTTTGAAATTTAAAAGAATGTGGAGTGCCTGGCAAATCCCTAAGAGTTGAACCTATGCGGCAGCTACTTGATGAGTTGATTTTTAATTGAAGTGGTGTGGCCCAATCAACTCAAACAATTGGCCTGTTGCACCACTTAATTAGGCACACAAGTGATTACCTAATCTGATTTTGACTCAATTATGTGTTTGGATGTGTGTACCGGCTCCAAAGATCGGTTTACAGGTTGAGTTTGAAAATCAGATGAGGTTGTGTACCTCTGTGAGATTTTTTTTTCTTTTTAAATGTGGAGGTTGAGGTGGGTGTGGGTGTCAAACAAACAAACAAAACTAACCTTAGAGTTTATAAGAACACCTAGGTTGATTGATGTTTGTGGTATTATGTGATAAAATGAAAACTAATGGGTAGGAGGTGGGGGATAATTTATAGAACCTTCAACAACACCTTGCTCCAATCTACCGCTTTTGCTCATCTCAAAAGAGTATCTGCAATCACAATAAGAAAGGAGAAAAGTGAGATAAATTATTCGTAAGTTCGAAAATGTGAAAAAAAAATCAAATAGCGTCGCCTCTCCGGCAACAACGCCAAAATGTTGAAGCTACGAGTTGCTACGCTAATGTGTTTGGTTTTGAAAACTTGTCATTGTAGTTTGAAAGCGAAGAACTCATGTTCAACAAATAAAATTTATACCAGAATAGAAATCCCAGGTCGAACTCAGGGAGGTGGATGTTTGATTTTAAAATACGCATTTGTTTTATTTGTCACAAAGTAAATTAATTGACTAGAAACTATCTATCTGTTTACACTAAATAGAAGAGAGAGAGAGGGAATGAGAAAGCGTGAGAGAATTGTTGACGCGGCTAGATCATGTTTTAACAATTAATGCGTTGTAATATAGACTAACTTTCCGCGAAAACAAATAAAGATTTTATAACTCGAAAATCGAAGTATCCGAGGTCGAACACAGGGAGCAATTGGAATTTACTACTAATCTCAAGAATGTAATTGAACATTTTAATTACTTTAATTCAAATATAAATGCATGAGTTTGAAAAGCAATTATGGCAAAAAAAAGAAATTGGACATCTGATCATGGGATCGGACGTCTTAAAAATGTGTTTCCCTTCTTTGATTCTTCTTCTTCTGATTTTCTTCCTTTCCTCTTCTTTGTGCTTGTTCTTTCTCTTCTGCGGTGCTTCTTTTCTTCTTATTTTCTTCTATCTCCTTTCTTTCTTCTCCTGCAGTATCTCTCTCTACGGGTCTTCTTCTTCTTCCTTGGCTCTTCTTCCTTCCTTGGTTCTGTTTGCCTTCAGTTCCTCTTCTTTTTCTTCTTCAGTTCTCTTTTTCCTTCGCCTCTTCCTTCTTCTTCAGTTCTGTTTCCCTTGCCATTTCTGCTTTTTTGTCTTGCCTTTCTTCCTTGGTAGAGCCTCCTTCCTTCTCTCTTCCTCTGCTTGCAGCAGCTAAGTGTTGGCTTCTTCCTTCTTCCTTCCTTCCCTACACAAGCCATAGCAAAGCAAAACCTAACCCTCTACCCACACCCGCGCATCTCTCTCTCTCTGTATACCACTCTCAGGACGCTCTCCCAGAGCCGGGTAAACGGGTCGGATCGCGTGCCCGTGACCAGGTGCACCGGCGTGAGGGTGGTGCGCGAGGTGTGCTCAGGACAGGGTTGGGTCGGATCGCGCCAGATCCATGAGGTGAAAGCACGGATGAGGCGCAGTGAGATAGGTGAGGGACCTCACCCCAAGTGCGTTCGGAGGCAACGAGCAGATATGACAAAAACAATTTAAACCACTCCACCTCTTTGTGAGTTAACGATGTGGGACTAATACTCCCGGCCTTCTCTCGCGTGTGCCTACAAAAGTCCTTCCTGCAATTGCCACTACTGCAGACTCTGTTGGCGTCGATTGCTAGGTCAGATATCTTTGCGATGCCTCCCCGAGTCAGCTGCTCCTGGAGCCTTGAAGTCCTGAGGCCTGGAGCAAGCTTGGAGCTTCTTCAAGTTACCGTCAATGGCGGTAGGGGCATGGAATCTGTCAGGCACGAAAAGAGCCTCTCGGCTTAATTAGATCACCGGGGGACCTTCGCCGTGTCACGGTGAAGGTGAAGAGCTAGGTGGCAGACCGCGGGGTGGCCTAGGCGTGCGTGCTAGGTCGCCCTGTGGCCGGATGGATGGGTGAGTTCGGGGGATTGTTGTGGAGGCTTATAGGGACTGTGGATGGGCGGAGGTTACTCAGTGAGATGAGGCGGAGGTTATGCGATGGTTGGCGAGGCGTGTGGGGCTGCGGAGCGATGGGAGCATCTCGTCGGAGGGTGGCCGGAGATGAGGAAGGTGATGGTGAACAGCGGCGGTCGAGGGGTTTTGGATGAAATAAAATGCGAGGAATGAAAGAGGGGATAGAGGAGAATGGTTTTAGCCTAACTAAAGGGACGAAGGGGATGAGGAGGCGGACAACAGTATCTGTTATCGCCGGAGAAGAAGACGTCCAGTGGAGGAAGACGGCGGCGACGACGGGGCTAAGGCAGTGCGTGCGGGTGTTGTGCGACGCGGAGGAGGATAAGGAAGATGTCTCTGCCACTGGTTTTGTGGTAGAGCGAAGTGGAAGAGGAGGGGGGCTCGCCGGAGCTCGCTGGACCTCTTGGTCGGAGAAGGAGAGGAATTTGAGGTGGAATTCCGGCCAAGTCGAGTTGAGGAGGTTCGGCCGGAGTTGGGGTTTAATTTATAGGTGCTGGCCGTGCGTCTGGTGCGTGGAGGGCAAGCTTCTAGCCATCGACATCTCGTCAGAGATGGAAGGTGGTTAGATACCCAAATCTCTCGTGAGTTCGCATGAGAGATTGGGTGCAAATATTGGATCATGATAGGGCACAAATGGAAGGGGATTCCTCAAAGAATCTCCCTTCCAATTCTGGGAGGGGATCTCTGAGGGATCAGAGAGTATTCCCTCTCTAATCCTCGCCGGAGCAGGATCTCTCCCCAATAATGGCAGAGGGACCTGATTGTAAGATTGGAGAGGAAGCTAGGCGGTTCTATGTGATGGTTTTCAAAATATAGGGACCAGAATGTGATTGGGTGTACTAAATTGCAAAGTAGGTCAAGATGACCTCCCCTTAGGTCAAAATTTTGGTACAAACCTAATTTAGACCTAAGGAATCCAATGGTGAAGTTGGATTTTAGGTTTGACCACGTTTGACTAGACATTTTGTGTAAAAATCCAAATTAGGTCAATTGATGAGCTAGGACCCTAATCTAGGTCAAACTAGGTTGCAAAGGCTAAATTTAATGTTCTAAACCCTATGGGATATTTTTCCATGAATTTTAGAGGGTTTACTTGATTTTTATCCTAACCGGAACCTTGTTGAATTAAGAGGGTCTGTTTTAGGGTTACAAGATGTCATTTAATTCCTGGATTGCACATGAACCCATTTTTGATTGATTCAACCCACTTTTTATCTCATTTAGACCAGTTGACCTATGCTTTGTCTCTGAGAAATCCCGTTTATGTACTGCAATGGTAAAATTGCAGTTTTAACCTTTATTTCATGTTTTCTTCTCAGAACACTTATTCCTTTAATTAAGCCCTCTTCTAAGTTATGTAGGAGCTTTTATTCTCTTTATTAAGTCAAAATGAGCTAGTTATGGCTCATGATGAGGCTCTCATCAAGAATATTACAAACAAAAACCAAAAAAAAGATATAGAATGAACATTTAATTCATTATCAAAGAAATTGCTCGTTACACTAAACATTACGACTAGAAAGCAGAAAACGATTACACTAGAAAGTAGTAAATCTACTCTAGAAAGCATTAAAAAGAATGGGGAGAGAGATATCCTCCTCGACGGTAGGTTGGAGGACAAGCCGGGCGGGACGACACCTGGAAGACGGGGAATGGAGCAGGACGAAGGAGGACGAAGCAGGAAGAACGGGAATGGGGCAGCACGTCGTCGTCGTCGCGGGATCCACTTCTAAAAGTGGGAAGAAAATTGGACTTTATCTCTTGAGAAGCATTTCGGGTGTGGGAAAAGATTCTCTTGAGCTTTGGAGAGGGAGAGAAGAGAAAGAAGGGATGAAGATTTCGTATGGAGGTCTCCTTTTATAGTTGCAAGGAATGAGGGCAATTTGGTCTTTTTAATCTCAAAACATTAAATCAGGGGTCTTTAGTGGCGGATAAAACTATCGCTAAAGCCCCATCGTGGGTGACGTGCACCGCCCGCTCGCCTCCCACACATGCAACGTGCGCTCACATCCATCAAATCTCGGCCGTTCGATTGTGAAATCGAATGGCTAAGATTTGATAACCGCCGCGCCTCATCTGATCACGCCTTTGCGTGAAATCACGTGTTCGCGCAGTGTGCCTCCTGAGCACGCCACGTCGACGCTCTCGTAGCCGCTCATCCAAGATCTGACGATCCAAATATTGCCATCGCAAGCGTCTGCGTTCAGTTGAGGCTCGCGGGGTTTCGAACCTGCGCCTCTTGCTCGTGATAAGGCTTCCACCCGCTACACTACGGAGGGGAAATAGGCATGTGGTGTTTTGAGGTGCAGCTGCCCATGGCCATTGGATGGCGATCCAACGGCCTAAATCTAAGCTCGGTGGAAGGGGCGGTGGTCTTCAAAATCAGTTGGGCCAGTTTGGGCGGTCGAGATGGCACCACGTGGTGCCATCTTGGCTGTCCATCTTCTGGATGATGTAGATGGTGCCACAGTTGTCGAATTGAGTCGATTTTCGTGTCGTTAGGCTACGATCGTCGATTCGAATCCATCCGTGTGGTCGAATTTGTCATTTGAAGTGCAGATTCACACCATCTTGGCCCTTGATCTTCTAGGGTTCCCCAGTCGCTATCTGATGCTACAAATGTCTGATTAGGGCGATCTTGGTGTCGTTGGACTCCAATCGTTGCCCTGATCACATCTGTACTATTAGATCTTCGATCCGAGGTCCTGATAAAAATTTTTCCCTATCCTTGAACATAAAAGGAAACAATTAACCTCCATTTTATTCAAACTAATCTAAATGCAAGATGATGTATGCTATGCAATATTTATAGTATGCAATGCAATTTTATGCTTAAGAACATGCATAAATAGACATCTTATGCAATGTAAACATGTTTCCATCAGTAGTCTTATATGAGAAAGCCAGTTCGATGATTTTGAGTAGCCTACCTCCTAAAAGAATGGACCCTGGAGTGCATTTGATCTCTTGTAATATTGGTGATTTGACATTTGACGGAGCGCTTTTGGATTTAAGTGCTTCAATAAACTTAATCCTGACTACCCTTTACCACCAGTTTGGATTTGGAGAATTAAAGCCTACATCTATGACTATCCAACTGGCCGACCGATCTGTGAAAACCCTGAAAGGGTTAGTCGAGTATGTAATTGTTCGGGTTAAGGACTTCTACTTCCTGGTTGACTTCTTAGTCCTTGACATGGAAGTCCCCAAACAATTATAAAACATGCCCATCATCCTAGGTAGAACCTTCTTGCTTACGGCCAAAGAAAACATTGAATGCAACATGGGATGTATGGAAATTGCGTTTGGAGATAAGAAGATGCAATTAGATACCTTCAAGGAAACTAAGTCTTTTGATTGAGGTTGGGTCGAGGAATGCAATCCCGTGGAAACCTTGGTTGAAGAATGCTTGACAGTAAGCTCCTTAGAGGACCATCTGACTCAATTAGCTTTAGACTACCTTGACCCATTCCAATCTCTTGAGGTTGTAGAACTTTTCAGAGCTGATTATCACTGGCAACCTCCACTTGAGGAGATTGATGTCACTCAACTCCCTCCCTTCCCTTACCCATCAAACATTGTACCACCTGCACCTGAATAGAAACCTCTTCCCAACAACCTCAAGTATGTCTTCCTAGGACCTGATCATACTTTCCCTATGATTATTAATGCAAACCTGACCAAGGACCAAGAGCTTAGGTTGACTACAACTCTTTCTAATCATTGGGTAGCAATTGGGTGGACAATTTTCAACTTAAGGGGAATTGCCCTAACTATTGTATTCACAAGATCTACTTAGAAGATGGGGCTCGACCTTCTCGCCAGATGAAAAGGCGAATGAACCCAAACATGTGAGAGGTCATTAAAAAAGAGATAATTTAATGGCTCGATGTGGAAATCATCTATCCAGCTTCCGATAGCCCCTGGGTGAGCCCTACTCAAGTGGTACCGAAGAAGGCTGGGCTCACTGTTGTTACAAATGATCAAGGCAAATCCATCCCCACCCACAACACCACTGCGTGGCGAGTGTGTATTGACTATAGGAAGCTAAATGAAGCTACTAAGAATGATCATTTCCCCTTGCCGTTCATTGACCAGATTCTCGAACGATTGGCTGGGTGGAAATATTTTTTGTTTCTTGGATGGATATTCAGGATATAACCAGGTTGCTATTGCACCCGAAAGATGGTGGGTGAATACTTAGAGGTCTTTATGGATGATTTCTCCCTTTTCGAAGACTCATTTGACCATTGCCTTACCAACCTAGAGAAAATCCAGAAACGATGTATCGAGGTCAACCTTATTTTAAGCTGGGAAAAGAGCCATTTTATGGTTCAACAGGGGATTGTCCTCGGTCACATTGTCTTGCATAGGGGCAAAGAAGTCGATCGAGATAAAGTTGACTTAATTGCCAAACTCCCACCTCCTAGCTTGGTCAAATAAATTAGATCTTTCCTAGGGCATGTTTGCTTCTATAGAAGGTTCATAAAAGACTTCTCCAAGATATCCAAGCCCTTGACTAACCTTCTAGCGAATGATGTGCACTTTGACATGACACTTGATTCCATCAAAGCCTACACCACTCTAAGAGATATAGTCTCTACTGCACCTACATTACAACCCTTAGACTAGTCCTAGGACTTTGAAATAATGTGTGATGCATCAGACTTTGCTATTGGAGCAGTCTTAGGACAAAGACAAGAGAAGAAACCCGTGGTGATCTACTACGTAAGCAAAACCTTAGTTGAGGATCAATAGAACTACACTGTAACAGAAAAGGAGTTATTCGCCATAGTGTTCGGATTGGAAAAGTTTAGCTCATACCTTATAGGATCCCACGTGATAATTTACACTGACCACTCGGCTATCTGACACTTGTTAGCAAAAAAGGATGCTAAACCCAGGTTGATTAGATGGATCCTGTTCCTGTAGGAATTTGACTTGGAAATACACGAGAAAGCTGGATCTAAGAATGTTGTAGCTGACCACCTATCCAGACTTCACACGAAGCATATTGGACCTTCATTACCCTTCATTGATACATTTTTTTATGAGCAAATTCTAGCTGTGCAAGGAAAGAGTCTCCCCTGGTATGCAGACTTGGTTAATTACTTAGCACGACTGGTCTAGACAACAGCAAGACAAGTTCTTGGTTGAGGCCAAACATTATTTCTGGGATGATCCCATACTATTTAGACTATGTACTGATCAGATCACTAGGAGATGTATCCCCGAAGAGGAAGCTCAAAGTGTGTTATCCTTCTATCATGACCAAGCCTATGGTGGCCACTTCTCTAGAAAGCAGATAGATGCAAAAGTTTTGTAGTCTAGTTTTTACTGGCCATCACTATTGAAGGATGCAGATAATTTTGCTAAAACCTACACCAAATGCCTGACCCTAAGGACCATGACCAAGAAAGATATGATGCCTCTACAACCCATTCTTATCATCGAAATATTTGATGTCTGGGGCATTGATTTATAGGTCCCTTCCCAGCATCCAACGGCTTCGAATATGTACTAGTCTCAGTGGACCACGTCTTGAAATGGATCGAAGCCATGCCTACTTGGAAATGTGATCATAAGGCCATCATGGACTTTGTTAAGAAGAAATCTTTTCCTGGTTCAGGATACCTAAGGCCATGATTAGCGATGGTGGGAGTCACTTCATCAATGCCCAGTTTCGTGCTTTACTTAAGAAATACGTGGTCACTCACCGCTTGCCACCCTGTATCACCTGCAAACGAACGGGCAAATTGAGGTCTCAAATAGGCAGATTAAGAATATTCTACAAAAGACTGTAAAACCTGATCAGAAAGATTGGTCCACATGATTGGATATGCCCTTTGGACATACAAGATCGCTTACAAGACCTCGACAGGCATGTCACCATATTGATTGGTCTTTGGCAAAGCTTGCCACCCTCTAGTTGAGTTGGAGCACTGGGCAGACTGGACCATCAAGAAATGTAATATGGATTCCCATATGGCCGGAATTCAATGGAAGCTCCAACTCTCTGAGCTCAAAGAGATTCCTCAGGATGCTTATGAGAATAGTAGACTTTATAAGGATAAGATGAAAGCTGTCCATGACAGGCACATTAATAGGAAAACCTTCGAGTCGAACCAACAAGTCTGCTTATTTGATGCAAGGCTTAAGCAATTTCTTGGGATGTTGCGATCCAAGTGGATGGGACCTTACCAAGTGGTCAGACCATTTTCAAATGGGGTGGTAGAAATTACTGATCCCAAAATCGGGAAAACATTTACAGTAAATGGTCAAAGATTAAAACATTTTCTTGCCCAAGTTCCCCTCGAAGGAAGTCGTAACCCTCATTGAGGATTAAATTTGGAGCTTTGCCCAACTAAAGGCAATAAACTCAACGCTTCCTGGGAGGCAACCCAGAGGATTCAAGCTAACCAAATACATAGCTGAAACTCAGGTGATTTCTTTCCTTACTCCCTTGCATATTTTTATTTTCTAATGAGGACATTGTCCAACATAGCCATGGGGGGTGGTAATTCTTATTTTCTGAGTGCAAATTGTCAGCTTGAACTAGTTTATATTTCTTTTATGTTTTAAAGAAAAATAGCGAGAGAGAATTAAGAAAAGAAAACTTAGTTATTAGGAGCTTGTCAACTTTAGGGAATGATATGTTAAGGAACTGAACACTTAGACTCTTTAAGTCTTCGGGCTTAAGTAGCTTAAGTGTCCACTAAAATGTGGATCTATTCTCGAGTCCTTGCCACCCTAAGTTATATTAGTTTGGTTAATAAAGTAGGATGATAAGTATACGACTTATCAACCTACCCTCTAATTTAGGGGGACTTATAGTCTAAGCATCTGCATATGTTTCGTACTGACTCACTCTTCGGTGGTTCTAACAAAAATTGGGTAGCTAATGAACATTCTAGGGTGGTATGGATGACAAGTTGTCATGGGTTAAACGTCCCATTGGCCAGTTGTCCGGAGCTTAGCCACAAGAGCATTCTCTTTGACGAATGCCTTTAGGAAAATCTTAGATCATGGAAGCCACCTACTTAGAAAAAAAGGAGAGAAAGAAAAAAGATATAAGCCACACTTCACCGCACGAGTATGGTTGGCAAATTGTCATGGGTTAGATGCCCCATTGGCTATTTGTGCAAATCCCAACTCATAAAATGCACAAAAATTCCAAAACACTAAAAGAAGAAGCGAGGATGTAGAATAATCCAGGAAGATATACATTGGGTTTTCCCTTGTGTTGACCCCACAAAATAAAAGTAGGGAGAAAGCTACTGGTCGGATAGATATGCCTTTAGGCAGCATTTTCTATTCAAGTCACCTAGAGGCGTAGAAACCTGAAGTCCATTTTAGTTGCTGTTGAGTGAGTCTATCACAATTTTCATGAAAAGATTCTTAGCACTTAGAGTCCTTTCCAAGCCTTGGGCAAGTTGAGTAGCTATAAAAGTTGCCCGTCCAAAAAAAATCAGAGGAAGAAGAAAAAAAAATGAATTTGCTCTTATAAAGAATAAGGCAAGGACTCGGGCGGTCTGTATTTTGGTAGGCACTCGGGCATTATTGAGTCTCTGTGGGTTAGGATCTTGGTAGAAATTTCTTCTTGTTGATAAGTAAATTATGCCTTAGCGATCGATTCATAATTCTAATTGTAAATAGCATTTAGGTTAACCTTGCTAGAGACTAGCAAAGGATGGGCATGGGGGTATGATGACTCTACAAATGATAGTGATAATTACATAAATTAGAGTCAATTTCGAGAGTGCATGTGCATTAATATCATATTATAGTGGGTCTAGGAGCAACACATGCATATTGTGTTATTTCTACATTAAGATTGCTTAGAATTAATGATTAATGACCTTGTGTACAAGTGCATATTGAAACAGGTCTCAGATGAGCAATCAGATCATATGGATGGATTTGGATCAGTGAACGGAGTCCAACGGACTCAAAATCATTTTAACCTAACATCTATGCTCCCATAACAAGCTCAAGAAGTTCTTACCGTTGATCTGATGATCAATGGCCCTCATTACGCCACATGGCATCTGCTCCATCCTCCCTCATTGCATCTCCTCTTCATTGCATGCATGCACAATAGTCACCGTTGGATCACCATAAGAGGGGCCTCATTGCGCCACGTCGCTCTTCATCATCATCCACACGATCACCATCAGACGGTGGCGAGAGCACAATGAGAAATGCAAAAGTGAGACAAAGTCACGCTTGTGGTGTGTTGGTCCGCACCTCAAATCACAACCAATGGGTGCAAGTTTGAGCCCTCACGAGGCTCAAATTCGTGGCACATGAGAGGGCAGTGAAATTAGATCTCTCAACCGCGAGCAAACGGTGGAAATTGAGGTGACATAGTGCATGAACAAGAGATTTTGCTTTCCAAAAAAATGTCATTGCAGAATTGTAAATCATAGTGGAAAAATCTTGAACAAAAATATTTATCAGTCAAACTAACCACAGTGGATTAGATCATATCCACAGGGAGGAATAGACCAACAGACTCACATATATCTCGCATCCACAATTGCAATTTATAGAGAAATGCAGGGAACATTCGATGCATGTATTCTTTAACGAAAAAGAGAGTATGTGAAATAGATCCGATGTTGCATAAAATTGAGAGAACGTAAGGACTTCACAACAAATTCACATGCAATATACTAAATAGTCAAATAAACTCAAAAATTGTGGCAATGGAATGTAATTATTAATATAACCTCTACTGTAGCAAAACAGGGGAGCTCCCACGCATGGACGAAGGTGAGGTTGCCGGCAAGACCTTCACTAGAGGTTGGCGGTACGGGGCCGCACCCGGTGATGGTCACGGTGAGGATCGAGATGGTCAGCGACGGCTGGACGGCGAGGAGGCACCTGGTGGGTGGTTGTTGCTATGTAGCAGCTCCACTCATGGCAGAGGCGTGAGAGGGTAGCAGTGGTTGTGCACAGTAGTTGCATGCAAGGGCACGTGCTGGACCTGTTGGCGCGTGAAGGAGTGGGTGCGCTAGAGGTGGCCAACCCGAGGTTGAAGAAGAACAGTGTGTGGTCGTGTGTGGAGGGTTGGAGTGCGTAAGGGCTGCTGCATGCGAGGGCTCTGTACGTGGTAGGCTCGAGCAGTGGCGGAGCAATGCAGGCGGGGGTGGCTCCGCGTGAGAAACCATCGAGGGGTTTTGGGTTTGTTTGAAGGAAAAAATAGAGAAGAGGGTGAAGAAGGAAGAAGAAGGAGGAAGAGGAGGCCCAGTGTGCGCACAGGTTGGCAGTACGCGAGGGTCTGGAAAATGGCCTGCTGTGCATCAGTGGGTGTGCAGGCGACTGTGAGTGCAAGGGCGTGGAGGAGGCTAGCCGTGCACACGGCTCTGTTGCGGAGGAGAAGATGGCAAGGCCTTGCGTCTGAGAGGATGGAGATGTGGAGGTCGCTGTCATCAAGGGCTCACGGTCGTAGGAGAGGAGGCACGGTGTGTGTAATAGAGGTTGAAGACGAAGCAGGAGAGAGTAAGGTGGTGTTGAACGTCGAGGCGAAGGGTCATAGTGGTAAGGAGTACAATATGAAGGGCAAGACACAGTGGCGAGTGGTCATGATGGTGTTTGCAGTTGAGACGAGGTGGTGGCATCGGTGCTATCACTACTGACCATGGTGATGGTGCGCAGTGGTGGAAGTTGTCGCGGACGTGGGTGAGATGCGGTGGTGGATGGAGGAGAGGTTACTGTTGGAGAAAAGGTTCACCCTCTGTGGGGAGGAAGATGAAGCTCCTAGAGGTCATCCATCCTGCATGTTATAAAGAGAGAGAATAAGAGAGAGAGAGAGATTTGAGGGAGAGAGAGATTATAAGGAAGGTCCTTTATTCTCTTTTTTGTCTTTCCTTTTCTTTTGTGCGTGGCTTCCCAAAACTCCATATGGGATGGGGAAGGCTCCATTTTGGAGAGCCATCTCCTTCCTAAAAGGGCCCAAAATTGGAGGCCAAAGAATTAAAGAGGTTCTTTCCTTTCTCCCATGTGACAAATTAAATATCTAAAGATGACATTCTAAATTTAGGTATGATTTCATCCAGATTGCCCCTTCCATAATGACCCAAATTTACTTGATTAAGATGTAAAAATTGATGCAATGCATGGAATGATAATTTTGTAGCTTTATTAATTTTATCCATGCAATGCATGATTCATATTACATTTTCATTCCAACAATGAGGTACTTAGGCTCTAATTTAGTGCACTAACATGGACTTATCGACGAACCCGGATGAGCACGATTTGCACATGCGCGATCCGACACACTACCAGACGTGAGATCGTACGTGCTGGCAAGGGGGCGCGATTCTGAGCACGAGGTGAGGCGCAATCTCAACTCTTCATCAATCATCTAACGGTTGAGGACAAAGGCACGTGGATAGCGAACGCCAATGTAGACGTGCGCACAGGCCATGAGCTATGTGTGCAGTTGGCCATGCACGAGCGCGTAGCTGTGAGCGAGATGGCTAGGACGAGCATGTGTTTGGGCGTGATTCTTGGGCCAAATGATTTGGCATGAGCCCTATAAAAGGCCTTATGGACTCGCATTGCAAGGGCAACTCTTCCTATCTCCTCCACCAAGCATTCCACCACCTTCTAGAGCTTAGAGAAAGTCCTTAGAGATGCCGAGCCATCGACGGAAGCTTCCTCCACCACTGTGGCTGCCTCGATGTCCTTTTCATTAGTTCTCTTTATCTTGTAGTTTCAATTTCCCTAAGCATGTCTCTAGCTTGATTTGTTATTGTTGTAGTATATTTTTGCCATAATCTCAAGAAGTGATTTGTTATCTTTTTCTGCTATTTCTAAGCATTCTGAGTTAGGTGTGCTTTGATTATCCTCCGCTATTATGATAACTTTTATTATTATGAGAGTCTTTGCTTAGGCGTAACTAGTAACATTTGATGTCCCCGAATTCTCTCTCTCTCTCTCTCTCTCTCTCTTTTTGCAAGCAATCAAAATAACCATAATGTGGAAATAAAATTAGTAACTAATTGATCTAATTTCTCACCTCCTTGAGATCGACACTCATACTCATTTTTCATATTCTTCTTAAAATTGACATCGTATCTGCAAGCTATAACGAACATATTATCTTCACGCATTTTTCTTAGAGCTACAAGATGTCTATCTTTTTGTTGGTGGAAGGTCCATTCAGAAAACTTTATTTGTCCTTCCTTAGAGTATCCTACAAAATAGGATTCCAAAAGACTTTTTGGTACACATTTTCTTTTGGGTCCAAATTTGTTAGTAGATGCCCATTTTAGGCATGGACCTATTCTTGACCTTAGGACTAGAGGAAATTTGTGTATCAATTTGTGAAAGTGATACTTCACAATTATTAGGAATGCAGCCTAACCCAAATTTGGTAGTGGTTTGGGTTGGTGTGCCTAATAGTTTTTTTAGGTTGTCTCTTCCTTTAGTAAACTTTGCTAGATCATTTACAAGAGGAACAAACTTTTGTTTCAGTTTTCCTAATTCTATTTGAAGTGAGTCAACAGGAACTTTAAGAGTAGTGATCTCCTGAGAAAGTTGTTGATTTAGAGATTCAACATTGTTTCTTAAATTATTTTCTTTATCTAGATCTTTTGTTAATTTCTTATTGGTTACTTTAAGTGCTTTAGCTAAATCATGCAGCTCATAAAATGCTTCTAATAATTCATCAAAAGTGAAAGATACCTCATCTTCGATCGCCATTAGACCGCAGAGTGCTTCTTCACTTGATGTGTCTTTGCTTTCTTCTTCTGAACTTGTATCGCTATCATCCCAAGTTACTTGTAGAGCCTTCTTTACGTCATGCTTGAAAGGTTTTCTGACTTTTCTCTTTCCGACTTCTTTCCTAAGTTGGGGGCATTCTTTACTCATGTGCCCTTTCTTCTTGCAGTTGTAGTAGATAACTTGATTTTCTTGTGGTTCTTCCTTTTTCTTCTTCTAGCTCTTCTTGCTCTTCAAGAATCTTTTGAATTTTCTGGAGAGTAAGTCTATGCCTTCCTCATCTTCATTTTCTAATTCTTTGGAGTCAGTATAAGCTTTTAAAGTAAGGTCTTTCTTCTTCTTGCCTTCTCCTTTGTGTTCTTTCATATGCTCGAGTTGAACCTCATAGGCCATTAAGCTACCTTTAAGATCATCCAACTTTAGCACAGAAAGATCCTTAGATTCTTGAATAGCTGTTGTCTTGGTTTCCCAATCACTAGTCAGAGAACGGAGAATGTTTCAAACCAATGCCTCATTTGTGATCTTCTGATCCAGATTTCTTAAAGAGTTGACAATATCAATGAATATAGTATACATCTCCGTGGTTTCTCCTTTCTTCATACGAAAGAGCTCATATGTTTGGTTAAGGAGGTTGATCCGAGTTTACTTGACTTTTGAAGTTCCTTCATGGGTAACTTCAAGAGTGTTCCAGGTTGACCCGATTGAATTCATCCTTGGCTAGATTGTAGAAGATAGCGTTCATGGCTTTAGCATTGTGTATGGCATTCTTCTTTTGGTCTGCAGTAATCTCAACACCTCCTTCTATCCCAGTTGCATCCCAGATTTCATAATCCATTGATTCCAAAAAGATTTGCATTCTAGTCTTCCAAAATCCATAGTTCGTGTTGTTGAATAGAGGTGGTCTAACAACAGATTAACCCTTAGCATATACCTTAGAGGACTTTGACATCCTAACAAGACCAAACAAGGCTCTAATACTAGATGTGAGTGCGTGCAGAGCCTAAGGGATCAAGTATACACTAGAGGGAGGGGTGAATAGTGTAATGTCTAATTCTATGAGAATTTAAAAAATCATTCACCACAGAACAAAAATTACGCACGGACCAGAAAGATAACACTTGATTTAGAGTGGAAACCCTTCTAGGTAAAAATCACTACCTAAGCCTCCCAGCTTAGGATTTTATCGATTAGTCGATGCTAGTCAAATCAACTAACATACCGCTTGAATGAAGGTGGCACAACCTCTCATAAAACATCATCTCTCACACTTGACTAAGAGAAGAACAACAGGACTTCCAAGACAACTTGGATTCTTAGATCAAGAACAATAGAATATAAAGAAAATAACAATAATTCCTATGGAACCTCAGCAAGATTAGAACAAACTGAGCTTTCTTGAATCGTAAAGGAACGTTCTTTGAAAAGAAATAGTTGTAGGCGTAGAGGCAAGAAAGCACTAGAGAGAATATGCATGTTTTGGTTTTTCAAAGCTCTTGAGGTGTGTTTTGAAGAGGGGGGTCGAAGGTCCTATTTATAGGTATTTTTCAACCTGTTTTGGAAATACTAAAAATATAGATTTGATTGATCAAAACATGGGTTTAGTCGATCAAAAATACTTTTGGTCGATTAAATAGAAGTATTGATTGATTCAATGTTGATCGATTAAAAGAGAATATTGATCGACTTAATAATTTCAAAAGAAATTCGATCGTTGGAATATTTTGATTGATTAAATAAAAAGGGTTGATTGATCAAGAGGCAATATGACCGTTAGAGGTCTTTGATTGATTAAACCAAGAAGTTGGTCAATCAAGGTCTAGTTGATCAAAAACTTGTATTGGTTGATCAACAATAATGATGACTTAGGTTCAAAAGAGAATGATTTTTGAGAATATTGAAAACTTAGTGTTTGTTATCCTATTGAGGTTCCTTACATAGTTCTAGACTTAATAAAGGTAAAAGCAGTCTTCAATTCTTCTTCTTCACATGAAGCGTTTGAATAATCTTGATGAGGACACATCATTCTTTGATTTGATTAACCTGTAATGGTTAGTTCTTAATAAAAACATAATTTTGTTATATCAAGACAAGGGTATTAACATGTATATCTACCCCATATCATCTTCAGACAAATGGACTAGCTGAGCTCTCCAACTAGGAGATTAGAAATATTCTTCAAGTCACTATCCGACCTGACATAAAGGATTGATCAACTTGGCTTCTGGAAGCATTATGGGCCTATAGGAGCTCCCATAGAATCCAACTGGGATGTCTCTGTTCAGACTTGTTTATAGGAAGTCATGTCACCTTCCTGTAGAAATGGAGTACAAAGCTTACTGGGCAGTACAGAAGTGTAATATGGATCTTGGCAAGGCTGTCATCCATCAGAAATTATAGCTGAGTGAAATAGATGAGTTGCGTAATGATACTTATGAGAATACACTCATCTATAAACAACGAATTAAATCCTTTCACGACAAGCACATTTCATGAAAATCTTTCAATCTTGGTCAAAAAGTACTCCTATTTGATTCCTGTCTCAAGCTCTTTTCAAGCAAACTTAGTTTGAAATGGATAAGTCCTTTTCTTGTAAGGAGGATCTTTGGTAATGGAGGTGTGGAAATTTTCCCTCCTGATTGTGCCTCTACACCTTTTGTTGTGAATGGTCAATGTCTTAAACCTTTTCTAGAACATAATGATTTGAGTCTGATCGATGAATCTTTTGACCTCCATTCCACCTAAGCTATATTGCACCCAGCTGATGGCGGTAAATTTAGCGCTTAATGGGAAGCAACTAGTCATTTTGTAAAAGAAAACTGAGACCTTTCTTACTCTTCTTAAACAACACTCCTATTGTGCTTTAAGGTTCATACTTTAGAACAATCGACTCCACCTACAATTTTCATATTGGAGCTTGAAATTGTCCATAATTAACCACTTCCGATCCGCCCACTCATCCTTTATAAACCTGTTTTGAAATTATGAATTAAGTTGAATTCGAACACATCCTGCTTGCAATGAGGGCATTGTAAAACTTTGGCATGGAGAGTATTAAAGTGCAACTGATTAAAAATTCAATTTCTTTGAAGGGTTCTCATATATATATATATAATTCTAATGAAAAGAGGGGAGAAAGTTTTTGAACTAAAATTGCAAATTTTTAAGAATGGCGAAGAGGAAGAAGAACGTGCTGAATTAATTACTTTGTCAGGCCATTGTCATTTTCTAAGTTGTTTGCACTCTAGTCTAGTATTAGGACACCCACACCCTCGACTGTAGGTCTTTTGGGCCGAGGGTGATTGATTAAGCATGGCTTAAATTACCCTATTACGTGAAGTTAAATAATCTGATTTCTTGGACTAAAGGACACAAGCGTTTAAATAGATCTCTTTGTCACTTTTGGTCTAGGAGTTTGAAGAACCAGAACACAACCTCACATGCATGGATTGAGTTTTAGGACCCGAGTAAAAGGCTAATAAAACATTGGACTTAGGTAGAATGAGAAAATAACTCTTTTGTAGCAGTCAACCCTTGAAGGATGGAGAGCTACTTCCCTAATAAGGTGCATGCAATTCATTTTTGCTTTGGTGGGACTTGTATATGTAAGTCTTAGTAAGCAGTGTACATGTCCTCACCACCCTAAAAGACTCAAAAATGCCTCACATACTTGCACCACATACAAAAAATGAAAAAGAAAAAGAAAAAAAGAAAAAAAAGAGAGAAAAAATGGTGTTAGATCTTTATGTTTCTTTTCTGGGGAAATATACCCTAAGGTTGACCCTAGAATTCATGTGGGAATAGCTGAGTGAGTCTAATAGGCTATCAATCTGACACTTAGGACCTTTAACTCAATTCACTTCCACAACACGTGTTCCAACCTTGATAATAACGAAATTGGGAGTGAAACTAAGACCAACCTAAATCATGTGCCCTTATGTTTAAAAATCAAGAGTTAAGTGAATTTAAATTAGGGAGCCATTAGATTTTAGCGTCTTGAGGAACTAGGTTGTCCAAAGTCCTAGGCATAAGAGTACTATTGTCTGTTTGACCAAGATTAATTAACAAAATAAATTATCTTTAATTGAGCTGAATGTCAGAAATACCCTTGAGTTGAAAGTTGTTCTGAACCTTAAGAATTTGGTAAGGGACTAGCAAATGTTAGGCATGGGGGTGATGTAAACACATTTACACTACTTAAAATGTCTATTTATGCATGTTCTTAAGCATAGGATTGCATTTCATGATATAAATATTGCATTACATGCATCATCATGCATTTAGAGTAGTTTGAATAAAATGGAGGTTAATTATCTCCTTTTATGTGCTTGGACAGGGCAAATATTTTATCGGGGCCTCGGATCAAAGATCCAACAGTATGGATATGATCAGGGCGACGATTGGAGTTCAACGACTCCAAGATCGCCCTAATCAGGCATCCGTAGCATCAATAGAGATCGGGGAACCCTAGAAGATCAAGGGCCAGGATGGTGTAAATCTGCACTTCAGATGGCAAATCCGACCACACGGATGAATTTGGATCGACGATCGCAGCCCAACGACACAAAAATCGAGTCAATCCGACATCCGTGGCACCATCTACAACTTCCAGAAGATGGACGGCCAAGATGGCGCCACGTGGTGCCATCTCAGCCGCCCAATCGGCCGCATGCGTTTTGTGAAGACCGCGCATCGTCTCCTCTCCGCCGTTGGATCTCGATCCAACGGTTGCGGTCGCTCGCGCTTAAAAGCGTCCGCGCGACCATTTCGCCCGCGTAGCGCAGCGGCGACGCAGCTGCGGGCGAAGCGGAGGTCGCGGGTTCGAGCCGCGGTGAGGGGGTGGAAGGCGCGGGCGAGCGGGCGCGCACGAGCGTCAGATGAAGATCCAACGGCTGCGCGCGCTCAATCAGGACGACGCGCGATTGCACGCCGGGCGTAACGCGCGATCGCACGCGGGCGGGCGCGCTACGCAGCGGGCGCGGACGCAATCTAAGCCGTCCGATCTCGCGATCGGACGGCTGAAAATCAAGCGACGTGCGTAGGCGTTACGCGCGGGCAGCCGAGCGGGCGCACGTGGGCGCGGCGGCTACGCCCACGTTGAGGGCTTTAGCGACGGTTTTATCCGTCACTAAAGACCCCTTATTTATTATTTTGAAGATGTAATGTCCATTTTGCCCCCACTCCTTGCAACTATAAAAGGAGACCCCCTCCATACGAAATTTTCATCCCTTCCTTCTCCTCTCTACCTCTCCAAAGCTCAAGAGAAGCTTGTCCCACACCCGGGATGCTTCTCGCGAGATAAAGTCCAAATTTTCGTCCCCCTTCGGAAGTGGATCCCACGACGACGACGGCGTGCTGCTCCGTTCCCGTTCTTCTGCTTTGTCCTCCTTCGTCCCGCTTCGTTCTCCTTCGTCCAGGCGTCGTCCCGTCCGGCTCGTCCTCCAAGCAACCGTCGAGGAGGATTCTCTCTCCCTATTCTTTTTACTGCTTTCTAGTATAGATTTACTGCTTTCTAGAGTAGTCTATTCGTCCTCCGAGCGATCGTCGAGGAGGACATTTCTCCCTCCATTCTTTTAATGCTTTCTAGAGTAATTGTTTTATGTTTTCTAGTTGTAACGAACGAACTCTTTTATGATAAATTCCTTGTCTATTCTACATCTCATTTTGATTTCCATGTGTAGTATTCTTTCTCTCTCTCTTACTCCCTCTCTCTCTTTTATTTGTTGTAGATACTTAGATAGTTTAAATTGAATTTCTTCGTGACAAAATAAAAACGAAACGCGAAGCTTTTAAATCAAACGTTCGCCTCCCTGTGTTCGACCCGGAATTTTAATTTCGGTATAAATTTTATTTGTTGAACACGAATCCTTCGCTTTCGAACTACAACGACAGGTTTTCCAAAACCGAACACGTTGGCGTAGGTTCGTAAATCGTTCAACAGGGGGTATGATGGTAACACCGTCATCCTCTTTATCAAACTCAAATAGACTAATTTCTAAGGCTAAATTCACTAAATTAATGTATTGAAAGGGTATAATTCAATCTTGGCCAAATTATGAAGAATTGTTGTAAAGTGGGCTAATTCTACTTTTTAGCAGACAAATATAACTGCAGAATAACTAAGGGGTAAACCGACGCCTAATTGAAGGTCAAATGAGCTTAAAGTTCAAACAAGTGGGCTTGCATGGACTAGTTTGGGATTTTTTTTAAAAATTGAAAGTTAATTCATATCTAAAAATGCTAATTTTAGTCTCACTGTAATTCAAAGGGTTCTATTGAAAATAAATATAATCTAACTCTTATAAAAATCATTTAAAAATATTCTATTAGGTTTAGAACATTCAATTTTACAAAATGAACCTATTTTGACCAATATTTAATACATTTTGAGTTAAATTGTAAATTGACTAAGCAAACTTCATCAAAACCCAAAATTGAAGTCACCATTAAAATCCTTGGGTCTAAATTAGGTTACTATAAAAATTTATGCTCATTTAGACTGTCTTGACCTACTTTACATTCAGGTCCCCATTCTTTTAATGCTTTCTAGAGTAATTGTTTTATGTTTTCTAGTTGTAACGAACGAACTCTTTTATGATAAATTCCTTGTCTATTCTACATCTCATTTTGATTTCCATGTGTAGTATTCTTTCTCTCTCTCTTACTCCCTCTCTCTCTTTTATTTGTTGTAGATACTTAGATAGTTTAAATTGAATTTCTTCGTGACAAAATAAAAACGAAACACGAAGCTTTTAAATCAAACGTTCGCCTCCCTGTGTTCGACCCGGAATTTTAATTTCGGTATAAATTTTATTTGTTGAACACGAATCCTTCGCTTTCGAACTACAACGACAGGTTTTCCAAAACCGAACACGTTGGCGTAGGTTCGTAAATCGTTCAACACTTTGGCGCCGTTGCCGGGGAGGCAACGATCTTTGATTTCTCTTCACGTTTTGTAACTTACAAATCATTTACCTCACTTTTCTCCTTTCTTATTGTAATTGCAGGTACTCTTTTGAGGCAAGCAAAAGCGGTAGATTGGAGTAAAGTGCTGTGAAAGGTTTTGTAAGTTATCACCCATTCTTTCCCCCTCCATAGATTTCATTCGCCACATTGAATCCAAATTCCAATTAACCTAGGCGTTTGCATAAATCCTAGGAATAGTTTGGTTGTTTGGATTCTCACTCACATTCATTCCACCTTCATTTATATAAAAAAAAAGTAAAAAGATAATTTTGTGGGGTAATTTTCAACAAATACACAATGTACACCCACATTTAAAGGCACTTAACCGAATTGATTTGTTTCTACTCAACTGGGTTCTGATCTGTGGGACCAGTACACATAAAGCAACACATAAAAGAGTAGAAATCATTCTAAGTTAACCATCTTTGTGTGCCTAACTTAGTGGTGCATTTGAGGCCAATTGTTTGAGTTGATTGGGCCGCACCACTTCAAATAAAATCAACTCATCAAGTAGTTGCCAATTAGGTTCAACTCTTAGGGATCTACCAGGCACTCCACATTCTTTTTAAACTTTAAAGGAAAATATCTTCACCTGTGCTTGCAAAACCTGGTGTGCCAATGAAACTTGATTGAAAACACCTAAAGTTGAATCCTAAAAGCTACTAAGCAAGATTTGAACCTTAAAATTCACCACATCAAAAATAATCTTGCTTGAAAACCACTGGTTGTGCACGCACACACAAAGCAATCAATCATTAAGGGCACAACCCATTTAAAGATCCCATCACATTCCAAAGCACATTCAAACCTAGCCCTAAATAAAATAGAGTAGACGTTGGCCTTAAGGATTGGACTCGCTCTTCAGAACTCAGAACGAGATTATTTTCGATTAGTCCATTTCTACTGTTCAATCTGATGTCTAGCTAGGGGAGCAGAGTCAAACGATCGCGGCTGGGGGGTACACTAGGAACCGGAGGCGCAAGCCGAAGGAAGAACCTTCTCCCCAGTCCCTCCTTCTAACTGGTTGGATTGAACAGACAGAAGTAGATCAAATCGTTCCTTTATCTCAAGACGGGTTTTGGGAGTCTGTAGGTCTGTAGGCTAACCCATTTAAGGACATGTTTGATTGTTTGTATTGCAGGGCACCTTTCTTCCTCCCGTGTCTCATGAATCCTTCCACATATTTCACGCATTCCCGCTCTTTCCCTCCTGTTGTAAATTATCCTCAACATGACAATTATCCCAACTCGTATTGTAATCGACCATCAGTTAGTTGGGATAATTCGGATTGGGGATACAATTCCGGACCCCCGTGTTTAGGGTCTAACCCTGAACACTTTTATTCTCTATTCTATCCTTCTCAGAGTTGCATCGATTATAGATCGTCCTCCTTTCATGAACAACCTAATGCGATCTACAATCAAGAAGGATACACTGATCCTTACCCATCCTCTGATTTCACTGCCTTTAGGTCATCTCCATCTTTTGAACAATCTGAAATGACCTATTATCAGGATGGGTATAACGAATCTCAATTTGTTAATTCCTCTACATTGATGTCAAACCCGCCCAACCCTGAACCAACTCATTTGGTTCAGGTTAATCAGGTTCAAGATAAGGTTCTGGCTAACTTGAGGAATATCATACAATCTTTAGAAGTTCAGCCAATACCTTGCATTGAGAGATTGGAGCCCCTGATTGAAATGATTGATGATTTAAATAAGTCTTTGTTGGATTGGCTCCAGGATGTTAAGGATAAGAACCCGGGTGAGTTTCTACTTGGGAAATTAGCGAAATTGAGGATGAGATTCGTGGTTGCTTTGATTCAATCTTGGAATAATTCCCAGGATGAACTCTCTTCAGGAAAGCCAATGACAGAACCCGCTCGGGCACCTGTTGGGGGGGACACGTGTTACGAAGCTGACCAGATTGAATTAAAACAACCAATTAAGGATGATTTGATTTCTTCACCTGAAATCCCTGAGCCGGGTTACGAGGAAACGTATGTCTCCTTGGAACGCAAAGTGACAAATGATTTTGGGCATACATTGATACGGATCCTGATGGTGAAGATTCAAGTTGCGAAGTCTCACACGAGTTTTCAGATCACGATTTTTGTGAGACGATTGGGCCTGAGGAATCTGATAGATCATTTGATAGCCCAATAACTGAGGAAACTGATCTTATTAGGGCACACGATACGGATCCAGAATCGCATTTTCTGGAGGAATTAATTCAATGCCCTGATTATCAGTTACACCCTGTTGAGCTTATTGATGATTCTAATTCTGAGATAATTAGACCCAAGTCAATTTTGATTTTGCCACATCATCTAGACTTGGAGATTTCAGACGGGGTGATGAATATACAAGAGGTCATGGAATTTGATATGCCGAATGAGGAGGATAGGAGCTGGGAAATTCTGATTTGGGAAGTCAATTTTGGAGGAAATGGAAGATTGAGTCGAAGGGTTCCTTTTAAGCTGAAACCATCAAATCAGAACCCTTACGACATTTGTTTCGAGGATGTCAAACTCAAGCACACATTTAACGATTATCCTTTTGAGCTTCAATTCTCTGTAACCCGACATTTTGGCCTTGGGTTGCATCCTCACAAATCGCAGGCCCGACCCCGCTTGCATTCTGATTTTAGGTTTTGGGTAATTTTTATCCAGAACCTAAGATATTCTCGATTATGGGGTGTGGGTCTGCACCACAATCTGGTCCACATCTGTGGACCTCTGCTGACAGGTCGGAGGATTCTTCTGTTCATTCTAATTCTGACCTGCACATGTGAATTCTTCATTTCTTTTCTTTGTATAGTGTGCCTAGCTGAAGGCACTAAACTCAGCACATATACAGTTCTTTTTCATTTTCATCTCGGAGCGGACCCGATATCCACGCAATTCAGGTGCTTTCTACGCTTTTCCACTCTGTTTTATGTCTTTTTAATACAATGAGGACATTGCATTAGATAGGCATGGGAGGATGGATATTTATCTTTGAATTCATTCGTCAGCTCCGTAGATTTATTTTATTTTATATAAAAAAAAAATCAAAATTAGGAAAGAGAATTTGGGTTTAAGAAAATTTTCGATCTTAAGAAATACTATATTATGGTTTGAACACAAAGACCCTTCAGGTCTTTGGACTTAATCAGCCTATGTATCCACTAAAATGTGGATTTGTTTTTCGAGTTCTCGCCATCTTAATTCTATTATAATTGGAATAAATAAGTTTGGGTGATAAGTACACGACTTATCAACCCGCCCTCTGATTTGAGGGAATTTCGAGTCTTAAGCATCTACACACTTTCTTTGCACTGACTCGTTGTTCGGCGATTTTTACGGAAATTGGGTAGCTAATGAACCTTCTAGGGTGATATGGCTAGCAAGTTATCGTGGGTAACAGCCCATAGGTAGGTTGTCCAGAGCCCAGTCACTAGACCTTTCTCTTTTTGCTGCCTTTAGGTAAATCTTAGACCAGGGAAGCCACCTACTTAAAAAAAAAAAAAAAAAAAAAGATCAAAAAGGAGAAAAGAACAAAAAGAAATAAGCCACACTTCGCCGCACGAGTATGGCTGGCAAGTTGTCGGTGGTAACAGCTCATCGACCGGTTGTCCAGAACCCAGCTCAGAAAATGCACTAAAAATTCCCAAAACACTTAGGAAGAAGCGGAGAAGTAGAATAAACCGGGGAGATATATACTGGATTCACCCTTGTGTTGACCCCGTTAAAAAAAATAATAATAAAAGTAGGGAGAAAGCTACCGGTTGTAAAGATACACCTTTAGGCAGAATTCTTTTTGAGGTCACCTAGATGCGTAGAAATCCGAAGTCCGTTCTAATTGCCGGTCAATGAGTCTATCACAATCACAATAAGATGCTTAAAACTTAGGGTTCTCATCAAATCTTGGGTGAGTTGAATGGCCGTAGAAAGCCACTCTTAAACCCTAAAATTTGAAAATCCAAAAAAAAAAAGAG
Organism: Thalassia testudinum; assembly: GCA_037157565.1. NCBI lineage: Eukaryota > Viridiplantae > Streptophyta > Magnoliopsida > Alismatales > Hydrocharitaceae > Thalassia > Thalassia testudinum. Next base: position 58,067,228 of record JAZHRO010000055.1, read on the forward strand.
AGTAAAAACAGAAAAAGAAATTTTTCTTTGAATAAGGCGAGGCTTGAGGCGGTCTGCATTTTGGCTGATACCCGGGCACTGTTGTGTCTTTGAAAGTTCAGTTCTTAAGTAGACAATTTCTTAATGATTGAAAATAACTCAGGTCCAAATAATCTAACCTAATTCTTTTATAAATAGCATATAGTTTTTGCTAGGGACTAGCAAAAGATAGGCATGGGGGTATGATGTAAACACATTTACACTACTTAAAATGTCTATTTATGCATGTTCTTAAGCATAGGATTGCATTTCATGATATAAATATTGCATTACATGCATCATCTTGCATTTAGAGTAGTTTGAATAAAATGGAGGTTAATTGTCTCCTTTTATGTGCTTGGATAGGGCAAATATTTTATCGGGGCCTCGGATCAAAGATCCAACCGTATGGATATGATCAGGGCGACGATTGGAGTTCAACGACTCAAAGATCGCCCTAATCAGGCATCCGTAGCATCAATAGAGACCGGGGAACCCTAGAAGATCAAGGGCCAGGATGGTGTAAATCCGCACTTTAGATGGCAAATCCGACCACACGGATGAGTTCGGATCGACGATCGCAGCCCAACGACACAAAAATCGAGTCAATCCGACATCCGTGGCACTATATACAACTTCCAGAAGATGGACGGCCAAGATGGCGCCACGTGGCGCCATCTCAGCCGCCCAATCGGCCGCATGCGTCTTGTGAAGACCGCGCACCATCTCCTCTCCGCCGTTGGATCTCGATCCAACGGCTGCGGTCGCTGGCGCTTAAAAGCATCCGCGCGACCATTTCGCCCGCGTAGCGCAGCGGCGACGCAGCTGCGGGCGAAGCGGAGGTCGCGGGTTCGAGCCGCGGTGAGGGGGTGGAAGGCGCGGGCGAGCGGGCGCGCACGAGCATCAGATGAAGATCCAACGGCTGCGCGCGCTCAATCAGGACGACGCGCGATTGCACGCCGGGCGTAACGCGCGATCGCACGCGGGCGGGCGCGCTACGCAGCGGGCGCGGACGCAATCTAAGCCGTCCGATCTCGCGATCGGACGACTGAAAATCAAGCGACGTGCGTAGGCGTTACGCGCGGGCAGCCGAGCGGGCGCGCGTGGGCGCGGCGGCTACGCCCACGTTGAGGGCTTTAGCGACGGTTTTATCCGTCACTAAAGACCCCTTATTTATTATTTTGAAGATGTAATGTCCATTTTGCCCCCACTCCTTGCAACTATAAAAGGAGACCCCCTCCATACGAAATTTTCATCCCTTCCTTCTCCTCTCTACCTCTCCAAAGCTCAAGAGAAGCTTGTCCCACACCCGGGATGCTTCTCGCGAGATAAAGTCCAAATTTTCGTCCCCCTTCGGAAGTGGATCCCGCGACGACGACGGCGTGCTGCTCCGTTCCCGTTCTTCTGCTTCGTCCTCCTTCGTCCCGCTTCGTTCTCCTTCGTCCAGGCGTCGTCCCGTCCGGCTCGTCCTCCAAGCAACCGTCGAGGAGGATTCTCTCTCCCTATTCTTTTTACTGCTTTCTAGTATAGATTTACTGCTTTCTAGAGTAGTCTATTCGTCCTCCGAGCGATCGTCGAGGAGGACATTTCTCCCTCCATTCTTTTAATGCTTTCTAGAGTAATTGTTTTATGTTTTCTAGTTGTAACGAACGAACTCTTTTATGATAAATTCCTTGTCTATTCTACATCTCATTTTGATTTCCATGTGTAGTATTCTTTCTCTCTCTCTTACTCCCTCTCTCTCTTTTATTTGTTGTAGATACTTAGATAGTTTAAATTGAATTTCTTCGTGACAAAATAAAAACGAAACGCGAAGCTTTTAAATCAAACGTTCGCCTCCCTGTGTTCGACCCGGAATTTTAATTTCGGTATAAATTTTATTTGTTGAACACGAATCCTTCGCTTTCGAACTACAACGACAGGTTTTCCAAAACCGAACACGTTGGCGTAGGTTCGTAAATCGTTCAACAGGGGGTATGATGGTAACACCGTCATCCTCTTTATCAAACTCAAATAGACTAATTTCTAAGGCTAAATTCACTAAATTAATGTATTGAAAGGGTATAATTCAATCTTGGCCAAATTATGAAGAATTGTTGTAAAGTGGGCTAATTCTACTTTTTAGCAGACAAATATAACTGCAGAATAACTAAGGGGTAAACCGACGCCTAATTGAAGGTCAAATGAGCTTAAAGTTCAAACAAGTGGGCTTGCATGGACTAGTTTGGGATTTTTTTTAAAAATTGAAAGTTAATTCATATCTAAAAATGCTAATTTTAGTCTCACTGTAATTCAAAGGGTTCTATTGAAAATAAATATAATCTAACTCTTATAAAAATCATTTAAAAATATTCTATTAGGTTTAGAACATTCAATTTTACAAAATGAACCTATTTTGACCAATATTTAATACATTTTGAGTTAAATTGTAAATTGACTAAGCAAACTTCATCAAAACCCAAAATTGAAGTCACCATTAAAATCCTTGGGTCTAAATTAGGTTACTATAAAAATTTATGCTCATTTAGACTGTCTTGACCTACTTTACATTCAGGTCCTTAACTTTTGAAATTCTTACATCTAGGCCCAAATTCCTTACATCCAAGTCCCTGGCTCAGAATCATCATCCAAAGATTACAACAAGTCTTGCCTAAAACCAACTAGTTCAAGCCAATTTCTTGCCTCAATTGACGTATCTTCACATCTATCAAAGCTCAACGTACATCTCTGATCATTTTTGTGTGAATTTGGACATGGATACCTTCTCCTTTCTCCTCCACCAGCCACCTCCATTGAAGCACCATTGGAGCTTCACCACCTCTTTCGTCCACCACTCTTCCTTAGAAATTGGAAGAGGGCTTCTCTTCCTCTTCATCAGGTGAAGCTTCATGCAAAGCTTCAACTTCTAACACCTTCTCGTCACCGTTCCTCCTTTGTTATGTAGACTTACTCCTCTCGTCAAATTAGGTTAGGGCTTTAGCTATTCTAGGTGTCAATTAGAGTTCTGAAGTTTTTTAGCTCCATTCGCCATCTCCTCCTTCCTCCCAAACACCGTCATCATTAACGGCTGACAAGCTTCTTCAAGAAGCTCCATCACTACCCCTCAATCGTAATTTCTTGAGGGGTTTGCTCTAGCATGTCACACCCAAGCTTACCACGTGATTGATCTAGGCTGTGAGGCCATGTTTTGTGCTATAGGACCTTGTCGGAGTCGTTGATTTCCTCACTGTCGACCGCTACCTTCACTGCCGCTGGTCACCCATCCGCTGGCACCACCATGTCAGCAGATCGTTAGAGAAAATCAACGGTCGGAGCTCAACTCCAACTATCCTCCGACTACCCTTGCTGGAGAAGTTTATTCCCCTATGAAGATTGCTACAAGGACCTAACTGAAAGAAAATATTTTTCATAGGGACTAAAGTGCAAGCCTTAGGGACCTATTTGTGACGAATCAGGACCCCATTGCAATAGTCCCAGATTGATTTGAAATCTTGTTTAAATTGATTTGAGATTTGCTTCTAAATGGGATTTCTTGAAATACTTTGTCCAAACATTATTGTTAATGATTATTTAGTGCTTAATCTCATTAACATTTGATTAATTTATTTTATTGAGCATTAAATAATTATTGCACTTGAATTTGGATTTCATCTCTTTATTTGTTAAACCAAGTTCAAATTTGAACTTGTTTGATTTTTAAAAATTAACCTCTAATACAAGTTCATCAAAATCATTTGTAAATAATTAAATAGTGGTAATTACACATGTAGCTGCTCCTGTGAATGACCTTGGAATATATTTTTATTTCAAGAATAATAAATTTCAAAAGTTGTTTTTGAGAGTTTTGACTATACTACGACACGTGTTTTTATTAAATATCGATCCGCACGTAACAAGTCTTCATTCTCATTCCAATGGTTCAAAAAGATGCTAGAAGTAATATTATCCAAGGAGGAATGACGCCTATCTAATTGGATTAAAAGCTAGGATAACATTATCCTCCATCTGTGAAGAATTCATGGGTATTTGGATTACCTAAGGAGGTATAGTGTCATAATTACACGAATTCTAAATGCTTCATCATTGTTGTGGTGAAATAAATAATGATTTTGATGAGTTTCTACTTGCAAGATAAATCAAATGTTATTTAAGGAGTTAAGTTGCATTTGATTTGCTAATTAATTACACCTAATTTGATTAGGTTAAAATGTAAGGGTTGGATTGCGATCAATTAATGTTAGGAGACTAAATCTTAACATCCCATAGGTTATTTTAGGCTTATCCTATAAAATTAAACTAGGATTAGATTTCAACCCTTGGATGGAGATCTAAGGCTCCCTGATTGCATCAAAATTTTGCATATTTTTTTCTCCTATTTTCACTATTTTTGGGTATTTTTTCATTTTGATTTTTCATTTTTTTAGAAATATTGATGATAACATCATCATCAACCATAACTAGCTTTAATTAGTCAAGATCAAAAGACAAATACTCCTACATAACCGTCGAAGAGTCGTAATTCATTGCATATCCTTGCTAAGAGAAGTGCATTAAATTATGGGTAAATCTACAGTTTTAACATCATATCATAAATACAAAATAGTCACGGGTTTTCCTAGGAATTAAATAAAAGTCAAATGTTCATAAATGTCTAATAAGAGGGTCCGTGCAAAAAGAAACGGGTTTTCACATATTTTAATAATTAATGGACATCCGAAACCCTAATTTCAGACTTGCTTAATTAACTGTGGTTATAGTCAAGATAAAATTCACCTAAATCTTCTAAAAATCATAGAAAAATATTCTATAAGGTTTGGTACCTTTGATTTGATCATTGGAACCTATTTTGACTTAAAACAGTCTCAGACAAGAAGTTACCCAAATTTAGGTTTTTGCATAAATTACCCAGTTAAACTTGGTCAAAACCAAAATCTTACTTCACCATTAGATTCCTTATGTCCAAGTTAGGTTTGGACCAAAATTTGGGCCCAATCAGAGATCATCTTGACCAAGTTTGCATTCCAGTCTAGTCTTACACTTTTTCTTACACACACATCCCTATATTTTGAAATTAATTGCAAATAGGTGCCTACTTTTGTTGTCTTATTTATAGATTGGCCCCTTCACCATTATCATTGAGGAACTCCTACTCCGACGACCTTCAATCAGTGATTTCTCTCTGATTCCTTGACGAATCTCTCCCAAAGGTGGAAGGAGGACTCTTAACGAGATCCCCTTCCATCTGAGCTCATTCATGGCCTTCCAAATCAAGCCAAGAGCTCATGTGAACTCTTGAAAATCCTAAACCTAAAACCACGAAATTTGAGCTCTTCAAGCTTGTTTCCAAGCTTGGCGACTCGCCCAAATGACTATAAAAGCACGCCCATGGCATTCCTCACCTCTTTAGCTTCGTATGGAGCCAAAACCCTCTTCAAATCCCTACCTTCGACCCTTCTCCGATCTAGCTCTGGCGGCCCTTCTTCCCCGTCTTCCTACGGACAGCCAATGACCAAATTGGCCCATCCATCATCTTCATCACTTTCCTCTGCGCCTTGCCGGTCACAGCAGGCGCCATCTTCCCCTCTCCTCATCGCCGTCCCACTCGACGGAGAATTCATCTTCCCCACGTCTGGCAATCACACCGGCATGGGAATCTCCCTAATTTTTTCTTTAAATTAGGTCCTATAGTTTCCTTTTCCTCTCTACTTCAAATTCCCCTCATCATCCTTTCATTTCGACCATCGTCCATGCCTCTCCCCTTCCGTCTTCTCCCGCTTCGGCCGAACTCCTGCGAGGTCACGAGCTCGATACAGACCACCATCCACTCTGCCATGACTCCCAAAACCTTCGCTAGCTCATGCCCACTAAAACCCCTCTCACTATTGGTGTTTCGAACCACTCCACATCGCCACTAGGCAACCCATCAAACCTTCATCCTTGTCGACTCCGTCCGGCCATCACGAAGCTCCAACCACCTCGCCACCACCGTCACCAACTTCCTTACCTCACGACGATCATCTTACACTGGTTTAGTCGGGCTGAGAGGCCATATTTTGACTTGCAGGTGTTCGTCGCAATTTGCCGTCGCCACCATCTTCTCCGGCCAAGTCCGCCCTCCTCCGGCCTTGTTCTTCGTTGCTATTACTCTCAGGCTCGCAGACCACCTTCAGGACCTTTCCCAGGTTCTCAATCAAAGACCACAGAAGTAGCAGCTGCTTCAATTGAAGGCGCCATCAATGTTGCTACACGCGAAGAGTTTCGTGGGAATAATCCCACATCCTATGCTGACGAAGAGGCAACAACGTATAAATTGTTTTCATGCCTTAGCCCTATCGCCTGAGACACCGGGGTCGGTTCCTCGCTTCACTTAGCCCACGCACGCCTCACCTGCGGTCATGCACGTAGGTTTGGCCAAACCTATGGATCCAATTTCCCGATTATGACCCGGTTAATCTGAGAGAGGAAAAGGAGGGAAGAAAGAGAAGTAAGCGGGGAAAAGGGGTGGCTTTTGTTCCATTGGTGTGTGCCTTGGGGTGCGTGCACTCTCAACACTTAGTCGCTTGGAGGAGATTGGTTCCCTTGAGTTGTAAAGGAAAAGAACTTGAAGAAGGACAAGTGGTTCTGAAGAAGAGAAGGCTTGTGCTTGCCTTCTGTTAAGGCATCTGATTGCTAAGCCTGTCGTCTAATCACTATAGCGTTCAAGCTACTGTTAGGTTATTTGAATAAATTGAGATGCATGCTTAAATGTGGATCTACTGTTAAATGTGAATAAATCACCACTTTTTAGGATCATTTCCATTCTTTTGTCTCACGGAATTCTTGTAATACTCTTACTTATTATTGAATATCATTTGAGTAGATTGTTATTCATTGAATATCTATATTTTTGCTCTGTTTATTATGCTCATCCATTTTAATTAAATATTAGTGCGCAAATTCCACATTTGCTCCTAGCGAACGACCTCAGACTTCAATTTAGATTTCGAGTTATAAATTTTATTTGTTTGAGAGCTATTTGTTGACTGTACTACAACGCATTTTCCTAAACTCGACGAAAAGCCCTCAAACATTTTGGCACTATCGCTGGGGAGCAACGCACAATTCACCGCTATTCTTATTTTTATTTGATTATATCTGAGCACTAACTTACCCTATCTGTTTTCTTGTGATTTTGCAAGGTACATCACGCAGAGATATTTTGCGTAAAACATCCACTCCTGGGGCAGGTAATTTTTGTTCTTCCCTAATCAACCTTCTAATCTTGGGAAGATAAAAAAGGAAACAAATCAATTAGGAACTACTTGCCTTATTTTCATAGTAATTATCATTAAAGAGGCAAGTTTCCTGATTTGTGAAAAAATTTTTCATATCTGATTGATGCTTGAGGCGATTTTGTTTAGAAATCCCTACCTTGATTGCCTATACCTACTAAGCACAACGCTTAATTTCTAAATCACTTTGGGCTAACACACTTCTTGGTTGGAGCCCAAGGTGAACATTTTAAGATCAAATTGGACTTGAAATAGAGCCAATTAGGGTTTTCAACATTAGGATTTGAAGTGCTAGTTCACATTTTCCTGAATTAAAGGAAATTAACCTTCCCTCATTTGTGTGCTACTCAAGCCCTTATTTGAAAAGATCTAATCAAGAAGCACCCTAAAATCAGGCTCTAAGATTCACTTAAACCTTAAAAATATTAGACCTAATAAGCTGAGAGTCAAATCAGGGTGGTCTTTAGGTCTTGACCTAGAGTTCATTTTCCATCTTTTAGGGCAGGTCAGGTGAAGTTGGTCTTCTTTGTAAGCTAACCAACCTCCAAATTGGGTCACAAGTCAAATCAACCTCTAATCAAGTGTCCCAATCTTCTATCGTCCTCGGTAGAATTCCTCATCGGTTCAAAAAAAAAACTTCTAATCAAGTGAAATTCAAGGCACAAACTAGGTTAAAATTGGTAGACTTAAGGTCTTAAGTTCGTACATTCCGGTCTACTTGGAACTACAGTGACAAGGAAGGTTGGGTGGGGGAAACCCTGTATTCCATGGGGACGCTCTACCATGTAGGGGTCTTTGCGGGGCTCTCCCTTCCTGGTTGCCCAGGTAATTCTCGGGTGTACGGATTTCTGATTTAGAGGTATCATCCACCTCGAAGCAACCTTAGTCATCCAAAAATCTTGGGTGCCTTGATTGGGTCCAATTCATATCCAGTCCCTCATCCTTTCTCTAGAACACATACACAGGAAGGTCATTAGGTTTTTAACCTAAGAGACCTCATTAAATCTTCTCAGGGATTTCTAACATGATTTGATCAACTTCAATTTGATCCTGAGTTTGATTAGACATCTTGATTCCACCACTTGATTCGAAAATGCAACCTGACATTTTAGGCAAAGTAATTAGAAAACCTGTGTCCCAAATGACTATCAAAGACAAGATGATTGAGGATGCTTATAGACACCATGAGGAATATTTTAATAGGGACATTTAGGATGAATTTAAGAAAACAACAAGCCACATTCTGAACTATGTCGACATAATACGGACACAAATGAAACACGATTCAACACAGGGTGATCTCTTAGCAGAACACATTCAATTGGTGAAATTACATAACATTGAGTGTCTGCAATGTTGGTCAAATCTTGCATTTCTGGAAAAACACCAAGTTCTCCTAGAGAATCAGGGAAAATTGCTAAATGAGTTATATAAAAACATTAATCACAAATACCCGTCAAATAATGAGACATCTTGGAGTAATTCTAGTGATCAACATAATTTCCCCAATCTCGGGTTCAAGAATCGAGGTTATTGTGGGTCCCCAACCAAGATGGAAGTCAATTCAAATTATGTATAGATTGATATGCCTAATCTTGAGATGGGTTGGGAGGATCCGATTATAGGTGTTCTCGATTTTGAACCATCATTAGGAAACCATGAAGCTAGCTCACCAAGCCTAGATTACCCCAAGACACCTATAATGATGAGCTTAAAACAGAACCTCTCGAGCATGTAAATCCCAAGCCTTATCCTGTTAAGGTGATTCTCGAGAATGATTCTGACATCCCAATAGAGCCCAGCCTAGATTCTTGTGATCCAATCCTTACCCTTAACCTAAAATCTGGATTCGAGCCTATTTGGGATAATCATAAGGCCCAAAGTGATGAAAATTAGATTTTGAATCTAGATTATGATTGCGGGCCTATATTTGATGATTACACCTCTCCAATCTCCTCAGAATATAGATTGATTTCTCAGAAGTCATGCCAATTTATGATATAGAAACTGAGGAGTTGGAAGAGTTGGGAATCGATTGGGTCTACCCTAGGAGCCAAGAACCTGAGCCCATGCCTAATAAGGACACCTTTTTAAGATTTAAATCTAAAATTAGGTTAGATCCAAGTTAGGTTGCTGATTCTACACATCTTGATTCTCTCTATGGTGGAACTCTCAATCTAGAATCAGATTTAGAAACTTATTCTCGCAAATTCTCCTATGATTTCGAATCTTACTCTTATTTCAAAGAACCTTTGTTTCCTGACAGCTTGAACCAAATTATGACCTCAACATCCATAACTCATTCTTCGACTCTGACTCTGAGGTCCTTGATCTCGAGATCATTGATTCAAAATTAGGTTCCATTGCGATGGAATTATTCCTTTTTAATCTTCAGGAATCAGAAATGGTAAGTGTCGAGAGTGTCTGCAATCTAGAATTCGAATCTTTTATTGACTTAGATTTTAATGATCCTATAAGCACTCTCCAAGCATTTACATTTGATTTTGATGGGTATTTTGAGGACTCTCTAGATAAAGCTACCTTTGAATCCTTTTAGAGGAGCCCTCAACACACACAGTTCTCATTAAAGCCACCTCTTTTGCAATATATACAAAGCCTTCTCAAATCCGATCTCAACCCCGACCTGCCACCAGAATCAACTTCTACTCTGATTCACCTCTCTCTGATCCAATAGCATATGATTCTTCTCCATCTTTTGATCGGGTTTCGGACATTGACCAGACTACTAATTACATCCTATCCTTTTCTGATCACTCTTATAGGGTTCCTAAATCTTCCACAGATCTGTTCTCTTTTGAGGATCCCTACTTTGATCAGGCTGAATCAACTCAGCCAAACCCACAATTCGCACTGTCGTATCTTTCTAAGCTTCAAAGCATCTGGTGGGCACCACATCTAGTGATTCACATCTATCAACCCACCAGGTTGATTGGGTTTGGGCTACATCATCAACCTATTGATCTTAACAAGCACCTGGTTGGACCAACTAGGCTATTGATCAAAGTGCCTTGTTCTACAAAATTCTGTTGATTTGACCACTCATCCATGATCGCCTTCTACTCGGCTGAAGGCATTGAATTTAGCGCTTAACGGGAGGCAACCCATCATTCCAAAAATCGAGACCATTCTAATCATCCTTTTGAACTTCACATCTACCGCACTTAGAGTTCAGAGTAGAACAACCAATCCCACCTCTGGTATTCGTACCAAAGCTTGAAATCGTCTGCAACAGTCATCTCGACTCGTTCACCCACTCTTTGAATCTATTCTGAACCAAGCTGATTTCATATCCTCTGATTTACAATGAGGACATTGCAAAACTTAGGCATGGGGGTGTTAAAGTGCAAACAAATAAAAATTCAAGTTTCTGAAGGGTTCTCACAAAAATTATACATAGTCAAAAAATCAAAAAAATAAAAAAATTGGAAAGGGGAGGAAAGTTTTGTGAACTTAATTGAAAATCATTCTTGAGGAGGAAAAGAGGAGATGATTCAAATGTCAAAAAGGAGCAACAATTTGAAACAAAAAATGATCGTCATTAGCACTTGATCATGCAAATTACTTAAGTTCTAGACCAAATCAAAAGAAAGAAATAAAGTCAAAAAGTGCTAAAGAGACACGGAGATTAGTATGAGTGCTGATCTTAGGTCTCTTGGGCTTGTTTTTAGGCTTAAAAATTCACGTATCCGATAAGATTCGGATAGTCCTTAAGAGGTTGAGGAAAATGCGAAGCTTATGTATTAGGTCTAAGGCTTAGGGATTATTCAGCCTCGTTACCTAACCTTTGGTTTGCGAGACTCGATATCCTAAGAACCCTAATCCACACACAAGTCTGGTTCAGTGCGCTTAATCAATCAAAATCATGCAAAAGCGTTTATTCTATTATGAAAAAGCTACCTAGATTAGGAGTGGCTTATAAACACAAGTTTATTTATACGAGTTCCTAGTGTGGAGAGGTGGGAAATTGCCCTCGAAGATGCGCAAGAACATATCATCTCCTTGGTGCTTGTCTCCTAGGATATCTAAATATCTTACCGGTGGCATGTAAGCACCTTGTGCTGGTTCAGGTGTCATAGGCGAGATTATCCTGAAATGTCGATTGCCAAGGCTTGAATTTAGCTACAGAATGCCATGGGCGGCACTATCTTGATGTGTCGAAAGCCAGGGTTTTGGGGGTTGCCATGGGTGGTGCTATCTCGAAGCATCGATTCCCAGGGATCCTGCGAGGATTGATGGTGGGAATTAGGAATTTGATATAGACCATGTTTTTGAGCCATTCCGAAGCTAGAAATAAAGAAAAGAAGAAGAGAGAGAAAGTTCTCCAATAAAAGCAAAGAAATTCTTCTATCTCTGTCTCTTACAAAAATGCATTGCAAATTGAACCTGGACTAACCATGTTACATGCATAGGTGCTTTAACTGCCGGGTCCAACGAACCTTTGGATAGTTTTTACGAACCTTAGAAACCTTTGCAGCAGATTAAGGCTAAAGATGGTCAGGTCTGGATCTTGATTAGTACTTGAGTACCTTTAGGCCTACTATTAGCATTCTGACGTAATTTTTAAAGCAAAGAATAAATCAAGACTCTGAACTTCAAAGCATGATCTATAACTCTAGTCTTTTCATAAGATTTTGCTAAGGGACTAGCAAAAGTTAGGCATGGGGGTATGATGATAACGTTATCATCAGCCACAACTAGCTTTAATTAGTCAAGATCAAAAGACAAATGCTCTTAGATAATTACCAAAGAGCCGTAATTCATTGCATATCCTTTCTGAGAGATGCATTAAATTAGGGATAAATCTACAGTTTAACATCATATCATAAATACAGAATAGTCATGGGTTTTCCCAAGGGTTAATTAAAGGTCAAATGTTAATAAATGTCTAATAAGAGGGTCTGTGCAGAAAGAAATGGGTTTTCAAGTATTTCAAGAATTAATGGACATCCGAAACCCTAATTTCAGACCTGCTTAATTAATTGACGTTCTGGTCAAGATAAAATTCACCTAAACCTTCTAAAAGTCATAGAAAAATATCTATATGGTTTGGTACCTTTGATTTGACCATTAGAACCCATTTTGACCTAAAATAGAGTCTTAGATAGGAAGTTGCCCTAATTTAGGTTTTTATGTAAATTACCAAGTCAAACTTGATCCAACCCAAAATCTAAATTCACCATTAGATTCCTTGGGATCAAATTAGGCTTGTACCAAAATTTAGGCCCAATCAAAAATCATCTTGACCTAGTTTGCATTCCAGTCCAGTCTTACTCGTTTTCTTACACATACATCCCTAACTTTTCAAATTAAATGCAAAAAGGTACCTACTTTTGTCATCTTCTTTACAGATTGGTCCCTCTACCATTATCGTGGAGGAACTCCTACTCCAGCAACCTTCAATCAGAGATTCCTCTCTGATTCCTTGACGAATCTCTCCCAAAAGTGGAAGGACTCCTGACAAGATCCCCTTCCATCTGAGCTCATTCATGGCCTTCCAAATCAAGCCAAGAGCTCATGCGAACTCTTGAAAATCCTAAACCTAAAATCATGAAATATGAGCTCTTCGAGCTTGTTTCCAAGGTTGGAGACTCGCCCAAATGCCTATAAAAGCACGCCCATGGCATTCCTCACCTCCTTAGCTTGGTTTGGGGCCAAAACCCTCTTCAAATCCCTACCTCCGACCCTTCTCCAACCTAGCTCCAATGACCCTTCTTCCCCATCTTCCTAGGGACGACCAACGACTAAATTGGCCTGTCCATCATCTTCACCGCCATCCTCCACACCTTGCCGGTTACAGCGAGTGCCATCTTCCCCTCTCCTCGCCACCGTCCCCCTTGACGGAGAATTCGTCTTCCCCACATCTGGCAATCACACCAGCGTAGGAATCTCCCTCATTTCTTCCTTAAATTAGGTCCTATAGTTTCCTCTTCATCTCTACTTCAAATTCCCCTCATCATCCTTTCGTTTCGACCACCGTCCACTCCTCTCCCCCTCCATCTTCTCCCGCTCCAGCCAAACTTCAGCGAGGTCGCAAGCTCGATACAGACCACCATCCACTCCGTCACAACTCCCAAAACCTCTGCCAGCTCACGCCCACCAAAACCCCTCTCATTATTGGCGTTTCCAACCACTCCACATCGCCACTGGACAACCCATCAAACCTTCATCCTTGTCGACTCCGTCCGGCCATCACGAAGCTCCAAACACCTTGCCACCACTGTCACCAACTTCCTCGCCTCACGGCGATCATCTTGTGCTGGTTCAATCAGGCTGAGAGGCCATAATTTGACTTGTAGGTGTTCATCACAGTTTGCCGTCATCACCGTCTTCTCCGACCAAGTCCGCCCTCCTCTGACCTTGTTCTTTGTTGCTATTACTCCCAAGACTTGCGGACCACCTTCAGGACCTTTCCCAGGTCCTCAATCAAAGACCACCAAAGCAGCAGTTGCTTCAATTGAAGGCACCATCAGTGTTGCTGCACGCGAAGAGTTTCATGGGAATAATCCCACATCGTAAGCTGACGAAGAGGCAATAGCGTATAAATTGTTTTCATGCCTTAGCCCTATCGCCCAAGATACTAGGGGTCGGGTCCTCACTCCACTTAGCCCACGAATGCCTCGCCAACAGTCACGCACTCAGTTCTGGCCAAACCTATGGATTCGATTTCCCGATTATGACCCGATTAATCTGAGAGAGGAAGAGGAGGGAAGAAAGAGAAGAGAGCAGGGAAAAGGGTTGGGTTTTGCTCCATTGGTGTGGGCCTTGGGGTGTGTGCACTCTCAACACTTAGCCGCTTGGAGGAAATTGGTTCCCTTGAGTTGTGAAGGAAAAGAACTTGAAGAAGGAGAAGTGGTTCTGAAGAAGAAGAGAAGGCTTGTGCTTGCCTTCTGTTAAGGCATCTAATTGCTAAGCCTATCGTCTAATCACTGTAGCGTTCAAGCTACTGTTGGGTTATTTGAATAAATTGAGATGCATGCTTAAATGTAGATCTAAAAGGTGATTTAAGTCACCACTTTTTAGGATCATTTCCATTCTTTTTGTCTCACTGAAACTCTTGCTTATTATTGAATATCATTTGAGTAGATTGTTATTCATTGAATATCTCTTTTTGCTCCGTTTATTATGCTCATTCATTTTAATTAAATATTAGTAAGCGAATTCCACATTTACTCGTAGTGAACGATCTCCGACTTCAATTTATATTTCAAGTTATAAATTTTATTTGTTTGAGAGCTATTTGTCGATTGTACTACAACTCATTTTCCTAAACTCAACGAAAAGCCCTTAAACAAATCTCATTTCTTAATTTTAAATATAGGTGAGAGAAAATATGGGGAAAACATATCAAATATTAGTCTCATTTAAAAGAGTACGAAATGAGGAGGTTGGTTGTGAGGACGGAATTTGAAAATGATGCTCATGAAAGATGGTGCAAAAGAAATAAATATTAGAGAGGAAAAGAAAAAGATGATAGAGAAAGAAATAAAAGTAGATGGAAAATGCCATATCCATTCCCACTTTAGTTGTGAGTCACAATTGGCACTCAGAATTGGATACAAAGAAAGAAAAAATAAGGAAAGGGGATTAACAATGACGGAAATCCCATTCCTACTACAAAAATCAAGGGAAAATCACATTCTTAATTGAATTTGGACTTTTCATGACTTTAGAAAATTACCTTAGACAGAAAAATGGGGACTACTTTGAATGCCTATCATCTCTGTGGTTTACACATTGACAGTGCTTTGCATATTTTTTCTTCATGCCTGGTCATAGATAAGCTTTGGAGGAAGATGTGCCTGGAACCTCTACTTTCCTGGGATTCCCTTTGGCAGAGGTTCGAGGATCCTGGACGGCCATACAGATGTATGGCTGCCACCTTGTGGTGTGTGTGGAGGGCGCGAAACGAAAAGTTTTTTCAGGAGAGACCGATTAGATGTGAGAAAATTGTAAATGAATGCTGGTCCCTCATACACAGTTGGGGATCTATTTTGTAATTTTTGTTTGATGTGAAATATATTACCCTTCGGATTGCTATTGTTTAACGATAACTTTCCTCACTGTTTCAAAAAAAAAGAAAATTACCAAAAATTAGGGTGATAAATTTTACCATGTTTCCCAATTATTTTAGAATTATGGGTCTATAAAAGCTCCCCATGACCCCCTTAGGAGGATACACATCTCATAATATCCTCTCCTCCTCTCTTCCTCTACATCTCTCTCAAACACAGGGAACCTTTGGTGAAATCCCGCCTCGCTGCCATTGTAGTCACCATCTGCCACCACTCTCACGTCAACACCACCATGTTGAGATCCTCTCATTGCTCATTCTCTCTTTCTCTCTTTAGCTATAACATTTACATTATTTTGATTAATAAAATTTTGTTCCAAATTTTATTTCTCAAAATCTGTGCGTGTAAAATTTCTAAAAATTTTTGTGTTAGTTTATGCATAGTATATTTGATTCTCTATCAAATTTCATACATATATTTGCTATAAAAAAATATAAAATTTATTTTCATTTCGATCCTTTTATTGTTGAGTCTTGTCCCTCATTGTTATTTAAAATTTTATTGCATGCACTATTGTGATTCTTGGTAGGATTCTTATTTAGTTACTTTCCCTTCCTAAAGTTTTTTAGAATTTTTAGATTTACATGAAATAGTCATTACTGTTTTAGTCCTTATTTTTTACTCTACCCTTAGTTTTTAGGTCTAGCCTCTAGTATCCTTGAGAATAATTCCCCAAAAATCCAAAAAAATTAGTTTAGATCAGTAATTAGTGATTTGGATAATTTTTCCTCCTTAAGGAGGACTCAAACTCCTGCTATTCAAGAGTTCAAATTTTTCATAAATAATCATGTCTTCACATACGACACTTCTTTATTATCTTGCGAATTGGACGATCGATTTTTGATGTCATTGCTGGGGAGGCGATGGGTCTAGATTGCTTTTTACTACATTCTATAGATTCCTTTCCAAGGTTACTAATTTATCTATCTTGATTTTGATTTGTGCATTTTGCATGAGAAGACTTTGAGCCAATCTAGATTTACCCAAGAGATAAGTTGACTCCTCTTCTTTCTCAATTAGTTTAGGATAGTTTTCTTTCAAAAAAATAAAAAAAATTAAAAAGAAGAAGAAAAATAAATCTCACCCTAAAACCTACATTCTATTAGAAGATATTTTGTCACTAGGGCATTCATTTTAGGGTTCATCTACCTTTAGAGAATTCTTATATTTTGTGATTAATCTTCCTAAATTAAGCGTGCATCTGCATTGAACTTTAATTAAAGGAAGAAACATCACCAACAACATTGTGTGAGGCCCTAAAAGTGTCAAGAGGAATACTAAAACATATTCTACCAAGTTGAAACTTTAAAATATGAGAATTTTGAAATTAAAGGCCTTATTTTCTTGATTGTTGCATTTGCATATTGAATTAATCTTTAAGGGCACAACTCCTCAAAATGCTCATCACATTCTAAGTATCTGCATTTGCCTATGCCCCAAAATTCAGTAGATGTTGGCCCTAAGGTTGGATAATTTCTACTTCTAAGGGTGCGATTTTGGCTTTGTTTAAGTGATTTATCTTAATTCCTAACATTAAATCCAGTGTCTAGGATGCGAGTACCAAAGTCAAACGACTTAAGCATGAAAGAGGTTACTCAATTAGTAATTTAGTGAAAGCTTTGGAAACACTCCCTCTACCCGACCTATATTCAACCTGGCTAGATTGACTTTAATAAAAGAGGTGTAATTGCTTACAAGCCTTCTCGTGCCTTTTAAGGATTTTAGGTCCCATAGGGTTAAATATTTAAGGCTAGATGGAATTGCTTATGTGTAGATAGGGCACACTTCCTCTCATTTGTCTCTCTTCTCATTTGATTCATGTCTTTCTTAGTGCATGTGAGATAGGAGGTCATAACAAAACCCTCTAAAAAGCCCTTTGGGTAAGACCCCTAAGAAGCTTGGTCCAACTGAACCAATCAAAATGGATCAACACCAGTTCAACTGATTTGAACAATTTCAATAACATATGCTTAAAGTGCAAAGACCACAACAACAAATGCAAGAAAAGCTTGCATTATAAAACTAAAACCAAAATTACGAGCAATCGAACCCTTTGAGGGACTTTTATAATCCCATGAATTATATTGCTAAACCCTTTGTGTAGGTCCCTTAAGTTGATGTAAATTTTGAGATCAAATTAGCTACCATTACCCTATTACCCAATTTTTATGGACACAATTTTGAGGATCCTTTTCAACATCTTGAAGATTTTATAGCCATTAGCTAAACTGAGGATCCAAAACATGGATATGATGATGTTTGAAGAATGAAATTGTTTCCTTTCTCCTTGAAAGAAAAGGCTAGTCATTGTTATAGGACCATAGGGAAACCCATTACCACTTAGAAAAATCTTAGAAGTGCATTTTTAAAGAAAAATTTTCC
Organism: Thalassia testudinum; assembly: GCA_037157565.1. NCBI lineage: Eukaryota > Viridiplantae > Streptophyta > Magnoliopsida > Alismatales > Hydrocharitaceae > Thalassia > Thalassia testudinum. The sequence goes on from JAZHRO010000055.1 coordinate 58,084,992, forward strand.
TATAGGAAAAACAAACGCCTTAAGGAGAGCAATAACGATTTTCACACAACAATCTAGAGAACAATTACACGAAGCTTGGGAACAAGTTATGGACTTAAAAAGAAAATGTCCACACCATGAGGTACCTAAATGGAAATTAGCACAAATATTTTATCATGGCTTGAATGATCAGTTGAGAAATTTTGTTGATGCATCATGTGGAGGCATTTTTGAATAAGGATGAGGATAGTGCTTTTGAATACTTTAAAAATATGAGTAAGAATTCTTTAAATCATGCCTCCATGAACACATTTGAAAGGTCCAGTCAATCTAAAGGCAATATATATGAGATTCAAGCTAACAAAAGTAAGGTTGATATTGACTTAATTTGTCAAAAATTAGACTGGGTTGATTTAGTTTCTGAGAAATTGGATGAGCTCATAACCCAAGCCAAGAACTCATTAGGGTCAAACTTTCATGCACCTTACCCTTCCTCTTCTTCAACTCCCTCGAGGAGGGAGACTACACATAATCTTGACTTGGCTCAACCAGTAAGCCCTTATACTTCGCAACCACACCATGCATTTCCTTCAGGTGCCTTTGATTCCACTTACTCTTCCATATTAGCCTTAAACTTTGAGGATGTGCAATCCATCCAAGGGAATGCCTAAATTAACCCTTTCTCCAACACATATAATTTAGGTTAGAGAAATCATCCCAACTTTTCTTGGAAAAGAAAAGGGCAAGAGAACCCTCAAATGACTAAACCCAGATTACCCCTATGTGACTCAAAATTTATAGGGTGCACTTAGTTAGGGCCAAACCTACACCTCCTTATCCATAAATCAAAATAATCAATTTGAGTTACTCATGCAAAATCAAAACAAATTGATGATTGACATGCAAACTTTAATGGTTCAGATCTGCAATAAATGACCAATCAATTTCAACAATCATTTCTTGACTTGAAAAATCACATAGGGCAATGATGAGCGAGATTTCATTGCGAAAAGTTGAGTTTTGGAAAACCCGAGTCGTTGTAAAATTTGCAAGAAAATCAGCTACCAAATAATATTTATATCTGAAACTTTGGTGAGTCCCAGGTCAAACACAGGGAGGTGAACGTTTGATTAAAAATTACTGTGGAATTATTTTTATAAAGCAAATTAGATGGTTGAAATTAATCTACACGAGCTATTTTACTTAAAGAATAAATGATAGAAAAGAGAGAGAGAAAATAAGGAGAGAATTAACAAATATCTTATAACCATAGGAGTATATTCATTACATCTACTTGTTACAACTACAAAGCTAAAAATCTACACTAGAAAGCAATAAAAAGATAGGGATGAGAAAATCCTCTTCGACGACTGCTTGGAGGACAAGCCACATTGACAGAGAGCCTAGAAGAGGGTGGAAGATGCTGGACGAGGGAGAGCAAAGCTAGAGGACGAAGGACGGAATAGGGCGACATCGCAATGGGATCCGCTTCTCGAATGGTAGCGAGAGGACAACCATGGACGCTCCATGAATGGGGGTGAGAAGATGGAAAAATTACTTTTAAGACTCTAGTGGAGCATCCCAGGTATGGGACTAGCTCTTTAGAGCTTTGGAGAGGGTGAGAGAAGAGAAGGGATGATGAAATATGTGGTAGGGGTGGTCCTTTTACAAGTGTAGTCATGGGGGTAGTTTGGTCATTTGAATGCTTAGAATTTAATATAGGGGTATTTAGTGACGGATGCAAGTGTTGATGTAGGCAAGTGTTGTTGAAGGCACATGTGAAATGTGGACCGCACGATTGCGATCCCACGCTCCTCAAGTAACCATGTCAGGCACCCATCCGACTTCAGGCATTCGTGCCTCATTGTACTGCACCACTATCAGTTGTCCGATCGTTCGATCGGATGGTCGAGATTGCGCGAGGCAGCTTCATCTTCATGCGTTGTGCACGGTCGTGTACGATAGCACATCTGATGGAGCGTCATCACGCACGTGTTCATTTGGTACTTGATGTCGCGCTACGTCGCCACTCCATGAACCGTCCATCGCACATATGACGACCCAATTTCATTCGCATCTCCTCTCACAGATTAAATCTGTCCACTGTGATTCCATCACATGTCGCACGGTTCGCATAGGGGCTTCAACCAATGCGCTACGCCACCTTCTTTGTCGCATTTTTGGTTTTTTCATCCACGCATTCTTAGCCGTTGGATGAAGATCCAATGACTAAGATCAGGGGGCACTTGATGAGAAGAGGAAGGTCGGCGGCATTGGGCGGCTATGATGGTGCCACATGGTGCCATCGTGGTCATCCATCTTCTTTTGCTCATAGGTGGTGCCATGGTTGTCGGATTAGATCAATTTTCACACCATTAGCTATGGTTGTCGATCCGAACCCATCCGTACGGTTGGATTTTTCAATTGAGGTACTGATTTGCACCATCTTGCCCCTTGGCCTTTGATCTTCCTTGGATTGCATCTGATGCTACGGAGGTTTGATCGGAGCGATCTTGGAGGCGTTGGACTTTGATTGTTGCCCTGATCAGATCCGTATGGTTGGATCTTCAATCCAAGGCCCAAATAAATATCGCTCTATCCTTTGACCACAAAAAGGGCAAATTAACCTATAAGTTTTACAATCTATTCTAAATGCAGAATGATGCATGCTATGCAATATCTATAATGCTGAATGCAATTATATGCCTAAGAACATGCATTAATAGACAATTTATGTGAAATAGATGTGTCTACATCAGGAAACAAAATGACAGTAGAAAATACAAAACCCTACCTGCTCAGGTTGTCCTTAACCCTAGAAACTTCCTTCCTAGGTTAAACCATGCACCACTACGCTTCAATTAGAACCTAAATTCACAACAGGCTTTACCTATTTTGCCAAACCTACCACTACCTCAAGTTATAAACTAGAACCCAAATGCAAATGCTAATGTAGTCACCTTGTGGAGTGGCACAACCACTAAGGGTCCTGTTTGGCTAAAAAAATTAACTCCTAAAACATTTAATGAGCCTGAACAAGAAGAGGAGAAAACTAAAGAAGAGAAAGAAGACTTCAAGGAACGAGAACCTGAATTACAAGTCCCTACCCACATTTCATTCCCCGAAGAACTAGAGAAACCCATTAAGAAGAATCCGACTAACAATGAGGAGTTACTTGATCTATTTAAACAAGTATAAATAAACATCCTACTCCTTGATGCGATTAAACACATACTGGCCTACGCTATGTTGCTCAAAGATCTCTGCACTTAGAGTGTAAGGCTAGAACCAAGTCACTTAGGAAGGTAATTTTGGCTGAACATGCCAGCTTTGTAATCATAAAGAATCTACCTCAAAAAAAGAAAGATCCAGAAGCCCCTCTGATTTCATGTGTCAATGGTGACAGAACCTTTAATAGGGCTTTCCATGACTTAGGTACTTCCATAAACCTACTTCCAACTATGCTTTATAAGAGGTTCAAAGTCAGTGATCTTAAGCCAACCTCTGTAACCCTTCAGTTAGCCTACAAATTGATAAAAACCCCTTGGAGAGTGTTGGAAGATGTTAAAGTCAGAGACTTCTGCTTCTTGTAGATTTCTTAGTCTTAGATATGGAAGTATCAGAATGACTAAGCAACACTCTTATCATTTTAGGTCATACCTTTCTATCCACTGCTAAGGTCCATATTGATTATGAGATTGGGAATATGGAGATTGCTTTTGGAGATCAAAAGATGCAACTTAACATTTTTAAGGCATCTAAGAAATTCGATGATGAGGATTGTATCATGATTGAGGAGATTAGAAATATTGAAGAATTGGTTGAGGAAAACATGGCCATACATTTAGTAGAAGACCCCTTAGTGATTTGTTTAACTCAACCACAATAAGACTTAGAGAAAAGTCCACAACATCAAGAGATTAACAGTCTACCTAATATCACATCTAACACAACCTTCATGGATTTATCAGGTGAAGAAACTTCTTGGGCCAACCTATGAACCCCTTTTGCCTTCAATTCAAGCTCTACCCCAGCTTGAATTATACCATTATCTGATAATTTGAAATATGTGTTCCTAGGATCTAACCAAACCCTTCTCATAATCATTAGTTCCAAATTAACTAAGAAGCAAGAATGCAAATTGATCGAGGTCTTAGGAGAAAATAAGATGTCAATTGGTTGGACCATAGCTAACCTTAGGGGAATTAGCCCATCTTATTGCACCCATCATATTTATCTTGAAGAGAGAGCTAGACCTTCTTATTAGTTATAGAGATGTTTAAACCTGAATATGCAATAGGTTTTTAATAAGAAAATCATTAAGTGGCTTGATGCAAGGATAATCTACCCTAAATCTGATAGTCATGGGTTAGCCCTATCCAAGTAGTTCCTAAGAAAGCTAGACTGATTGTGATTACCAATGAATATGAGCGGTCAATACCAATTAGAGCAACTTCTGCTTGGAGAGTGTGTATTGATTATTGGAAGTTGAACTCAGCCACCAAAAAAGATCATTTGCACCTTCCCTTTATTGATCGATCTTAGAAAGGTTAGCTGGCTAGAAGTTCTTTCATTTCCTAGATGGCTATTCAGGTTAGAACCAAGTTGCTATAAGCCCCAAAGATCAAGAGAAGATAACATTCACTTGTCCCTTTGATACCTTCGCCTTCTACAGAGTTCCATTCAGTCTCTACATTGCACCTATGACTTTTCAAAGGTGTATGATGGCTATACTTTTGGACATAGTGGGAGACTTTATAGAAGTATTTATGATTGATTTTTAGTGATTCCTTTGATTCCTATTCAGCCAATCTTGAGAAAGTCTTGAAAAAATGTATTAAGGTTAACTTAGTCCTTAGCTAGAAAAAGAGCCATTTCATGGTCCAAGAAGGTATAGTACTAGGGCATGTGGTCTTTGACAAAGGAATAAAGGTAGACAATTCCAAGGTGGATTTGATTACAAAAATCCCACCACACACATTGGCTAAACAAGTTAGATCTTTTCTTGATCATGTAAGTTTCTATTGAAGATTCATAAAATATTTCTCTAAGATTTCAAGGCCTCTGAGTAACCTATTATCCAAAGATCATACCTTTCAATTTGATGATTCATGTCTTAAGGCCTTTAATTTACTTAGAGAATCTATACCTTAGGCCCCGAACCTGCAACCACTTAACTGGCCTGTACCTTTTGAAACCATTTGCGATGCTTTTGATTATGCTGTCGATGCTATCCAAGGTCAAAGAGTTGATAAGAAACCAATCGTGATTTACCATGCTAGCAAGACTTTGGATGATGCTTAAAAGAGCTACACAACAACTAAAAAGGAATTGCTAGCTGTAGTCTTTGCTTTGGAAAAGTTCAAATCTTATCTATTATGATCCCACGTCATAATCTACACAGGCCATTCAACTTTGAAACATCTCCTCTCTAAGAAGGATGTTAAACCATGATTAATTTGGTGAATCCTCTTACTTCAAGAGTTTGACCTTGAAATTAGAGACAAAACCAAGGCTCAAAATATAGTGCTTGACCATTTATCCAGGATCCTAGTAGATGACCCTCATCTGATTATCCCAATTACTAATTATTTCCAAGATGAGAGTATTTTAGCTATTTCAAGTGTCAAAATCCTTCATTTGCTGACATAGTCAATTACTTAGCCATAGGACGTATCCCCAATGATTGGTCCAAACAAAGGGAAGACAAATTTTACTCTAAGGTCAAGTACTATTTTTGGGAGAACCCTGAACTATTTAGACTTTGTGCTAATCAGATAATTCGTACATGTATTTTAGAGAATGAAATCAATAGCATTTTGACATTCTACCATAACTCAGCCTATGGAGGACATTTCTCAGGAAAGAGAACAACCACTAAAGTATTGTAGAGTGGATTCTATTGGCCAACCATTTATAAGGACGCTCATAAATTTTCTAAGTCATGCACCTAATGCCAATTTGTAGGAGGAAACATGACTCAAAGAGATATGATGTCCTTAAACCCCATCTTGGTTGTAGAGATCTTTGAAATTTAGGGCATTGATTTGATGGGACCTTTTAGCCTTTCTTTTGGATACGAGTACATAATTGGTGTTGATTATGTGTCCAAATAGATTGAGGTCAAATCGACTCGAAACAAAGATCACAAGGTTGTTGTTGACTTTGTTAAGAAGAACATCTTTAGCCAATTTTGGATTCCTAGAGTAATAATTAATTATGGGAGTACCCATTTCACGAACAATCACTTCAGAAATCTTTTAGCAAAATACGAGGTCACACACAATTTCCACACCTTATCATCCATAAAAAAATGAACAAGTTGAGGTTTGAAATAGGGAGATCAAGAACATGTTGCAAAAAAAAGTTAGGCTAGATAGGAAAGATTAGGCAATCAAACTCAATGATGCACTCTGGCCCTACCGTACAGCTTATAAGACTCCCATAGGTATGTTACCATATTAACTAGTGTTTGGTAAGTCTGCCACCTCGCTATAGAAATAGAGCACAAGGCATACTGGGCTATTAAGGCCTGTTTGTTTTGGGGAATAAGTGGGCCCATTCCTTGTTTGGCTTGAGAAAGGTCGATTTAAGAGAAGGCTGGTTTAAGAGGAGTTAAACTGGCACTTCTTTATTCCGTGTTAGTGGTGGAAGAGAAGTTATTCCCCATTCTTCTTCCGCTGCCTTAATTTTACGGAAGAGGGAGAGGCACCGGCACATCTCCCAGCATCTTCGATGCGATCATTTCCTTGTAGATTGCTACCTCCTCTCACAGGCTCGGTCACCGCTACCTCCTTGAAGATCACTAACCTCACTACGAATCACTGCGAGGATCCATTATACTCGATGATCCTCCCCATTGTACTCAAAGATCGCTTACCTCGCTATGGATCACCGCGACCTCCTCCTTGAATACATGAGTTGAGTCACCTTTTCATGTCAACGTGTTGTATTATTTGAAGTGATTGTGGCTTTAAGCTTTGCAAATCATATGAGGCTTTATTGGTGGAGGGCTTTCGTTGGTTTGTTTACCTCAATCAATCATCTTGGTTGACTCATTAATCTACTTTGTTGCTGTGTGGTGGTTGAGAGTTACTTATCTACATGACCATTAATGGTCTGTATCTTCCCCATGCTCACGCCATGGGATCCCTGTCATTGTTTCCCTGTACACATGCTAGGGTTTTAGTGGAGCAAATAATATCTCGGGTCATTTACTTCAGTTGGTGTGATTTCTTCTGAGTCGATCCCTGCAGATCAAGATTTTTTTTTTGAATTGGGGACTTCAGATCTTTGCCTAAGCTGTGGATACGATTTCCCTTCTTGATGTGGGATCGATTCTACCTCTCTTCTGTGCCTTCTATCCCTATTTTCTGACTTTGGGTTCTGCATTTGCTGCTCGGACTTGATTTCCATCCAGATCGTAGTGACTATCATGATCCCCTTCAGCCCATCGGCATCCGATTGTGGGTGCATCAGTCATGAACAATGGGTTGGCATGCAAATGAGGCTAAGGGGGAGGAAGTTGTATAAATTTGGGTCATGGCTCATGGATGCTATTTTGTGGTTGTTTTGGCATTCTTCTTGGAGGAGGAGGAGGAGGGTGTGTACTACTTTGAAAAAGCTTTGTAATCCTTTGAAATTAATTTCCTTCTACCTGCAACCTAATCAGGTTTTTTTCATACTCATCAGGTGAAGTTGGTTCGATCGAGGAGCTGGTTCTACTAGATCGAGTGAAGGCTGTGCACGAGGAGCTATCAAACCGTGTGCTTTGAAGGTAACACAGTATTGTCTCCTATGTAGTTGGTGTTGAGTAGGAAGATTTGTCAAATCTTCCCTCTACTGGATGGTTAGTTTGGCTTGATAGTTGTATCTATGGCCAAGGTGCTTGATGGAAATTCTTGCCCAATGAGAACTTGGTTGTTCTAACCAATTTGTAAGAGGCTTATATTGTTGCTCCAAGAAAATTTTTATGAATTTGAAATCGAGGGGTATTAGCTAGACTAGTCCAAGTGAGATGCTCCAGTTAATCACTAGTTGAGTTTGTTAGTAGAAGTGTGGATATCTAGTTGGACAGATATACAACTGGCAATTTTTCCTAATAGAAACTGTTTCTGTAGGAGGTGAAGGGTCCTTGTTTCACAGTCTAGTTGGTAGTGTGTAGATAGTGGAGTTATGGATTTCTTGATAGACATGGACATTCTGCCAGTTGATAATTGATATTCCTTTATTTCAGGGTGAAGGTGCACTGAAAAACATTTGTTGTTTTTCATCTCTTATTTATCTAACCCCTAGCTAGTTGTCTTCCATTTTAACCCCTTGTCTTAGCAATTATTTTTTGCTTTATAACACTTATTATTATAATGTTGCTATGTGATCATCCTTTTTCTTCCAATGTTAATAAGGAAAACATGCAATTTTTGAAATTATCTTTTGACTCCTTGCTACGAACCAATTATCCCTGGACATCATTTGCACCATAGGAATACCTTCATGGATTTAACTTGACATTCTTTACATGGATTTATCTATCCTTTGCATGATGTCTTCTTTTGTTTTTTTATATTCACGTCATGTGAAATTTTTATGTATATATTTCAAAACATGTAATATATAGATGTGTTTTATGTTTGAATGAGTATCATGAATTTGGGGAATATGAATAATATATATTTGCATTTGTGATACTTGACCATACATGGATCTACTTCCTTTTGCAATAGTCAAAGAGAGTTTGTTGTTTCCTATAAGCTTCTTTGATTTATGTAAGTTATGCTTTTGATGGATGTTTACTTCCGATTTTTGTGAGTTATGTCAGTAGGTGTCGAATGAAGTATGCAAAATATGGGAGGGATAAATATTCATGTTGGTAACAGAGTCATAGAATATCCTCATTATTTTTTGGGGGCTACAGCACATGTTTAACGGCATACCATGTGAATCATTTAATATCCTCATGTGAGTTATGATCCTTTTTCTTCTTAAGGATCATAGGTCTATTGTATCATTTTGTGTTTGAACCCTTTCCAATCACAAAATGCCTTCAATAGATCTTCAATCTTCAGCATAGGATTAGTTAATTGATTCAATGAAATCATAAGTTGACCCACATCATAAGTTGTCCTGTATTTCATTCCTTGTATAATGAATGGTACTCAAGGACAACCAAGCTCATCAAAGAAATGAGCTAAAAATCGGGACCATGAGCAAGGTGCAATCTTAATGAGAATCGTGCTGGATCATTATCACAATGGGGACTGGAAGGATGGATCCTTCATGAAACATGCCTAGAAAGAAATCAACAATGAGTTTAATGTTGTGTCCCATCTAGATTACAATCACCACAAGATTCTTCATTGGTGGAAGACGTTGAAGATGGAGCTTCGACAATACCATATGCTACTCAACAAAAGTGAGTGGGGATTAGATCCCATTAGCAACATCCCTATTGCACCAAGCCCCAATGTTTGGGCTGAGGTAGTTTCCTATCTTACTACACTTTTTAGTTTCTCAATAGATACCCTTTTCAGCTTATCGTTTAGGGTTGTAAAACTTCTTTTTCCATTTTGCTTCTTCATAGCTTCTGAAGGATTTGCAGAAATTGAGAGATCGTCCATTCCCTCATTACAATGATGTGAACATTATTGTTGGCCTAGATATAGCCACAGGAGAATATGCAATGTCATCTCAAGTTGAAGAAGAAGAAAAAGATCAGTCTTGTAGTCAGTCTTGAACTACAACACAAAGCACTTCAAGGTCTTCCTTGTTTACCTCCCTACCTTCTTATGAAGATGTCCCATCACAGACACAACTTCCCAACCTTAGCTTCGGCGATGGAGCATTCAATCTTGGCTCCTAATCATTTGGAATTGGCCCTGAGTACTTTTCATTTCAGTCTTCGACACCCAATTTCCATACCATGGGATTGACCTCATTTTCCAGTGTAGGCCCATCCTACTTTAGCTTTGTATCCAACGAAGGAGTTAGCCACCCCCCCCCCCCCCCCCCCCCCCCCACATGCAAAACTCCC